>OY986061.1:22639664-23345875 GCA_963920205.1 Stenodema calcarata | reverse complement strand
GTTATGTGACCCAACCACCAGACGCCCAGAATAAAACTACCTTTTTTCATCTTCCCGGTAAACTACAGTCTAGAAATTTTAACCGTGAGTCGGGGATAGACCACATTGCAATATTTACTCGGTTTCTCATCTGTAAAATTGTTTAAATAATACCTTTTTGTAATAATACAAATTAAATTTTGATGATGAGCTATTGACTTGAAATTTTAAAAATAGGTTAGAACTGGATAACAATGCAATATTCACTCGGTTTCTTGTCTGTAAAATTGTTTAAATAATACCTATTTGTTTAAACAAATTAAATGTTGATGATGAGCTAGATACTTGAAATTTTAAATATAGGTCTGAAATGGATGACATTTCATTATTCACTCGGTTTGTATGACATGGTA
The DNA here is from genome assembly GCA_963920205.1 of Stenodema calcarata. Lineage (NCBI taxonomy): Eukaryota > Metazoa > Arthropoda > Insecta > Hemiptera > Miridae > Stenodema > Stenodema calcarata. Next base: position 23,345,483 of record OY986061.1, on the reverse strand, counting down.
TGAGTATGGTATGGTATATTATTGTATGTATGATTTGGTATAATACAGTATGGTATGATAGGAAAGAAATTCGTATGGTATGGTATGAGTACGGTGAGAATATGGTATGGTGCCGATTTGCAATACAGTCTGGTATAGACAGAAGGGTGATCTGCACAAGGAAGATAATAAACCGTTGTGTCAAGAATTTGCAGAGTTTTTTTTATTCGATTTTCTGAATCTACGTATCTTGAAACGTAAACCAACAAATTTTGAGGGGGGGTTAAAATTTTTTTTTCTTTGGGCGATTCCAATGGTTCATTATCGAAGATAATAAACCAAAATCCGTCCGTCCGTCGTACGCCGTACGCCGTACGCCGTCCGCCGTCCGCGCCACTTTGCCCAGTTAGCGTTGAGTTAAAATTACGAAATTTTTTTTATGGGTTTCGACCAACCCCACAATGGTCCTCGAAACTTTTCATAACCCTAGGTCAAGGGGAAGGGGTTCAAAACGAATTTTGAAATTTTGAAAATTTCATATCTCGAAAAATTCATATAGAACGGTATGTTTTTTATTTCATATTTAGATAGAGTTTGTTCCGTAGAATTTTTTAAGACCATCCGCAGCTTTGTACGACCAGCCGTTCGTTCACAATGACGGCTCAAAGATTGTGCCTCACTACAGGATCGTGAATCAAACTGTTGAAATACAGGTCCATTTTCATACTAACAAGCTCTTTGGAACATCATATGGCTTAAGTGATGTCGACTTTGTTGTTCTGAGGTGCGTTTCGTGCTACGGAAATGAAGGTAATTTCGAATGTTTGTTGGTAGGTACTTCTTTTATAGAAAAATTATTACCGACGTAGTTTTAAAAACCCCAGAATTATATCGTATTAATTAATCATAATTAATAATTATTATTACTAATAATGAATACGAATTATTAATACCTAACAATAAATTATAATAATTTTCACTAGGTACTTGATGAAATTGTTAATAATTAGTGATAATTGACAATAATAATTAATCTAACATTTAGGATCTAGACATTTAGACCTAGTGATCTAGACAGAAGGGTGATCTGTACAAAGAAGATAATGAACCGTTGTGTCAAGAATTTGCAGAGTTTTTTTCGTTTTCACGATGTATTTGAGTAGACAATTGCTCTTCTTGAAGGTCCATTCGAACTCAAATAAACACGTCGATACGATATGAAGTCTACTTTTTTTCGTTTTCACGATGTATTTGAGTCGACAATTGCTCTTTTTTTTTTTTTTTTTTTCCTTCACTTGGCATTAGCTTTCGCCATAGCCATGAAGCATTTATTACATATTAATTAAATTACAAAGAGAAATTATATACACTTTCGTTTAAGACTCTTTTCAAAATAATAAAATAAAATCAACTTCTTAAACATACAACTTAAATTTTTACATTAATTTTGTTGACGAATGTACATACTTCTTTATAAATTGATAACACTTCCGAATATACAATTTGGGCAAAGTGTAGTGGATTAACCATGCGATCAGAGATGGATTCGAGCATGTCTTGCCTAGGTTGAAGGTAAACTGGACACTCCATAAATATGTGCTCAGTGGTCTCTTCTTCCATTCCACAATTGTCACAGCTTGGGGAGCCTCGTAGTCCAATACGGTGTAGGTATGCGCCGCACAGCCCATGAGTCGAACGCAATCTGCAAATTATTCTGATCTCAGATCTGCTGAGTTCAAACCTGGAGAACCAAGGCCTTACAGATACTCGAGGGTTCATCAGGCGGTACTGAATACCCACGCGTGCGTCCTCGTAAGCTTGTTGCCACTGTACTTTTAGCTTCCTATGTGCTGTTACGTAGAGATCAGTGAATGGTAGTCTCACATCCAAAACGTGACCATCCTGCCGAGCTGCGTTAGACCTGCGGTCCGCCACCTCATTCCCAGTAACCCCAACGTGTGCCCTCGTCCAAACAAACTGTACTCGCTGATCCTGAACGTTCATTTGCTGCACCGCTTCCAGTATTTCCAAGATAATGTGGTTTGCTTTTACATTAATACGGAAGTTTGACAATTTATCGAGCGCGCTCCGACAGTCTGTCACGATAACTACCAATTGCTCCCCTCTTACTCTTGCATAGCTTACAGCCTCTCGGATCGCAACCACCTCGCAGGTGAATATCGAAGCAATGGTATTGATCTTGAATGATCCACCCGTTCCAGCTTGAGGGTCGTAGAACGCACAACCGCAGCCATCAGTAGTTTTCGACCCATCCGTGTAGATGAAATATCCTCCAGGAAATTTTTTTTTTTATGCAAATGTTCAGAGAAAGCCGCTGAGACACCCAGTGGTCCGCCTGATCTATCCACATCAATGATTGTGTACCGAATATGGCTCTGAAACAAGGCGTAATCGCACCGAAATACAGCTGGAGCATGACTCGCATCAATCAGGTCACTGTATTCAGCGGTCGCAGCGAAAGCAGAGGCCAAAGGCGGTGACGTGCGTTTTAGCCAGAACTTGCAAACCAAGTCGTGCTCATTAAGCCTTCGTAGTTTCCCAAGCAAGTCTGCGGGAAATGCACGTACACGTAACAAGAACCGATCGGACAGCAACTGTCGTCTCAGGCACAGAGGAGGCTCATTACATTCTCGCTGCATGATCACAATAGGGGTTGACTGGAGATACCCGACTGATATTCTTAGGCATTTTGATTGAATTTTATCTAGCGCCTTTAATTCATTGGTCGATGCCTGGCCATACAGAGCACAGCCATAATCAAAAACAGCACGTACAGTTGATCTGTAAAAACGTAACGCGACTACCGGATCAGCACCCCAATGTAAGTGGGTTACCATTCTGAGAACATTCACGTATTTTTCTGCTTTCTTCGCAATGTAACTGATATGAGGCTTCCACGACAACGTTTTGTCCAAGAATAAACCCAGGAACTTAACTACCTTCTCAACTTTGAACGATACCTCTCCAAACCGGATCTCCTCATTAATGGGCAAACGACGTCTACGAGAAAAAGCGCAAACAGTTGATTTTGCAGTAGATATAGATAAGCCGTTATTCGCACACCACTTGCAGACCACAGTGTATGCCCGACTGAGCAAATCCAAGAGGACGTTGAAGTCATTTCCTGTCACATACAAGCAGACATCATCAGCATACTGAAGAATCCGAACACCATCCGGGAGTGATTCACCCATGTCTCTAACATAAATTGCAAACAAGGTTGGCGAAAGAATCCCACCTTGAGGGAGCCCTAATCGAGTGGTACGAGGACCGTATATTTCACGATTTACCCGCAGATATATATGCCGTTCTGAAAGGAGATTGTATATGTTCTGGATTAACTGTATTGGAATCCCGATCGATTTCATCTTCTCAACCAGAATTTCCAATACGACATCATTATAGGCACCTTTTATATCCAGCATCAAGGCCAGTGTAGACTTCCCCAGAGTAAATCCTTGCTGGATATCAGTTACAAGTGTAGCCAGACTATGCAGGGTCGACTTGCCCTTCCTAAATCCAAATTGATACGTAGGTAAAAGTTGGTGATATTCAACTAACCATTCTAACCTAGTTTTTATTGTTCTCTCGTAAGTCTTCAGCATACATGATGTTAAGGAGATTAGTCTCATCGAATCCGGAGCGTTCGCCGGCTTACCCGGCTTAGGAATTGGAACGGCTATCACCTCCCTCCAACTTTTCGGAAAGTCATGTCTGTGCCAAATGGCATTGAACAAAGCCAATAATTGACGTAAAAACGATTCAGGCAGATGTTTGATAATGGGATAGTCAATCAAGTCCTTTCCTGGAGCCGTATTCGTAGACGCCTTGACAGCGTTTCTTAACTCATTCATGGTGATATCACCTAATACTGAATTCGCATTGAACAGAATACGTGAAGAATGAACGTCAGCAACGAATGTATCACAGTGGTTAACTAAGACTGAATCTGGGGTAATACTCTTCAACAGGTCCTCACACCACAGACCAGCCATCAAAGGCTGGATGTTGGAGACTTTTCTATTCGTTAATCGCTGGATTCTCTGCCATAGTGCCCTTATGGGGGTCGACCTGTTCAATTCTGAATAATATGAGGCCCAAGATGTACGTTTAGCTTTTTTTATAACTTTCTTGGATATTGCTACGCATTCCTTGTATAATATGAAAAACTGCAGGATTGGATTAAGGTTGTAACAACGAAGAGCAGCTTGTCTCCGCTGAACCGCCTGCTCACACTCCGAATTCCACCATACGTTATAGTACTTGGGATTGTACGTCCCCGCTAATACAGGAATTGCTTCCTCACAAGCAGCTTCCAGAATGGCTACAAACTCTTCGTATGATACGTCTCCTGGGACATCAACACGGGCCAAAACATCCACAAACTTCTCCCAGTCAGCACTGGCCGAATTCCATTTTCTATGTCGAATTATTTCATTACGTACTACTTGCAAAGAAGTCACTTCAATGACAATGGGGTAGTGATCCAAGCAATAAGCATCATCAGCTATACTCCATCTACAGGCACTAGCAAGCCCAGGGCTACTCAAAGAAAGGTCTACTACTGATCTGTTGGTTTGGTTGACAGAACTAACCCGTGTTGGTGAACTATCGTTCAAGTAGACCAGATTGGATGAATCCAAAGCCTCCATCAACCTCCTTCCCTTAATATTGGTATAACTTGCACCAAATGCCATATGATGTAGATTAAAGTCACCCAGGATCAACACTGGCGACGCCCAATATCGGAAGAATCTTGTCCAATCCTCTGTTGTAAGATTACAATGATCGTGATTGTAAACCGATACTATATTGAGAGATGACCCATCCAGAAGCTTTACAGCCACCCCTACGTACTTGAAATGTTCGTGGTTGAAAGAACAATCTAATTCTTCATAGGAAATATGGTTTTTTAACAGAATGGCTACGCCCGTAAAACCATCAGCCCCGGATTTACGAATCAAATTGAAATTACGGTAAGTGTAATTAGTATCAGGTTTGAAACCGGTCTCTGAAATTACAGCAACGTTTATGTTATACCGTTGAACAAGAATTTCAAATTCTCCACGCTTTGAACAGAATGATCGTGCATTCCACTGTAGAATTTTCAACGTTTCGTGTTCATTCATTACGCTTAAGCAACTTTAAATTGAGAGTACCTGTCAGTCAGCTACCCAGTTTTTCAACGCAACGGTCAAGTTTATCATGAATCAAGGTTCTGAGATCGAATTCTGGCAAGTCTCTGGTTTGAGGTAAACTCTTTAATACCTCTAGAACCGTTTCAAAAAGTACGTCGTTCTTATACAGCCTATCTAAATCTTTTTTCTGACTGTCTATTACTCTGATATCGTTATTTGGGCCGTTCTCTGGAAACTTGTTTAGTGCTAGGATTCCCCCAGGTGTATTACTTGTCATTTGGTCAGGAAACATTCGTGGAATGGGCTGGCGGAATGAAGAAGTGGGTGATGGTGGAGATGCCTTCGTCCTTTTCAGTGTTCGAACGTATGAACTGGTGGCGGCAAACTGTCTATCCTTTAGATGTTCCATAGATTTAGCAATTGTTGGAAATTGAATTTCACTTGATAACATTACCGGTGGTTTTCGTGCCACAGCGGAAAAAGAAGTACCCACCACTAACGATTTAGCCTCAAAATAAGACAAGTTACGGTCGCTCATGACTTTTTTTTACGCTAACCTCCACCTCATAATGAGGACAATTTGTCCTATCAGTTGACTTGTGACCACCTTTACAGTTCACACAACGCAGATCTCGCGGTTTACTACAGTCTTTGCTAGTATGTGAATCCCCGCATAACTCACAAGTAATGGTGCTTTTACAATGTTTTTCAATGTGACCGTAAACATTTCCGACACTGCACAACATTCTGTACGTATGCAGAAACTTCACACCTCACGTAATGAATAATTACGAACTGAGGTAACAATTGGCCTCTTATCGTGAAGAACACCGTTTGGGTAGGAACCGTAATTGGTTCACCTTCCGAAGTTTTATCTTCAGTTCTTCTAGTATGACGACGTACCTCGAGAATGTCAATTTTTTCACCACATGGCCCTTTGAGTACTGATTTCAGTTCCTCATCTGATAAGCTTGTGTGAACTCCTCGAATTATACCTCTGCGCTTGAGTGCATAAAATGGAATGTACGGTTTAAATTTCTTTTCTGATAAGTGCACCGAATCCAGAAGATTATTAGCTGAAACCGCGTTGGATAACTCAACTCTCAATCTGTTTCGTCCAACCTTCGTAATTCCTATAATATTGTTAGAAATAGAGGTATGTTTATCATGTAGAAGCTTACCTATAGTCATGGGGTGCATTCTTGAAATACCACTAAGATCATCTGTTAAGCTTTCAATAAAAACGTGAAAAGGTCCAGGATCTGACGTTCTATATCTCAATTGATTCATCTCGTTTGTATTCGATTCGTCTGGCGTTTTACAATTATTAACAGATTGTACGCTAACCTCCACCTCATAATGAGGACAATTTGTCCTATCAGTTGACTTGTGACCACCTTTACAGTTCACACAACGCAGATCTCGCGGTTTACTACAGTCTTTGCTAGTATGTGAATCCCCGCATAACTCACAAGTAATGGTGCTTTTACAATGTTTTTCAATGTGACCGTAAACATTTCCGACACTGCACAACATTCTGTACGTATGCAGAAACTTCACACCTCACGTAATGAATAATTACGAACTGAGGTAACAATTGGCCTCTTATCGTGAAGAACACCGTTTGGGTAGGAACCGTAATTGGTTCACCTTCCGAAGTTTTATCTTCAGTTCTTCTAGTATGACGACGTACCTCGAGAATGTCAATTTTTTCACCACATGGCCCTTTGAGTACTGATTTCAGTTCCTCATCTGATAAGCTTGTGTGAACTCCTCGAATTATACCTCTGCGCTTGAGTGCATAAAATGGAATGTACGGTTTAAATTTCTTTTCTGATAAGTGCACCGAATCCAGAAGATTATTAGCTGAAACCGCGTTGGATAACTCAACTCTCAATCTGTTTCGTCCAACCTTCGTAATTCCTATAATATTGTTAGAAATAGAGGTATGTTTATCATGTAGAAGCTTACCTATAGTCATGGGGTGCATTCTTGAAATACCACTAAGATCATCTGTTAAGCTTTCAATAAAAACGTGAAAAGGTCCAGGATCTGACGTTCTATATCTCAATTGATTCATCTCGTTTGTATTCGATTCGTCTGGCGTTTTACAATTATTAACAGATTGTGCTTGCATATCTTTTTGAATTATATCTTGTTCCATGACTGAAATATCAGGTGGAACATTATTTAGCAGGTCATTTCCACTCATCCTGGTTAAAGGACTATGTACCCTTTGATCGAAACCGCTTCTAGCTTACACTTTCTCTATATCGACTCTTACAAGATAAGACTCACCGGTTGATAGCGATAAGAACGAGAGGATAAAAAGGCCGGAGATCCGTTCACAACGAAAGCTCGAGCAAGACTGCAATTGCTCTTCTTGAAGGTCCATTCGAACTCAAATAAACACGTCGAGTCGATATGAAGTCTACTTTTTTTCGTTTTCACGATGTATTTGAGTCGACAATTGCTCTTCTTGAAGGTCCATTCGAACTCAAATAAACACGTCGAGTCGATATGAAGTCTACTTTCTGGTTTACCTATTATCTTCGATAAAGAACTATTGGAATCGCCCAAAGAAAAATGGTTTAACCCCTCCTCAAAATTTGTTGGTTCACGTTTCTAGATACGTAGATTCATAAAATGGAATAAAAAAAAATCCGTCTGTCCGCCGTACGCCGTACGCCGTCCGTGGCACTTTGCCCAGTTTGCGTTGAGCTAAAATTACGAAATTTGGTTTCTGGGTTCGGACCAGCCCCACAATGATCCACGAATTTTTTCATAACCCTAGGTCAAGGGGAAGGGGTTCAAAACGAATTTTGAAATTTTGAAAATTTCATATCTCGGAAAATTCATATAGAATGGTATGTTTTTGGTTTATTATCTTCGATATCATATTTAGATAGAGTTTGTTCCGTAGAATTTTTTAAGACCATCCGCAGCTTTGTACGACCAGCCGTTCGTTCACAATGACTGCTCAAAGATTGTGCCTCACAACACGATCGTGAATCAAACTGTTGAAATACAGGTCCATTTTCATACTAACAAGCTCTTTGGAACATCATTTGGCTTAAGTGATGTCGAGTTTGTTGATCTGAGGTGCGTTTCGTGCTACGGTAATGAAGGTAATTTCGAATGTTTGTTGGTAGGTACTTCTTTTATAGAAAAATTATTACCGACGTAGTATTAAAAACCCCAGAATTATATCGTATAATTAATCATAATTAATAATAATTATTATTATTAATAAATACGAATTATTAATACCTAACAATAAATTATAATAATTTTCACTAGGTACTTGATAAAATTGTTAATAATTAGTGATAATTTATAATAAAAATTAATCTAACATTTAGGATCTAGACATTTAGACCTAGTGAAATAGACAGAAGGGTGATCTGTACAAAGAAGATAATGAACCGTTGTGTCAAGAATTTGCAGAGTTTTTAGTTCACTTTTGAATGACCTGAAAACCTTATTTTTGTGCGACCAGCCGTTTGTACACAGTGAGCGCGCAAAGGTTTAGGAATAACACTAAACTTCGCGTCGAAAACGGCCGTTACGTGGGTCAACCTCCAGACGCCCGGAATAAAACTACCTTTTTTCATCTTCCCGGTAAACTACAGTCTAGAAATTTTAACCGTGAGTCGGGGATAGACCACATTGCAATATTCACTCGGTTTCTCATCTGTAAAAATATTTAAATAATACCTTTTAGTAATAATACAAATTAAATTTTGATGATGAGCTATTGACTTGAAATTTTAAAAATTGTTCAGAACTGGATCACAATGCAATATTCACTCTGTTTCTTGTCTGTAAAATTGTTTAAATAATACCTATTGGTTTATTATCTTCGATAATAAACCATTGGAATCGCCCAAAGAAAAAAAAAATTTAACCCCCCCTCAAAATTTGTTGGTTTACGTTTCAAGATACGTAGATTCAGAAAATCGAATAAAAAAAAATCCGTCCGTCCGCCGTACGCCGTCCGCCGTACGCCGTCCGCCGTACGCCGTCCGCCGTCCGCCGTCCGAGGCACTTTGCCCAGTTAGCGTTGAGTTAAAATTACGAAATTTGGTTTCTGGGTTTGGACCAGCCCCACAATGATCCACGAAACTTTTCATAACCCTAGGTCAAGGGGAAGGGGTTCAAAACGAATTTTGAACTTTTGAAAATTCCATATCTCGAAAAATTCATATAGAACGGTATGTTTTTTATTTCATATTTAGATAGAGTTTGTTCCGTAGAATTTTTTAAGACCATCCGCAGCTTTGTACGACCAGCCGTTCGTTCACAATGACGGCTCAAAGATTGTGCCTCACTACAGGATCGTGAATCAAACTGTTGAAATACAGGTCCATTTTCATACTAACAAGCTCTTTGGAACATCATATGGCTTAAGTGATGTCGACTTTGTTGTTCTGAGGTGCGTTTCGTGCTACGGAAATGAAGGTAATTTCGAATGTTTGTTGGTAGGTACTTCTTTTATAGAAAAATTATTACCGACGTAGTATTAAAAACCCCAGAATTATATCATATTAATTAATCATAATTAATAATAATTATTATTAATAATAAATACGAATTATCAATACCTAACAATAAATTATAATAATTTTCAGTAGGTACCTACTTGATAAAATTGTTAATAATTAGTGATAATTGACAATAATAATTAATCTAACATTTAGGATCTAGACATTTAGACCTAGTGATCTAGACAGAATGGTGATCTGTACAAAGAAGATAATGAACCGTTGTGTCAAGAATTTGCAGAGTTTTTTTTTAAACAAATTAAATTTTGATGATGAGCTAGATACTTGAAATTTTAAATATAGGTCAGGAATGGATGACGTTTCAATATTCACTCGGTTTGTATGACATGGTATGAGTATGGTATGGTATATTATTGTATGTATGATTTGGTATAGTACAGTATGGTATGATAGGAAAGAAATTCGTATGGTATGGTATAGGTACGGTGAGAATATGGTATGGTGCCGATTTGCAACACAGTCTGGTTTAGACAGAAGGGTGATCTGCACAAGGAAGATAATAAACCCTTGTGTCAAGAATTTGCAGAGTTTTTTTAATTCGATTTTCTGAATCTACGTATCTTGAAACGTAAACCAACAAATTTTGAGGGGGGGTTAAAAAAAATTTTTCTTTGGGCGATTCCAATGGTTCATTATTGAAGATAATAAACCAAAAATGATTGCCGACGTATGTCGGTGGAATTAAAAACCCCAGAATTATTTCGGTACATTTTATTTGTAATTCATTCATCATCTCTATCATAAACCGGTGTGTCAAAAATTTGCAGAGTTTTTCCGATTCACGCTACAGGTCCGACCGGTGAGTACATGCAAGAGTGAATTCGGTAAATTGTAGGAAAGTGCTCTTAAAGTGAATTACAGCGTGAATTTGGGAAATCAACGACGGTTGGTTGCCGGAAGTGAATTCTGTCCCTCAGATGACTCAGGGTATGACTCGAATGTCCATGGAGAGCCACCGTAAGGACTCGGAGATTTTTTTCCGTTATTTGTCTAGGTATCCCATCTGAGCTCATCATCGATTATAACCCCGTATCGATTAAGTCTCGTATAGACCGCACGCTACTCAATACGTCGCAGTTGCACACTACTCATAGCTGCCTGCACAAATGTAACATTAATTCAATCCTAACATCTTCCTTATATTTGGTTTTAGAAACATCGTGTACTTCGTTTTACTTACATTTATAGTCAAATCATTTTCCGTTACCTAGCCATTTATAACCTACTTATAACCAGTAGGAGCCGAACTAGTCGCGAGCATCTCTGGTCGCTGGTCCAAAGATCCTTCCTCTCGTTTTATTTTTTTGTTATTTTTTGGTTGGTCTTTGTTTATTGATCTCGCTCTCATTTGATCTTGTGTCACTGTTGTGATTTGTGTTAATCATTATATTAAATTTAACCCGTTATCTCAACCTAAAAAAATTTTAGAAGCAAAAAAGCAGAAATTGTTGGCTTACATTGTCCACTTTGACGAGTCTACAGGGTAACAGGACCAATCGAATTGAAATTTTGCACAAACCCTCTTTATAACATGACCCAGTGCTATTTGAAAGATTTAGCCCAATATCTCAACCCAAGAAAATTTTAGGGACAAAAATTAGGGATAAAAGGCCCCATAGACGAGTTATTGAACTTCTCGGAACCTATTGAAAATGAAGGCGCGGAATTCCAGAGGCTTATTAAAACCCGGTCTCCTAGCCAGCCAGCCCTCTGACGTCATAGGCTGTGACGTACTAGTTGGCCTCCGGCCAGCCGTCTGACGTCATAGGCTCGTACGGCATAGGCTCTGACGTACTAGTTGGCTTCCTGCCAGCCGTCTGACGTCATACGCTCGTGCGTCATAGGTGCGTCTGACGTAGTGGCCCGCCTGTCGCTTGTGTTCTGACGTGATCTGAGGGAAAGGGTGAATCAAGGAAACAAATTTTTCCCGTTTCATTTTATGTGCCAAAGCAAAGACATGAAAATGTCAAAAGAATGTCAACTCCATCCTGTTGTTGATACAGTCGAGAATTAAATGCTTGCATACGAGTCTGCAACACATTGGGACATTTTATGTCTTTAAAGAAGTGATTCAAGAACCTTCGAACAATCCTACATCACCTACCCCAGTAGCGTAGTTGTTATACTTAATTGTAGGGTTCATTCGTGTTGACAATATAAAGTATTGACAATGATCACCTGTGTGTATACAATTATTTAAACAATCACGCTCATACCGCAGCTTGTCGGCCACGCACTCCGCAGTGGTTAACGTAATATGGTTAGGTAAATCGAGAGCTATCCAACGAGTGGTGAACGATTTTTGTACGATGATAACTGGCGAAGATAAAGTTCCGTAGCAACGAATCGGTTGTAAGCGAAAATCATCGGAAATTTTCGTGACGATTTCGTGTGACGCTTTTGTGTAACGTTTTTCGAGTTATGTGCCAGAGTAAAGACATAAAATGTCAAAAAGAAAATAGGAATGAAATGCTGATACACCAAGTAATTAAATATGATACTTAGCAAATTAAATTTAGATACTGTAAGCACCTGTAAAGTAGATACTGTAAGTAAGACAGCCCCCAGCCAAAGCGTATCATGTGCTGCATTTTGTTATTGAAATTATGTTGTGAATAAACATGTTTTTCATTCATTCATTCTTTGCGTCATAGGCAACGTCAAAAACCACAGCCTCCTGCATCACCACAGTTTCGTTTTGAATGTTAATTCAATTCTAAATTTTTGAAGGTGTTTGAATCTCTACAGAATCAGGTGTTACACGTGAAACGTTCGACAATCACTATACCCTCACCCCCAAATTGACTATTTCGTACCTACTGCACACTTCAACACACCTACGCACTCGTCGCTCCCACTTCCCTCGTGTTCGAGAACCGCTTGCGCTTGCGCGGGCTCGGGTTCGTGAAATTAGTTAGCTGATGTCACGGGACCCTCTCGTCTACCAGTCGAACCCCTGATAACATGATTTTCGTGGGTACTTCCCTCTCCATCCACCGCATCAAAGTTGCCTTCTAAGTGGCAATCACCTCCGGTAATGAGGAGTTCAACTATGTTAATAATTATATTAGCGTAGAAACCCGTGTAGGTATTGACATGGTGGCAGCAGTCTGCCCACGGTATAACGAGTTGATTTCAATTCGACTAGAACTTTAATTTGGCATGGACCTCCGACGAGACCAATGCTCGATTCGAAAACATCGAAAACCCCGGAAAAGTTGCTTTTCAATCGAATCGAAATATTAATTTAGGATTTTTTGTTTTTGTTTTTTTTTTGTTTGGCATTGTTTATTTAACATAAAGCCACATTACATTATTACATTACATTTCTTTCATTACATTTACAAAATTTCATCATTATTACCTACGTTACATTTTTGGAAATTACCTACAGTTGGGAATAATTGACCAAACTGGTTTGCGTGCGAATTTTGCCAAGATCAGGAAGACGACCTAGAGCACAGATTTATGATGACCGAGATTCGATCTAGCAAGACGTCAAATGTTAGATACAAGCGTTCATCAGTTGGTCAATCCAGTAAGCTTTCCCGAAATGGTGCGTTCACTGAGTTTTGGAGTGTTCAAAGGAATTTGTCCATTCATCCAAGAAGTAGGAATCAAAATTTAATGTTATTATTCTTTCGTCTCTATTTTGGTTTATTATCTTCGATAATGAACCATTGGAATCGCCCAAAGAAAAAAAAATTTTAACCCCCCCTCAAAATTTTTTGGTTTACGTTTCAAGATACGTAGATTCAGAAAATCGAATAAAAAAAAATCCGTCCGTCCGCCGTACGCCGTCCGCCGTACGCCGTCCGCCGTCCGCCGTCCGAGGCACTTTGCCCAGTTAGCGTTGAGTTAAAATTACGAAATTTGGTTTCTGGGTTTGGACCAGCCCCACAATGATCCACGAAACTTTTCATAACCCTAGGTCAAGGGGAAGGGGTTCAAAACGAATTTTGAACTTTTGAAAATTCCATATCTCGAAAAATTCATATAGAACGGTATGTTTTTTATTTCATATTTAGATAGAGTTTGTTCCGTAGAATTTTTTAAGACCATCCGCAGCTTTGTACGACCAGCCGTTCGTTCACAATGACGGCTCAAAGATTGTGCCTCACAACCCGATCGTGAATCAAACTGTTGAAATACAGGTCCATTTTCATACTAACAAGCTCTTTGGAACATCATATGGCTTAAGTGATGTCGAGTTTGTTGTTCTGAGGTGCGTTTCGTGCTACGGAAATGAAGGTAATTTCGAATGTTTGTTGGTAGGTACTTCTTTTATAGAAAAATTATTACCGACGTAGTATTAAAAACCCCAGAATTATATCATATTAATTAATCATAATTAATAATAATTATTATTAATAATAAATACGAATTATCAATACCTAACAATAAATTATAATAATTTTCAATAGGTACCTACTTGATAAAATTGTTAATAATTAGTGATAATTGACAATAATAATTAATCTAACATTTAGGATCTAGACATTTAGACCTAGTGATCTAGACAGAATGGTGATCTGTACAAAGAAGATAATGAACCGTTGTGTCAAGAATTTGCAGAGTTTTGCGTTCTGTAATAACATAGTCAGCTGACCGGGCAACACTGCGAAGCTTATCCAATCTATTATATGTTCCGCATCCAATTTCACCCCTTTTGTTCTATAAAATACATTCATTCTCGTTATGCATCTTGTCGTAATCATTCACTAGTCCTCAGTTCCTTATTTCTTTATACGTATTAATATTACACGTTCTTTTATCGCAAATATTTAACATTGTAATGTGAAGTAACAAAATAAAATTACTTTATGGCTAATGTCATATGAAGGGGAAAAAATACATAGACATCGATGTTTCAAAAAAATCGATATATCCGACCAAAACATCGATGTATTACGTTAAAACGTACGTTTTAACGTAATACATCGGGATAAACGTTTTAATGTCTCGATTTAGATTTTAGATTAGACGTCGATGTCAACAAAATCTAGGCATTAAAACGTTTATCCCGATTCAAAATAATAAAAGCTCCGTTTTTCCCGTGTATAAATCATTTGAGGGGATATTAAAGCAATAAGACTTATTGCTGAAGTCTTAGTACTTAGTACTGAAATTGTAGGATTTTTTCATTTCTTCTCTCAGTGGGGGCTGGTTAGTTTCAGTTTCACCTGATGAATCGTTCAACATTGCATTTCAGTAACTTAATGGGTATATTCATGGTTTTTAAAGAAATATTATATAGTATCACGGCCTCAGCGGTAAGTCAATACGTGAAATATCGATATTTTACTTGATCGCCGTTTTAAAACATCGATGTTATTTGGGGATATACAGGTATCATCGATGTTGTGGACTTTCGACGTGTGAAATATCGAACATCGATGTTGAGGCTTTGTTGTCCCAACCCTAATAGAAACTGCTTGTTCCAGATCCGCAACTTCGGAGCTTCTAATTGGAAAAAAAAATAGCGAAGAATATGGTTTGTAGTTGTGAATCCAAGATATTTCAGTCCTTAAAAATATAACGTCAAGTGGAGAGTCATGTATGTTCTGCAGCTTGTTCCCTCTCCCTGATCTTTACCCTTCACCCTTTTACCTTGTAAGAAATAAAAATCGTAGGATATTGAAGTGTAGATCGACTACACGAGAGCAAACGGCTGGTCCTGAAGGTGTCGTGGGGTCTCGAGATCGGAGGTTTGGAAGGGACGTTCTCGGGCGGTCTGCCAAGTTATTACGGCGATATGGTGGGCACAGACTGTCGCTTCTTATCTGGTCTGAACCTTCTGTCTTCACAAACCACAACTCATCTCTCCCCTCTCGACCCTCTGTTAAGAATTCTTCACCCTAACTGTTATATCAACCATGAAAAACTATAGTAATCCTGGAGGGTAACTAAATAGTGTCCATTATTCCATGAGATTGTTCGTTTCGGCATTGGAGCAATTAAGACCTTTTTTTTTTCATATTACAGATGGATTACATATTTCAACATAATTCACAAATAATTACATATTTTGTTACAATATTTTATTATCGAAACATTTGATCGTACTTTGAAATCGTTTGAAGGCAACTAAAGGCTTTGGCTGTTGGTCAAAACCCAATATGGAATCTATTGAAGATAAGATGGCGTCAGGAAGATAACCTAAGCGTCTATTACTATTAGTTTGGGCTCACAGCCCTGCGAACCAGAGTACCCCATAGGTCGATTTAAGGTAATAACCCAAACTTAGAAAAGACAGCCAGTTTTATACTAATTTTTACGCTGCTAAATCCTCAGTTGAAATGAGTCTGATCAGACTGAATAAGTACAGCTTATTGTACATTTTTCACGGTTTTTGAAAGAAGAAGTTTCGTCACATTCGAATGTGACGAAACTTCTTCTTTCAAAAACCGTGAAAAATGTACAATAAGCTGTACTTATTCAGTTTTTTAACAAACAAACACGTTTTTTAACTGATTAGGTATAATGTTAGTTACCAAAAAGTTTAAAGCTCATAATATGAGCTTTAATATTGCAGACGGTCTTTTCCAGACATCGAATTCATCAACATCCTCCAGACATCGAATTCATCAACATGGACACATTGATTGCAAATCGAAAAAATACCTTGAATTATACAACAAGTTACATTAAACCCTTGAGATTTGTCCTTCTCTGTATTACTTGAGCTTCATATAATTGCCTTCTTTATATCTTAGTTCAATTAAACACTGAAGTGCTATCAACAGATAGGAACTAATCAACCTTAACAATGCGTTAAGAGCTTGTCAGGGCTGCCAATAAATCATAGCCAAATTTCTGAAATCTTCAGTTACCATAATTAGAATAGAACATGGAGATATTATTTCCATGTTATATTATCAATTATATTGATTACTATTTGATGTGTGTTAAGACCCGCCTATTCTCTTGTCATTTTCTAATTTTGAGCTTCATCACACCTACCTTCAGTTTCTACCTCTGCCTATTGGCGTGGGCACAAGCTTCCTTCGTTGATGTACACTAAGCACTTACTTATTTAATTCCAAGTCTTTCTGTCAAATCTATGTATCTGTACCATTCTGTCTGTGATATACTTTATCACATTTTTCGTGGCCACTGTTAGGTAGGGTGATCTATTTACTTAACCATAATCACTGTTTACCATTAATAAACTATACTTACTTTGAGGCCCAGTGGAGCCTGGCGAAAGGGTGACCATTGCATGTGAGTACAGCAATATCCATTTCCACTCGCATCCAAACGTAGAAATGGATAGACCTTTTATGCTGGGTGAACTGAGGGCAGCATTAGCGAAAGCCAAAGAAAACGAGGCTCCTGGACTTGACCGAGTTACCTATGAATTCTGTAAAAGTGCCCCTGATCCCTTCCTATTGCACTTGCTTGCGAGCTGGGCAGTGTCCTAATCAGTTTCTCGGCGTTCGTTGTCTTCCCACTGTTTAAAGAATGAGATATAACACTCGTGGCGATTATAGGAGGCTCTCCTTTATAAACGGCAGTGCTAAGTTGTACTGCGGTCTGCTGCTTGCAAGACAGCTGTACCAATTTGACTTTGACAGTTTGCATTTCTACCCACTGGGCTTCACAAGAACAAAGCAGGTTCAAGTAATTGCTGCTTACATGTGATTACATCATGTTTACAATTATTCAGCCTTCTAATCTACATAGGTAGTGTAATCCATGGGTTATTTGATTGGCTCGACTCTTGTCAATAATGATGAACATATTATAGGGAAAATAATATTATTTTCTTCAAAAAGTGTTTGAACTGGTTGTAGGAGTAGTGAGTATAAAATCTCTACGAGTACATTGATTAAAGTTCCTTTCGTAGCATTTGCTCAAAACAATCATAAGCTCGAGTGTACTCACACTTACTTAACTTCACCCCGTTTCATGCACTTAGAGCGGAAAATCGGGTGAAACAATTTAGTGGAGGGAAAAGCATAACGACGGAGGAAGCGAGCTAGGGCTTCTAAGCCATCGAAGTAATTGGACTTAACAAATTGCCTTAAAATACATTCAACCTCACTCCGGGCTTTAGGGCAAAACCGGGCACGCTGGAGCTGGTGCGAACCGGTCATCGAAAGTCGGAGTTCTAGCAGTATATTCCTACAGTTTTTTGCCTTTCCTGTACGTCGGGATCGGAAATCTTCGGGGATTGGTTCAAATCGGATTTATAACATTGTAAATTGTAAACCTTTTCTTCGCCTCCAAGATCTCACTTCACGTTTCACGACCTACCGAGTTTGGGGGTTTTCTTTCCTAGAGAAAAGACCGTTTTCCCTCGTCACAAATACAACCCTGACGTAGTAAACCTTGTAAAACCCCTCTCGAGGTTCAAACGGTCGTCCCTTGGAATTGAAGTGAGTGTAGATTCGCACTAAAACCGTTTTTCCGAAAAACAAAGCTATGGCTGCCTGGGATTAGAACTCTCGTTCACGTTGACAAGCGGTAAATAACTCACTCCTTGTTGAGTTATATATTATTGTGGTTGTATATATTAATAGTGGCCTCTATTAACTTTAACCAAATTATGGTTCGGATTGCAGTCTGTGCAGCACATGACATGTTCACATTGTGCATGTTCACATGCAACACATTGTGTTCTTAACTTTTCTCAGTTCATCAAGCGAAACAGTCTGCAGTCCATAACTAGTGTGATGATTTCATAACCATTCCACTCTCCCTCGCTGGGATGCAATGCACAGGTAACGAAATCATCAAGATACTGAGGAGGTTTCTAGTTCCTTTTTGGTCTCTCGTCGTACATCTCGACCCATGGATGTCAGAGTAGATGGGCCTTGAAAACCCTGGCTAGCAGCAGGATGCTGGAAGGTCTGCGTCAAGGGTGGAGGAGGCACGGTTTCTGGCATCGGTTCGATGGGCTGCACCGTTCGGCCGAGTTGATTCAAACGTCCACCAGTCCAGAGCAAGCATTTTTAGTTAGGCTGAACTCACGTACGTCATCGAAGCATGACGCATTTTCGCTCTTAACCCAGTACATCCCAGTAATCCTAGTAATACCAGGGTGGCTTAGTTCTGACTGTGTTCTAAGTGTGTGAGGAACTGCAGACGCGTGACAAGGCATATTCAATCTGGTTTTCTTCTCCAGATATACATTGAATGTCGGAGGAGTAGGAAGATAATTCGGGACCATGAAAAAGAAAGAGTAGATGAAAAACGAACCCTTACTGAAGAGTCCCAGGACCAAAAAAAATATTCTACTCCATAGCGAATGTTTTATAGTTACAAACTTACTCGATGGAAATTGTACATGGAGTCATCAGTTGCCCAGCTTGCCCAGTGTAACGCCAACAAAATAACTCCAGGGTTAATCTTAACATTTTGGAGATATAAAACTGTCTTCTGCAAAACACTCAACTTCCCAGTTTGGATCGAGTCCAACTAGTTTAAGTGCTTTCAATTTACTTCCAAAGGGTTTCATGACTATGTCCTCAAACCACGCCTTTCGGATATAAACTTTTTCCTACATGACTGGTTAGTAAAGTGCAATTTGCCCATTTAACAATAGTAGTAAAGTGGATTGACCATAGTCAAATACAGGCAGCAGGTGAGAGTTGAGTGTGAACTGTGACATTCTATGGGGACAGTAGTATAATACTACTGTCCCCATAGAATGTCACAGTTCACACTCAACTCTCACCTGCTGCCTGTATTTGGCTATGGTCAATCCACTTTACTACTATTGTTAAATGGGCAAATTGCACTTTACTAACCAGTCAAACTAACCGTGAAAGGCTGAAATATCGAATTTCTCCACCGTGTACAAAATGTGTAAAAGCGAATAATTCGCTTTTACACATTTTGTACACGGTGGAGAAATTCGATATTTCAGCCTTTCACGCTGATGCAGTCGAGTTGGCAACATTGGGCCCCCTTCACGAGTATAAATGACTGCGGTCCATTTCCAGCATAAATTGTTAAAGCTCTCTCATAAGCTGGCTGTAGCTAACTGCTTCGCCCCAAGTTTGTATTATGGCCCAATTTATCTTACGACGAAGGGCCCTGCCCTTCATCCCTTCACCAACCACCTGGTTGTTGTCCGGAACGCGGCATTAGGATTTGTTTCAAACGAGCCGTATTAAATTTTGTGGATCTATTGAAGGTGAAAATAACAAAGTGCATTTAGAACCTGCTCGTACTAAGTAGCATACGGAGAATCAATAGTGTCGGCTATCAGGGAAAAATCGGGTTCCTCCACTTCTGCGCATAAACAGGCTTTTTTACCCCAACATATCCAGAGATTTTTTCAAACAAGCTGACATTTGGAGGCTGACTAGTTGTTGCATAAAATTCATGAAAACCATATTGATTTGATCCGCGCTTGCGTAAACTTGGAGTCCCTTTAACGTTCGTAACTCCGAAACTATCGATTCTTTGGTATTTTCAGGGGCCATGTCAGCTCTCTGGTGGACTTCGCGGCAATAAGGAAGACATTCACTGATGTCTAGCCAAAACCTCGTCCAATTCCACAAAAGTTCGACTAATACACCGATAGACCAATAGCAACTTCTTTACATTCACAGCAACGTTAGATACACAGTACCTAATTGATGAAATACAGTATTACAGTATATACCTACAGTATTATACTGTAGGTTATAATAACGATCAAACCAAATAATCCACTTTAAATTCACCAAATGATACATCCATGTGAGAGCAATGGGAAGGGAAAACGAGTAATCTGAGTTTGCACATGAGGGTTTCGCTTATAAATCTTAAACAGCTCATCCTACCAACAACCTTACCGAGAGACAAATTGAAGAGCATTAAATTCGTTCTTCAGCATTGATAACTACCCTATAAATTAGTTCGATTGTAAAGTTGGGGAGGTAAATCAATGCAACATTTAATGCTCTTTAATTTGTTGCCAGCTAAGAGTTTTGCTAGGATGCCTTGTTTTGGATTCATAAGCGAAAAATTGAAGATAGCCCGAAATTTTCGACATTTTCGGGGCACCAAAAGGTAAGCTCATCCCCAGAAGGGGTACTCAGATTACTTTTTTCAAAGACTCTTATGGTATAAAGACGATTTCCAGCTTTCCCCAAGTCACTTCGAGGTACTCCTCCCTTTCGGGGTTAATTTTACTGAACTTGAGGGAGATATTTTCAAACAAACGCGGAAAAAGTAACTGAGTATTGATTTAGGATGAAATGGACCTCCGTCAAGATCAATGTTCGACTCGAATACTCGTACGCTTGAACCCCATTAATTGCACTTAAAATGGGTGTTGTGGTTGTAGATATTTTGTCACTATCATATATGATATATCCCAAGCTACTGCGGCCTACGTGTAATAGATAGATAGATAGAAAAAGCGTTTTTATTTCTTTCTTTCTTTTTTTAAACAATACATCCGCCCATACAGCTATGGTTGTAGCAACCGCCAGCCGGAGAACACCACACTCAAGTTACATCATGATATGCACACATTCTAACACATTCAAAAAAAATTTCTTTTCTTCTATAATAATACATTTATTTTTTCTTTTCTTCTATAATAAATTTCTTCTCTTCTATAATAATACATACAAATACATTTCTTCTAGCTCACTATACATAGCAACAACATAAGACTAAAGGAATACGAAAGTGGCCAGACAAGGGTGGCCAGGTATCCACGTACATAATACTAGGTATCTAAGGGATGTTTAAAATACACCCACAACCTTGCATTCAACTAATAGTTGAATTGGGAGAAGAGGTAATTACGGTATGGGAGAGCACTTTTTAGGTACTTACATAGTCCGTCCAGATCCTCACCGTCCAACACTCGTACAATCCGGTCCAAAGTGAGTTCACATTCTCCGAAACAGCTCAAGCGCTGTGCTTTCAATACTGGACATCTGCCCAAAAAGTGCTCGGTGGACTCTATTTCATTCAGGTTGCACAATGAGCACAACCAAACATGCCCCTCATCCCATGGCTTGTAATTCAAGTGCAACATTTCCACCCTAGTTTTAAAAATCAAACTAATATCCCTCAAATTTTTCCCATCAGTGATATATTGGTAGCTATTGCTTAACTTTTTGTACAGAAGGTGGTACTGCCCCACCTCTCTGTAAACCTTCCATCTTTCCCAGTACTCCGCCTCTACCTTTACACAAATTTCCTTGAGTTGTTTTTTTAAAGTTAGTTTTGGAGCCTCCCAGGTTAAATCAGAGCCATATGCGGCAGCCAGTTTTTCCCAACTCAGAACCCACCTCAGCTTTCTTAGCCTTGCTTCTCTAGCACTAATATTAGTGAACCTGGTCGCCTCCTGGCCAAGGACTTTCACGATGTACTCTGCATTCATTCCCAAGGTGAACACGAAAACAGGGGTCATTCGCGTTTCCAGGAACAGCGCATAATTAGGGGTGTTGCTGGGTCCTACGTGTAATAGAACATTATTCCTTGCATATTAGGTATGTGTTTGTTGGGAGATCGCGCAGGTTCAGATGACGCAGGCTCAGTTTATAAATTAACGAACGGCATCAAGTTTCAACCTCATTACCGTCAAGATGATTAATTATGATAATCTTCAAACGATCAGTTCCCTCGGGAGGGCGTTGGTCTTGTCCCGAGGGAGCTTCATCTACCCTCGCCGCCTATCAGACGATTTCCCCTCTTTCCACTACCCACAAATCCAGTAGCCGCCCTGACCCTTCCTTGACCACTATAAATAAACTTGATGACCCGGTCATTACGGTCTTCTTAACGCTTGAGGGGCCATCGAGTCTACTTTCTCACTTCACCCCGAGAATCAGGTGATTCAGGGCGTATCTTCAATAAAAAAACTGACAGGACTATTTACAAATGAATCTATTGGTTTTCGAATTATTATCTATTATCCGGTTGTGCGCTGTTCATGAACCGGGCATCACCTCCATGTCCTGATTCCGTACGACAGAATTCCCTGAAGATGGCTGAATAAACGGCCGAAACGTCGGAACCAAAAAATTGTTTTCACTGACCGAACCTCAAAATAAAATATCTCACACCATATGACAATATCTATGACAATTAGTGCGTAACTTAGTACTGAAAGGCTGTACATTTTCAGCTATGTATGTAATTTTGCCCAATTCTGATATGCTGCTGTTTTCGTTCTGAGAAAGAAGGAGAGAATTGGATTTCTATTACGTGGCCACGAAGACGTATTTTTCACGGGTCTGACTGGAGGCCAGTTGCCCTACTTTCACCCGATTTCCTCGGTTACTCGGAATCTGGAGGTTTTCCTCAAAAACAGGGGCATTCTCAGCCGTGATCGTATAGTGGTTAGTACTTTGCGTTGTGGCCGCAACAACCCAGGTTCGAATCCTGGTCACGGCAGGGCTCTATTATTTTGAACTTGGCAAATGTATTATTTTGACTTCCGAGGCTTGCAAGTTGCCAGAAACATATTGTCAAAAGTTGTACAATAAAAATTGAAAATTTTTAACATGTACACTGGCGAAAACAGTGCGCAACAATGAACGGTGAAGAGGTGATCGTCGCTGCTGTTTCGGTCGTCTTCGCCGCTTCTAGTACTTCTTGGTACTGGCGGAAGGAAAATGAGAAGAATTTGGCCGCGCCAGTTACTTACCAAGAGAGACTGCGCATTGGACCTCTGAAATCCTGTTCCAAGGACAAGTGAACTAGTTTTGAACTTTGTCCGAATGTCAAGAAGTGATTTTGAAATGCTAATCGGAATGGTGGACCCTGAGTATGCAGAAAAGATACTAATATTCGGCTGAGAATTCCAGTGGCAAGCCTGATGTATTTGTTTCGGGTGCACTCCTCAACGATATAGACGTTCACTAGGTGAAATCGTCTCCCTAAAATTTGATTCCTTTGAAACATTATGCTCTATACTATTCAAAATGTAATTAAAAGTGTCTCTTCTCATCCTATAATAGCCAGAAAATTTTGCGGGTTCTCTTTCCAAATCGTTATGTAAATGATTATACTCGCCCATTGTCTTCCTCTTCTGATAAATTGGACTCATTCAACAAGACCTTTTCTTACTAGCTGCCATCCGACGCCTCAAGAGGTAAGTACTGTCGAACAAGTATAAAAGTGCCAGACGTACAGGTTGCAGGTGGATGGCGTTGATAAAATCCAAAATCTTCTCATTTGACCAATTCATTTTCAGTCAAAACGAAAACCCTCGACGTTCAGAGGAAAAGAAACGAAACGAGAGACAAGGGGTGAAAATATCGTTCGCATCAACCTTTATGAGCTGCTGAGGATCTGTGAAACACCGAAAATCGGCTGTTTCGTTCCATCTCCTCACCCAGGCCCGAAAATAGCCGCAATCGAGCAATTATTTTCCAACCTCTATTGGACTTCACTGGCAACACAATGCAACACCAAGTGTTGCAAGTCTTGTCGAGAGGGGTCAAGGGCCGGAAATATTGCTCCATTACCGCTAATTATTGCCGACAATCTTCAGCAACTTATCCGAGGTCCCACAACATTCTGCAATTATTGCCGATAAAAATTGCTCGAGTAAAGGCCCCTTAATTAACAATCAAAATTGCATCTCCTCAAATGTGAATCACAGCAACTGAGAGGAATAAACGTTGGGATTGAAAGCCCGATAGGCTTCCTGTACGTTCTGCACATTCAATTCGTCAGTTCGTTGTTCGATTAGCGTTCCAAGTTGCCGACCGCCTTTCGATTTCTCTCAAGTTCTACTGGGTGAATCGCTTGCTGGGGTTATTTGGCCTGGTGAGAAATGAGGTCAGGCCGACTAGCGCAGTCCTCCCATCACACCTTTCGGGCCAGCTCTACCTTCCCACTCCTGATATATGAGTTGAACCGTTGACATTTATTCTCCTGTAAGTGACTTTTCCGCCTTTTCCTTTTTGTCCTCGCTTCATCACTTCCTTTTGTAATGGTCCTCCCTCTCAGCGTCAACGATACTTTTCTTCTTCTTCTTTTTTTTTTTTTTTTTTTTGAGTCGAGAAAGGAAGGACCGCTTCGCGTCGGTCGATGTCGTACAAGAGGTGGAAATATCAAAGTCTGACTTCTACATTTATCGCCAGTTCCTTTTCAAACGGAACGCTCAGCGAAATTCAAGAGTATGGATTTTTATGGAAAATGACCATTTCACGTTGATCGCAGGTTCTCAGTCTCATTTTTGGTTTATTATCTTCGATAATGAACCATTGGAATCGCCCAAAGAAAAAAAAATTTTAACCCCCCCTCAAAATTTGTTGGTTTACGTTTCAAGATACGTAGATTCAGAAAATCGAATAAAAAAAAATCCGTCCGTCCGCCGTACGCCGTCCGCCGTCCGCCGTCCGCCGTCCGCCGTCCGCCGTCCGCCGTCCGCGCCACTTTGCCCAGTTAGCGTTGAGTTAAAATTACGAAATTTTTTTTATGGGTTTCGACCAACCCCACAATGGTCCTCGAAACTTTTCATAACCCTAGGTCAAGGGGAAGGGGTTCAAAACGAATTTTGAAAATTTGAAAATCTCATATCTCGAAAAATTCATATAGAACGGTATGTTTTTTATTTCATATTTAGATAGAGTTTGTTCCGTAGAATTTTTTAAGACCATCCGCAGCTTTGTACGACCAGCCGTTCGTTCACAATGAGGGCTCAAAGATTGTGCCTCACAACACGATCGTGTATCAAACTGTTGAAATACAGGTCCATTTTCATACTAACAAGCTCTTTGGAACATCATATGGCTTAAGTGATGTCGAGTTTGTTGTTCTGAGGTGCGTTTCGTGCTACGGAAATGAAGGTAATTTCGAATGTTTGTTGGTAGGTAGGTACTTCTTTTATAGAAAAATTATTACCGACGTAGTATTAAAAACCCCAGAATTATAACGTATTAATTAATCATAATTAATAATAATTATTATTAATAATAAATACGAATTATTAATACCTAACAATAAATTATAATAATTTTCACTAGGTACTTGATAAAATTGTTAATAATTAGCGATAATTGATAATAATAATTAATCTAACATTTAGGATCTAGACATTTAGACCTAGTGATCTAGACAGAAGGGTGATCTGTACAAAGAAGATAATGAACCGTTGTGTCAAGAATTTGCAGAGTTTTTTGGTTTATTATCTTCGATAATGAACCATTGGAATCGCCCAAAGAAAAAAAAATTTTAACCCCCCCTCAAAATTTGTTGGTTTACGTTTCAAGATACGTAAATTCAGAAAATCGAATAAAAAAAAATCCGTCCGTCCGCCGTACGCCGTCCGCCGTACGCCGTCCGCCGTACGCCGTCCGCGCCACTTTGCCCAGTTAGCGTTGAGTTAAAATTACGAAATTTGGTTTCTGGGTTTGGACCAGCCCCACAATGGTCCTCGAAACTTTTCATAACCTTAGGTCAAGGGGAAGGGGTTCAAAACGAAGTTTGAAATTTTGAAAATTCCATATCTCGAAAAATTCCCATCAAACGGTATGTTTTTTATTTCATATTTAGATAGAGTTTGTTCCGTAGAATTTTTTAAGACCATCCGCAGCTTCGTACGACCAGCCGTTCGTTCACAATGAGGGCTCAAAGATTGTGCCTCACAACACGATCGTGTATCAAACTGTTGAAATACAGGTCCATTTTCATACTAACAAGCTCTTTGGAACATCATATGGCTTAAGTGATGTCGAGTTTGTTGTTCTGAGGTGCGTTTCGTGCTACGGAAATGAAGGTAATTTCGAATGTTTGTTGGTAGGTACTTCTTTTATAGAAAAATTATTACCGACGTAGTATTAAAAACCCCAGAATTATATCGTATTAATTAATCATAATTAATAATAATTATTATTATTAATAAATACGAATTATTAATACCTAACAATAAATTATAATAATTTTCAGTAGGTAGGTACTTGATAAAATTGTTAATAATTAGTGATAATTGATAATAATAATTAATCTAACATTTAGGATCTAGACATTTAGACCTAGTGATCTAGACAGAAGGGTGATCTGTACAAAGAAGATAATGAACCGTTGTGTCAAGAATTTGCAGAGTTTTTAAAATTTCAAGTCAATAGCTCATCATCAAAATTTAATTTGTATTATTACAAAAAGGTATTATTTAAACAATTTTACAGATGAGAAACCGAGTGAATATTGCAATGTGGTCTATCCCCGACTCACGGTTAAAATTTCTAGACTGTAGTTTACCGGGAAGATGTAAAAAGGTAGTTTTATTCTGGGCGTCTGGGGGTTGGGTCACATAACGGCCGTTTTCGACGCGAAAGTTTAGTGTTTTTCCTAAAACTTTGCGCGGTCACTGTGAACGAACGGCTGGTCGCACAAAAATCCAATTGGTCTTAAAAGATTCGTAATTTTTCAGGTCATTCAAAGGTGAACTAAAATTTACACGGTTCAGTTAAATATTTGGAGATAAGACATCGTCGAAATTTTAAATTTCGTTTTGAACCCCTTCCCCATGACCTAGGGTTATGAAAAGTTTTGAGGATCATTGTGGGGCTGGTCCAAACCCAGAAACCAAATTTCGTAATTTTAGCTCAACGCTAACTGGGCAAAGTGGCGCGGACGGCGTACGGCGTACGGCGGACGGACGGATTTTGGTTTATTATCTTCGATAATGAACCATTGGAATCGCCCAAAGAAAAAAAAATTTTAACCCCCCCTCAAAATTTGTTGGTTTACGTTTCAAGACACGTAGATTCAGAAAATCGAATAAAAAACTCTGCAAATTCTTGACACAACGGTTTATTATCTTCCTTGTGCAGATCACCCTTCTGTCTATACCAGACTGTATTGCAAATCGGCACCATACCATATTCTCACCGTACTCATACCATACCATACGAATTTCTTTCCTATCATACCATACTGTATCATACCAAATCATACATACAATAATATACCATACCATACTCATACCATGTCATACTAACCGAGTGAATAATGAAATGTCATCCATTTCAGACCTATATTTAAAATTTCAAGTATCTAGCTCATCATCAACATTTAATTTGTTTAAACAAATAGGTATTATTTAAACAATTTTACAGACAAGAAACCGAGTGAATATTGCATTGTTATCCAGTTCTAACCTATTTTTAAAATTTCAAGTCAATAGCTCATCATCAAAATTTAATTTGTATTATTACAAAAAGGTATTATTTAAACAATTTTACAGATGAGAAACCGAGTAAATATTGCAATGTGGTCTATCCCCGACTCACGGTTAAAATTTCTAGACTGTAGTTTACCGGGAAGATGAAAAAAGGTAGTTTTATTCTGGGCGTCTGGTGGTTGGGTCACATAACTACCGTTTTCGGCGCGAAAGTTTAGTGTTTTTCCTAAACCTTTGCGCGCTCACTGTGAACGAACAGCTGGTCGCACAACGATCCAATTGGTCTTAAAAGATTCGTAATTTTTCAGGTCATTCAAAAGTGAACTAAACATTACACGGTTCAGTTAAATATTTGGAGATATGACATTGTCGAAATTTTAAATTTCGTTTTGAACCCCTTCCCCTTGACCTAGGGTTATGAAAAGTTTCGAGGATCATTGTGGGGCTGGTCCAAACCCAGAAACCAAATTTCGTAATTTTAGCTCAACGCTAACTGGGCAAAACGGCGTGGACGGCGGACGGCGGACGGCGTACGGCGTACGGGGGACGGCGTACGGCGTACGGTGTACGGCGTACGGCGTACGGCGGACGGACGGATTTTTTTTTATTCGATTTTCTGAATCTACGTGTCTTGAAACGTAAACCAACAAATTTTGAGGGGGGGTTAAAAAATTTTTTTCTTTGGGCGATTCCAATGGTTCATTATCGAAGATAATAAACCAAAAAATCCGTCCGTCCGCCGTACGCCGTACGCCGTCCCCCGTACGCCGTCCGTGCCACTTTGCCCAGTTAGCGTTGAGTTAAAATTACGAAATTCGGTTTCTGGGTTTGGACCAGCCCCACAATGGTCCTCGAAACTTTTCATAACCCTAGGTCAAGGGGAAGGGGTTCAAAACGAAATTTAAAATTTCGACAATGTCATATCTCAAAATATTTAACTGAAACGTGTAATTTTCAGTTCACTTTTGAATGACCTGAAAAATTACAAATCTTTTAAGACCAATTGGATTTTTGTGCGACCAGCCGTTCGTTCACAGTGAGCGCGCAAAGGTTTAGGAAAAACACTAATCTTTCGCGTCGAAAACGGCCGTTATGTGACCCAACCCTCAGACGCCCAGAATAAAACTACCTTTTGTCATCTTCCCGGTAAACTACAGTCTAGAAATTTTAACCGTGAGTCGGGGATAGACCACATTGCAATATTTACTCGGTTTCTCATCTGTAAAATGGTTTAAATAATACCTTTTTGTAATAATACAAATTAAATTTTGATGATGAGCTATTGACATGAAATTTTAAAAATAGGTCAGAACTGGATCACAGAACTGGATTCACTCGGTTTCTTGTCTGTAAAATTGTTTAAATAATACCTATTTGTTTAAACAAATTAAATTTTGATGATGTGCTAATCTAGCTATATTTAAAATTTCAAGTATCTATACTTGAAATTTTAAATATAGGTCAGAAATGGATGACATTTCAATATTCACTCGGTTTGTATGACATGGTATGAGTATGGTATGGTATATTATTATATGTATGATTTGGTATAATACAGTATGGTATGATAGGAAAGAAATTCGTATGGTATGGTATGAGTACGGTGAGAATATGGTATGGTGCCGATTTGCAATACAGTCTGGTATAGACAGAAGGGTGATCTGCACAAGGAAGATAATAAACCGTTGTGTCAAGAATTTGCAGAGTTTTTGAGTAATTGATCTTCAAGATAATTTAAATCATCCATATCCTTATTCTTGTATAAATTCACAGTTTCAAAGGAGTTTTACCGATTTTGAGCACAACCAAAATGTGAGGGTTCCCGATTGATCCAAAACGCTTCCTGAGTAATTGGGGTTTCGTGGCGGGTTCCCACGGAACCCCAATGACTACCGGAAAAACGAGCGGAACAATAAGGCAGAGATTGATACAAGTATAAGTTTATGATTAGGGGATCCCCGATTTACAGGTGGTTGTAGCGTACTGTGAGTGGGCTTGGCGCTAGGGAGGAGACTGCCAAAGCAGCGCCAACTAGTGCGGCGGTGAAAATTGCAACTTGTCAACTTCTACGATGGGGAGCCGTTGGGGTTGTCGAGCATCGCATCGGGTCGGTTATATCGGTTAAATCACGTTAGTCGGTCTTTTTGGTTTATTATCGTCGACATTAAACCTTTGTAATCGACCAAGAAAAAAAAAAAAAAAAAAAAAATACCCCCCTCAAAATTACGTAGATTCCCAAAATCGAATTAAAAAAAAAAAAAAAAAAACTGTCCGTGGCACTTTGCCAAGTTAGCGCTGAGCTAAAATTACGCAATTTTTGACATTTAATGTCTTTACTATGGCACATAACTCAAAAAGTGTGACGAAGAAAGCGTTATGAAATATTTCTCATGATTTTCACGTACAACCGATTCGTACTTACAAGTACGCAACCACGAGGGACATTTTATGTCTTTGCGCCCCCTCCCACACCACGTACAGTTATTTTATGTACAGTTTCTTCCAAAATTCGCTCTTATAGGCATACTGCATGACTGGGGACTTTTTATCTCAGTTTGATAACCCCGAAACAGAAACACTACTGAGAGTGAGAGTTACACCGATAACCCGCACACAGATGGATGCCAATGCATAAGGGATCTAACATTTTCTGGTTTACTCAATCTTTATGTTGCTTATGTATCCCAACCGTTGTATAACGCTATTTACTGAAATGTTTTCCTCAAAAAAAGATTTATTAGAGGTCGATGGGCAGACTGACCAATTTGGGTGGACAAAAATATGAAACTCGAAGATCCTTTAGGAAATTTCACGGTGATCACGAAAGTAGTGAGGAAGAAATGGGGGTTTCACATATCTGCCTCCCTCTGGCCCCTCTGACGTCATCACCACTTCCCTTCGCTACCGCCAGATCATCTAGCCAGCCAGCCCTCTGACGTCATAGGCTCTTACGGCATAGGCTTTGACGTACTAGTTTGCCTCCTGCCAGCCATCTGACATCATACGCTCGTACGTCATAGGCTCTGACGTAGTGGGCCGCCGGTCGCTTGTGTTCTGACGTGATCTGAGGGAAAGGATGAATCAAGGGAACAAATTTTCCCCGTTGGTGTCAGGACTCGGTCCTGTTTCTTTTGATTATGAGTCGAGTACTTAAACTCGAGACCAGAATAGATTGATTGATTGATAAGATTTTATTGACATAAAGGTACATACCTTGGTTTAAATTTAAGTGTCTTAAGGTACATATATGAACAATATCGGTCTGCCGGCCTTAAATGTCTCGTAGTCTTAAATAGTATTATAAATGATGAGTGAAATATTTATATTCATTTTGCGCAATACGGAGCTGTAAAGGACTTCGTCGAGGACCACCTTGTGAGCTTGTCACTAGCCCCTAGTGAATAATGTAAATGAAAAGTATTACCTACTATAGATCAAATTAATACCTACTGATTAATTATTTATCAATGGATACATGAATTGAAATCGTAGGTGGGAAGTTGACGAAAGGGAACCGGGGTTGTCTCCACCCCTCGCCACAATGACTTAAATTTAAATTGTGGGTGAATGTGAATGCGGAAGTGGGTGAGAATGGGGAAGGCTGGCGGGTGTGGGTGTTTGTGAGGGGGAGGCGGGGGTTGTCTTATAATCATTACGCTCTCTCCCCTCCCCCCTCTCCTCCACCGACTCATCTGCTTAAATTTAAATTGTGGGTGAATGTGAATGTGGAAGTGGGTGAAAAAGTGGGTGGCGGGCGGGTGTGGGTGGTTGTGAGGAGGAGGCGTGGGTTGTCTCTTAACCATTACGCTCTCTCCCCTCCCCCCTCTCCTCCGCCGACTCATCTGCTTAAATTTAAATTGAGGGTGAATGTGAATGCGGAAGTGGGTGAGAATGGGGAAGGCGGGCGGGTGTGGGTGATTGTGAGGAGAAGGCAGGGGGTTGTCCCTTAATCATTAAGCTCTCTCTCTCTAATTCAAGTTATTACTGTTAATGTGTAGTGGATACGCTACCACGCTCCGAGCGTGCACCAGTTCGCAAATCTTCGACGCCGGTTGCTGTCGGTCTTTCTGCGAACACAAAGGGGAGCGCAGTACGTTCGTGGACGCCAATTGGACCAGTGTCTGTGTTGCTGCAACACTTTCCACTAGGGACGTTCGATACCGATCGATACAAGTAATGTATTGAATATTTCCTTTCGATACCAAGTATTTTTGGTATCGATTCTCATGATTTGAGTATGGGTACACATATCGATCTGTATTGGTCTGTATCGAAAGAAATATTCAACTACCGAATTGCGAAATTTCCATTAATAATTACTATCTTGTGATGTAAATTATAGTATGGTAAATGCTAGGTTTTTATTACATTTAACCAAACAGGCAAAGAAAGAAATTGTAGTTGATTATAGTTTATTAAATTATTATAGTGATGTAAATTATAGTTGATTATTAATAATGTTTATGAATTATTATTGATAAATTCGATATTCGAAAATCATGCGCTGTTATAAAATCAGCTGGGCAAGTATGAACATGTTGCTCTCATTGAACATGAACTTTGATTTTTTTCAACTTTGATCCATCATTGTGAACGAACAGCTGGTCGTGCAAAGCTACGAATGGTCTTTAAAAATTCTAACAACAACAAAAAAAAATTTTTCTAAATGTGAACTAAAAAATACACCGTCCCATTTGAGTTTTTCTAGTTTTGAAATTTTCAAAATTCGTTGTGAACCCCTTCCCCTTGACCTAGGGTTATGAAAAGTTTCGAGGATCATTGTGGGGTTGGTCCGTACCCGTAAACCAAATTACGTAATTTTAGCACAACGCTAACTGGGCAAATGGAACATGCTTTAGCCGTGTTTTATTTGTTTGGTAATTCTGAGCAATTACTTGGTTAACTCCAAACTTTTTCATATTTTACTACGGTCTGGATGTTCTCAGAATGCAAGAAACATATAATTCAAGCCCCGCAAGGCCGTCGTACAGGTTGCCGAGCGATAAGAAAGTTCAAAGTCCACGCGATAACAGTGGCTTGCGGGAGACGCGCGGAAGGCCAGTTGTGACAGTACCGTTATGGCTAGTGGTTCCTCCGAAACTCAGGTAGGTATGTTTGTGCGAAAAAGGTATGTTTGTTTCAAAAATTGTTCCAGAGCTGGAAATCGTTTTAATCTTTCTTGTTTGTGCTTCAGATTTGAGAGCCTAAACACGACATTTTCTCACTCATTTCAGTTTTTCCCGTATAACTCGAAATGTACGCACTCTACAGAAAATGTCACACGTCCCTTGTGAACATTAAAGTCCGCATTGCATGGCTTTTCAAACATTGAAATCGGCCCAGACGTCCAGCCGCAATCGCCTGTTAAAAATAGATTACCCTCAACTAACTCCTGTAGATCGAAAATGACTGCTCCTATTGAAAAATATCATGAAACCAAAGTTGTAGGTACTTTAATTCTGTATCAGCTGCGTTTTTAAATTTGAAATTAACACACTATAGTGCTGAGATATGAATTTTTAACCAAAAAAGATCGTAGCGCCAAATTTCTGCTAAGGCAGCCCAACGGAGGAATCTTCGTCTGAACTCAAAACTTTTCACTTTCTATCAAGTAAGTGTAGGTAAATGTAACAAACTCAGGTTAATTTCAAAATTATTTTGTCAAGATCTGATTACGTAGCTAACTATAGTGTCCGATCAATCATTAATCAGGTACCAGACGATCAATGACCAACAGTACAGATAATCAGTAAAGTGCGACTTTACTGTATTCCACTCACTCCCAGGCCTGTTACAGGATGTGGCGAATAACGTACTTGTACAAATGCAACAAAAACAACATACTCACCAGTTCCCTGTGTCTTCATAGTCATCCAACTCGTAGTGGGGCAAAATGACGCTGCTATGATCATCACCAATCTCTTCTACCCATGCTGTAACAGATAAGAACCTCCATGAATTTATCGATTTTATTGGAGAAACTATTGTTGATGTAGATACGTGTAATAAAGTTAAGTACACCACTCGCTTGGGAGATGTACACATTGTTGGGCGCCTCAGCTTAGACTTCAACAGCGTCATCAGAGTCGATTATATATTATCATATCTTTATTCTGGTTTAATTAATTAATTATCTGCGCGTATTGATGTAAATATATTGAATATCGATATAAGTTCAAATTTAACTATCGACAAGCCGATATATCCCCGTAGAAAATATTTCACGATTCCGGATGGGGACACCTATTTAGATAGTCGATACGTCTCTCTTGATAAGATGTTACACTTTAAAGCTTAAGTTACTGGTTAATGATATGTATTCGACTAGTGGCTGCTGGAAGCTGATGGAAACTTGCATTTATGTTGAATTTGAGAGGTAAATGGGGTGAAGTATGATATTTAGCGAATTTTACCCATAAGTTCCCAAAATGAAACAGTCTCACAAGTGACACCCCATTTTGAAGGTTGTTTTTACGCTGAACAAGATGGTGAAATCAGAATTGCCATATCCTAATCCGTTCTCAAACTGGAGAACTTTGAAGATGAAGAAACGAATTGATACTTGAGATGTTCTTCATGGACATGTTCTTCATGGACATGTTCTTCAATGGGGATATTTTGCATAAAACCGTTTATAGCTTCAAAAATTTCCTCTTATAGCCATTCTGCATGACTGAGGATTTTTGTAACTAGATGTTGCTTTTTATACGACGTTTGTTAGTTACAAAAGACGTTCTTATGTATTTGTATGTAAGGAGTAGGTATTTCAAAAGCTTATCCTTCCTTGAATCACCAAACAACCTTTTAAACGCCAATATGTCAACTTTCCATGTGCTTCAAAGAAACAGCCGTTCTGTTGATAAGTCTCCCTTTCTCATCTCCTTTCGCATTTCTACTCACGCATCCGGACACTGGCTGAAAGGAGGTCTTCATTGTGAGTGGAGCGAAACAAAACCTCTTCAGACAATCCTCGGGCCCTTGTGAGGTTCTACCGCAGGGCGGAGGTTCGACCAAACCCACTCCAAAGGAGCTCTAGGAATGCAAGTCGCCTGTGTAGCGGCGTAGCAATTAGCCACCGTCTCCCTTTGATATGCTCTGATTAGCTCTCACGGGCATCCTGCGGCCCTTCGGCCTTTCAGTCGAGCGGGGAATGGAATCTGTGAGATCAGACGTTGCGGAGGTGTATGACTAATGCGAATATACATCTCTTCTTGCATTCAAATAGAACTTTCAATGGGATCTGATCGGGTTAGTCCCATTCATGTAAAGGTCTAAAATCCCCGTTGTGGTTGAAATTTGAACAGTTTTTCGGATTATACGTATCCTGAAACGTTAACCCACCAATTGTAAGGGCGAAGGGAGGGTATTCAAACAATAGCAGATGGAAAGGTGCATTTTCAGGATTCCATGCAGCCAATCAGTGATACGAGAAAAAAAAATCGCTAGAACGGAGAGACCCTCGTGAGCGTCTCGAACCTTGACATGAAAATGTCTTTGCTTGACACGCTAGTTTTTGTGTAATTTTTCAATTTTTCCGCTTCATTTTCAACGAAAATTCTAAAAGGATGATGTCAAAAAATCGTTACACAATATCGGGGAGAGGCCAGAGGAAAGACATTTTCATGTCAAAACGGGACTTCATCAATACTTTCACAGATAACTTGAACCGCTCGTAGTTATGTTGCTGACTACATTGTTTACCCTTATTTTTTCATCCTGTACAGCTCATCTGCCACTGAAGGTACGTGCGTCCGGTTAACATGAAGAAACGTACGTGCGTCTGGTTAACATGAAGAAAATGATTGCAAAATCTGAACGTGAAATTTATTCTAATTCATAATACTCGTACAGGAATGAGATGAATACTCACATGACTAATATGCATGTACACTGCTTACTCACTGAGCGGAAAGAAACCTGTCAAGCGTACTTTGTCTTAGGTTCTTGGTAGCGTGTGTGGATACGAAGTTGTCAATTCTTTTAATGTAACATAGTATGTCCTCTGTATTTTCCAGAATGGACACTTTTCTGAGCTCGCCACGTTCTGCAAGCCAGCAGAACTTGTATGTGTTGGGATATGATCGTCCTCTCCTTCTTGGTGCTGGGGTAATTCCGTACCAATGCAATTTAACTTATAGAAGGTATTTATATTTAAAATAGCTATAATGTTCATACTTGTTCACCTCTGATAGAATAAATCTTTCGTTCGTTCATTCATTCATACTTCCACGACACCACCTCTGTTTGAACGAAACACCAGCTACAAAATGGTGAAAATTATAGATCATAATATTATTGGCAAAGATATTTTGAACTGCTCTGAAAATACTTGGAATGATTCAGTGAAGGCGTTCTTCATAAGACAATCAATTTACTCAGTTCATGAATTAGTGTGGTACTAATATTCCTAATTTGACATTTATTTTTTCTACATTATATACTAAGTACATAATATATTATAATACTTTCTTTGTTGTTGACAAAGTGAAAAATTACGAAAGAACAATTATTACTGTTAACGACATTTTATTACTTATTATCAAAGTCAAAGGCAGTTTGGAGGTGAGATTAATGGGTTCTATGACACCAAAATTTGGTTTGAATCGATTAAATTTAATGTTTGAATCGATTAAATCAAATGTTTAAAAGAACCACTCAGTGTATAGGAAGAATCGTCGTGTTGACACTGTGTGCACAAGTATGATACAGAATGATATACGCAGTGCACAGGTTTTGATTCGAACTGATGGAACTGAGGGACAATCGGAAAAGTTGATTGAGAACAGTGACATCAACAAGGAGCAGAAACGTATAATGGACAGGGGACAGTTGAGAAACCTAAAATTTATTATTTAATAATATTTAGGTTTCTCAACTGTGTTATTGAGTCTCATAATACACGATTACCAACTATACAACTCATAAAGCATAATAATATTATGCTTTATGAGTTGTATAGTTGTATGATACATAGGTACATCAAAAGACATAATATTTCTCTGAAACAATATTACGTTTATGTTACATAGACATGTACTTATATTACTTATGAGTGATACAATGTTTTTCTTATTCAATTCGTTGAACACTAGGTGTACAATAGAACAAGTGTAGTGGCCATTGTGTGGGCTCAGTTCCATGGAGGAAGTACCTCTAGAGGCATCCCATTTGAAGACTTTATTTCGTCACTTATAATATTCTTATCAAGACCAGTAGAAGGATGAATGTCCAAATAGTTTGTTTTACATTGCAGGAATATTACATTCACGATGATTAAACCAATTCTTTGATAATTGTCACCCTGCAAGGTGTATCTTGTAAACACACATTTTGTTGTCTAATGTTTGACAAATTTAACAATAAGGTTCGCTGTCAGCACTGAGTTATATTTATCGTACTTAAGTACATAATTATGTACCTACTGTACAGTATATAACTCTGTGCTGACAGCGAACACGTGTTGGGTCAATAACAACAGATCGAAGGTGGAATGAAGCGATAAAAAACTAAAAGATTCATTTCATTGATTGTAAAAATAGCCATTCAACAAACTTCAAACTTTGAAAGTTTCTTACGAGAGAAGCATGGGAATTCAAAGAGAATATCGTGGAGAGGAAGAGAAATGGATGAAAGAAAAGTTGAAAGGGACGGCCGGTCACAATGGTTCTTTCACCTTTGTAGTCAGCTTATTGAGGAGGGTATCGTATCGTATTAATGAATTGAATTGTGACAGCATATTGTCGTTCTTTTCACGTTTGAAAAGAAAAGTAGAGAAAAGGATGTGCCAATAAGAGACTTCGGTTGGAGTGGGACTTTGGAACATCCGCATGCACATGAAATAAATAATAGTAAGTAGTTAGTTCGTCCTATACACGAGTAAAGAGGGAGAAAGACGCTCAAGATGAATATAAATAAGAGGTTTTAACCTA
Organism: Stenodema calcarata; assembly: GCA_963920205.1. NCBI lineage: Eukaryota > Metazoa > Arthropoda > Insecta > Hemiptera > Miridae > Stenodema > Stenodema calcarata. The sequence goes on along the minus strand of OY986061.1, from coordinate 23,307,757 downwards.
GTGGTTTTAACGAGGTAATTTGTAATGTAATGATATTCTCTTTCCAAGGACCTCAGAAGTGATGGATGTGCAGTACTCGATGTTTTCTTGTAGAGATTGATGTTTTTGCAATCGATGATTTCACTACAATATTTTTAATTAACCATCAATGAATAACATCAATGCAGTTTTCATTGAAATTTTGCTCTTAAGTATGTGAGAATAATATGATTTAACAGGGCAATAGCCCACAATCGAAATTTGTTCAGGATACATTTGAAAATCAAGATTTGCAACATAGAAACGCTGCCAATTTTTCCACAATGGATTGTGTTTTTGTATCTTTATGTACAAATTAATTTCAACTTTTTTTTGGTATCTCTGGGCCAAGTGGCGCGAACGGCTCAAAAATCACTTTTTCCCCAATTCAAATTTTTTTTTTTATAGTGTGGAGGATGAAAGTGAGGGATTCGAAATGTATTGCCTGACGTTGAGAGTTCCAATAGTCAGAAATAGAATTAGCTCCTGGATTCAAAAGTAGAAGTAACTAACGAAAAACGTCAGGGATCATGGACACGATTATCTGTACGTTTATTGAAGCAAATGTCATAATGGTTATGTTATAACATAAAAATATTGTTCTCGAGGGCAACGATCGGGCGTGAAAATGTTCACTCATTTGTTCGATAAACAAGTCGCGATATCGTTTACGACCGGGACTAAATTGTCCCTCTGGATCAATACTGAACTTTGGCCCTTCGGAAAAACGGAGGAATCCAGCGAAATGAAGTTTCTGGGGGGAAAAGGAGTTTTTCATTCCGGAGCGGGAATAAAGTTTTACGATAGTTTCAAATAGTTTTTGGTGATTCGCCAAGCGGGGTCGGCAATAATTTTCTTATACACATGAAAACGGTTTGTTCGATTGTCCGTGGTTCATGGATTGAGAGTTGTTAATCTTATTCAGTGCTTGGTTCAATAGCGGGTTGGGGAATGTGGTTTCCCATGTGGTGTGGGCTTTTAGAATGTACTCAGGTGGTATCTATCAGCCAGATAAATTGATTAGTCACGAATAGTGATTGAATGTTAAGTGCATCATGAAACATGTGTCGTCAGCGAAGGATACCATTTTCCCAGTTATTTCGACTTTAAGCAATCTATTCAAGTAGAGGATGACGGTCGCTGGACCGAGACACGCTCCATGAGGAACACCAAAATCGCATGCAAGAGCGTCGCTGACTGTGTCGCCGCTTATGACTGACGCTGAGTCCTGATGTGTGGGTTTAATGCTGCTCACTCTGCAATGAATTGGTAACTACGAGCTCTGGTGACATAATTAGAGACGTTATGTCCGAGGCTTCTTGTAGCCAGCTCGTTTCTACTACCCATTTCGTGCATCCACAGAACGTGTGGTGCTCATCATATTCCACACCTGGCAACGGCGGCAGGATGGCGTATTCACCTTTCCCATTCCGTACAAGTAGACGTAGAAAAGTCCATGTCCTGAGCTATGAACTTTATAAAAGACGATACCGCGGTTATTTCATTCTTGTGAGTCATTCGGTAGGTACCTACGAGCCAAAGTATCGAGCACAGTAATTATACTTGAATCGACGAATCAGTAAAATGTGCAGTCGGGATAAAAATAGGGGAAAGGAAAGGTATAAAATACATAATATATTTACCGCTTGAGATATGCAGCTCCTTTAAACATAACAAATAGGCATCTCAGCAGCCCTTCACGCAATAAACAACTTATTCCCCCGCCCTCGGGTTTATCCTGCGCATTTTCTCCCTGACGCTCTGGTTCGACCCTATGAGATTCCATTGCCCCCAAAAGTGTCTTCAGACGAGAACATGAATCATGTTACGTGTCCCATTTTCCTTCTTTCAGTGGGATGAAACCATGCCTATCATTTATACCTCCTGAGCCCCCCTTAATTTACTATGTAAATTGATTTATTGTGAAGATACCCAATACAGATGATGAAATGACTTCGTTTGATAGATAGGTAGAGGTAGTTGATAAATAGATAATTTTACTCGAAGGACCGTGGTAATGAGCTCCTCCTGATTGAATGGTATTGTAATACTTTGGTGTTTCCAAATTCGCGGGGTGCTGGGTTTTCCAAGTCCATAGATATACGAAAATCCTTGTAGGTGGAGACTTATTGCCACCAAGTGGCTCCAGGAACGTCCGAATCGTAGAGACTTCGCGGCGCCAGTGGCTCCAGGGGTTTTCCAAGTTGAGATTCCAGGCCAAAGATAGGTCCTCAGTGGCTTCAAGTATAGGTGGGTATAGAACACCAGAATCACGAGTCGGCTGCTCAAAATGTTCTCAACTGGCACTACACTGCACGATCGATTGTTTGTCTCATGAAATTCATCAAGACAAGTAAAGTTTAATACAAGAGTTCGATTTAATGAAAAGGGGAACAGAGAGCTGGAGTTGCACATTCAACAGAACAAAGAAGAGTGAAGTAAGATGGCTGGCCTCAGATTTCATCCCCAAAAGACCACATGGCCCAAATCTTGTCAATTCGACTTACAAGGTCTTATCTATACTTGCAATTGTAGAAAATTACAATTTAATTTTCTATGAATGTCATTTTAATCACTGATGGAACTTGGATGAGAAAAGCGGAGATAATACATTGAGTAGTTGGGAAAAACGCCCACAGAGTGCGTGGAGTGCCACAAGACTATGGAAGTCAAAGATATTAATGTTGGCAGCAAGGGAATGATAACTGTGAAACAGCTGATACTGAAGGTAAACAAGAAATGACTGGTTTGACAGTGATTGTATTATTGTGGAATACTTTTGGAAAAGGTGTAATGAGAAGTGAGGTGGTAATTAGTGGATGATGCAGAAGTTACGATATTATGGATGGTCAAAAATCGAGTGAGTTTCAAACATACTCCCCCCATTTTTGACCGCAATTGGAGAACAATGATAAAATTTGATAAATGATCAACGAGCAATAAACATTAACAACATGCAACAACTAAGGGTTATAAAGAGCCATCAGAACGCTATGGATCAGAAGCTGGTATCAAAATCAAATTGACTATTGGGCGTTTATAGGTACCCTTGGCAGTCTTAAGGGTTACCACTCGTACCACGCCATCGTCACCAGGGTGTGTAGCTACAATCCGGGCCAACGGCCATTCCATGGGAGCTGCATTGCGGTCCGAGACTATTACCAAGTCGTTCACTCGAAGATTTGGCACATGTTTGCTCCATTTCTGTCGAACTTGAAGTGTGCTCAAGTATTCATCACGCCAGCGTGCCCAAAAATGTTGCATACGTTGGCGCACAATCTGCCACCGGCTGAGTCGCCCTTCTGGAATGTCACTCAGATCTAGCTCTGGAAGTGCATTCAATGGTTGCCCTATCAGGAAATGTCCAGCAGTAAGAGCTTCCAAATCATCTGGAGAATCAGACATTGACTGTAGAGGTCGTGAGTTGAGCACCCCCTCAGCCTTGACAAACATGGTATTAAGCTCATGTGAAGTAAATGGATGATTACCGAAGCTCTTGACAAGGAGCGTCTTCAAGGACTTCACTCCTGCCTCCCAACTTCCACCAAAATGCGGAGCGAATGGTGGATTGAAGTTCCAAGTGATGGATTGATGTGAAGTTCTGGTAATAATAGCTTCCTGGGTGATCTCATTTGACATCCAATCCGCAACTTCCTTCAGGTATCGAGCTGCGCCCTGGAAATTGGTGCCACAGTCAGAGTACATATTGCAAGGTAAACCTCTTCTGGCGGTAAACCGATCCAATGCATCGATGAATGCTTCAACGGAAAGAGAAGTTGCCAATTCAAGATGGAGCGCCCTAGTAGATAAGCATATAAACAGGCATAGATAAGCTTTCTCAGTCTTTGCATTTCTTAAGGAGCTCACCCTGCACACAAATGGGCCAGCAAAGTCCACCCCAGTATTTATGAAAGGTCTGACTGCATTGAATCGTGAAGCAGGTAAATTGCCCATGAAAGGATGCTTGAAGGCTCGTGAGAATCGAAGGCATACCACGCATTTGGTTTTATGGTACTTAACCAAATTTCGAGCTTTGGGTATCCAGTAGGTTTGTCTCACAGTGGCAAGGAGAGCAGATGGGCCCAAATGATGATTGGACCTATGTAGATATCCGATAATGAGATTGGTGAAGTGAGACTTGGGATGTAACAAAATGGGAAATTTATGATCATTTGGTATGTTGGCATTGACCAAGCGACCACCCACACGAATCACTTTCTCGTGATCAAGAAAGACTGACAATCGACGAAGTTCAAGCGGAAGTTCATCCTGATTACTCGTAGAAACAACTTGAGGATAATAATGACGTTGGGTTGCACGAATACAATGCTTTCGTGCACCATCAAATTCTCTTGCTGAGATAGGACCCTTGATGCGTCTCCTCTTTTGCCAAGCCGGAATCCTACAATTATGGATGAAACGTTTGATAGAGGCTACAACTCTAACCAGACGTAAGTATGAAGAATGACGTTCCATATATGAGATAAAATTATCATGTGTATCGACAGCTACAAACGACACTTGTTGAGTTTTCAACTCAGGTAGGTCTACAGGTAGTGATAAGTCCTGAGATACTGGCCAAGATTCAATTGGCTGGGTGCACCAGGATGGGCCAGTCCACCACAAGGTATGATGCTGAAGATCCGAGGGCAAAATTCCACGAGACCCGATATCTGCAGGGTTCTCCACACCACGGATATGGTACCAACAGCTCTTGTCAATCTTATCGTTGATTTGTTGGACACGATTGGCAACAAATGTGTGAAGCCGGTGAACTGGAGTGTTGATCCAGCTCAAGACGGTGGTTGAGTCGGTAAAACAATAGATATGGTTGATATTTACATGTTTGATAAGATGATCCACTGACTTGACGACATCCGATAACAAAAGGGCTCCACAGAGCTCAAGTCTAGGTATCGTTACCATCTTCAACGGTGCAAGCTTGGTTTTAGATTTGATAAGTGTTAATGATGAGCTATCACCAACAGTGGCTCTTAGATAGATAACACCACAATAACCCTTTTCGGACGCATCTGAAAAGCATACAAGTTGGTAGCTAGAGGACTGAGCAAATGCTCGTGGTATGGTGATATTAGATAGTGATTGTAGAACATCAGTGAATTGAGTCCACTTTGCTTTGATAGGTTCTGGAACTTCTTCGTCCCATCCCACACCAGACTTCCATGTCTCCTGAAGTAGACATTTAGCATAAAACACCACAGGAGATAGATAACCTAAAGGATCATACAACCTAGCTATGGTTGAAAGTATTATTCGCTTGGTGTATCCTGAGGGAGGTTGGATAACTGAGTATGAAAATGTATCTGAAGTGGGGTGCCACCGCATTCCAAGGATCTTTGTCGTTTCATCTTCAGATGGAAGGATGACAGACTGTGAAGAATTGGCTCCACCCTGTAAGAGAGGAGGATGATTTGAGTTCCATTTTGAGAGTTCAAACCCACCCTGAATCAAGAGATTGATGAGCTGAGATTTTAGCTCAAATAGATCTTCAATACTGTTACTACCTGCTGCCACATCATCCACATACAGTGACCTGGTCATTGCTTCAGCTGCCAGAGGATAGCGATCACCCTCATCCTGGACAAGTTGTTGAAGTACTCGCTGGGCTTGATATGGCGAACTTCTTAAACCATAAGTGACAGTGTTAAGGGCAAAGAACTGGATAGGCTCGCTGGGATTAAACCGCCAAATGATTTGCTGAAATTGATGATCAGATGCTTCAACTAGGATCTGTCGGAACATCTTTACGATGTCACATGTGAGCACGTATTTGAAGTAGCGAAAATTGAGCATGACCTCACATATGTCAGCTTGAAGCTTGCAACCAGTGAGAAGATTATCGTTGAGAGAGCCTGATGCAGTCTTGAAGCTAGCATCGAACACAACTCGTAACTTGCCAATACCCTCAGCGTCAAGCTTGTAGACTGGATGATGGGGTATAACATACGAAGGTGGATCTGTAGTGGGATACATATGACCAAGATCTAGATATTGTTGCATAAATTTGATATAATCATCTCTGAGAGCATCATCCTTTGATAACTTGTTCTCCAAGGCATGAAACCTACTCAAAGCTCTTTTGATATTGGGAACAATGTTGCTCTGTTCCTTTGCAAATGGTAGAGAGACAATATAACGCCCATCTGGAGTGCGATGATGGGTCGTTTTGAAATGATCTTCGCATTTCTCATCCTCAGGTGAAAGGAAATGAGATGCAGATGGTTCCTCGATCTGCCAGAATTTCTCTATGAGGAAATCTGGGTCAACAGTTGTAGTACAGGTAGATAGAAAAGATACTGCTGTAGAGGGTGATTGATGTGATGCATCAAACTTCCCTATGACCGTGAAGCCAAAGATGGTATTGATAAGTTTAGGACCTCCATCGTGGATAGTGATAGGAGCTCCTATAACAACCTCAGGGAACAGATCCGCTCCAATGAGAAAAGATATAGGACCAGGCTGAGTAAAGTTGGGATCACTCAACTGGTACGATTGATAGTCAATCCAGATAGAAGATTGAAGAGGTACTTGTGGTAGAGGTGATGTGATGGTTGGAACGACAACAGCATCTGTCTCCAAGGGTAGCGATGATGAGATAGATTTGAATGATAGAGATAATATGCCACTGGCATGAGATAAAGGAGATTGATTGACGCCAGCTATCGATCCATGAAAAGGTTTATAAGATTTACCAAGTTTCCGAGCACAAGCTTCCGTGACAAAGGAAAATTGGGATCCCATATCAATTATCCCCCTAAAGGGCTGATAATGACGTTGAGTGCTCTTGAGATGAGCGATAACAGTTCCAAGGAGAACACTGCAAGGATTGGGAGAGGTATTAGCTCCAGCAAACCCAGAGTTGCTTGGAGCAGTAGTAGCTGATGATGGTGTTGATAGATTGTGGTCAAATGTTGTAGGAATGTGAAGCCAGGTATGATGTAGACCTTTGCATTCTCTACAACGCCACTTAGAGGTACACTCACTTGTTCTGTGAAAGGGAAAGAGGCAATTGCGACACCCTTTCCACTGCCGCAATGCATCCAGCCGCTCTGCTGGACTCCAAGATTTAAACTTCTGACAGTCCTTAATAGCGTGTGTTTGATTACACACATAACACAATAATGCAGGCTGTTCAATTGGTTTAGATTTAGAATTACTAGAAGGTTGCCTTTTATTGTTAGACACTTCACCCTGACTAGCATCTTTAGTGCTATGAGCTAGTAAGGCATGACTATGGTTAAGACCAACTTTATTATACTGGTTTGGACTCTTAGGTGTCTTTAAAAACTTAGGTGCTTCACTCTTGCTATTTGACGAAGGCTCCTTAGTGGTAAGACGCAGGACATTACATCTACTTTGTATAAACTTAGTCATAGATGTGACTTTAGGAAATGTATTACCTATATTGTCAATTTCAAAAGCTTCCCTAGTGATTGGATCCAAGCCCTTGAGCGCGAGTTCACACAGCAAATATTCAGCTAAGTCTGTGATACCCAGATTCATGAGAGATGTAATGCTTTCAGTTACAGATGATAGAAAGGCTTGTAAAGAGTCAGCAGTTGGCTTACCCTGAATAGGTTTAAAGCTAAGTATTTGTTCTATATGATGATTAGCTATTTTCCTTTTATCATCGTATATTGTGATTAATGCACTCCATGCCTGTTCAAAGTTTGTCCCATCGATAGGTATGTGTTTGATAGCAGAAAAGGCAGGACCTTCTAAGTATGATAAGAGAAATTGAAACCTCTCTGCAGGTGATAACGTGACTTCTTCTATGATAAGAGACGTGAACAATTGTTTAAATGTAGGCCAATACGAGAAATCACCACCAAAACGCTTGATATTTATTTTTGGTAGGATAGTTCTAACAGGAGCTGATGTTGCAGAAGAATTTGAGAAATTACCAAGATCCGCTGGCAAGGTAGTCCGAGGCTGACACTTTTCCAAAACTTGAGCATGGTAACCTAAAGCCTCATAATAGTACTTTTTGGCTGCGGCCATGTCTGCAGCGTCCTCAGCAGAAGGAAATGATGGATCCAATTTGTGGTTATCACTATATTCTTCCATTTCATCGAATTTGTTGTTAAAACGTTCAAAGAGAGAATCCAGCGTTTGGTACATACCTCTGAATATGGTGCGCTCCGTTTGAGTTGTCACAGCAACAAATCCCTTATCCCTAATTGATTTGATTTCACGACCATACTCCATCCACTTCTTCCTAAGCCGCTGTATACCCCTTAGAGCAACATTAGGATTGTCGCCTGGCATGCTGATAATAGTTAGGTATGTGACGAAGGATAAACTTTTAAAAAGGTGGTTGTGTATGAAGTTATAGATAAACAAACCCCTTTAAATTACCAATATGTAGAAATATATTGATAATTAAGCAGAATTACGAGTCACAATATTGCTCAAAGGACAAGAGAACCCATGTATGGATAATAATAAATTGATAATAGGTACCTATGATAAAGTTATAGATAGGTATTGATAATGATAAATGGCTAACACTAAGTACCAACCTCTTACAAGAAGAATGAAGAACTGTATTCGATACCTTTTGATTCCACATTCACCTTAGATACTTGGCACTGCGCTGATAACATAACATCCGGCTCGCCAGGACCATGAAATGACTTCGTTTGATAGATAGGTAGAGGTAGTTGATAAATAGATAATTTTACTCGAAGGACCGTGGTAATGAGCTCCTCCTGATTGAATGGTATTGTAATACTTTGGTGTTTCCAAATTCGCGGGGTGCTGGGTTTTCCAAGTCCATAGATATACGAAAATCCTTGTAGGTGGAGACTTATTGCCACCAAGTGGCTCCAGGAACGTCCGAATCGTAGAGACTTCGCGGCGCCAGTGGCTCCAGGGGTTTTCCAAGTTGAGATTCCAGGCCAAAGATAGGTCCTCAGTGGCTTCAAGTATAGGTGGGTATAGAACACCAGAATCACGAGTCGGCTGCTCAAAATGTTCTCAACTGGCACTACACTGCACGATCGATTGTTTGTCTCATGAAATTCATCAAGACAAGTAAAGTTTAATACAAGAGTTCGATTTAATGAAAAGGGGAACAGAGAGCTGGAGTTGCACATTCAACAGAACAAAGAAGAGTGAAGTAAGATGGCTGGCCTCAGATTTCATCCCCAAAAGACCACATGGCCCAAATCTTGTCAATTCGACTTACAAGGTCTTATCTATACTTGCAATTGTAGAAAATTACAATTTAATTTTCTATGAATGTCATTTTAATCACTGATGGAACTTGGATGAGAAAAGCGGAGATAATACATTGAGTAGTTGGGAAAAACGCCCACAGAGTGCGTGGAGTGCCACAAGACTATGGAAGTCAAAGATATTAATGTTGGCAGCAAGGGAATGATAACTGTGAAACAGCTGATACTGAAGGTAAACAAGAAATGACTGGTTTGACAGTGATTGTATTATTGTGGAATACTTTTGGAAAAGGTGTAATGAGAAGTGAGGTGGTAATTAGTGGATGATGCAGAAGTTACGATATTATGGATGGTCAAAAATCGAGTGAGTTTCAAACAGATGACGATAACGAAACGGTTACGTGTAGCCACGTATGGACAGGGAAGGGGCCCAGAGCTCACTGACTTATAGTCACTCATAGTGAATCGGGCTTTCAATTATGAAGTCAATCACTCGATTTCCTGGTTCCCGTGTAAATACGATCTTTGTTAACTTATTTTCCTTGATTGGTAATGAAAAGAGACGAATGTACAAGAAACTAAGTAGCCCGCGAGATTTTTGTATACTGGGAAAGTCATATCATGTTCAGACGTTTAGACGGGACTGAGTAACACACGACAGTTAATCGAAATGTTGTTTGTGACCCCGATTTGGATGAGCGCACAGACCAATAAACAACTTATCTTTGGCAACGCAAGGAGTACCGGTAGTTCACCTTAGTGGAAATAACATAATGCGCTGATTCTTTACCTCACCATAACAGGTGAGATTTACGGTTATCTACCAACGAAAACGCCAAGAACGTTCTTGTAACTTCGAATAACTCAATCATCAATAACGAACCATTGGAATCGACCAAGGAAAACAAATGTTAACCCCCCTCAGAATTGGTCCCCCCCTCCATCCAAATCAAACCCTGGATCCGCCCCTAGATATGGTTGAACAATATATAATAGGGAAAATTAAAACGATATTGGCCTTTGGAACTCTCTGAAGTAATCAGTATGACCCAAAGACTGAACATTAATTTTGGAGACCCCTGATCCAGACAGAAGGGTGATTTGTACAGAAGATAATAAACCGTTGTCCAAGAATTTGCAGAGTTTTTTCACATTTCACTGATTAATGTTTTTAAAATTCACCTTTCCGTATTTTTTGTTTGCCAGTTTGAATATTGTTACTCTCAACACGCCCTCACACCGCTCTCGTGCTCTTTACCGCCCGTTGCGATCACAAATTGGGAACCGGAGGGAATATACAATATTAGAAGGGTTTTCCCTATGGAGTGGTGACAAGGCGATAACCCTTCGACTCTTTAACCCTTCCGGTCCTCGGAGGTAAACTAACATAAGGCATCTGATTGACTTGAACTAAACCGAACTGTGCGGTCCGGCGGACGTGACCGGACTCACCGAAACCACCACGTGTCGCCCTATATCACCCGCTTATTATAACGCCGGGAAATATTCCAGCAACGTCCGATTTCCAACCCCTTTCATCCGGGGCTTATCGTAAACTTAAACAAGTAACTTCCCACGAACCATATTGTGCGTAAACGGGAAACACGTAACTTTTCATAGGGCTCGCAGGACTTACTGCGGCTCGTTCAGAGATCAGCTATATCCCCCATATATTGGATACGAGGAACACGACCCACAGACCGTTCAGAGTACAATAGTTTACGTGATGCATTGATACGGCAATTTATTAAACCCCGAACACCTCCCATGGTCCAGTTTCCGTCGTTCTCACGACTACAACATTCCTGGCGAGCTACAATAATAAATCGAGCCGAGTTGTACAACGTGGACTATAATATTATATTATAGTCCACGTTGTAAAACACAGCTCGATTTCACTACAATGAAGCTGAGTATTTTGATTATCTTTAAGTAACCAAGGATGGGGGAAACGGAATGGGGTTCAGGGTGGAGAATGGGATGGCATCTCTTCGTTAAGAAAACCCACACCATCAATATGAGATTAATATTCATTTTCATTTTTGATCCTCGCTCAGTCTTCATGCGTTAGGCAATAAGGCGAAAAGTGGGATATTTCACCTGAATCACTATGAATAGTTCCGAAGCCCTTCGGAACTTCTCTGCATGAACCTGTCGTTAAAGACACAGATAAACGCACTCTACCGTTATCCATCAGTTTTCGTTCAACCAGATCATTTTGAGATCAACACTAAAATGGGGATAACGAGGTAATATTTAAACTTTCCCAATTTAGGAAATTCTTGTTTTTTGGTTTATTATCTTCGATAATTAACCATTGGAATCGCCCAAAGAAAAAAAAATTTTAACCCCCCCTCAAAATTTGTTGGTTTACGTTTCAAGATACGTAGATTCAGAAAATCGAATAAAAAAAAATCCGTCCGTCCGCCGTACGCCGTACGCCGTCCGCCGTACGCCGTCCGCCGTCCGCCGTCCGAGGCACTTTGCCCAGTTAGCGTTGAGTTAAAATTACGAAATTTGGTTTCTGGGTTTGGACCAGCCCCACAATGATCCACGAAACTTTTCATAACCCTAGGTCAAGGGGAAGGGGTTCAAAACGAATTTCGAAATTTTGAAAATTCCAAAACTCGAAAAATTCATATAGAACGGTATGTTTTTTATTACATATTTAGATAGAGTTTGTTCCGTAGAATTTTTTAAGACCATCCGCAGCTTTGTACGACCAGCCGTTCGTTCACAATGACGGCTCAAAGATTGTGCCTCACAACACGACCGTGGATCAAACTGTTGAAATACAGGTCCATTTTCATACTAACAAGCTCTTTGGAACATCATATTGCTTAAGTGATGTCGAGTTTGTTGTTCTGAGGTGCGTTTCGTGCTACGGAAATGAAGGTAATTTCGAATGTTTGTTGGTAGCTACTTCTTTTATAGAAAAATTATTACCGACGTAGTATTAAAAACCCCAGAATTATATCGTATTAATTAATCATAATTAATAATAATAATTATTATTAATAAATACGAATTATTAATACCTAACAATAAATTATAATAATTTTCAGTAGGTACTTGATAAAATTGTTAATAATTAGTGATAATTGATAATAATAATTAATCTAACATTTAGGATCTAGACATTTAGACCTAGTGATCTAGACAGAAGGGTGATCTGTACAAAGAAGATAATGAACCGTTGTGTCAAGAATTTGCAGAGTTTTAAAGAGTGGTACGACAATAGTCTTTTCAAACGCTGTGGGAAATTTACCGCTCGAAAACGCCATGTTGAAGATGAATGAAAGTGGAGCACTAAGCAAGACTACCCATCTCTTCAATATGTAGTTACTGATATTGAAATCCGTGAAAGAGCATGATGGTTTCAGTTCCTTCATATAATTTACAATTTCTAAAGGAACAACGGGGGACAAGAACAACGAGGAACATGGCGAATTAGACGCATGATGGAAACTATGCACGAATTTGTCGGGAATATCTTTAGCAACATGAACCTCCTCCGCGATCCCTGCTCCGACAGAAGAAAAGTACGAATTGAAATTCTGTGCAACTTGCAACTCATCCCGAATATTCCTTAACGTAGATGCACACATTCTTTCTTTCTGTTTGAAGCTAGTTTCACCGTATCCCATAAGACTTTGGGATCTCCTTTACTTTCATCCAACCGTTTAGCAAAATACATACATTTAGCTCTTTTTATAACCGCATTTAAGATATTGCGATACTTTTTGTAATATTGATTCAACACAACATCAAATGGTCGCTTCTTAATTTTTTTACTTAATTTATCTCTGTTTCTAATAGATACAAGTATACCCTTAGTATTCCATAATTTCAGCTTTTTTAATTTCCTCCCAATACGAACAGTGTAATTACAAGAATCAATATAATTTTTGAGTGTTACACAAAAGTTAGCATAAGCACCATCCACTTCACTCTGACTGTATACATTGCTCCATGATTCATTTAGTAAAAGCTCATCCAACAAATCATAATTAACTTTAGTTATAACCACATCATTACCAGCTAGATCAGCACAACCAAGACGATCAGGATACCCTGATATATACACACCAGCTAAACACATGTAATGATCTGAAATATCGCTAGTGTAGACAATTCCCAAGCCATATTTTGCGCAAGGACTTTTGAGAAAAATATGGTCAATACAGGATTTAGAATTATTGACTTCTCTTGTAAAATCATTTATCAACGAAACGAACCCATATTCTGCCATTATGTTTAAATATTCGCTTGAAACCGGTGAGGACTTTTTGATATCAATATTCATATCACCTCCCAATATATGATAGCAAGACGTCGAGTTTTTTTCAAATGAGATTTCAGACTACCCAAAAAACTCACAGCATCCCTATCATGTGAAACATAAAATGCTGTCACACTTACAGATATTTTATCGTTACAATTTATACTGAGAAAAACCAAATTACAGCCGTCAACAGCATCTGTAATGACGGAAGATACTATCAAATCATTCCTTACAAAAACTGAAACTCCCTCAGCCCTGTTTACATGAGACGAACTCGAAAAACTTCTATAACCTGGTAACGAGAAAATCAGCCCATCACTATTCCAAGTTTCAGACAATATAACTACATGCACCTGACATCTAATCACCTGAATGAATGCCAGAAAAACATCGAAATTTTTCTTTAAGCTACGGATATTTTGATTAATCACATTTAAACCACCGACCTTATTTATGATTAACTCAACATTCTCTATATTAGAGCACCGAGCAGTATCAACATTTTGACACGAATCTAAGATTTCTTCTAGAGAGAAGTTCATGAACAATAATGAATGAGAATAATTAGAACAATTTAACAATACGCGATACGTAAGTACCATTTATCGAATTGGTTTGCCTCCATGAGACGAACGAAGATCCGAGTTCCTCTGCATTTTGTTTTCAACGGGTGATCCAAGAGGTAGACGACTGAGTGTATCCATAGTTTTAAGGTGATCAGATCGGTGATACGAATAGGTCTTGATGAGGCTGAGTCATCTTTTTTCACTAAAATTCTTCCTCCCGATGACCACGCGTATTTAAATTGGTATTCGTTGGCGAATCTCCGTGCAAACCAAAATAAACGATTGTTAGTTGGTGTTAGACGCTCGTTGACGTAGATTTTAGTCTCAGGGAAATTTGCATGCAGATCTCTAGCGGTTATCTCCTTATGCGATCTCATCCGCCTCAAAAAACTATTCATAGTGAGAGAGTTCGAAAATTTAACGATGATCTGACCCGAACTGTTTTCAGGGGAAGATGCTCTACCCCCTCCGGCGTACGGTTTCATACGATAAGCATTGTCGATATCACGAGCTTCAAGCGGTACCTGTATTTTTTTTGCGAGAGAAGAGATGATTTCCAATACATTTTCATTTCCCGATACAGGAATCCCCTTCACAATGACCGAAGTTGACAAAATAGATTGATCAAGATCATTCACTTTCGCATCTAGCAACTTGACAGTATTTTTTAATTCTAAATTCTCTTTTTGGAGCGAGCGATTTTCATTTTTAACCTCGTCCAAAACATTATTCATACTTGTAAGGGACTTACTCATGTCCTCAAACTTCGCATTGAAAAAGTCCATTGATTTTTCAACGGAACTAACCTTTTCAACAAGTGAATTAAACTTGTCAAGGAGCAGATCCAGCTTACTATTAAATAGCTTACTATTAAATTTTAAGGACGAAAAGTCAGATTTCACATCCGAAGTATCTCCATCCAGATCCTCATCACTACTGCTTTCAGGCACATCATTACTTTTTTTAATGCATGTATCGCACTTCCAATTTTCACGTAAATGAATTTTAAGTTTCCTGAAGCAGAATTCCGAGCTGAATTTCCGAGCAGATCTAGATTAGGGATTGGACCGCAGGGCATATTGTACGATCTGCCTTCTAGGTTCTGTAAAAAAGAGCAGCAGGAATTCAACAAATGTTAATGATCATGTTAATAAAATTGTTATTATTAATAAATAAAAAAATAATAATAATAAATACAAATTATTAATACCTAACGATAAATTATAATAATTTTCACTAGGTACCTACTTGATAAAATTGTTAATAATTAGTGATAATTGATAATAATAATTAATCTAACATTTAGGATCTAGACATTTAGACCTAGTGATCTAGACAGAAGGGTGATCTGTACAAAGAAGATAATGAACCGTTGTGTCAAGAATTTGCAGAGTTTTCTGTTTTAAAATTCAATTTGATTTCCATAACACAATTTTTGGGGGATTTTCGAACCAATGTACATATCTATATAATATATTATGTGGTTTCTCAGCGTTCCAATATATAATTTAATATTGTAATATTCAAAGCAGGGTTTTAGTGGACTTTGTTTAAAAATACAACCGCTTGAAAGTGTTTGAACGGAAAGTGGTCCGGCGAATCTGTGGCCACACTGGGCCACACATGGGCCACACTGGGCCACACATGGCCACACTGGGCGAATCTTCATGCACTGGGCCACAGATTCGCCGGACCACTTTCCGTTCAAACACTTTCCACTTTCCACAAAATTGCACAAATGCTGAAATTAATAAAATTCTCGGCCATGAACATATTGTTAACCACATTAAGGCCGGAAGGTTGCTGTACGTTGGGAACGTACAGCGGATGCCAGAGGAAAGAGGACCAAGGCGACTTCTGCAAGAATGGAGGGTATGAGAAGAAGAGGGCGACCAAGAAGCCGTTGTGGCGATGAGGTGGACAGGGACGCACGCAGATTGAGGAACTGGCGGAGTGCAGCCCAGGATCGTAGTCAATGGAGGGATGTGATTCGTCAAGCCAGGGGCCACTGGGGCCTGTAGAGTTGGAGAGTATTGTAACTTACAAGTGTAATAGTGTAACTTAGTGTAACTTACTAAACAGTGTAACTTACACCAACGGACTTCTTGCACCCCACTTCTCTTGCTTGGATAATTCTGAAGGACCTCTTGCACCCCACTTTCTTTACCTGTATAATTCTGAAGAACTTTTTGTACTTATCTGCCCTCTCTTGTGTAACTCTCAAAGACTTCTTGTACCCAACTTCCCTTACATGTTTAATTCTGGGCTGTCTGGATTTTGGGACTTGGATGGAATTTCTCATATTTCTGGTATTTTCATTGCTTCATCAAGTGAAATGATGAAGACCAAAGAAAAACCCGCCTTTGAGTTTCCTGCTCGGTGTTACCGATATCCAACAGTTCTCGGGGGCCGGAAAGTTATACGTTCCGACTGCTTTGTGCTCGCTTCGAGTTATATTTTTCAAATTTCCCTCCAATTTCCCCGACTCCGTGCTGCTATTATCTTCGAAACAAATGTTTTGAATTAGTTGAATAGTTTTGAAGTTCGCTTTGAATCCTCTCATCCGAACGGAAGAGTCTCTTGACTGAATCAGATCAGGTGTTGATATACCCGGGGGTCCGCCCGATTTCAGAGGCTCGTCGAACGGAATTTATAGTAGACAATTGAAAGGGGTTTTCGCCGACTCGTAAGTAGCTTAAACGGGAGGGTGTAGAGACGAAGCCCTTTTGTGATTCAGCGGCCCGTTCGCTATTGTCCGTCCCTCCGGCATATTATGTCGGACCATCCGGGCATGCTTCGGCTGTTTGATAAAGTGGAAGCTGTAGAATTCATCGTTTCGAGCGTCATTTCTGAACTTCTCTAATGCCACTCACCTCGTGAATCTCTGCGAGGAATTATACAATTTGAAATCTTTTATTTTCGTTGAACGCGAAACCATGTAGTTCAATTACGCAATTCACAATGATAACGAATTTCGTGAGTCATGAAATGCTGGAGTGAAGCCACATTCAGCAATTGTATCGTGACTCTCAGCTTATTTTCTATGAAGAACGAAGAAGATAGTCCCGAAAAAGATACTGAATATTCGTAATGGCGTGCTGTAAGGTTCGTAGGAGCCTAAATTACCAGTATATTAGACGAGGAGGTGGTACATGGGAAAGAAGTCAGAAAAAGATGGCAGACCTCTTTTCGAAGCACCTAAGGACATATTTAAACCCTTTCATAAGCAGACAGAAGAAGAAAATTCAACGAAAATATTGATGAAATTGTAATATTACTTGTATCGCTACCTGAAATAAAGGATGAAATAAAGACCCCCACTAAGGATGAAATAGGGGCCAAGGAAGCCCAGGATACCATCCAATGTCAGGGAAAATAATGAAAGAATAAACCGAAAAAGGTCTCCGAACGCCTTGTTAACGCTGAGGCAATGTATAGCAGCTAAGGTCATAATGATCCCAAAACATGGCAAGCCTAGAGATGGCAAGAAATCATATGAAGCAATTCTTCCATATTTTGAAGTCATAGTAGATCAGGCAGTCAACTGAGAAAATTAAATGCAGGTATTCCACAAGGTAGTGTCCTTGGCCCTATACTGTATTTACTGTACACTAGAGACCTACCATAACCAGTGGATACACTTACAGCAACTTTTGCTGATGACACTGCTCTTATGTAGTTGGAAACTCCGCTGCAGAAGCCACCAGTAAAGTAAAATCTGCTGTCTCAAAGGATCTTGCTATTCTTCAATTCTTCCGAATTCTGAAGTCTTATGAAACATTGAAGTATTACCCGTATTGGACAACAGCGGTGACGTACGGACCTAACCAATAGACCGAGACCAAGGACTCACCAAGTGTGGAGTGGTGTGGTGTGCAGTGGATATATCTATATATAGGTATGATAATATCATAATATATTATATTATATTATATTATATTATATTATATAGAACACAAAAAACGCTCTGAAATCCTAGAAACAGCTGATAGATGTTGTAATATAACTATAAAATAATTGAACAAATTATTATTTACACAAAAATTGTGTTGATTTATTTATACGTAACGATTGTGTGCAGAAAGGTTTTGAGTGGTGATCAATTAAGGGTGGTTTTCTGAGTCGTTACTCAACTCAAAAGTATCACTAGATCAATACAATCACAATACATGTCATGTATTGAATGATATCACTTGTTTACACGATGTGTAATTAATTTAAGTTCATGTGCGAATTCTCATAAGTTCGAAATCCACATTGAGTTATTCTACCAATAGGTATGTTGGGTGGAAGATAGAGGTAGTAATATGTGGAGTGCGGCTAAACACTGAAGATGGTTTGAGTGATGTTGTAAAATGAACATGTGAAATGACGCCATCACGACGTGTTCAGTTTTTGAGTGTGAAAGTGAAAGTTTGAATATTTGAAAAACGCAAGAAGGTTCTTAAGTAAGAACCTGATCAATTATTCAGTTCCCCTGAGTGGCTTCTGAACGAAGGCAGTCCATTGTGAAGGAATGGTTGACTTTGAGAAAACGGGGAGGAAGGTTATAGGTAAGGTTACGGTTAGGTTATGTGGTTATAAAAAGGGGCAGGGATACGTAAGTAGCTTGTTCTATCTTAGGTAAGAACGTCTGATGGAGGGAGAGGAATCCTCGAGATGAGGTCTCATAAGTAATGCACCCATGTTGAAGGCTTAGCGTCATCTCTTCTCAGTGATCCGCTCGTCCCTTCTGAGTGGCCTCTTCGGAGGGTGGCCAATACCCAGGATGCTCCCCCCTCGAGATTGGTGATGTTTGTGGTCTCCATGGGAATATGAACAGCTTACTTTGAATTTGGACACTACATCAATTATTGTAGGTATTATACAAGAACATTCGGATTTAAGAACAGGTGTGTTTATTTGTATACCCAACCGGTGTCTTTCGACGAACATTCGACTCAAAAATAACGAAAAAACTCTATTTGAAGCCACCAGATGTGTTGACAATTGAAGCCTTTTGGGACCAAATAGTTATTGATTTTCAAACTTTAGTTTTCGTGACATTTAACAATCTAGCATTATATTCCTGAACCAAACTTGACCAAAAGTCATATGTATATTATATTATTATTATTAGGTATTAATATTATATGTCCCTAAAACGGTGATTTAAAATTGAGGGGTTGAGAGGCAAGAATAAAAAAAAACCATTCGTACATACCTGCACTCTTTGTTTAATATTATAACATCAATATAAAACTCCTTTAACAATATTTTTTAACTTTTCTTCATCACTTTCGAAATAGCCGTGTGAAAATCAAGAACTGAGGAACTTTTTACTCATTCCCGACACAATTTTTGGAACTCAAAGTACTTCATTTAGGCACTAAAACTAGTTCACAAAGTTTTCCAAACGAGAAACTCAGTTTTCAATAAGGAACAACATCAGGTGAGTAACTAAGCGTAAAATATCGGTAACGATCTTCAGAGAGGCCAGTTGATGGACTGCACCCTCTCATCAAGTCACACGCCAATTAGAGGACTCCTCTACAATATCCCCCCCCCCCATCGCCCCCCCCCCCATTATCACAACTGAACAATAAAGTTTTTAACATACCTACTGGGGAAAAAAAACGATCTTCAACCCAGTATCACGTAGACTCATACCATTATCCCATCAACCTACATAACATTGAAGAAAAAACGTTTTATAATCTGTCTGTTTGTTTGTCTCATCATCAATTGAGAATGGACGCTATGAATGAAATACTACTAAATATTACTAAAAATACGTCGTCGAACGCCAATGTAAACGCTTGCATACGAGTCTGCAACACATTGAGACATTTTCATGTCATGACCTAACGACCATAATGTTGTGTGCATACAAACTTCGTAGGTATCAAGACATGCGCATATCTCAGCTTTTCGAAGGGCGACAACCGAGTGAGAGGAATGTATTCTAGTTCTATAAATCGATAGGTTTCCAACGAATGGTGAACGGTTTTTGTCCGATGACAAATGACGAAGTACCCCTAGCAACGACTCGGTTGTACGCGGAAATCGTCAGAATCTCATTTGGGACAATTTTCGTAGTCGATTTTCGTAACGGGACAATTTTTCGTAACGGTTTTTGAGTTATGTGCCATAATAATATTATTATGTCTTTCATATTATGAAAGACATGAAAATGTCAAAATATCATCGAATTTGAAGCTTTAAAAAATGAAAAAATATTGAAAATCACCAAATAAAACTTGAACTCACTGAAAGTGGGGGAAAGCTTTAAAAAAGATGAGAGATTGTCAATATACTCGTAAAAGTGTTTGTGAATCTTCAGGTAGATAGTCCTCCATGACTAGCAAATTTGCTATATAAATGGCCATATTTATATGGCTATGTACAATTCCTGTGCGGATAATCATCGTCGTCGGAAGCGAATATACAATCTCCTTGCGGGGGGCTCGAAGGGTAGGGTACAAATTCCGTGCGGTCCAAGTCAAATAACCCAGCTCTCGGCATTTATTGAAGCACAGAAGGACATCCAGGCCATGACTTACGTAAAAATGCGGTCCAATCACGAAAACCAGCCGAAATCAGGGAAAAAGAGGAATTTCTGAAGAAGCAGCAGAATCTCCTCTGATGCTTGCAAACTCTTTGGGCAAGATCCCTCGTATCGATTTCGTGAGAGCTGTGTCCTTCAAATTTCCGCCAGTGTAGGTAGCTGATTTTTATAACATTATGACAACTCGCGATTATCCGCGAAGCTTTTGGGGTGTGAATCAGTTCGCCTCCTCGTGGTGCACCCTGGGTAGCGCTAAACGGACTGCATACAGGTAGAGGCACGGAGTTTGTCCATTCCCGAAAATCGTTCTTTCTTCTTCTCGTCTGTGATCCAGTAGCACGGATCGATTGCAACTAGAACGAGAGCTTCCAGTTGTAATGCGCTGGCGCAGCTTTTGTTTAATAGACGAGGTTGGTCAAAAGCTGCTAAAAAAAAAACACCAGTGTAGCGATTCTCACATAGTTTCCTCTGTTGTATCATCAAAATTCGGGAAGAGTCCTTGTTTTAATCTTTTGTTGGATATGCAACAAACCGCGCAAATCTCGCTTTATAATAAAAACGTAAAAAATAGGGAGATTATGTTTCGGCTTGTTGACTGCATTCTTTTCTTGGCTAAAAAGGAACTGCTGTTTAGGTGGCATGTCTAGTCTTCCTCTTCTCATAATAAAGGGAATTAACTTTAGTAATTCAATTCCCTGAAACATTACAACCAGCCATTGGAAGATCATTTGAAAACGGTAACGATTTTTGAAGGGACCTACCCTGTCATCCATACTAATCAAACTGATCTTATCTGAAGTGCTGTTATATGAAAAAGTGACTTAGCTCGTTCAGATTTAATGTGATCTAGAATGACTCCAGCTATTATAGCTATTATAGCTATTATAGCTGGAGTCATTCTAGATCACATTAAATCTGATCGAGCTAAGTCACTTTTTCATTTTTAGGATGAGAGAGTTAGGAAATGTGTGAGTGTGTGTGGTGGTGGCGGGAGGGGGGGGGGTTAATTGAGTACGGTACCCCCATGTCTACAGCCACGCTACGCTCCTGCACCTACATAATTCGTTGTTTTTTCAGTAAAGGAAAAATTTGTTGTGGAAGCCATTGTGGACAGCAGTTTTATTGTGACAATCAAAAGTTTATGTCACCATATGCCTCAATATTTCATCTATCTAACGAAATTGAACTTAGTATCACGTTATTCCCTCTCGTCTGATTGTATTTTACGACTTAAAAAAAAATATCCCTGTAGTGTACCGCGTCACGTTTACGGTTGAGAAACGGATCGGGTGAAGGCCGAGAATTGACGCCAAGCACGGAAGTTTACGTTAAAAGATAGCGGTCGAGAGTATATGACTTTATCGTGGAAAAATAGGGTGCCCAGAGGTGGTTGCGAGGAGGATAATGAAAAAGTGTCGTTATCAGGATCGGCCATCATCACAGCCTCAAGTGCCTCAAGACCGAGGTGCTCCCGTTCCCCTTAATAGGCGGCGATTATTCTGAATGTTTGTCGGTTTTGGACCGCCTTGCAAGTTGAATGGCCAAGTGAGCGGTGCGGGATTTGCATTGTATAATTGGATTAAGGAAAGGGGACTGAGAGACGTCTGACCGGCCGTATCAGACGCACGCAAGACGGTCGGGTTCACGGGTATTCGGGCCACAATCAAACTGTCTACTTGGCTTTTGAAATGCCCTTCCGTTTCAAAACCCTGATTTGAATTTTGATGGCGACGCCCTTTGAGGGTTGAATCCAAGTTCAAGTGGACATAAAAAGTTCAACAGTTAAGTCGTAGTCATGGATTATTTTCTTCGTAAGTTGAAGCCATTTGTGATGCCACTACTTTTACTTATTTTGATAAGGCTTTTCGAGTACAATGTGTCTAAACCACTTGGAAGTCCTGGAGGGAAGATAACTGGAGGGTAGTTGGGGTTGCTCCCCAAATAGTCTATTAATAACAACCAACTAATACCTACTACCGTTCGAGTATAAAGTTTCTATTATCAAACCTTTCCAGATAAAAGGTCCTGGGAAAACTACAAGTGAAACTAAACGAGTTGGTTTCGTGATGGTATTACCAGGGTGTATATTTGGTGGGCACGTTTCATTTCTATCGAGATATTTCATCCTCACGATATACAAAGGGTGAGACAGTAAAGCCGCATCACGCACTCTCCTTAAATCCCAACCCTTCTTGTTATTTTCCCCCCGGTTCGTTTGATTTACTTCTAAGCTGAAACGAAATGACGGCACATTATTGTTCAGTAAGAGCTAGTTATGGCAGTTTGTTTATTATTAATATGATTCGAGTTTGAAAGAAAGAAACGACTTTCAAGCCCCAAGAGGGGATTTTTCGGCTCAATTGCACACGTCGAACAAAAAAGAAATAACGACTACCGTATTTTGAAGGGTGTTCAAATTTTGGTTTTCCAAAAAAAAAAAAAAAAAAAAAAAATCCGAAGTTCGACCAAGAAAAAATATGGAGCAACCCTCAAAAATATTTTTAATCCAATAATAACCTAGATACAGGCGGTTTGAAAAAGGTGAAATTTCTCAAATGTGACAAAATGCTGAAAAATGCAGGTTTTGGGATATACAATTATATTTAAATACATATGTATGTGTTAGTACACGTAATATGCATATCCCCTCACTCCCTATTCAATACCTTTATTCACTACACCTCCTCGGTAAAATTTGGTTATTATTTGTGAACATTTGAGGGCTTCAAATTTCTTTTAAAATTCATTTGCCAAAAGTATTTTTAGCAAAAAAAAAAAAAAAAAAAAACCCCCGAGGTACAGGCCACTCCAATGAGTTTGAGAAATGTTACGGGTTTGGAAGCTATGAGTCCGAAAACATCACCCCCCCCCCCCCCACAACCCTGTAAAGAGCTCAGGGTCCTCCTAGTAACCTTTCGACAACATAGCAAATATACCCTCTAGCATCCCCAGACACAAACCCCTTCAAAACATTTAATGTTCGTTAACTTTGGAATTGAGTCCAGCACACCAATTTTTTTACAAGACTCCTGGACTAGTTTCTCAAATCGATTAATAGATGGAAGCACAAGTCGAGTAAAACTGGCGAAGGTTCGGGGCAATATATCCCTCCGGACTGACCACCTAATTTCAGCGTCAGTCCGTTATTGCAATACAAGAAAAAAACCTCAAAGATTTCAAGATTTATGGCCACATTTTCCCTCCTCAACCCCTCAACCCTCCGACGAAAATAATTTCCGAACGTCAGCGCCCTCATAAAACGACGAGGGAAATACCTCCATTTTTCGGGGCGCAGTAAGCAATAAAAGCAATAAAAGGGATCCGGATTAGCAACGAGTTTCCTCCCAAGGGGCCTCCAGATGGCGCGGCTGTTAGCTCACAGCACATCTTCATTTGATAGCTTCCCAACTTCCAATTGAGTATAACGACCCAAGTTTTGAGAAGACGCGTCAACGCTCCTTCAAACTTCTGAAAATCTCTCAAATCAAGGGCGCTCCGAGATCAAGAAAACACTCGCGGACCAGCAACTTTTTTCTTTAATGTAAAACAAAATTGAACATTCCCCCGTCGAATATTTTTAATTTTGAAGAGACGAGCAAAGCTGTCCGCGTAATGAGGATAGTACTTGTGAAATGTTAAGGGTGACTCTGGTGACTCGGATTTACTTTAAGATTTCAAAACAAGTCTCCATTCATCGACTACGAACACTGATCATCATCGTATGAAATGACATGGAAAAGATGATAGCGCACTTCGTGGATGTCTGTCTTGTTATTTTATTCCAATGAACAAATATTTTCATATCTAAACTCACACTCCTGAGGAACAGGGAGAATATTTTTCAAATCCCGCCATACAGGACAGTCATTTTTGAAAGATGTTTTGTTGTACAGGGTACGAAGATTTTCAATGAACTCTATGACTATTTCAAACTATAGCAGCGAACTGAAACGTTTAGGTTTAGTTTAAAGAAGAAGTTTTTAGAAGAATACTGAATTTATGTTTGTTTATTTCAAAGTTTAAAGTTTCTTTGTTTAGTTTAGAGAAGAAGTTTTTAGAAGAATACTGAATTTATGTTTGTTTATTTCTTATTTATATTTCAAACGATTGTAAGAGGATATTTTACTGTATTTGTAATTATCGGATCCAGGGAAGGTGGAAGAGAGGGCCACTAGGCCCTAACCTTTCCCTGGTGGATAAATAAAGAATTACAATCAATCAATCCACCATATATTTGTCGTAGTTCATGGAAATTGTTGACCCCTTCCCCCATACAACTCAATTCATCCAGGTTTAGTGTCGTCCTACGTTATATATATATATATTTAGTGTTATATAAATATCTGGCCTGTAGATGATGTAAAGTAAACACTTCTCAGAATGTCAAAATTTCAAATAGCACTGCTTCAAGTGCCCCAGATTTTTATTTGATTCATAAAACCGGGTTGTGAAGAGGGGGATTTCTGGCTTGATTGGCTCTCCCTAGAATTAGGTGTTAAACGGATACCAGAGAGACTATTACGTTTCGCACACTGCTAATGTTACGTTTCGCGCACCATTCTGAATTTTCACACACGATCGGCCTGAGGTTCAGTATCATGTCGACCTTGTCGATAAAAGTCGTGTCCTCAAAGCACTTCGTTGTGATTGCTTTGGAACGCTGAACATATTTGAAGTCACACACTTACTCGTCCGGCAATATTCAGTGGACTTGTGCTGAACGTAATGATGTCCATTTCCAATGATTTTGCAATGCGTGAAATGCGTGTTGTTATCTGTCATTTGTGCGAAAAGGTTGAAACCCTAAAATTGCCCAAAACTGATGTTTGGTGTCGCTACGATATTTTTTTGACGCACAACGAGATCAAAAATTAAGATTAAAAATGATTTAAAATGAGCTAGGTACCTAACTAATTGCAACATTTAAATATGCATTAGGTTCTGGAAGACGTCCTGCGCTTTTCCTTCGACCAGGATTTATTTTGACAGGGAGTTCCAAATTGGATTTTCGAATAATGATTAAACGAAACCCGGCTGTGGACAGGCCGTGAACGACTAACCGAGAGCTTAATACTCGTTTGAGTTTTCTATAGCGTCAGTCTCCCTTCGACGGAGGTTCCTTCTTGTTCCAACACCACTTGAGGATAATTATCGCCCACTTTCGGCGGTATCACTCTCAACGAATCCTGCGAATCCCATTAAAAGGAGGAGAAAAACAAATAAAAAAATCCACACTTCCAACGAGACACCTCCTTAAACGGTCTTTTCAAGGTTTTAATTATAATTCGCGTCCCTTTCCGTTTTTAGCTCGGCTCGAACAAGACGACTTAGAGAAGTAATCGCGGACAAATCGATAAAGTTATCGTACCCGCTCTGTGCGTTTTCTTCATCTCCCACAATTTCGTACTGAGCGGTTCAAATCTGACCGGTACCACATTTCACACATCGGTCGCCGGTGTACCGGGTCTATTGTGGAGTGTAATTCTCTAACTCCAAATTGACGTAACGGAATGAGGTTTCAACCGTTTGAGGAGCAACTTTTCAAGTTGCCTGGATATGACTAGCAAGAGAGAAATCAGTTGATATGATTTCTTGCCATCACTAGGGTTTTTTTTCCTTCATTTGGCATTAGCCAGCAGCCATAGCCATGAAGTAATTTTATTTTGCTACTTCACATTACAAAAAAATGCAAAAAAGTAATAAAATTAAATTTTGATTCCTACTTCTTGGATAAATAAACAAATTCCTTTAAATACTGTAAAAATCCGAGAATGCACTATTTCGGGAAAGTTCAGCGGGTTGACCAAATAGCGGACGCACGTTTTCAGCAGCCGACGTCTTGCATGATCGAATCGCGGACAAATCATGAATTTGTGCTCCAGGTCATCTTGCCGTTCTTGACAAAATTCGCACGCTGGTACGTCGACCCTTCCGATTCGGTGAATGTACACACCACATGAAGCGTAGTTTGAAGGTATACGGGCTACCGCCCTTATCTCCGGTCTACTGAGCTCAAATTGGGAAAACCAAGGTTTTACCCCAATTCGAGGGTTGTGCATGCGATAGTGCATCACTAGGGTTGCCTCGCTTTGGTATCATTACGAATCTCACCTACTTTCCATTGGATCTGCACGTTTTATAACATGAATGAAACATCGACGAGGAGAAGTAACTTACGGGTTAAGACCTTTTTCGGGTAATTCAGTATTTTTCGTATATCGTATATAGGGGTTTTCTCGGGATTTATGTTGGCCTTATTTAATTCTTTATTTCAGATAGCTTCACATCAGGTGTGATTTTTGTTCAGAACTCATACAGGTTAACCATTATTCATAGGTTTCTATATTTTGAAACGAATAATTCAAGGTGGTATGAGGCACCGCTGGCTGCCCGCAATCAAATGGGAAACATCAAGTATTGAGAATGTTGTGATGTGAATGATGTGGAAGCTATTAGGAAGAATATCAGAGGCAAGTTTGTGAATCACAAGAATAATTATATTATTATATTTTCGAACGAAAGTTCTAACAGGACTGAAAGTTCGAAGTTTTCCATTGCATGGAAACAAGCAACATATCATTTAACACCTGAAATATCTTTCGAGTGTCACCAATTTCCACACTCCCCTTCACTCGATAGACCTAACGAACTGTATCACTCTTGACGAGTCCAATAGCCTCTGTGAGTTCGTCATGACGAGGGCTGGGTAGACCTTTGGTGAGGAAATCAGCCTCCATCGATGTAGAAGGTTTGTAGGAGACCACGATTTCACCACTGCTGACCTTTTCTCGGATGAAGTGTTCTTTAATATTAATATGCTTCGATTTCGAGCTTACAGTGGCATTTCTGATGAGGTCTTGCGCAGCTAGGTTGTTGTTAAAAATTTCAATGGGTCCTTGAGGACTCCCCATATCCTGCAAGAGCTGTCGAAGATGCATTGCTTCTTTCGCAGCTTCAGTCAACGACATGTATTCTGCTTCTTGTGTCGAGAGTGCAATCGTCCGCTGTTTGCGTGACTCCCAACTTACGCATGCTCCTCCCAGGGTGAAACAGAAACCTGTGTAAGAGCGGCCATCATTTGAGCACGAGCCCCAATTTGCATCAGCGTACCCTATGAGAGGTTTTCCGGTCTTCCTGAACTGGAGTGACATGTCTTTCGTTCCTTTTAGGTAACGTAAGACTCTCTTTGCAGCTAGCCAATGTTCCTTGCCAAAACAGTTGTTGAACTGGCTTAAGAAGCTGACAGTGTGAGAAATGTCAGGTCTGGTTGCAACAGCGAGGTACATCAATGCACCGATGAGGTTCTGGTATGGATATACCGGATCTGGATTTTCAATTTTTTCCAGTTTGAGTCCCGGAGTCATCGGTGTTTTGACTGGATTGCTGTCTTCCATTTTGTATTTTTGTAACATTTCATTTATATATTTTCTTTGATTTGCTGAAATAGTTCCATTTTGGTTTATTATCTTCGATAATGAACCATTGGAATCGCCCAAAGAAAAAAAATTTTTACCCCCCCCCCTCAAAATTTGTTGGTAAACGTTTCAAGATACAGTAGAAGTCCATTAGTCCGGCATCCAACAGTCCGGAATGCCCGATAATCCGGCATCGCTCCGGAAAATTGTAAAAATTAAGGTTTTCTCCAAAAGTGTGTCTTTAAAGCAAATAAAAATGCTTGAGAGCTATTCGGAAGTTTTCGGGGTAGTTCAGGATCATCCGGAAGCGCTCGGTATTGTTCGGAAACAATTAGCGGCCGTCTAGTCTCAGCTGTCACAACAAAATTTGTATTTAATACAGGTGCAGTGCAGCACAGTTAATCAATCACGAAGCGTCTTCGCCTACTCTCTACTTTATACAGTACATCTGTAGTGACGTACGGAACTTTTGAAACTGTTTATAAACAAAGTGAGTTTCGTTCTAACTGTACAGTGACCATGTTTTCAAAACCTAAGCCTTCGAGTTCAAAAGGAGAGAAACGAAAACACGTAACACTGACTCTCCATCAGAAACTAGAAATCACCAAACGGCTAGAAAAATGTGAGAATAGAAATGGTTTAATGAATGAGTTTAAGGAAAAAATCATCTGGGCAGAAGCTGCAGAAACACTAAATAAGTTTATCTCTTTTGCTGAGGCTAGTACTAGCTGCAGTGCTTCAGAAATTATTAATTTCCATATCGTTAGAAATAAATTTTATTCTAAACGCCAAAAGTCGAGAAAACAAAAATACATTCGTGACTTTTTAAAATCTAAGTGAACTATGTTTTACAGTACGTGTAGGTACATGCATTTTATGAAATTTAAAATAAACTTTGTTGTATGTATTTGCATACTGTATTTGTAGTTTAATTATTAATCTAATTGTTCTTATAATTACGATTTATGTATGTATGCAGTTAAAAAAACAAAGTACATACTTACGAGTACATTTGTTTTACGGCAAAGCCTACACTAAAAGGAAGGGGCACCGCCCGATAGTCCGGAATTTCCGGTGATCCGGCACCGAGCCGGTCCCGAACGTGCCGGATTATCGGACTTCTACTGTACGTAGATTCAGAAAATCGAATAAAAAAAACTCTGCAAATTCTTGACACAACGGTTTATTATCTTCCTTGTGCTGATCACCCTTCTGTCTATACCAGACTGTATTGCAAATCGGCACCATACCATATTCTCACCGTACTCATACCATACCATACGAATTTCTTTCCTATCATACCATACTGTATTATACCAAATCATACATATAATAATATACCATACCATACTCATACCATGTCATACAAACCGAGTGAATATTGAAATGTCATCCATTTCTGACCTATATTTAAAATTTCAAGTATAGATACTTGAAATTTTAAATATAGCTAGATTAGCTCATCATCAAAATTTAATTTGTTTAAACAAATAGGTATTATTTAAACAATTTTACAGACAAGAAACCTTGTGAATCCAGTTCTGTGATCCAGTTCTGACCTATTTTTAAAATTTCATGTCAATAGCTCATCATCAAAATTTAATTTGTATTATTACAAAAAGGTATTATTTAAACCATTTTACAGATGAGAAACCGAGTAAATATTGCAATGTGGTCTATCCCCGACTCACGGTTAAAATTTCTAGATTGTAGTTTACCGGTAAGATGACAAAAGGTAGTTTTATTCTGGGCGTCTGAGGGTTGGGTCACATAACGGCCGTTTTCGACGCGAAAGATTAGTGTTTTTCCTAAACCTTTGCGCGCTCACTGTGAACGAACGGCTGGTCGCACAAAAATCCAATTGGTCTTAAAAGATTCGTAATTTTTCAGGTCATTCAAAAGTGAACTGAAAATTACACGTTTCAGTTAAATATTTTGAGATATGACATTGTCGAAATTTTAAATTTCGTTTTGAACCCCTTCCCCTTGACCTAGGGTTATGAAAAGTTTCGAGGACCATTGTGGGGCTGGTCCAAACCCAGAAACCGAATTTCGTAATTTTAACTCAACGCTAACTGGGCAAAGTGGCACGGACGGCGTACGGCGTACGGGGGACGGCGTACGGCGTACGGCGTACGGCGGACGGACGGATTTTTTTTAATTCGATTTTCTGAATCTACGTGTCTTGAAACGTAAACCAACAAATTTTGAGGGGGGGTTAAAATTTTTTTTTCTTTGGGCGATTCCAATGGTTCATTATCGAAGATAATAAACCAAAATCCGTCCGTCCGCCGTACGCCGTCCGCGCCACTTTGCCCAGTTAGCGTTGAGCTAAAATTACGAAATTTGGTTTCTGGGTTTGGACCAGCCCCACAATGATCCTCAAAACTTTTCATAACCCTAGGTCATGAGGAAGGGTTTCAAAACGAAATTTAAAATTTCGACGATGTCTTATCTCCAAATATTTAACTGAACCGTGTAAATTTTAGTTCACCTTTGAATGACCTGAAAAATTACGAATCTTTTAAGACCAATTGGATTTTTGTGCGACCAGCCGTTCGTTCACAGTGACCGCGCAAAGTTTTAGGAAAAACACTAAACTTTCGCGTCGAAAACGGCCGTTATGTGACCCAACCCCCAGACGCCCAGAATAAAACTACCTTTTTACATCTTCCCGGTAAACTACAGTCTAGAAATTTTAACCGTGAGTCGGGGATAGACCACATTGCAATATTCACTCGGTTTCTCATCTGTAAAATTGTTTAAATAATACCTTTTTGTAATAATACAAATTAAATTTTGATGATGAGCTATTGACTTGAAATTTTAAAAATAGGTCAGAACTGGATCACAGAACTGGATTCACTCGGTTTCTTGTCTGTAAAATTGTTTAAATAATACCTATTTGTTTAAACAAATTAAATTTTGATGATGAGCTAGATACTTGAAATTTTAAATATAGGTCAGAAATGGATGACATTTCAATATTCACTCGGTTTGTATGACATGGTATGAGTATGGTATGGTATATTATTGTATGTATGATTTGGTATAATACAGTATGGTATGATAGGAAAGAAATTCGTATGGTATGGTATGAGTACGGTGAGAATATGGTATGGTGCCGATTTGCAACACAGTCTGGTATAGACAGAAGGGTGATCTGCACAAGGAAGATAATAAACCGTTGTGTCAAGAATTTGCAGAGTTTTTCATCTTGAATTCGATCCCAAGGCAATAGTGTAGGGGGCCAAGGTCCCTCATCTCAAATTTGCTGTTGAGTTCCTTCTTCAACTGATCTAGTTGGGTTTGACTCTTTGATGCTATCAGTAGATCGTCTACATACACAGAAATCAAGACTTTTTCTCCCCTTGACGTACGAATGTACATGCAAGGGTCAGCGCTAGATTGTTCGAAATCGAGTTCTTTTAATTTTGAGTCCAGTTTTAGGAACCATTGTCGTCCCGCCTGCTTCAATCCATACAAAGCTTTCTGCAATTTGCATACTTTCTCGCCTTGGATTGACCTGTAGTCGTGGAGCATTTGTTTGGCTTTATTCAGTATGGTATGATTTTCTGAATCGCATTCTTCAAGAATGATATCAGACAAAAAAACTTCAAGTTTGTCTGGGGGCTTCATGTAGATATTTTCGGTTATTTCACCATTTAGATATGCTGTACACACATCCATCTGGTGAATGATCATTTTTGACATTTTATGTCTTTACTATGGCACATAAATGAAAAATCGTTACGCGGAGTGCGTTACGGGAAGTGTGTTACGCGAAGTGCGTTACGCGAAGTGTGTTACGAGAGTGCGTTACGCGAAGTGTGTTACGAGAGTGCGTTACGCGAAGTGTGTTACGCGGAGTGCGTTACGCGAAGTGTGTTACGCGGAGTGCGTTACGCGGAGTGTGTTACGCGGAGATTCCCTAATGATCCTTGAGGGACTTCTGAACACAACTGACCGATCCCAGATCAGCTGAGTGGCTCTAGAATCCAGTTTTTTCCCTAATGATCCCACGAT
The DNA here is from genome assembly GCA_963920205.1 of Stenodema calcarata. Lineage (NCBI taxonomy): Eukaryota > Metazoa > Arthropoda > Insecta > Hemiptera > Miridae > Stenodema > Stenodema calcarata. Next base: position 23,275,700 of record OY986061.1, on the reverse strand, counting down.
TCTGAGATTTGGTATGTGGGCCCTTGAGGGACTTCTGAACACAACTGACCGATCCCAGATCAGCTGAGTGGCTCTAAAATCCAGTTTTTTCCCTAATGATCCCACGATTCTGAGATTTGGTATGTGGGCCCTTGAGGGACTTCTGAACACAACTGACCGATCCCAGATCAGCTGAGTGGCTCTAGAATCCAGTTTTTTCCCTAATGATCCCACGATTATGAGATTTGGTATGTGGGCCCTTGAGGGACTTCTGAACACAACTGACCGATCCCAGATCAGCTGAGTGGCTATAAAATCCTGTTTTTTCCCTAATGATCCCACGATTCTGAGATTTGGTATGGGGGCCCTTGAGGGACTTCTGAACACAACTGACCGATCCCAGATCAGCTGAGTGGCTCTAGAATCCAGTTTTTTCCCTAATGATCCCACGATTCTGAGATTTGGTATGTAGGCCCTTGAGGGACTTCTGAACACAACTGACCGATCCCAGATCAGCTGAGTGGCTCTAAAATCCTGTTTTTTCCCTAATGATCCCACGATTCTGAGATTTGGTATGTAGGCCCTTGAGGGACTTCTGAACACAACTGAACGATCCCAGATCAGCTGAGTGGCTCTAAAATCCTGTTTTTTCCCTAATGATCCCACGATTCTGAGATTTGGTATGTGGGCCCTTGAGGGAGTTCTGAACACAACTGACAAAGCGTGTACTATTCGTGGCGACGTATCTTTCAAATGGGACAACACTGAACGATAAAATCAAGTTCTTCGAGCGATATCTACTACCGTACTCGATCAAACTCAAGGGTTTGTTTCTGTTCATCGACGAGCTCAAGCTATACGACTTACCGGTTGTACTGTGTGGAGATTTCAACATTGACTTGCGTTCTGAAGAGGGGTTAGCGTTTCGTAAATTTATGACTGAAACTTTTGGGTGTGAATTAAACAATTCTCCGGAAATCTCGACGACACGAAAGGAGTTTTTACGCGGAATGTGTCAAATATACAAACTCTAGCCTACACATCGTACTTTTCCCATCATCGGCCATTACTCAGCGTTACAAATTCTGATGATAATAATGATCAAAACAAAATTGTATTTTGAAATTTATTTGAATAAAAAAAATATTTTTTTTTTTAAAACGTGTTTTTGCAATCCACAAACAAAAGTACAATACGGGGTTTTATAGGAAGGGGAAAGGGGGCGCAAAGACATAAAATGTCTCTCGTGGTTGCGTACTTGTGCGAAAGCTGTATCCACCGTATGAGTTTCTCAACAACTGACTTGGTTTCATGTCACCAAGTTTTCATTCTCTTCGATAACTCGAGAATGGAGTACGTTTCTTCTACAGCTTGCGCTAATAACACCCTGATGGTACTGAGTTTGGCAACGGGTGCATAGGTTGCGCTGAAATCGACTCCAGGGCATTGAGAAAACCCTTGGGCAACAAGTCGTGCTTTCCGACGTTCTAATTCACCATTCGCTTTGTACTTGTTTTTCAGCACCATTCTGTTTCCTATGACGTTTGACCCGCCCACTCTTTCTGTTATTTTCCATGTTTCATTTTTTAGATGGGCTCTGATTTCGCTTTTTATGGCTTCCTCCCAAGATTTTGCATCTGTCCCCTCCAATGCCTCCTTTTGAGTTAGAGAAGCGACTTCAAAATTGTTCAGCCATCTGGGGGGATTCAGTTCTGCTCTATTTCTCAGGTTGTAACCATTTTCTTCTTCTTCTTCTATTTGTTGTTGTTCGTTTTCTTCTTGTTCTCTATTTTCTTGATCTTCATTTCCTCCATGATCCTCCTCAGACTCATCCTCATTTTGATCAGTTTCCTCGTTTCCATTTGTGAAAACATCGACCATAATTTCATTTTTTCTTGTCGGCTTCTGTAACTGATTCAATGAATCTGAACTGGATGGGAATGGATCGTCATTTGATTTCTCAGAATAGTTTCTTGGTGTGAGATACTTTTTGTGTATTAGAGAGAATGATTCAAAAAATTTTTTATAGGTACCTACCAAGTCGTTCGATAATATAAGGGTTTTCAGTAAGGTTTTCAGTTCACGTGAGTTGAGCTGTACAAAATATCAACCATATTTACCATTTCAGTTTAGAGTCCGTTTATCCTAATTTCTGATATTCTCGTTTTCTCCGAGTTTAAGCGCAACTTGAAACGGTTCGATGTTATCATCAACGCCGATTACAATCCCACGGCCGGGGAAGTGCCACAGTCATGAATTATAATCCCTGAGGATTATAATGTTCACTATCTTGATGTCCCTAGAAGTCACTATTTTGTTTCTGGAGGGCACCCAAACTCGGTATGCCTTTGAGAATTCTGAGTAACCAAGGAAAATGCCTTCCTCGGCTATGGCTTGAAATTTGTCCTTGCCTTGGCTTTTATCCATGACGAATGTCTTGGCACCAAATACGTGCAAGTGGCGGACAGAAAGGTATGCGTCCTGTCCACTTCTGGAATGGGGTTTGGTGGTCTATGACTCGGGACGGACACCTATTCAACAAGTAGTTGGAACAATAAATGGCCTCAGCCCAGAACATTTGTGGTAAGTTAGATTCGAGCATAAGACATCTTGCTCTGTCCAACAAAGTTCTATTTCGACGCTCAGCCAATCCATTTTGTTCTGGTGTTCGAGGTGCTGAAAGTCTACGTCTGATACCTGCATCTTTCAGAAATGTATCAAATTCATTGTTGACGTATTCAGCTCGTCCATTGTCACTTTGAATGTATTTTATTTTCTTGTTCAGGATGTTTTCTACTTCATTTTTGAATTCTTTGAAATATTGAAGGACTTCATTTTTTTGTTTTGGAAAGTAAACCCAACCATAACGAGAATATTCGTCAATAAAGGTCACGAAATATTTTGAACCACCTGGAGACTTGCAACGCATAGGGCCGACTACGTCGGAGTGAATGATTTCGAGAGCTTCCAATCGTTTAGGTTCATCCCTCGAAGGGAATGGGAGCTTTGAGAATTTTCCCTTTATGCAAGTTTCACAGTCGCCGAATTTATCTGACGGTTTGAATTTTAATCCTTTCATTATTTTATTCCTCCTAGCTAATTTCAGGTCATTTTCATTAATGTGGCCCAATTTTCTGTGCCAATTTTGTATCTCAGATATTGTATCTGATGATGTTAGCGTTGAAACTTCTGGAACTTTAGCATTCATTAAGTACAAATTGTTATGTTTAGTGGCTTTTGCAAATATTTCTCCGTTTTTGTCTCGAATTTCAGCATGGTCTCTTTTGAATGTGACATCGAAGCCTTTACTGGTTATTTTACTCACAGACAGTAAGTTTGTGCTGAGATTTGGTACATACAATGTATCAGAGAGATTTACAATACGGTCATCTCCCAACTTTACCTTTACGAGACCTTTTCCGGCGATATTTGCTGTGGAATCATTTGATGCTAACATTAATTTTCCATTTTCTCTATCGAATTGTGTGAATTTTGTTTTGTCGGAGCATAAATGGGATGTACTACCACTATCAATGCACCAAACGGAATTGAAGAAGTTATCGACTATTTTTGAAGTCGCAGTTAGACTTTCTTCTACGGAATACCATGTTGATTCTGCCAAATTGGATTTTTGCTGATTGCTTTTATTTTTCCAACATTTTTCAGTAGGATGATTTGTTCTTCCGCAAATTTTGCATGGCTTTTTATTGTTTTGATTTTTATTTTTCCAACGTTTGTTATACAAATTTTGTATAAAATGCATCTTCTACCATTTTGGGGGTTTCGTCCTTACGCCTAGCCTCGAATTCTTCAATGATTTTGACTTTTAACTCTTCTGGCGTTGGAAGTTTATCCTTACTTTCTATTGCTACGCGGAAATTTTCATAACTTTGAGTTAAGCTATATAGCATCATTACTGTTAGTAATTCTTTGTTTATTTCAATTTCCATTTCGCGTAATTTTTCTACTATGTCAATGAACATGTTAAGATGGTCGTGAATATCGTCATTTTCTCTCATTTTAAGCAAAAGTAGTCTCTTGAGGAGTGTAGCCATTCGAGCTGGACCTGTACTTTGGTATATACCTTTCAGTGTATCCCATACGCTTTTTGATGTTGTACAATTTTTGACTTGTTTAAGCTCGGCTGGAGATATAATTAATAAAAGATCAGACCTGGCATTCAAGTTGTGTTCGATCCAAGCTGCCTTCTCCTCTGGTGTGGCTGTGTCTTGAGGTTGAGGAATTGTCCCTGTGACGTATCCCCAAAGTTTATTCTTGATAAGGATTGCCTCCGCATGTATCTTCCAAGTATCGAAGTTATCTTTCCGCAATGGTTCTATCCGGTGGTTGCTTCCGGCCATTTTTCTCGCGGATTTACGAATTTTCTTCTTTTTTTTTCGTCGAACCGAACCTACTACACAAAATTGTTGTATTAGAGAATTTCGATCACGAACGACACTTCTACTGGGAAACCATAACCTGATGTGAATGATGTGGAAGCTATTAGGAAGAATATCAGAGGCAAGTTTGTGAATCACAAGAATAATTATATTATTATATTTTCGAACGAAAGTTCTAACAGGACTGAAAGTTCGAAGTTTTCCATTGCATGGAAACAAGCAACATATCATTTAACACCTGAAATATCTTTCGAGTGTAACCAATTTCCTCATGTTGAAAAATGAACTAGAAAGTTTTCCGCAAGTAATCATAATTCGGATATTAAATTCCCCTTTATTTTCGTCTGAACAAAAATGAAAGAGAATAAAAAACCCTTCAGAGGTTCTTCCATCAAGAATTAATCAATGGTGCATGTCCCTGACAAGTTTTCAAGACTCAATAAAAATATCCTGTTTTCCATCAGTTTGATTTTCGTCCGGAAATCACCGCCAACGAACCCTTTGAGTCGATTCCGCTTCCGCCTCAGTTAATTATCTTCCGCTTCCGAGTAATTAATTTGGTCTCCTTCAAAGCTCCGAGGCTGTCGAGAGGGTAGTTGTACTCACCTTTTGTCGGTGCTCGTCTTGGAATATTCATTATGAACCGGTTTCACGTTCATCCGGATGGTCGGGCATCAAAGCAATAATACTCGGAGGGCTTCGAGCGAGGAGCGGGGCTCGACACTTTCACATTTTAATGGAAATTAATTAAATTTTATCGGATTTAAATAGTACTTGGTGATGGACAAGAAATGAAAAGGCTATCATCATGAAACGTGGTGCCGCGGAGGGCTTCGAGCGAGGAGCGGGGCTCGACACTTTCACATTTTAATGGAAATTAATTAAATTTTATCGGATTTAAATAGTACTTGGTGATGGACAAGAAATGAAAAGGCTATCATCATGAAACGTGGTGCCGCGTGCTATACAATCAGATTACTTGCTTATTAATATTGAATCATCCATTCCAACAAAGTATCGTCATGCATAATGTCTTATAGACGGGTACTACTAAAGTTATCCTCATGAACAGACAATAAACCGTATTCAAAACAATTATTGTTTTAAACTATTCATTGTCCTAAATAAACATCTAAAAAAAAACCCTCGAGAGACCTTGACATGCAATTAGGTTTGCTTGCCACGCTAGTTATAATGTAATTGTTTCAAGTTTTCCGCTTCTTCTTGTTACACAATCGCTCGTAGTTATGTTGCTGACTACATTGTTTACCATCATTTTTCCATTCTGTACAGCTCATCTGCCACTGAAGGTACCTGCGTCTGGTTAGCATGAAATTATTCTATAATATGATTCCGACGAGCGGGATGCAGATTACCGTGGGATGCAGAGAAACGGAGTTACAATTGGTTGTAAGTAAAAATCATGCTTAAAGGAGGATGTCACAAAATCGCGGGGAGGCCAGAGCACAGACATTTTCATCACGAAAATCTACCAAAGATGGTAATCAACGACGTCAACGTCAATTCAATTCAATTTTTATTCGAGAATACTGTACACAATACATATAACCAAATTATTACCTACAGTCTAAGTACGCAATTAAAGTTCCTAAATTAAGGGGGATTTCTGAGTGTTAGGTCCTGCGACTCGTCCAGGTTCATCTCTTCCCTGCTTTTAAGTAAGTAGTACAGATTTTGCATCAGAGACGCTGATTTTATTTGACATTATGACACATTGTGTTCATTGCAAAAATATAGGTACGGATTGAATTACTCCAACTATCCGAGTTAACCAAAATTACCTAAAATCTAAGTAAGCAATGAAAAGGTAAGGGGGATTTCTGAGCGTTAGGTCCTGCGACTCGTTCAGGTTCATCTCTTCCCTGCTTTTAAGTAAGTAGTACAGATTTAGCATCAGAGACGCTTATTTTATTTGACATTATGACACATTGTGTTCATTGCAAAAATATAGGTAGGTACGGATTGAATTACTCCAACTATCCGAGTTAACCAAAATTACCTAAAATCTAAGTAAGCAATGAAAAGGTAAGGGGGATTTCTGAGCGTTAGGTCCTGCGATTCGTTCAGGTTCATCTCTTCCCTGCTTTTAAGTAAGTAGTACAGATTTAGCATCAGAGACGCTTATTTTATTTGACATTATGACACATTGTGTTCATTGCAAAAATATAGGTAGGTACGGATTGAATTACTCCAACTATCCGAGTTAACCAAAATTACCTAAAATCTAAGTATCCTGAATTTACCTGTCTACATTTTTACTTTCGTTATTGGTTTATTATCTTCGATAATGAACCATTGGAATCGCCCAAAGAAAAAATTTTTTTAACCCCCCCTCAAAATTTGTTGGTTTACGTTTCAAGATACGTAGATTCAGAAAATCGAATAAAAAAAAATCCGTCCGTCCGCCGTACGCCGTCCGCCGTACGCCGTCCGCCGTACGCCGTCCGCCGTACGCCGTACGCCGTCCGCGCCACTTTGCCCAGTTAGCGTTGAGTTAAAATTACGAAATTTTTTTTATGGGTTTCGACCAACCCCACAATGGTCCTCGAAACTTTTCATAACCCTAGGTCAAGGGGAAGGGGTTCAAAACGAATTTTGAAATTTTGAAAATTTCATATCTCGAAAAATTCATATAGAACGGTATGTTTTTTATTTCATATTTGTAATAACATAGTCAGCTGACCGGGCAACACTGCGAAGCTTATCCAATCTATCATATGTTCCGCATCTAACCTCACCACCTTCGTTCTCTAAAAATACATTCATTCTCGTTATGCATCTTGTCTATTAATATTACATGGTGTCAGGTGTGGGGTACGAACCCACGCTCCCAATCGGGAACCAGAGGTTAAATCTACAATATTTAGATAGAGTTTGTTCCGTAGAATTTTTTAAGACCATCCGCAGCTTTGTACGACCAGCCGTTCGTTCACAATGACGGCTCAAAGATTGTGCCTCACAACACTATCATGAATCAAACTTTTGAAATACAGGTCCATTTTCATACTAACAAGCTCTTTGGAACATCATATGGCTTAAGTGATGTCGAGTTTGTTGTTCTGAGGTGCGTTTCGTGCTACGGAAATGAAGGTAATTTCGAATGTTTGTTGGTAGGTACTTCTTTTATAGAAAAATTATTACCGACGTAGTATTAAAAACCCCAGAATTATATCGTATTGATTAATCATAATTAATAATAATTATTATTAATAATAAATACGAATTATTAATACCTAACAATAAATTATAATAATTTTCACTAGGTACTTGATAAAATTGTTAATAATAATTATTAACTAATTATTAGTGATAATTGATAATAATAATTAATCTAACATTTAGGATCTTGACATTTAGACCTAGTGATCTAGTCAGAAGGGTGATCTGCACAAGGAAGATAATAAACCGTTGTGTCAAGAATTTGCAGAGTTTTCCAAATTAAAAATATTCAAGTTTTTGAACTTTTCTTTATGATGATGCTTCAGTCCCAGTTAGAAGCGGTACCTAACTGTGCATAGAAACAGATTAATTTTAGTGGGTTGGGGCCAGCCACGGAATTTGTCGAGTGAAGAAATCATTCTGAGATTGGGGTATCTGGAGGACGAAATTGGGAGTAAATTTTGCATTTTGGTTTAATCACCGAGTGCTTGGTAATTAAATTCAGATTTTCATGTAGGTACAAAACAGTTCTATGAATGCAAGTTATTCTGGGAGTGAATACATCGAAGGTTTTACACAAGGGCCTAGTTGAAGTACTACTCTCAAAGTGGTTGAATTATTCCTAAAACTGATTTCATTGCTATGTTGATGATACCATTAGTTGAGATGCTCTATACATTTTACACCATTTACACCATTTTAAGATTTTCTCTTGTTTGCCAACTTCGAAGCAATAGAAAGTAATGCATAGATTTCCTTATTTTATTGACCAATGCTGCTACACGATCCTTCCACTTGAGCTGTTGATCTAAGTGCACTCCCAATCACTCGTCATTACAACCATTACAAGTTCTTAAATTCAGGAACGTTGAAGTCTTCCAATCCAAGTGTAGCTGCATGGAAATAAAAAGGCTGAATCATGCAGCTACACTTGGATTGGAAGAATTCCACGTACTTGAATTTAAGAACTTGTAATGTTTGTAACGGCGAGCGATTTATCCTGGTCATATGCAAAAGGGTGTACAGAAGCTTGTACTAATTGATTGGAATGATAATCGATTTCCCATTCCAATCGAGACTTCAATTGGTGTAGGCTTTGGCTATGGCCATTAAAACAATGATCCAGGTCAGTTACTGCAAAAAGTACAAAACGCAATGATCAGGTTTGTGTTCCACCTGAAATGAGATTAGCATGTGAGCATTAGATGAGCACCCTCTTTTATATGAAACGACTACAATTTCCGGGACGCAACAAGTTACTACTCGTAGGTAACGCGTCAGTGTTATTCAAGATCCTTAAATTTTCCACTCCTGCTTATTTGTGGGACCAGCGGTTCAAACGAAAAGCAAACTTACAGTTCCAAGTTCCACTAGAAGTTTTGAAGTTCCGTTATTATAGAGTTTCATATTGTATAATGTTCTCAAGGATGATGCTCTACGAACTGGGAAAGCACCTTCCAAATAACTTGATTTCCCTGATGACAAGCTTATGACAGACCGTACCTTTCAAGTAAATGTTCAGAACGAAATTTCCTCCACCCACAAGATGCATGATGGTGTACCACAGGGGAGCGGTATGGCGCCATATTTGTACATTTTCATTGTAGCGTGAATATCATTAAAACTCCGCCAATTCTTGACAGCGGTTTATTATTTTCTTTGTGCAAATCACCCTTCTGTCCAGATCACTAAATGGCAGATTAATTTTTATTAATTAACTCGATACCTATATCTGAAAACCATGAGCTGCTCGAATCAGCTGGGCCAGTGTGAACATTGACCCGACAGGCTTTTGCATGATTCACCCCCATGTTGATGTCTTTTGATCTGCTCCACCTTTGAGCCCTCATTGTGAACGAACGGCTGGTCGTACAGAGCTCCGGATGGTCTTACGAAATTCTAAAAGTTAAACTATTAAAATGTCTACACAAAAAAAACTACACCGTTAAATAGATGGGCGACGGATATTTTGATCATTTTAAATTTACGTGGGATTTCGAAGTTCGCCGGGCAGGTCCTGTTTAGGCAGACTAAATGCTGAGAAAATATCAATGACTTAAGTCGGCGAGAAGAAATTTCGATCTCCGGACGCTGTTCGACCAAATGGTCGTTAACTCTGAAGGAACAGGAGCCTAATATCAGCTTATTTTATTATTTGATTCGAATCGGTCGTACTACTGTATTCAAAGTTCATCTTCAAAGTAACTTTTCGTGTCACTTGCAACTGGTAGTCGACGCGTCCCTGAGAACCCTTGATTCGTACCAATGAAGAGTTAGATTTAGATGTTGGTTCATTATCTCAGTAGTCAGCCGAAGGGCCGTGTTTATTTTATCGGATGAAACGATCGGAAAATTGCCATCGCAGGGCCGTCCCATTGCCTTTGACAGCCCTCTCCAACTTGGCCAACTTAACTTAATCAGCGGCCTACGGGTTTCTCGCTTGATTCCTCAACTTCTGGAAGGGAGCTAACGCGTTCGGGAGCTTCCCACTTGGAACTCTCTAATTAATTTTGCACTGTTGAAGAAAATGGTTCGTATCGGGTCGTCTCGAGTCGCGAAGGGCTTACGGCCTTCATTCGCGTTAACGCTATCTCTTTCGACATCTCACTCCGTCATCCTGACAACCCCTACAATTCTCCTTCGACGTTAGATCCTTGGTAGGCACGACTAATACTAATCAAACACAGAAGTGTGGATACACCCCTCTATAGTGGACACTTTGGATAGGAGATTCAATGAATTTCAGCCCTCTATAGTGGACACATTGGCCCAGAGACGAGATTCAATGTACGAGTATTTTACCTCTCCATAGAGGGCACTCTAGTCCCAGGGTAGCGATAAGACATTCAAAATGTGGACCCAAAACCGTATCACAAAACTGGTGGTTACGGTGCGAAATTTGAGTACACGAAGTGTATCAAAGTCAAAATGGTCATAAATCGACTTTGTCATGTTGCAGAGTAACGCCCATATCCTAGATGTGGTTAAAAAACTACGTTTTCAACATATTTTTCCCTTAAAGTTACCTATATTATAATAATTATTAAATGTAAGTGACGAATACATTTGGGATTGTTCATGTTCAATCTTCAACAATTCGTGAAGAATTGAGCACTTTGAATGATTGTGCGTCGAGTTGAACTCATTCGGATGATTGATCGCGTTTCTCCTCTTCACATCGTACTCTCTTACACATTCACAGTGTAATTAATCATCAGCGTAATCAACTTGAAACCCTAATCCCGACCTGATTCATGAAGGGCTCCCGTTTTAAAACACTCGGAGCTTTGTTCGCCAACAAAGTTCCAACTTATTTATGAGATAAAACCCGGCTTACTTTTCGTCGGTTCCTTAAATTTAACATTGAACTTTTCGTATGTCGTCGGGAAGAACTTTGATAAAGTTTAATTGAGCGGAAAGGGTTCGCTAGGATGGCGAAAATTTCATTCTGGGGACACTCGAGTGCAAAATTAATTAAGAAACTATGCGAGAGCAGACTTATCTGGGTTGAACGGATTCCACGCGTGAATCCCGAGGGTGCGAGATAATATTCAGATTAAACCTGATCCACTGAGAATTTCTTGTAGCTGAGCTTGGAGAGATGGTAAAGTGTTCGTCGCAACAATCAAATTAGTGAAGTGAATTTCAATCGAGAAGGTGCCATTGCAGGTAAGTTGAATTAGGCACGTTTTGCAAAATGTTTGGACGATGTTTGGATGTTTTGTGTGTTGATGTTTTGAAACTTTGCAGTATTGTTCCAGGAGGGGTGAGAACACCACGCCCACATTCGCAGACGATACAGCGATATTGGCAGTTAGAGACAGCAACATTGAGTCAATGACCAAGTTAAAGAGGTCAATATCTAGCATACAACAATTGCCAGCGAAATGGAGAATCGAAATGAATGAAACTATGTCGGTACATGTCGATTTCACCAATAAAAGAATCGACTATATACCAGCTTATCTCAATGACAAAGTGATCCCTCATGCAAACAATGCCAAATACTTCGGTATGATGCTTTTAAGATGAATTTTGTTTATTGGTTTATTATCTTCGATAATGAACCATTGGAATCGCCCAAAGAAAAAATTTTTTTAACCCCCCCTCAAAATTTGTTGGTTTACGTTTCAAGATACGTAGATTCAGAAAATCGAATAAAAAAAAATCCGTCCGTCCGCCGTACGCCGTACGCCGTACGCCGTACGCCGTACGCCGTACGCCGTACGCCGTCCGCCGTACGCCGTCCGCGCCACTTTGCCCAGTTAGCGTTGAGTTAAAATTACGAAATTTTTTTTATGGGTTTCGACCAACCCCACAATGGTCCTCGAAACTTTTCAGAACCCTAGGTCAAGGGGAAGGGGTTCAAAACGAATTTTGAAAATTTGAAAATCTCATATCTCGAAAAATTCATATAGAACGGTATGTTTTTTATTTCATATTTAGATAGAGTTTGTTCCGTAGAATTTTTTAAGACCATCCGCAGCTTTGTACGACCAGCCGTTCGTTCACAATGACGGCTCAAAGATTGTGCCTCACAACACGATCGTGACTCAAACTGTTGAAATACAGGTCCATTTTCATACTAACAAGCTCTTTGGAACATCATATGGCTTAAGTGATGTCGAGTTTGTTGTTCTGAGGTGCGTTTCGTGCTACTGAAATGAAGGTAATTTCGAATGTTTGTTGGTAGGTACTTCTTTTATAGAAAAATTATTACCGACGTAGTATTAAAAACCCCAGAATTATATCGTATTAATTGATCATAATTAATAATAATTATTATTAATAATAAATACGAATTATTAATACCTAACAATAAATTATAATAATTTTCACTAGGTACTTGATAAAATTGTTAATAATTAGTGATTATTGATAATAATAATTAATCTAACATTTAGGATCTAGACATTTAGACCTAGTGATCTAGACAGAAGGCTGATCTGTACAAAGAAGATAATGAACCGTTGTGTCAAGAATTTGCAGAGTTTTTTTATGATGATATTGCATTCACTACACTGATTCACACGTGATTTTAATCATCATAAAAATAAACAAAATTCAGTTGTGTATCTAAGTTTCGAAATAATATTGTTAATGAGTTATTACTTGGAGTAATCACAATCTTTGAGAAAAAAATCTTACCTATCAATCAATCAATTAATCAATCAATCAATTCTGGTCTCGAGGTTAAGTATTCGACTCATAATCAAAAGAAGCAGGACCGAGTCCAGACACCAACGGGAAAAATTTGTTCCCTTGATTCACCCTTTCCCTCCGATCACGTCAGAACACAAGCGACCGGCGGCACACTACGTCAGAGCCTATGACGTACGAGCGAATGACGTCAGACGGGTGGCAAGAGGCCAACTAGTACGTCAAAGCCTAGGTATGACATAAGAGCCTATGACGTCAGAGGGCTGGATGGCTAGGTGATCGGGCGGTAGCGAAGGGAAGTGGTGATGACGTCAGAGGGGCCAGAGGGAGGCAGATATCTGAAACCCCCATTTCTTCCTCACTACTTTCGTGATCACCGTGAAATTTCCTAAAGGATCTCCGAGTTTCAGATTTTTGTCCACCCAAATTGGTCAGTCTGCCCATCGACATCTAATAAATCTTTTATTGAGGAAAACACTTCAGTAAAAAGTGCCTCCTGGAGTTTTTTTCATTACTCAACTAAATTTTTTGGTAGGTAGGTACATCTTTTATAGAAACTAAATGGTTGCATACAAGTCTGCAACACATTGGAACATTTTATGTCAATATTGTACTACAGACGTCTATTTCCTCAAGTCCTGTTTTCTCTTGTTTATACGAATCAAAGGCCGGTATTCTGTGGCTGATGGCTAAATCTAAACTAACAATAACAAAACAACGAATCCCAGTTTCCTGTACGACCAACTTTGTTTGGATGTAGTATTATTTTAATGGAAACAGAAATGTAGGTAACCTCAACCTCTAGCAATTGATCACAAAACAAGCGGCAGTGTTCACTATAACTATTTATACCATAAAAATATATATAAGTCTGAAATAAATACCAAGAACAAATACGCAAGAAATGCGTGATAATTCGAGAGCTTTCGATCGAATGGAGAACGATTTTTGTCCGATGAAAACTACAGGAGTTTCATTTCCCTAGCAACGGCTTGGTTGTAAGTGAAAATTATCTTAAAATGTAGACCTACATGTTTTGTTTTTTTCGGTATCTCATTGTAGCGTGATCAGAACTGGCAGCTATTCACCTGCACTAAAATTGTTCGTAATTTGAGCAGTGGGTTGTTATTATGAGAAAATTGAAACATTAGTTGTAACAATTAATTGCTACAATTATATACTTACTGACAAAGGCACATTGAAATAAAAACTGTCACGAAAAAGTGTCCTCGAAAAGCGTTACAGTTTTTATTTCAATGTGCCAAAGCAAAGACATAACATGTCAAAAAAAAAAAAAGGAGGGGTGAAAATGTGCCTTTGTCAGTAACTAGGTATATAATTGTAGCAATTAATTGTTACAACTAATGTTTCAATTTTCTCATAATAACAATCCACTGCTCAAATTACGAACAATTTTAGTGCAGGTGCATAGCTGCCAGTTCTGATCACGCTACAATGAGATACCGAAAAAAAAAAAAACACACACATTTTCAAACCTCCTGGAACAATATCTACTGCATAGTTTCACAAAAACATCAACACCCAACCATCTTAAAAACATCGTCCAAACATTTCGCAACATCTGCCTCAAACTCAACTGACCTAGAATGGCACCTTCTCGATTATTAACAAATCTGAAACCCAAAATCCAGGTGCTGCTCAACAAACAACAACTGACTAATAGGTATTATAGTATAATTAGTTGTTGTTTAATGATGAAATTAATAATAATTATATAATATATAATATATATAATATATTATTATATATTATATTATATAATTATTATTAATTTCATTATTAAAACTAAATTATTGCCGTAACTGGACAGTGACTGCGACGACGTGACGCAGCTGTTTGGGCCAGTTCAAAAAAGATTACCCAGGGTTGGACGGTAACCCAGGCAAGAAAAGTAGCATTTAAAAAAGATGAGTAATCGATTATTTTTGCGAGATATCGCAAGGTCCGTCTCCGATCGATACGGCAATATGGCCGCCGCCTCACAGCTGATTCATATCTGTGTTCACTTCTGTATTCACTTCTTCTTTATTTAAAAGAACTTACCTACGTAATTTGCGTAGATACCATTGGTATCATACCAAGCAACATCACTACAACTATCGATATTGCTTATATCAACTTGATATCACTTACCTACGTACATAGATAGGTACCAGTTTATAGTGTTGTCACAACACTGTTGTGCTCCGATTCTACTGAACATCTCTTCTGAATGTCATAACAGGTACCTATGTACATTTCGAAATCATCTTTGAGAAATCAGTTCGTATTTCTTTAGCATGAATCATTCGCTTCTTTTTCACTTCAGAAATTCATTGATAGGACTGGCAGTCGACGGCAGCTTCTCAATGTTCATCGGTATTTCAGAAATTCACCTGCTCTACTTTGACAATTTTCTCCAATCTCCTTTGTTTCAGAACATGCTAAGCAATTATTATGTTTCGACCGACGAGTAGGATGACGACTTTGTCGAACTCATGATCCTAATGGAGCCGAGGAGTTACCTACCGAATTCGACCATGAAATCTTTCATCTTGGAGCGATCGGGAGTTCTTCAGTAGATTCAGATTCTCGAAGGAAGGAGCTGCCTTTGTGCTCACAAAGATAGGTCCTAGCATATCGTCTGCAGAACGAAGGTAAGAACTTGTCTATTGAACTGATAATTGCACAATCGGAAAATCAATGTACCTTCCTCAAATTAGGGAAGCGAATCCTGTGCAATGGATTAGTAGGTAGGTGGTGTAAGCTTAGGTGCTCCTTTGGTAGATTTTTGTTGGTCGGTAGTGTAAGATGAGAGTAATGAACGACTTGTGGATTTGAATTTTTCAAATTCATTTGTGTGAACACTCCAGGTAGGCTGAGTAGGTTGTTTGCAACCAATATGTGAAGAGCAAGTAGGTATTATAATATACTTGCTCTTCACATATTGGTTGCAAACAACCTACTCTACCTATCTGGAGTGTTCACACAAACGTTGCCTACAACCTATGTACCTACAACCTTCAACAATCATTGAAAACAATTCAAGTTCGGGGCTATACTTATTTGTATAATTTTCTTGTACGAAGTTCGTGATGACCAGGAAAATACACCGTACAGTTGTAGTAAAAAATCATAAAAACGTCGAAAAATCGCCCAATCGAGAAAAAACGGACACTGAAATCGGAAAACCCCCACCCATTATAAAATGATGCCCGCAACTTTCAGGTCACTTTTTTATAGAGCAGTGTTATGGAAACGTTGAGTAATAGGCAATAGAAATTGAGTAATAGGCAACGTAGGTTGTAGGTAAACAGGTGATTCCACTAAAAGTGGCAAATTCCAAGCTTGCAAATATCGTGATGTCTTTGGCGACATTTTGAATGTTTTCCGACGCTTAAATGTTCTTTCATTATGTACGAATGAAACCTGTATACCAGCAGTACACTTTATTCACCCAGAGGGGGTACACAGCCATCATAAAAAGGCAATGGTCCAGGGGAATGACAAAGTATACAGGGGAATGACAAAATTAAGAGAAAGGTATCAGAACTGTGTATAATTTAACGTAATATAAAACTTTTGCATCAAATAATATCATAATATCCCAAATAATTAGTCTTTTCATTATTATTTAGGAAGACCCTTTTGTTTTGGTTGAATACCGACGTTTCTTGGAACCCAAAAAATACAAACTCTTAATCTATATAAAAAATATAAAGAAAAAGGATCTTCTTGAGAAAAAAAAATACAAATCGTGATATAAACATTTTGAAACAAATGCATTAAATGGGAATTATTTCTAGCGAACATTAAAATTAGAAAAATCAGTTTCAAAGTAGGTACAACCTCCCTCGAGTTGTACGGAGGGAGGGCAACTTTGCCACAACGTCACTTAGAGCTACGATTGAAAGGTCAGGAACGTTTGGATATACAAAATAGTTTTCTCCTTTTTTCTCAAAAAACTTTCTTCGTAAGTTGAAGTCTCATTGTCCAATGCAGCATTTTTTACACATCCAATATAAAAAATAATCTTTTTCCCTACAATAAAACGAATAAGCAGGAAGTCCCCATCTGCAGGAATATGGTCCTGAATAGGTGAAGGGGGCGGAATCTTTCTTCAATTTGAGTTTCAGGCTCAGTGGGTGTGTGGGTATTTTCTTCGATCACCACAGCCACAAAAGAGCTTGGTTCCAGATCGTGGTGATCGCTGGGTGAATCCTCGTAAGAAATCATACCAATCCTGTATTTGGTGCAGTCGAAGCAGCTCAGGGTGTTGAAATTAACGTCTGCAGAAATCCGAGGCTGAGGAACAAATTGATGAACCCAAAAGGTTCCCTTGAATGCTCCAATATTTGTTGGGATCAACGCCCGAGGGATCAACTTTCTATCTCATTGCTGGCGACAACGAAGAGTGAGACCTGAAATGAATTGAAATGAAAAGTTAATGTATTCCGTATAAAAACAAACATAGATCTGAATTGAATTACAAAGAAAAAGGATAACTTGTTTGAAGATAACTGACCTTCTTGATACTTTTGCCAAGTTCAGTGACCAATGAATCCAGATCTGCAATATCTCGCCCCTCAGCTACCAGTCGGTCTGCAGTCCGTTTGAGGCAGCCCCCCAAGCCATCCGGGGCACCTTTCCCATGTCCTGACTCAGAAAAATTTCCAGTGATAACTTCAATCGATGGGAAATGAGCTGTGAGCCCTCTCGAAATAAAAAAAAAACATAGCTTTATTTCTATATTGGGACGTGGGACCATCAGCGAGAAAATGAATTTTCTTCACAGAGGTGGCACACGATTTGATGATTTCGAAGACTGGTTGGAGGTGAGCCCATATTCCTGGTGGTGTGTGATCCAGTTGTCGCTCAGAGAGCAAATGGCTTTTGTTTGCACAGGGGAGAAGTAGTCCAGTCTATAGTAGACCACCACAGTGTGGACAGAAATCTGACTGCGACTTCCTCCAAAATGAAATGATTGCACTTCTGTATTGTACTTTGTATTGTAGTATTTGTAGTAATTTTAGCTTGTAATTCTGGATCTTCTTTAATGCGTTTGTATCTTGCTCTTTCCTTTTCTCTGTTCTCCTTCAGGACTTCTTCTTTTGACTTTTTCGTCTTTGCCATAATTGTAAAAATCTATTTGATCTGCAAAGTTGAAAAAATAAGGTCAAGAAAACCAAGCAGCAGTTGCAATGCCTAGGATTTTTAGAAGAAATGGTCAATCCCCAGGTAACCGGTCCTTCCCCTGGAATGCCCACCAACCCAATTATCCAGGGGAATGACGCACAGGGGAATGACAATACACCATTTTTTTCATTTTTCCCCCTCCTAGTGATTATGTAAAATATGGCAAAATAATTTACTGAAGGCCCACCAGCTGACCTAAACAATGGTGGAAGAAAAAACAAACTATTACTTCAAATAGGTAAGTTATGGATAACAGGGGAATGACAAACATTAAAAATACTCACCAAGAATCTGAGGGTCGATCTGCTGGCACCGGCCTCACAAGACACACTGAGCTTAGGGTCGGGTTGAGGCGAGTTCTTGAGTAACAGAACTGCCAACCCCCGTTTTCGAAATTCCCACAACTGTAATAGTTTCCCTTTAACTGAGATTAAAAGATTTTACACGGGAATGACCAAAAACTTGTGAGACACACTATTCTTGATGCATAAATATGCATCCTATGCATCTAAAATTATGAAAACAAAGGTGTTTATAGTAGACGACTTGATGAGCACATGGGTCTTTGCAGTATTCCAGAATCTCAAATTGAACAACTGCGGTAGCTTGGAGAAGTATTGTACCTTGGGGATCGGACATGCCAGGGGAATGACATTTGGGCTATGTTGCTAATTTTTCTGAGCTTGCTTGTTAGTTCCGGGGTTAATATGAACCCTTGAATGAACTAATTGAAGCACTAATAATTAGTATGAATTATTAGGAGAAATATAAAATAGCGAAACGTGGATTGAGCGAGAAAACTGAACTGTATATTGCGGTAACATGGTTTTTCTCTAACGCTAATACAATTAGTAGGAAGGTACTTGATGGTTTCCCTTTGAATGTCTTCTGGGTGAGGTGACGTCACAAGGTAAGTCACAACATTCCTTCCCTCTAAGAGAAATTAACATGCCTCTTCAAAATAATACAAAAAAGAAAAAGAACAACTTGTCATAGTTCAAAATTACATCTGGTACAAACTTCACATTTCAACACTTGGGATTGTAGCGCTCAGGGGGTTTCACTATTTCACGCAGAGGTCTGGCAGTGCTGCGGGAGGTTCCGAGGGTAGCAGGTTGGTTGCTGCTTGGAACTGGTTCAGGTGGAGGGCCAGGGTCTGGGGAGAATCCACGGAATGGGAGTGATCCTCGAGATGCTGGTGATTGGTAGGAGTACGGGGAGAACTCTTCAAATGGGAAGGGTTCCTCGTCTCCAGGAGATCTGATGGCCTCATGGGGGGATGCACCAAACTGGAGGGACCGTCTAACCGCAGGCTTTTCGGGTTGTCTGGGGTTGCCAGTCTCTTGCTTCTGTGAGGGATGGCCATTGTCAGAACTGCCCTGAGGTTGCTGTGGAGTCCGCTGCCATAGCTGATCAAGATGTCTGGTCCATGACATACCATCTTCAGTCTGGACCCTGTAAGTTTGAGACCCAAGGACTTGCGAAATGATGGCTTTGGTCCATTTTGGAGAATGAGCACGATAGTCTCGCGCCCATACTTTTTGACTGAGTTCAAAGGTTTCTGAACGGCGTCCTCCCCTGGCCACCCAATCATCTTGCAATGCAGCTACCCGATCTTCTGGATTTGGTAAGAGTAAATCAAATGGGGAACGCGCTTTTCTCTTTAGAAGTATGTTGGCTGGGCTGTCACCAATTGCTGCATGCTCAGTGTTTCGATACTGAAATAAGAACTTATTCAGCGCAAGTTGGAGAGGCTGGCTAGAGCTGTCAGATTTAGCTTTCTTGAGGAAGGTCTTGATGATCTTGACGGCTGACTCTCCAGCTCCATTCGTTTGGGGGTGAAACGGAGCGCCAATCAGATGCTTAATTGATAAATATTTAAGAAAGTTTCCCATTTCTTGGCCTGTAAAACATCTGGCTCCATCCGAAGCGATAGAGCGAGGTAGCCCGAACCTGGCAAAAATTTCGCTGAGGATCTCAATTGCAGTTTGGGCAGTTGCATTCTTGACTATTTTGGCTTCAATCCACTTCGACGTTGAGTCGCATACTACAAACACCATTTGGTTACCATTGATGGGGCCCAAATAGTCCATGTGTAGCCTTGTCCATGGTGTATGTGGATGTGGCCAGGGGTGCAGGACTGACCTTGGTGGTGCTCCTCGAACTGTGCAACACACTTCGCAGCTTTTTGCTAGCTCTTCTATATCTGAGTCCAGTTTGGGCCACCAGATATAATTACGGGCGTAGGCCTTCATTTTTGTGGCACCAAGGTGGGTACTATGCAGTTCTTTAAGGATTGCAGGTCGGAATTTCTCTGGGATTATGACCCTGAAACCCCACATAAGACAACCTTGCTCGACAGTGAGCTCATTCTCCCTGTGGGTATATGGCTTCAGGTCTTCTTCAGAAGTTGGCAGCTTATGCCCTTTTACAATCCTTGCCAGGACCCTTGACAAGATTGCATCGTTTCGAGTCTGGCGTTTTATTAGTTTCCAGTTCAGTCTGAAGGGACAATTTTCTTGCACGAAATGTAAGTGTGATACTTCATCTAAACTGTTGCTCGAGTTTTGAGGACTATTTACTTCAATCCTGGATAAATAATCAGCAGTGTTTTCTTCTGATCGAACGCATCTGACTTTGTAGGTGAATCCGCTCAGAAAATACGCCCATCGCTGTAGTCGGTTTGCAGCGTAAATCGGAACCCCTTTATGTTCACCAAAGATGTGTACTAGCGGTCGGTGGTCGGTGATCAATTCAAACTGCTTTGCATACAGATAATCTTTGAATCTTGTCACTCCAAAGATAATCGCATAAGCCTCGCGCTCAATTTGAGCATACCTTCGCTGAGTGTCTGTGAGCGACCTTGACGCGTAAGCAATCGGGTGTTCGCTAGCATCCGGGTATACATGGGATAAGATTGCTCCCACTGCTTTGGCCGACGCGTCTACAGTCAGACGCAATGGTAACTTGGGGTCAAAGTGTGTCAAAACTGGCTTGGATGACAAGATATCTTTGATTTTATTAAATGAAGCAGTGCATTCATCGGTCCAATTCCATGGTGTATTCTTACGGAGAAGGGAATACAGAGGATCCAGTATTTTGGCTGCCCCTTTTACGAATTTGACATAAAATGTCACCATTCCTAGAAAAGACCGTAGGGAATTGACATCCTTCGGGAGGGGACATTTTCTTATGGCGGTGGTATGACGATCCGTTGGATGGCACCCATTGACGTCAAAAACGTGCCCTAGGTATTCAATGTGTTGGACTCCAAACTTACATTTGGTTGACTTAACCCTTAAGTTGGCATCGTGTAGGGCCTTGAGCACATCACTGAGGCGTTGGTTATGTTCTTCAAAACTGGGCCCAATTACCACTATATCGTCCATCAGTACCTTGACGCCTTTAATTCCGTGGAGTAAACGTTCCATCACTTCTTGGAATTCATCTGGCGCGTTGGTAATTCCGAAACAGAGTCGACGGTACCTAAAAAGGCCAAGATGCGTGTTAATAGTTGTCAGTGGGCGTGAGGAGTCATCCAGCTCACACTGTTGGAACGCATCTCTCAAATCAATCTTTGAGAAGAATTTTGCACCAGCAAAGTCACTGCATAAGTGCTCCATATGAGGTAAAATATAGCTACTAGGTTTTAACTGAGAATTTACTGTCATGCGAAAGTCACCACATATGCGCATTGTGCCATCCGCCTTCAAAATGGGAACAATTGGCGTGGCCCAATCGCTTGATTTTACAGGTTCCATGATGCCAGCGCTGACGAGTCGATGGATTTCATTCTCCACTTTTTCTTTTAGAGCCAACGGCAGGCGGCGGGCCTTCATGAAGACTGGGGTTGCTCCTTCCTTCAGTTTCAAAGTTATCTTATACTTAGAAAATGTTCCTACACTCTCATCAAAAACACTAGCAAATTTCTTCAAAATCTGTTGGACTTCGGTTGGAACATTAGGAAATAATTTTGTTGCGTCATCACTGGTAAGATGCAAAAATGATGAACACTTCACCTCATGTAGGCCTTGGCGTCCAATTAGTGGGGGTCCACCCTCCTTCACAACATAAAACGTTAGCATACACGAGGAAGTTTCATGTTTGACCTTCACTGTGAATTTGCCAACCGGAATAATGGGGTGGCCCACATAATCGGTCAAATTTAAGTCATTTTTAGACAACTTAATGTGACTAAAATGCCGTTTATAAAATGTTTCATTCATCACGTTATAGTGGGATCCAGTGTCAATTTGAAACGTCATGGGTTTATCACAAATTTCCAACTCAAACGTGTAGGGTGAGGAAACAGCCTTTGACGTCATTATATTGAAAAATGTGTCACTGAGGGTAACCTCATCATCACTACTGGCACTATAGTCTTGTCTTTCTAGATACCAGTGTTTTCTCTTATCGTCGTTTGACTTGTTCTTTGATTTCTTGTTAGGACAAACGGTAGCCAAGTGACCCTTTGTGGAGCAATTGTTGCATGAATATCCCTTGAATTTACATTTGTCGGATTCATGATTCTTACGACCACAGTGATTACAGGGCTTATTCAGGGTCTGGGAATTATTCTTACGAGGGGGTGCATGCCTTTTCTTTTTCGAGCCTTGATGTAGGAAAACGCCAGAATCTGGTTTGACTTGTAAGCTTACCCTTTGTTTCCGTTCCTCTGCAGCAGCTTCTTTTCCAGATGCGAGATCAACTACATTTTTCAGGGTTAGTGTGGTCGAAGATGCGTCCTCCTCAAATAATCGGTCTTGAACTTTTCCTTCCCCATAGCCGGATACAAATTTATCTCTTAGGACTACAGCTAACTCGTCTCCAAACTTACATTCGGCCGCCAAGGTTCGTAGTCTAGCTGCCCACTCACGAGCTGACTCGTCGGGCCGTTTTGTGGCACAATAAAACATATGCCTATGACTAAAATAAGATTTGGAAGGCGCATAGTGCTCTTGAAGAAGCTTGATCAATGTATTGTACTTGACATTGTCTAATGGGTCGGGCACACACAGACTTTCGAGAAGTTTTACAGCTGTATCCGAGATGACAGTTAGAAGAGTTGCCTTTTGTTTTGCTTCGTCCGTAACATCTTCTCGAACGAAATAGTTTTTCAGCTTTGTATGAAAAACGGTGAAATCTCCCTGTTCATCGAAATAAATGCCGTGCAGTCGTGACATTTTGCCGACCCGTTTTTTTTCCGAGGATCAGGGAAAACAAAGAAACACGTCACTGTTCACACGCGAGAACGTCATATAATCGTCGCCAAAATGTTAGTTCCGGGGTTAATATGAACCCTTGAATGAACTAATTGAAGCACTAATAATTAGTATGAATTATTAGGAGAAATATAAAATAGCGAAACGTGGATTGAGCGAGAAAACTGAACTGTATATTGCGGTAACATGGTTTTTCTCTAACGCTAATACAATTAGTAGGAAGGTACTTGATGGTTTCCCTTTGAATGTCTTCTGGGTGAGGTGACGTCACAAGGTAAGTCACAACATTGCTAATCGTTTATTTCGAAACAGAAATCGTGTATGGTCTGGGGAATATCATTCTCTATTCAATGCTTTTTGTCCCGTTGCAATACTCCTAATAGTCTCCGAGAAAAAGAGAAAAGACATGAATTTGCCACTTTTAGTGGAATCACCCAAACGCACTACTAAGAAGTCTTGCTCTTCACATATTGGTTGCAAACAACCGGTGACATTCAATCATCATGATAAAATTAAATTAACGACGCCTTCGAATGATAAGTGTAACAACTAATTTGTTTTTGCAGAGGTCACCCTGTGAGCCCAGAAGAAAAATTATTGACAACCCTCTCGTTCTACAGGGACATTTTTCAGTGTGTGTGGTGAGAGACATGACTTGCCCAAATCTTCAGTATGCAACATTGTCCATCAGGTGAGAACTTACCATCAATTTGTGCAATAATGATAAAAAATTATTGTTTCCTTTGAAAGATCATCACGATCCTACCTTAACATACCATATACAATGTGATGGGCGAAATAGCCTGAAATCTCTTCAGAATAATATCGGTCAACATTTCCAAGAGATTGATTTCCCATTGTTTTTTTTAACAATCCTGCTCACAGGATTTAAATACTATTTTCGCTAAAACCAACAAAATCAAAATTGTTAAGAATTCTGTGGGTCAGGTCGTGATATTTTTAAGAAAATGTGACTTTTGACGGTCAGTTTTGGCCAAAAACAGTTCGTGCCCCCACCCTTAAACATTTCATGAAACACAATCCACACACAACCAATAAACATTTCCTTATTAATACAATTCTAGCATCGTATTTCGACATAGCAACCACTCCAATAATGTAGGGGAATACGATTCAATGGACTGTCGTGTTTGGGGTAAGTGTAAAAAGGCACATTTTCTTAAAAACTAAACATTTTTCCAAAAGTTGGCAGTTACTTCAAATGCGATGGACGCCAAATTACGTTTCCGGCGCAAATTGCCGGCTCAAATAAATTTGAGAGTTCAAATTTATTTACGAAATTAGCCTTTCGATTGCCAAGACGGATTTTTTGTGCAAATTTGAACTTTTTAACGCAATTCTATCAAGAGTTATCGTCCGGAGTGACACATACATAAATATATCATTCTTGCTTGCATTGCTGTTGTTGATGCTGGAATAATGTTTTGCAAATTTGCGAGTTGAAACGTGCAAAAAGGGTAAACAATCAGGGAATATCATTGGAAATGAATATAAAAAATCCAAGATAATAATGCAACCACTCAAAACTTTTTCTAATTTATCCAGAATTTTTTCTAGTCGCTAAAGAAGGTCGGTAGACTTCCCGAGAAACAGTAGTCATAAGCCGCTTCTCTCAGAAAAAAAAAAATTAATTTAACATTTTCAGCAATATTTGGGACCCAAAACTTCAAATGCGTTTTCCCAACATTTAGGATTTTTGACTTGTCATACTCCTATTCTTGAGGTGCGATATAGCCATGCTGCCTATAAGAGCGAGTTTTCTAAGAAATAACTGGTCTCATGTAAAATTTGATGTTTGGAACAAATTGAAAATTCGCTAAAATAATGGGTTGGTAAGGTCTACTTGATCAATGAGCTGTCAGTTTCATGCATTCTATAGTAATAAAGCCATTATTCGTTTCAGGTGAAATTGGAGCGATGTGAAGCTATCATAGTGGCAACTGTGGTGCTCCACAACATCTCTATCATGCTGAAGGAGGAGTTGCCAGTTGTGGATAGTGAAACCCAACATCGCTTGGACGAAACGTTATTCAACAACGAAGGGTCAGGGCATAACAATCATAGGGGGAAATTCATAAGATATTTTGATGTTCTTTGAAATAATATACTTAGTCCTTTATTATAATTCCCGATACGTTTGTTTTTATTCATCAATACCGTTTGTAGCGTTTACACTCAAAGTAGAGAGAGAGAGAGATTGATTGATTGTATGGTTTTATTTAGCCACCAGGGAAAGGTTAAGGCCTGGTGCCCCTCTCTTCCACCTTCCCTGGATAAATGTAATTACAATATTAGGTACCTCTTACAATCGAATTCGCAACATGTTATATACAAAAACAAATAAAATAAAAAACATAAATTCAATATTCTTCTAATAACCTCTTCTTTATATTGTTCCGAAAGGTTTCGGTACGTTCCTCTAATTTAAACAAATCAAAAAAACTAATTGTACAATTTCGTTCCCTGAACTAAAAAGGATCTTTCAAAGATCACGGTGCGATGCCTTGGAATCTGCAAGAGATTTCGTCGGTTTCGGGTATTTGTATCGTGGACATCTGCCATGAAAGTGAAAGCATGGTACAAATAATCAGGCCTCTTAAATTTGAGTATTTTAAATAACATGGATGCTATCTGCAGTTTCTTCAATTCTTTTATCTTAAGTATACCAAGCATTTTATAGGAGGGAGTAACGTGGTCGTCCAACTTCAGACGCATCACGAATCTAATTGCGGCATTTTGCGCCCTCTGGAGCTTTGCAATTTCCTCACTTTTCAAATCGCAGAGGGCAACAGCGGCGTACTGGAATGTAGGAAAGACGACGGAGTGGACCAGTTGTAGCCTAGTGTTAACAGGAAAATCAGAGGCTATTCGGCGTAATTGATAAATATTCTTGAATACAGAGTTACACATGTTGGTTATTTGTTTGTCCCATGAGAGGGAGTACTGGATGCATATTCCAAGGTACTTGACTTCAGAAACATATTATATGGCCACTCCATCACTATGATAGAGTAGAGGACGTGTACAATTCATATTTATTTTCGAAAGAATTTTCGTATAACCTAGGATTATTGCTTTTGTTTTTTTCTCATTAACCTTCATACTATGAGCTGTACACCAGTTTTTTAATTTATCCAGCTCTGAATTCAAACATGCTACTGTATTGTTTACTTCTTCTGTCTTACACATTCGATACATTTGAAAGTCGTCCTAATAGAACATGTATTCGGCGTCTGGTAGAAGAATTTTGGGAAGGGATGATATGTAAATTATAAAAATTAAAGCAGATAGAACTGATCCTTGAGGAGTACCAATTAATACATTTCTCCATGTGGAGAAGGTCTTTTCAGGCCCTTTCACAGATTGTTGAGGTCCTGATAAATATGAATCAAACCAATTTAACAGATTATCTGTGATTCCTATTGACCTCAGAATGCTCAACAATATGTCAGATCTGACTAAGTCGAAAGCAGAAAAAAAGTCGATTAGGATCATTACACAAACTTTCTTATGGTCCATTCCTCGTCTCACATCGTCTAATATTTTTGTAAGGGCTGTTTCTGTGCTGAAACCCGCTCTATAGCCAGACTGCTTAGAGTCTAGTAAATTGTTAATTTCAACATAGGCACATAATTCATAGTACGAGAATTTTTCCTAATGTACATAGCAGCGAGATAGCTCGAAAATCCTTTTCACACACTGGGGTTTTGACCTTAGGAATGGGGTTTACGACTGCTTTTTTCCATAAAGTTGGGTATATACCATTCTCAATTGAGTGGTTGAAGATATGAGTATGTTAGGCACAATCGCATCTGCTAATAGGTGCAGAGCTTCAACGGGTATTTCATCGGCTCCGACTGATTTCGATTTAATGGTGAGTAAAACCTTTTTGTCTTTTTCTTCTGTTATAGGGTCCACCTGGAATGGCTCATGATTTTAAGGAAGATTGTTATTCAAGTTTATAGTGCCGCTGGGGGTGGGAAAATCTTTCTTTTTACAAAAATGTTCATTCAACCTTTCGAGATCAACCGTGATTGATTCATCTTCACTTTTATTTTTACAAATTCCGAAGTTCCTAATTATTTTCCATGAATCACTTGGTTGTTGATTAATTCCGAAGGGTAAGTGATAATATTTGTTTTTCGCATTTCGAATCAATTGTTGAACCTTATTCCTCAGTTTTTTATACTTATTATGGACTTCTCTGTTTTTGGTTTTACTGAATTCTTTAAATAATTTGTCTCGTTCTTTAAATAGGTTTCTAATTTCATCATTGAGCCAGGGCGCAGGTTGTTGTTTTATTTGTTATCCACGGACAGTGTTTATTGCAAAGATTGATAATTATGTTATTTTTGCATCAGCATCGGGCTCGTCGATTACACTTTGCCAATTGGCTGACATTGCCTCTGACAAGAAGGCGTCTTTATCAAGGAACTTTTTGAACTTGTCATATACGCGATCATCATATTTCAAACTTAGAATAAATCTCACTGCCGAATATAGAACTTTTTGCAGTCTCTGTCTACACTCATAGCTCATGTCACACATAGCTGAGAGACAGTATGTTAGATGCGGCATGATCATGGCATGAAACAAATTCTTTTTTAGATTGAGCGATCTGTAAACTAATAATTTATCAAAAGTGTATAATTGAGATCGAACCTTACGAGATATTTCGTTGGTCTGGCGACTCCACGAGATATTCTGCTGCAAGATGACACCAAGGCATGTAATTTCGTTTTGATATTCGAGCATCTTGTTATTGATATTGAGTTTGGGCACTTCCGGTAGTGACAAATTCGCCAACAACCGAGAGTGGCCAATATGATAGATAGATAGATAGATATAATGTTTATTTGTAGAGGTCATTGACCGTTACAAGAGTTCGTTCAAAAAAAACTTCCGTGAACAAAATAAGTGTATACTGGCATTACCTATATCAAATGAATATATGAAAAAAGAAAATTTATAATAAATACTTCATTACAGAACATAATATCATAATTGTATAAATCGACAGTCTATTGGTGGCAAAGCAATTCATTCGTTTGCAGAGAAGGCACGCAGCATCAGAGATTGGGCCACGAAGTTGTAGACTGCGAAAGCCTTCGCACCGTCTTCACCCACGTCCAGGACATCACAAAGAACCGATTCCAGCTCGCTGGTACTCATGCTTCCAAGGGGTTTCCCCGGTTTTATGTAAAACGAAAGGTAGTGGCGCCGATACGGTTCATACAGCGGGCATAGCAGAACCCAATGTATGGCATTCTCTACAGCTCGCAAATTGCAATGCATACATGGCATCGTGCCATCTATTGTGTACGCCACTCTCTTATGGTAAAAGCATCTGTGCCAAGAGCCTTTCCACATGGATGTTCCTGTGGTTCCCCAAATAGTGTTGTCTTCTTCCAAACTCGACTATCCGCCTGTAGAGCGGATTGAATGCAGAATCGCAAGTCCTCTGAATATCAAGGGACCAACAATGGTTGATGTACCGCTGCAGTAAGCCATTCAGTTCCACACCCAGCCTGTCAGAGGTCATGTCCTCCAAGAGATCCGCCGCTCCAATCGCTAACAGTGAGGATTTTATTTTGGTGAACCAATTGTACCTTGGATCATTATTTGAGCCATCAGCATCCGACCTCATCAACTCCTCCAAGCAGACTCTCGGCCACCTCCCACTGCTCATCCTCAAGATCTTAGCTAGGTATTTGAGCGCACGTGAACACACTCAAGCCTAAGGTAGTGTCCCGGGGTGTTTCTCGGCAAGCCCAATTGGGATTTTAGGAAAGCTAACTGGACAACTTCAACTTCTTCTCCGCACCATATACCCCAGACCTCCGCCGCATACAGCAGGACCGACTCGACCATGGTCTCAAAAAGTTTAGTCTTGGCATCCCATGACAGTACTCTGCCCCTCCAGAAGATTTCTCTAGTACAGCCCATCGCCATTTTGCTCTTGGATATTGCCTGCTTCGCCTGCACTTTGAACTGACCTGAGCTGGAGAGGGTAACTCCCAAGTACTGGAATTGACGCACATATTCCAAGGAGACCCCTCCACAGATTATGGGTCTCATCCTTCTCATTCTTCCACGGCAGAAGACCATAACTTTGGTTTTTTTTATGATTAATGGTTAGCTTGTTCACATCACAGTATTCCTTAAAAGCATTCATTTTCCGCTGGGCGTATGGCGGCGAGTCCGCCAGAAGCCCCAAATCATCAGCAAAGGCCAACAGCAGTAGCTCCCGCCCACCCATCGGAATACCATGGCAGCCCCTCTCCCTCATAAAATTGACACAGTCAGACATGAAAATGATGAATAACAGGGGGCTGAGTGAATCCCCCTGAAGCACCCCCGCCGTTATATCCTGGCTGAACTCCACGCCCACCAGCGGCTGAATCCTGAAACAGGCTCCTCCATAGAATGATTCCATCATCTTAATGAACCGAGAGCTCACTCCCAACAGTCTCAACTTGGCCCAGAGTAGCTCGTGCTCTATAGAGTCAAACGCGCGGGAAAGGTCGACCATAATTGTGAGTAAAGGGTGCTTCTTCTTGAGCATCGTATGGCATGCAATGGTATGGAGAGCGAAGATTTGGTCAGAACAAGACCTCCCCTCCCGAAACCCCGCCTGTTCCTCTGGGAGAATTCCATTAGTCTCTGCCCACCCCTTCAGCCTATTTGCTTGTAAAGAGTTTGGCCATACTGTTAATCAATGCTATGCCTCGATAGCAAGCAGGATCCATTTTGTCTCCTTTTTTGAACAGAAGCCGCCATTGAAGGGCGCCAACTGATATTCCTAGACGACAAACACGCTAATAACAACTCATGATCCACAACTTCAAATGCACGTGAGAAATCAAAAAGTACCAAAATTGTCACCATCCTACGATCAATAGGTATTCAATCTAATATCATCAGCTAACTTAAGTACCACGTCACATTGCTAAAGCCTTCTCTGTATCCCGATTGATTTGGATCCAAAAGCTCATTTGTTGTTACGAATTCAGTGAGATTCTCATATATTATTCGATCGAGAATCTTCCCCATAACACACAAGGTATTTATTGGTCTATATTGTTGTATGCTAATCGGTTTATTTATTTTCGGTATTGGAACAATATTAGACATTTTCCAGATATCCGGGTATGTACTAACCTTGATTGAATAATTAAATATGTACACATAATTGAAGCAACGTGCGGAAATATCATTCTCAACAGTTCTGCTGATACTTGATCGCAGCCTACAGCTTCAGAGGTGATTTTAAACAGCGCAGCTTTGACCTCCTATTCATCTATTTGTTTAAATTTGAATGGTTCAAAATGTTCATTATCTAACCTATTACTCCGCAGAGTTTGATAAAAGTCAAATAAATCCTCAACTGGGCCAACCTTTTCCTGACAAAAATACTCGTAGTTATTTAAATCATCGCTCGGAAAATTCAAAGCTTCCGTTCTATCCTTTCCTTTTCCTAGTCCCTGGGCTCGCACAATTTTCCACATCGCCGAAATATCCTTATTTTCTCGAAATTTATCAAAGAAGTACTTATTTTTCTTGTTCCACATTTTTTTGTTTAATTGTATTTCTCAATCTTTGGTAATTTCTTTTATCCTTCTCGTTTTTTGTTTTTTTCCATTTCTTATAATACCTAAGTATCTCGCACGACCATGCTTTCTCGTAGCTCCTGATCTATCCAAGGGGCAGAGAGAGAGAGATTGATTGATAACGTTTTATTTAACAATCTCGCAAATTTTGGCCCAGAAGGCCATTCTTACAATTAACGAGAAATAATTAATTACAAAAGAACTTGCTCTCATAAAGTAAATGTCAATTCAAGAAAGACAAAATAAAATTAATGAAATGTGCTTCCAGAAACAATAAAAGAGGAGAAAAATATTATAATTGAGTTGTGGTTTCAGACAATCCACCGATGAACCAAGACAAAAACTAAGCAAATCTACATACTAAAAAGGCAAAATAAAAAATAAAAATGATGAATACAGAAAAAAAATTAACTGAATACTACTTGAGTAAATGGTTTTTTAAATTCTACTTAAATGCAACAATGGAATCTTTCTTCTTTAAATCAATTGGCAATTCGTTGTAAATCTTAACAGAACGAAACAAAAAGGAACTATGGAACGATGCTGTTCGACACTTAGGGAGTCTCAATAAGCATGAATCAGCCGCTCTGGTGCTTCTCTCATGACTATCAGCCATGAAATGATATAACTTATTTAGGTATAGCTTGGCTTTTTCAGCTTTAAGATTTTAAACAACATAAGGGTTATTGCATATTATTGTAATTGCTTGAATTGTAGCATGTGCAATGGCTTGTACTTGTCTACCACTTTATCGTCGTATTTCAAGTTGAATATAAAACGAATACATGTGTTCATGGCTCGATGCATTTTCAACGACTACCTCATAATAATTATTAACATCAGACATAACAGTGGCAATCTGATGTAAATACCATTGCGTTTACTCGATTCTTCTTCACCAATACTGACTTGTATGGTAGAATTTTCTTAAAGCAATATAAATTAGAATGAATCTTACTAACAACCTTGCTAACCTGTTTTCGCCACGAAAGATTATTCTCTAAGATAACACCCAGACACTTCATTTCATTGACGTAATTAAGCGGCGAGTCATCTATATATATTTTGGGCAACATTTCTTTATCGACAATCATGCTCAGAAGACGAGCATGTCCACATTTCATTGCAGAACACTTCTTAGGGTTCAGTGTCAATCCATGCACCGTGCACCACTCCTTGGTGCGTCCCAAATCCTGATTAATCTCCACAACGCCCTGCTCGATCTCAGTATGTTTACATGACAAAAATGAGTTAATATCATCTGCATAATATGTATATATAGTATATATTATATACTATATTTACAATGTGCAACTGCAATGGAGATATTATTTATTGCTAAGGCAAAAATCAGACCAGACAGAGTGGATCCCTGAGGGGTTCCTCTATTTATTGACTGCCTGCCAGAAGTCGTCCCTTTCGCCGTCTTGATGCACTGTCTTCTCATATTCAAATAAGACTCAAACCAGTTAACTAACTTATTTTCGCATCCCACAGACTTTAAAGTAGCGACAAATTGAGAATGATCAATAGGTACTATTGAATGCGTGACTCATATCTAAACTTATAAGAATGGTTAAATTGCTATGATCGACATTCTGACGTATTTCATCCAAAATCCTAATTAGGGCTGTCTGGCAACTGTGTCCCTTCCTATAACCTGATTGGAACTCGTCCAAGAGATTGTCATCCTCCACGTACCCAGAGAGCTTAGCATAAGCAACCTTATCAAAAATTTTCGTAAGAGTACATAATAAATTTATCGGCCGATATGACTTAAAACTTCTCGGAGGATATTCTTTAATCAATGGTAACACGTACGCAGGTTTCCATTCTTTCGGATAAACCCCCTTTTCGATGGACTTATTAAATATGAAAACGAGAGCATCTAAAATTTCTTCCTTGATTAGCTCAATTAACACAGGCGATATTCCATCTGGTCCTATAGCTTTAGACCTTATAGTATTTATAGCGTTGGACACATCATCCTTAGATATTGAGCCAAATTCGAAACTTACGTGAGAAAGTCGCTACTCGTACATACCCAGTACTTCCGGATCCACATTTACTTCCTCACCAAGACGACAAAAATAATTATTTCGCTCATCCAAGTTAATATCTGGATCCAACACATTTTTCTGCCCACCTTTACCAATCCCATGCTGCGTAAGTATTCCCATAAATCTTTGAGATTTTTTGTTTTTTTGACGCCAACGTATTTCGCTTGTGCTTTGCCAACCACCTTTTTTACTTTAAAGAGAGAGAGTTTATTCGTAATCAAACAGAAATTTTACATTTTACATTTAGTCAGAGTGGTCAGAATACTATTGTTCGTCGGTAGGCAAGACCCGTAGTGACGAACAAGAGCTGCTATCATCAGGTTAGCCATACAACCAAAAAAAAATTCTCCAACTATGTTAAAAAAAAAAAACAAAAAAAAAACACGTTCTACGTCATACAAAAAAAAAGCAGAAGACAGAACAAACTTAAATAAAATGAAAAATACAACTGCAACTAATTAAAGGATTCTTTGGATTCTTGTTAAGATTGATTCACAAACCAAGCACCCGCACTCAATCAACCAGGAGTAAACGGAACTTTTGTATGCATCTTTGGACACGGATTGCAGGGGGGGGGGGGGGGGGACTTCAAAGTAGGCGGCAAATAGTTGAAGATCAGGTGAAGGAGGTGTCCAGGACTTCTGCTGGTCCGGGTTTTATAAATTTTCGGGTTGATTAACTTCCGCTGGATGAGAAAACGGGTACCATGAGTAATAACAGTAATAACAACTCATTCCAGTTTGTTGGTTGCGTTGCGCACTGCTCGAATGAGGAGGTCGAGGAAATGTAGATCTAGATGAGAAGGAGACGTTCAAATGAGGTCTTGATGATTTTCATCGCTAACTGAATTTCTGAAATCAAACAAAGAAGAAGTTACCTAATGGTTTACAGCATAGTAATAATAATAATATTTATTGGCAAAAAGTGAGAGCTACACAAACAAGGGGTAGTGCTAAGAAAATAAATGCTATCTGTGCACACAACTCCTCCGACGTTTTATTGATATTCAAACATAATGCACTACAATCTAACCAATGCTTTATTATATAGGTACCATATTGGTTTGTAAAAAGATCCCTTAGGAATCCAAGAAGGAAACTAAACGCGATTTTAAGCTCTTTGCTAATAATTTCGCCAGTGATAAAGTAAGAGCGATAGGCCTATAGTTCTGCATATCACTTCTATTGCCACTCTTGTACAAAGGAACCACAACAGTCGACTTCAGCAATGTTGGAAAAATACTGGAAGAAAAGGCTAAATTGAAAATAAATTTACATAGAAGTTGACATAGGTAGATACCTGATGGATGTGAATGAGGACGTCGAAAGAAATGTAGATGAGAAAGAAGTTGACAATAGTCGCTAACTGAATTTCTGAAATTGAAATAAAGAAGATGTGAACTAATGGTTTAAGTACGGCATAACAATCAAAATGTTCATCCGTACATATAATATATGTACGGATGAACATTTACATATTATGTAATATATTATTAGTATATATGTACGGATGAACATAGGAGTTGACATACATACCTGATGGATAAGAAACGTTTTGTGGATGTGAAACTGCATAAAATACGTAAACTTGAATACGAACTACAACTTAAATAAACACGAATTTTTTGAATAATATTATGAACACAGGTAAACACACGATTTTTTTTGCAACGGTGTTGCCGAAACGCTTGTCAGTGACAAGTTGTCACCCACCGATATGGAGCGATAGTATCCATGGCCAGATGGGTGCAAGTTTTCCTTGAAGTATCCATGCCTAGCATGGAAGTTGGCAGGGAAAACGTGTGGTTTTCCCAAAAACTATCGATAGTATCGATAGTACTATCGATAGTTTTAACACTCGTCTCTTTTCATCTCATTTCATCTCTTTTCATCAATCTGTCCTCAAGTAAGGAATCCTTACTAAAGATGGGCATAAAGGTTATTTTCGAGAAACGTAAAATAACGTTCGTTGCATCAAAATAACTGTCGAAAAAACTAGTTACAAAAAAACTAGTTTCTTTTCTTTTCAACGAAAACCGGGTGTTGTAATATGTTGTTAGAAATGTAGTTACAAAGAAAACGAATACCTACCTAACTGTCTTTTTCAACTGATAGGAAAAACGAAAACTTTGTCGACACATTTGAAAATAGTTTGCTTTAAATGAGCAAGGAGATTGGTTTTAATGAACGGGACTTGCAAAAATAAAGGCTCCAAAATAGTATTTAACAAAAGTAGATGATGACATTTTTGGTTAAATTTTTCTGTTTACGGTTCTTTGCATGTCATCGAGTTTTGGAGAACAATCATCAAATAGGTAGAAGTAGGTAGAAAGTGATAAAAACCAATCAAACACGAGAAAACATAGGTAGGTAGTTATATAATTGAATGAGTAGGTAATTTATCACATTTTTCTGAGAACACACAAACGAAGGACACTAACGTTTTAGTGGAACCTACCTATGTGACTGTTTACGTATCTATATATTTATATTTAAAAAAACTGTAGAAGAAATAGGATCTCTTTAACATTATTTTATTTTCAGTCTTATCGCCCAATCAGTTGAGATTATTTTTTCAACAGTAATGCGGGAGTAATAGTAATCCCCCCAAAAAACACTCCGTGTAAAAATAAGTGGTGGGGCCGGGGGGAGGGGGGCAGTGACTAATGCAGTGGCGATCCACTGACGATCATGGAACTCCACTGACGATTGTGTAACTCCTTTGACGGTCGTGGAAATCCACTGACGATCGTTCCAAATGGAGAGGCATGGCAAGAAGTCAGGGGGGAATCAGTCGGATGATGGTTGGGTGATGAGCGGATGGGGGGGGGGGGGCAGTGACTAGTATAAAACTTGTATAATACTTGTATAAAACGTTAACCACCATCAAGTATTAATTGCTTGTGGAAGTAATAAAAACGTCTCGCAATAGCGCCAAGGGGAGATTTCGAAAGGGGTACGGATTGTAAAAATCTTTGGGTGCCTCGCAAATATCATTCTTCAGAGGCCGGAAAAAGTTATGATATCCACTTTCCCCGCCCGCCCTTTTCCTCATTAAGGAGCTAAGTATAATGAAAAGCTTAACCACTTCACAAGCACCGTATAATAATTTATATAATATATCAAATATTATATTGATATATCTATATTTATTTATATATTATATGATATATATATTGATATATTTATATAATATATCAAATATTATTATGTCGTCAATAGGTGTGTCTAACCTCTCAAAATGGATTCAAGGATTCAAGCAAAATTCAACATGTCCACTTTTCAAAAATTTCCGGGAGAAGCAAAAAAGTTGCTCTGCAGCAACGTGATGTTCTGGTTTATCTGATATGGGGCCAGTGCGAATCATGTCCCTGGATGCAGAACTCCCAACATAATGTATAACCAATTTATTGGCATAAATGTTTTGGACATGATAAGTTTTGTGAAACACACATGGACATGTTGAGTTTTGTGAAACCACCTGTTTGCCGCAGGGGAACGAGCGCGACATCTAACGAATCGTCACTAAAGTAAGGTTTCAACTGCATATCATGCAGGTGCTGCCATCTTCTGAAAAGGCGATAAACTATTGAAGAATGACAAACTATCACGAGGTGTGTGGACAAGTCAAGTTTTGAAAAATCTGTTCCATCACGGCTGTGAGTCAGGGAGTGGACATAACGAGTTTTGGTTGGAACAACACGGAAAAACTCCCAATAACTGCGCAGGATGGACAAAACAAGTTTTGACTGAAACTGCTATGTTAAGCCACCTCTTTAACGTGGATAGAATAACTTTTGAACGGCGAAAATTTAGGGACGTGTAGAGATGTGCCATTGACAATAGAAAATGGAGAAAAAACGATTTTGGCCAAAAGTGGACATGTCGAATTTTGCTTGAATCCTTATTCATATTATGTATGTCACATATTATGTATGTCACATACATTTCCTAGACGACATACATTCCACCTAGGTACGTTCTTCTTCTTCCTCTTGTTATTTGTGTTGTTCCCAGTTGATAATTTGATAGTTCAAAGAACTACTTGTGCCGTTTTTTTCCAACTAGTTTTTTTCAAATAATTTCTCAATTATTGAGAAACGGTTGTAACGTTTTTTTTCCAAACTAGTTTCTCGTTTCTTGACCCATCCTTAGCCTCAAGTGATCTGGCCTCTGTTTGTAAAAGTCAGTTGTCGTCAGTCGTCGTCTTCCATGAGTTTTTTTAGAGAAGTGAAGTTTTTTAGTAAAAGTATTCCTGATGAGTTCAGTACAAAAACTCTGCAAATTCTTGACACAACGGTTTATTATCTTCCTTGTGCAGATCACCCTTCTTTCTATACCAGACTGTATTGCAAATCGGCACCATACCATTTTCTCACCGTACTCATACCATACCATACGAATTTCTTTCCTATCATACCATACTGTACTATACCAAATCATACATACAATAATATACCATACCATACTCATACCATGTCATACAAACCGAGTGAATATTGAAATGTCATCCATTTCTGACCTATATTTAAATAGCTCATCATCAAAATTGAATTTGTTTAAACAAATAGGTATTAGTTAAACAATTTTGCAGACACGAACCCGAGTGAATATTGCATTGTGATCCAGCTCTGACCTATTTTTAAAATTTCAAAATTTAAAGCATCAAAATTTAATTTGTATTATTACAAAAAGGTATTATTTAAACAATTTTACAGATGAGAAACCGAGTGAATATTGCAATGTGGTCTATCCCCGACTGACGGTTAAAATTTCTAGACTGTAGTTTACCGGGAAGAGGAAAAAAGGTAGTTTTATTCTCGGCGTCTGGGGGTTGACCCACATAACGGCCGTTTTCGACGCGAAGTTTAGTGTTTTTCCTAAACCTTTGCGCGCTCACTGTGAACGAACGGCTGGTCGCACAAAAATCCAATTGGTCTTAAAAGATTCGTAATGTTTCAGGGCATTCGAAAGTGAACTAAATGATTTTTTCATGACGCCTGACAAGAAGGCACACTTACTAACGCTTGCATACGAGTCTGCAACACATTCAGACATTTTCATGTTGTGTGCAAACAAATTTTGTTTGTGTGCCATAGCAAAGACATAACAAACTGTAAAGTACCTACCTAATTCCAACTTCACTTCTGATGGTCATAATCATCATTGTGGCGACTTGGGACAATTTTCGTGAGCAAATTTCGTGACGATTTTTTTGTTTGTGTGCCATAGCAAAGACATAACAAACTGTAAAGTACCTACCTAATTCCAACTTCACTTCTGATGGTCATAATCATCATTGTGGCGACTTGGGACAATTTTCGTGAGCAAATTTCGTGACGATTTTCGTGACGATTTTTTTGTTATGTGCCATATGAAAGACATGAAAATGTCAAAATTACACCGTTTCATGAGAATTTTTAGAGATATGACATTGTCGAAATTTCATAGTTCGTTTTGAACACCTTCCCCTTGACCTAGGGTTATGAAAAGTTTCGAGGATCATTGTGGGGCTCAACGCTAACTGGGCAAAGTGCCACGGACGGTGTACGGGGGACGGCGTACGGGTGATGGACGGATTTTTTTTATTCGATTTTCTGAATCTACGTATCTTGAAACGTAAACCAACAAATTTTGAGGGGGGGGGGTTAAAAAAATTTTTTCTTTGAGCGATTCCAATGGTTCATTATTGAAGATAATAAACCAAAATCAAATGCGTTATACATGCGAAAGGCTTATTGCTGAATAAAAATATAAAAGTTCCTTGGTAACAAACAACGACTTATATTTACGTCACGTCACTTACATGTCGATTTTGCATTGTGATTTTTGACATTTTATGTCTTTACTCTGGCACATAACTCGAAAAACGTTACACAAAAGCGTTACACGAAATCGTCACGAAAATTTCTGATGATTTTCGCTTACAACCGATTCGTTGCTACGGAACTTTAGGTATCTTCGCCAGTTATCATCGTACAAAAATCGTTCACCACTCGTTGGATAGCTCTCGATTTACCTAACCATATTACGTTAACCACTGCGGAGTGCGTGGCCGACAAGCTGCGGTATGAGCGTGATTGTTTGAATAATTGTTTACACACAGGTGATCGTTCTCAATCATTTATATTGTCTATACGAATGCAAGCTTCATAATTTATGATGAACCCTACAATTAAGTATAACAACTACGCTACTGGGGTAGGTGATGTAGCATTGTTCGAAGGTTCTTGAATCACTTCTTTAAAGACAAAATCATTTTGTCTTTAAAGAAGTGATTCAAGAACCTTCGAACAATTTTATTAAAATGTCCCAACCTTCGAAGAATTTTCGAACAATTTTATTAAAATGTCCCAATGTGTTGCAGACTCGTATGCAAGCATTTAATTCTCGACTGTATCAACAACAGGATGGAGTTGACATTCTTTTGACATTTTCATGTCTTTGTTCTGGCACATAAACTGAAACGGGAAAAATTTGTTTCCTTGATTCACCCTTTCCCTCAGATCACGTCAGAACACAAGCGACAGGCGGGCCACTACGTCAGACGCACCTATGACGCACGAGCGTATGACGTCAGACGGCTGGTTGGAGGCAAACTAGTACGTCAGAGCCTATGACGCACGAGCGTATGACGTCAGACGGCTGGCCGGAGGCCAACTAGTACGTCAGAGCCTATGACGCACGAGCCTATGACGTCAGACGGCTGGCAGAAGGCCAACTAGTACATCACAGCCTATGCCGTAAGAGCCTATGACGTCAGAGGGCTGGCTGGCTAGGTGATCGGGTTTTAATAAGCCTCTGGAATTTCGCGCCTTCATTTTGCATTCATTTACATCTTCACGTTGAAAAATCCTTCATCTTGTCGCTAATTTTATTTTGACAGGTTATTTGCAAAGTTTTTTTTTATTATTGACCTAGCAAAATTTTTCAACACAGAATGTGTTTTAGCCATGGACTAACTAGCCAAAAAAGCTAACGAAATTTGGTAACGAAATCTGGGACGACAACATGGATACCGATGATACGGAACTAAGGATCGTGTAACCTATGAGCAGTCATACATACCCCTAATTAGATATCTAATTTAGATATCAGTCGGAAAAGATTCCACAATTATCACGTAGGTAGTAACGGTTCCGTTTACCGAGAGTTTCCCAGTATGGCTACGAGTGAAGTCAGTTTCGATTCGAAACTTTCGAAACTTTCGAATGTTGAGTCAAAAACAGTCAAAACAGCTACTCGTTGTTTACCATCTGTTATGGGGTTCTTTCAAATAATGTTGTAATCTCAATAAAACTATAAAATACCTTCCTATCTGAAGACTGACTTTTTAAAAGACTGTCGATGATACGGAACTAAGGAGCGTGTAACCTGGTGTAACCTAGGTATGCGACATTTTGGTATGACGCGGTGAATATAATATATATATTATATTAACCGCGTCATACCAAAATGACCAAAATAATATATTATAAGATTCTGATTTAGTGGGAGGAAAGTAGCGAAATTCTGATTTAGTGGGAGGAAGTTAACCAATCTTCAACCGAAGATTGAAGATGGGTTTATGTGAAACGCGTGAGCTAAAACACATTCTGTGTTTCTATAATTTCGTCCGAAGTATGTAAATAAAGGTAACCGGAGGTCCAGGGGGCTTGAAACTGTGAAACAATATATATTTTTTTTTTTTTCAAATTATTTTTGGCAAAATACCCAAGTATTTTATAAACAAAAATTGTCATGTCTGATTGAATCTTTTGTTTGTTTGACCATTTTCGCCTGGGAAGGAAGTGGAAAAGGCACTCAAGAAAGAACGCTAGAAATGAACGATACCTAATTGTTTTGAACGAACTGTGTTGAGAATGTTCCGAACTAGTGATAAACTCGTGGGTCCTTGAATTGTGTATAAGATCAGCGCCACTTTGGTCCTATTCACCAATGTTTTTTGTTCGTTGCATTATTTTGTCTGATAATTTTTGGTCTTAAAGCAGTTATGAGTATTGGAATTAATATCAAGATGATCCTTACCTCAAGTTATTTTTTAAATAATATTTTTAAAAATAACTTGAGGTAAGGAATTAGTATAATATTATATTTTTAAAAATAACTTGAGGTAAGGAATTAGTATTATATTATATTTGAAAAAATAATTTGAGGTAAGGATCCTCTTGATACTAATTCTAATACGAGTAACTACTTGAAGACCTAAAATTATCAGACAAAATAATGCTAAGAACAAAAAAATTAATAAATACAAAAGTGGCGCTGATCAAGAAAAAAAGAAAAAAAAAACATCTAAAGCAGTAGATTCTTCCTCTCAGGTAATTTTGTTCAATTTCCACCTGCATTAAGTAGGTACGTGTTTTTTCTGGGAACATGTGGGTTTTTAGTTGGTTCCCATAATACTATCGATAGTCCGCTGGCTATGGATAGTTTTCGATAGTCAGAAACTATCGATAGTATCGATAGTCCTATCGATAGTTCAACACTACCAATTCTATCAACGGTAACCCACTCGATAAAAATTTTTTGAACGCTACTGTTGCGAACTCCAGGGTTACTGATAACCCGTCGGTAACCCCAGGGTTCGGTTATGGTTAGGTAACCGAGGTTTTTTTGAACCTGCCAGGCCCAGGATCAGCTGAGTGGTTGAAACCTGTTCCATGCTTATTAAAATGGCAAAACGAAATGGAAAGGGGAGAGGGGGTTCCAGTGTGGTTATCCAAGGGGGAGGGGGGGTCCAGCCTCCCTTGCCGCAGCCTTCCCTTAGGGTCGAGTTTAATTATGTCGTTATAAATAAAACTATTTGTCTCTAAACCAAAAACAAAAATATGTAGGTAGAGCCAATGCCGTCATTACGCCCACATCTCCCACAAATTTACAAGAATTCCGTAACCGCAGTGTTTTCCCTCGATGGGAAGTCGACGGATAAAATTACGGCCCAAGATCAGATCGATAACGTTGAAAATGACGTTCGATGCGGGCGATGAAATGTGTACGAACGAGAAAACAAGCTTGTTCTTCCGCGTGTATCTCCCAACACATGCGCCACGTCCTACGCGTTCTGACCCTCGTTATGCCGGTTATCGCCTTCCGTAATATCGTGAGAGGACCGCATCCCGGACCTGCTGTGTATCGTAAATTTTCAACCCGATAGCCGTCGTTGAGCGGCACTTGCAGATAATCCCACCAAAGGGAACGACTCTGAAGACTCAATAACTTGTCGACGTGTTTTGGAGAAACTCGGGAACGCTTGGACACTTCCGTCTAGACGTCATTTGACCATAAATTGATGGTAAAATATTTTGGCCTCATATTTTGGTCACTACCACCCCAAGTGGTATCATTTAATTGATCAATTCTAAAATGTTTAATTTGATCTGACTGAAAAACGGCATCAATCAAGGCTAAAATATTCTCGATATTCTTAGATTTTAATTACACTGCGTGCTTGTAGTGTTCCTAACTCACAACACGTTGACTTGTTGACAGCTAAGATGGTCAACCTGTAACAAAGAAGCTAATAGGCTCGACACTTTTGTGGATTGGCCATTGAGCTTCCCATAATACACCAATTTTCCAACTTTTACCATATACGTATTATATGGTGAAAATTGGAAAATTGGTGTCTCGCTCAACTCGCAATTACGAACCTCAAGGCTGTAGTGGTGCAAAGAAACGTACCCTCTCCTACCTTCCTGTTCGATTTTCTATATAGGGCCTCTTCGCTTGGGCTGATGAAATAACTTATACCACATGACATGTAGAAATTACATTGTGATTTCTATTGATGAGTGTGACTATTCATTGTGCGTCCGAATGACCGATTTGGAACATTACGTTCGAATATTGGATGTTTAAACCTTGAAAGTGAAAAAAAAAACTACCTAATCTAAATGTGTGAGAAACCAACGGAATTTCAAATCGAAAGCTCCACATCCCCTCGTAATCAATTCGTACGAGAATAATTATTCGTACTTTCATCATATAACGGATCCCCCTTCCACTTACGCCCGAGGTTGAAGTGGAGACCGGGTTCGAGCGTTCCGTACGGACTACTCGACTGATTTTAATGAGAGCTCGGTTTCACGAATGAATAGTTCGAACGTTTTAATGGCTTTGGTATTGCAAGCGAAGGCGGTAGGGGGATACTGCCGGGTGTTAATAGTGGGCGTAAAGAAATAATAAAAACGGATGTTTTACGATGAACAGAACAGAACACTTTTTATTAGGTTAATCGACGACGACATGTTGGAATAAAAAAGAGCTGCGAGTCGAGAGGGCACAGCCTCTTACATCGATTATTTAATCAGATGATTCTTATTATTTAAATGGCCATGGCTCCATAGTAATAAATCAAAATATTTATTCAGTTCTTTTAATTAATATTATTTAATTATCTTAAATAATTAAAATAACATTTATTTACAACAACTCTTTTTTTTTTTTTTTTGTTTAATTAAAAATCATAATAATTACACCTCTTGACTTGAACATAAGTTTCCTCTTTACAATGAAATGATACTTAATGAATAATATTTATTTCTCAAATTCTGAGAAAGTAAAACGCTTAGGTGGTTTGACATTTCTACCACTTTTAGTTTTGTAATATGATGTGCTTGGTACATCTAGCGGCTGTACATCATGTGAATCGTTTGTTTGTAATTGATTGTCACCCCTGCTGGGTGTGGAAGAAAATGAAACAGACAGCTGATTTCGAGAAACACGGTCTGACGTGTACGGCTCTCTAAGAATTGACAAAGGCTGTGGCAAAATAAATTTTCTATTTCTTCTGTAATAGGAACCATCAGGATTTTCTAGAAGATAGGTCCTTGCATCGAGAACTTGCACAATTTTCCCCGGAGACCAAAGACTACTAGGGGTCTTCCTGAAATAGATAGGTTGACCTGGCATTAGTTTCGGTAAGGGCTGAGCCTTCCTATCATAAGATTTTTTGTACAACGACTGACGATCTAGCAGCACAACATGTTGCTGTTTGCTGTCGACAACTTTTGGTTTTAATAATTTCGGAGAAATAGGCAGAACGCATTTGAGTCTTCTTGACATAAGTAGCATAGCTGGAGATTCTAAGTCATCCTTAGGCGTATTATGATAATGTAATAAAGCTAGACTGGGATCCGTCCCTGATTCTTTACATTTTCTCAGGATATTTTTACAAATCTTTACAGCTGATTCGGCCTGACCGTTGCTTTGGCTGTGGTACGGACTTGACTTGGTGTGAGCGAACTCCCATTTTCGGGTGAATTCAGTGAAAGCAAAGGAATCCCATGGCGGTCCTGAATCAGTAACCAACTCATTAGGTATTCCGTGACGAGAAAATATAATTTTTAAATTATGAACTACTGCACCAGCAGTCATCGAGCTGAGTCCAATTAACTCTATAAATTTTGAATAATAATCCATAAGGACAAGATATTTTTTGTGTTCAAAATCGAAAAAATCGGCACTTATTTTGCACCAAGGTAAAGTCGGAATTTCATGAGGCAATAATGGTTCTTTACTATTTTGACGGCGATATTTGAGACAAGACTGACATGATT
The DNA here is from genome assembly GCA_963920205.1 of Stenodema calcarata. Lineage (NCBI taxonomy): Eukaryota > Metazoa > Arthropoda > Insecta > Hemiptera > Miridae > Stenodema > Stenodema calcarata. The sequence goes on along the minus strand of OY986061.1, from coordinate 23,231,312 downwards.
CAATGTAGTTTTTTAGATCAACATTAATATTTGGCCAGAAAAGTACACCTCGGACGAGACTTTTGGCTTTTTCTAGACTCATGTGACTAGTATGAATTTTTTGGAGTACAGATTCTCTCTGACTGGCAGGAATTATTATACTAGTATTTTTAAAAATTATCCCATTATTTGTATATAAATCTGTTTGGTAATTCCAATATACTTTCACTAGGTTGTTGACTTTGTGCTTATTTTGTGGCCAGCCATTTACTATGTAATCCGTGAGAATTTTTGAAGTCTCATCGCTATGTGTGGCTTGCTTAATACAGTCTAACGTTGTCTGACGAATAGGTAGCGCATTGGCAATTAAATTGACGTGAATATTTAAATCATCGTCAAGAATATTTTCGGTTTCAGGTAAGGCCGCTCTAGATAAAGTATCTGCAACATATAAATATTTTCCCGGCTTGTATACTAATTTCAGATCGTAAGGTTGGATTTGTAAAAACATACGTTGAAGCCTTGGCGGTACACTCCCAATCGGCTTGTTAAAGAGAGTAATTAGAGGTGAATGATCCGTTTCAACAGTAATATGCTGTCCATAAATATACTGCCTAAATCGGGTACATGCGAAAACTATTGCATATAATTCTTTTTCTATTTGGGCATAGCGTTTTTGACAATCATTGAGTGTTTTCGAAGCATAAGCAACAGGTTTGTTGTCCTGGAGAAGACAGGCTCCTGTAGCTGATTGCGAACTGTCTACTGATAGCGTTATCGGACTGTTTACATCAAAATGTGCTAGAACAGGTGACATCGTTACAAGTGATTTTAATTTTACAAAAGCAGCTTGATGGCATTGTTCCCATTGCCACTTTGCATCTTTTTTAATCAATGAGCGAAGTGTAGCAGTTACTTCAGCCACATTTGGAATGAACGCAGACAAGTAATTCACCATACCTAAAAATCTGTGTAAATCTCCTTTATTTGAGGGGGGAGGCATTTCAACTATTGCCTTAATCCTGCTACTGTCAGGTTTCATACCTTCGGCCGAAAAAATATGACCTAGGTATTTTACTGCAGTCTGACTAAATTTACATTTGGACGCATTAAATTTAACACCTTCTTGACGAGCTCTTTCAAGAACGGCTTTGAGAATTTCGTCATGGTGAGACTGTGTTTGTCCAAATACTATCAGATCATCCAAAAATATTTCAACTCCTTCTAAATCTCCAAAAACCTCGACCATTTTCCTATGAAAAATTTCTGGAGAGGGAGCCAGTCCGAATGGAAGTCTCCTAAATTTTCTCCTTCCCCATGGAGTATTAAATATGACATATTGCTGACTATTTTCGTCAAGTTCTACAATCCAGAATCCCGAATTGGCATCCAAAGTTGAAAAATGTTTTGCCCCATGTAATTTAGATCTAATGTACTCTACTGTTGGTAATTGATAGTGCGACCTTTTTAGGGCTTTATTTAAATTTCTAGGATCTAGACAAATACGTAACTGTCCTGTCTTCTTTTCTGTGCAGACCATCGAGCTTACCCAATCAGATGGCTCTGTAACTTTAGCTATGACACCTTCTTTTTCCATACGTTCTAATTCAGCTTTTATTCGAGGGTATAGCTTGAAAGGTATTTTTCTTGGGGGGTCAACGATGGGTGTTACAGTTGGATCTACAACAAGAGTACACGGGGTTTTCAAACGGCCTAGACCTTCAAAACAATCTTTGTATTCCCTAACCAGTTGTTTATGAGTAAGGCTATTCGCTATCGCTTGAACTCTTTTAACCAAATTGAGCTGTTGACAGGTTTTCAGGCCTAAAATCGTTGGACATTTCATGTCTATAATGTTGAACGGAATGTTATATGTTCTATTGTTTATCATACATTCGATATTGGCATGACCACAATTTGGTAACCTAGTGCCACAATACGAAGCTATTCTTGCATTTGACGGAGACAGATGGTTATTGACCAAATTGAGAGACTTATATTCTGACAGGCTCATACAATTAACACCTGCGCCTGTATCTAATTGGCATGTGACATTACGATCATTGATTTTCACATTCAAATTCCAGCTGGTACTCACTGGTAATGACGGTTGAGGGTCATTTTCGTTATTGACGAGACAGACGAAATATTCATCCTGATCGGAGGCTTCGCGATGTGGTTTGTCGGACTTGTCAACATTAACCCACTTCACCACACTTCGCGAACGGCACATTTTGGCATAGTGATTATAGCCATAACATTTTGCACATTGTACACCTTCGGCTGGGCATTTTATGCGATGGACTTGCCCACAGCGGCCACAAACATCATCACTTGACTTTTTACACCAACTACGCGAGTTGCTGGACGAACGCGACGATTTGTACTGGCGTGTTCGCGAGGTACTGCGTTGACGCTGCTGATAATACTTTCGCTCGGGTGTGGACTTAGTTCGGTTTTGGCCCTTGTTGTCGTTATTCGATCGATGCGGACGTTCGGATTGATAGCTGGAGGCCACTTTGTTGACGTTGAGTGTTCCTGAATTCCGATCCATTTCTTGAGCTTGAATTTTGGATAGCTCCAGGCTTCGACATATTTTTATAGCTTTGTCTAACTTGAGGTCCTCTTCTTGTAAAAGACGCTCTTTCATCTGGACGTTGTCTTTTCTGAGACCCAGAATGAGGATGTCGGTGACAAGGGAGTCAGTCAGTTTATCCAATTCACAGGTAGAAGCCAAATTCTTGAGGGCTGTGACGAATTCATCCACAGATTCATTTGGTTTTTGTTGACGGGAGAAAAAATTATGCCTTTCCACCGTTACGTTGGTTTTTGGATTGAAATAGGTTTCAAACTTTTTAATGACATCGTCCAATTTCGATTTTTCGTCGTCAAGGCCGAACGTGTTGAAGACATTCATGCCTTGCTCCCCAATCAACGAAAGTAAGAGGGCGACTTTCCGTTTGTCGGTTTCCTCTTCTAAACCGGCCGCAGTAATGTAGAGACGGAATAGTTTGATCCAGTTCTTCCATTTAATCGAGAGATTGGCACTGGGAGTTCCCTCTATCTCAAGCGGAGAGATGTTCGGGCGGATACTCATGGCTTTAGATGACTTACCGACGGTGACAAGTTCGACTGATTTTGATGGAATTGGAGTTTTTTGTTTCCTTTTTGTGACAAAACTTGCACCTTCACTATCACTTGAGTCAGAAGCTGCGGTTTTGTCGTCCCCGGTTACACGTGATACGTCCTTTGTTCCAGGTGGAGCAGACATAAGACGTCGACGTTGGATAAATTAACCACGAACTAATAATTTCGACCGACGACACTTTAAAACTGACCGACACGACAATTTACACCTGACACCATGTTAATAGTGGGCGTAAAGAAATAATAAAAACGGATGTTTTACGATGAACAGAACAGAACACTTTTTATTAGGTTAATCGACGACGACATGTTGGAATAAAAAAGAGCTGCGAGTCGAGAGGGCACAGCCTCTTACATCGATTATTTAATCAGATGATTCTTATTATTTAAATGGCCATGGCTCCATAGTAATAAATCAAAATATTTATTCAGTTCTTTTAATTAATATTATTTAATTATCTTAAATAATTAAAATAACATTTATTTACAACACCGGGAACAACCGTGACTTGGGATATCCGGAGTCATATGACTAGTACTACCATATGGTAGTACTACTGAATCACTAACTGTTTTTCAAATTTCTTTTACAGGTTTTCTTGGACAATTCAATCAGTTCAAATCAATGATGCTGCAAAACTGCAAAGCTGATAATTCCAACTGTCCATATCCAACACCAAGGTGTGAAGGACATGAGACGAACGCAGTCATTGATTGATCGCCGCACCCTAATATCTTCCATTGTATCGATGCACTGAAGGATACGCCTGTCGTTTCATCAATCTTTTGACGAGCACTAAGTCAAACTTCAGACAATTATTTTTAGTTTGAATAATAATTATTCAAAAGTGGCTTTTCACTCTCCTAGAAAGTTGAGCAAAATCAGATCTTACTCTTCGACCGACGGTATAAAATCAGTAAATTTAAAAACTGTACGCTCTTCATGGTTCACCACAATGAATATACAGCTCTCGATAGAATTGAGATAAAAAGTTCAAATGTCCTTGGCCTGATTAAAGGCAGCATTTATTACGTTTTAGTGAGATTACCGGGACAATCAGCAACTTGAGGATGAATATCTCTTATTTAAGTTCTTTTACAAAAAGATTCCTTTCATTGTTAGTCCTCAGTTCACTTAAGGGAACTGTAATTACAAACTCGTGTTCGAAACTGCGTCCTTGAAACCCCAAAAGTTTCTGATTTCAGGACTCGATTGCTGCATTCAAAAAACTTTCGAGGTTAATCATTAAAGAAAGAAATCTGTTAGTGGTGGCTCTACATCGAAGAGTGCCACGTACCGCTAACAACATAAAAATTCCCAAGCCATTTCATAGAGCCGTCAACGACTCGTATACTTTTGATGCGCCGTCAGCAAACAATATTGTTTATTTTGCTGTATTAATATTATTCACCCCGCGCAGTTCAAATATTCCAAAAGGGAGCTGACGGGTCGATGAGCGATCCCCAATGGTCAGCTCGACCCTCAGTATCAATATCCCTCTGTTCATGTGCGCCTGGGTGTTTTTGTTGACTAAGATATCAAGGGGAAAGAAGACGGAAAAAGGGGGTCTTTTTGTGTATAATTCAGAAACGGAAGACTGGAGGAGTTTTTTCTCGGCGAACGATACGAAGCGAGATGGTCCATCTGTCTCCCAGATTATTTTGTCGATATTTCGAGCAGCAGGGAATGTGTTTTGCAATGATAATCGAACATTCGCAATGTATAGTTGGAAAGAGTATTTTCAAACCCCCTCGTGCTTGGTAAGGTGCTTTTGCAAAATCAGAGTTCCACCTTCATATTGGCAAACATGTACATAGAGGTTCCCTGCGTGGTAGTTTTCAAAATCCAACGAGCATTTACGTTTCAACGGTGTATGTCAAGGCTTGGGTTGAATTTCGCTGGTGTGACTAAATCGAATCTTGTTGCAGTAAATTGTTGAAAACTTGGTTGCAGGGAGTTGTGATACAACTAATACTGTAAAATTTGGCTATTTCGAACTAATCATTTAACAAAACGAATAATGACTTAAATAAACCAAAATGATGAAGTTGCGCCATGTTGCTGTAAGGTGTGTGTAGTTGCACCTGACTTAATTAGCGATGACTTCATCGCAAAACTGACTTCAGCAATGGGTCCAGCGTGTAATTCTTAAGAAGAAAACGTATCAAACTCAAAATGACCAAAACGACTTATGTCATGTTGCAGCTCGATCGACGGTATTGAGTGACCCTTAACCCATCATAGTGATACGTTCTTGCCCTAATGTTTCAATCAGTACATGATAAGCCGGATAAAATCAATTGCGAAAAGTAGAATCGACTAGGTATGCATCAGGGTATCGCCAGGTGTGTGAAACGGCGATGGTGGATGGGGCATAAGGGTCGGCTGTACACAAGGGTGGATCGATTTTCCAACAATTTGTTTTCTTACTTCCAATAGGTAAAATTTGCTGCCTTTTAGGCCTGATAGAACACCCCTAAAGGGGTTTTGAAAAAAATTAATTCCTTCAGGTTCCATACCTCACGGGAAGTTTTATTTGTTCACTAAAAACCCTGCTTTGACTTTTTACTCGGGTTTCTCCTTCCTCCCAGTTCCCCGGTCGACTTTTTCAGGTCTTCTCTATTAAAGGCTTTTGGAATAGAAGCAAAAATGACGATTGACCGAAATAAACTGCGACGAGCTCGTCAGAAGGAGAGGTTGACCAAAGTCGTTGTCATGGCTAAACGCCACAATGTCAGTATTTTTTATGATTGTCGCAAAGAAAAAACGATCACCAATGTTCCAAAAGGAGCCACACAGTCCATGATTACCGTAACTGAGGAACACATCACGTTGCTGGAAGAACCAGGTTCCAAATTCTTGGGGCACACAGCTCCGAATTTATAATAGACAACGAGATTGACACAAGTGCTCTCTGCGTCATTGGTTGTGATGGAACTGCAGTTAATGGGCTGGAAAGGTGGAGTTATTGCTGAACTGGAAAAATATTATTTAGTATCATTCCAGTGGATGATTTGCTTGCTCCACACCAACGAATTACCTTTAAGACACTTACTGCGGCATTTGGATGGGGCAACCACTGGGCCCCACACTTTTCAGGGGGGATTGGGAAAAAATTGGAAAGTTGTGAGGACATGCCTCTAGCGTCGAATTTACCTTCGATGAACATGGATTTGGATTTATCAACTGATCAAAAGTACCTCCTCGACATTGTGAATTCTGTGGATAGTGGATCAGTAGCAGACTCTCTTATACACCCGATGTAGTTCACCATCAAAATGAATCCGTCATTCAAGGATGGGCCCAAACATTTATAAATTCAAGATGAATAAATTCAAGATGACAACCCTTTCATGATACCTCCCCATCAGACTGAAGAGTGTAATTGATCCGGTCATCTAACGTGATTGTTTTTGGGCTCACCCAGAAAATATACTGATGGCCATGTTGTTCGACAGTAATTCTGAAGTAAAAAACTCTGCAAATTCTTGACACAACGGTTCATTATCTTCTTTGTACAGATCACCCTTCTGTCTAGATCACTAGGTCTAAATGTCTAGATCCTAAATGTTAGATTAATTATTATTATAAATTATCACTAATTATTAACAATTTTATCAAGTACCTAGTGAAAATTATTATAATTTATTGTTAGGTATTAATAATTCGTATTTATTATTAATAATAATTATTATTAATTATGATTAATTAATACGATATAATTCTGGGGTTTTTAATACTACGTCGGTAATAATTTTTCTATAAAAGAAGTACCTACCAACAAACATTCGAAATTACCTTCATTTCCGTAGCACGAAACGCACCTCAGAACAACAAACTCGACTTCACTTAAGCCATATGATGTTCCAAAGAGCTTGTTAGTATGAAAATGGACCTGTATTTCAACAGTTTGAGTCACGATCGTGTTGTGAGGCACAATCTTTGAGCCGTCATTGTGAACGAACGGCTGGTCGTACACAGCTGCGGATGGTCTTAAAAAATTCTACGGAAACAAAATCTAAATATGAAATAAAAAACATACCGTTCTATATGAATTTTTCGAGATATGAGATTTTCAAATTTTCAAAATTCGTTTTGAACCCCTTCCCATTGACCTAGGGTTATGAAAAGTTTCGAGGATCATTGTGGGGCTGGTCCAAACCCAGAAACCAAATTTCGTAATTTTAGCTCAACGTTAACTGGGCAAAGTGGCGCGGACGGCGGACGGCGTACGGACGGATTTTGGTTTATTATCTTCGATTGGAATCTCCAACCATTGGAATCGCCCAAAGAAAAAAAAATTTTAACCCCCCCTCAAAATTTGTTGGTTTACGTTTCAAGATACGTAGATTCAGAAAATCGAATAAAAAAAAAATCCGTCCGTCCGCCGTACGCCGTCCGCCGTACGCCGTCCGCGCCTCTTTGCCCAGTTAGCGTTGAGTTAAAATTACGAAATTTTTTTATGGGTTTCGACCAACCCCACAATGGTCCTCGAAACCTTTCATAACCCTAGGTCAAGGGGAAGGGGTTCAAAACGAATTTTGAAAATTTGAAAATCTCATATCTCGAAAACTTCATATAGAACGGTATGTTTTTTATTTCATATTTAGATAGAGTTTGTTCCGTAGAATTTTTTAAGACCATCCGCAGCTTCGTACGACCAGCCGTTCGTTCACAATGAGGGCTCAAAGATTGTGCCTCACAACACGATCCTGTATCAAACTGTTGAAATACAGGTCCATTTTCATACTAACAAGCTCTTTGGAACATCATATGGCTTAAGTGATGTCGAGTTTGTTGTTCTGAGGTGCGTTTCGTGCTACGGAAATGAAGGTAATTTCGAATGTTTGTTGGTAGATACTTCTTTTATAGAAAAATTATTACCGACGTAGTATTAAAAACCCCAGATTATATCGTATTAATTAATCATAATTAATAATAATTATTATTAATAATAAATACGAATTATTAATACCTAACAATAAATTATAATAATTTTCACTAGGTACTTGATAAAATTGATAATAATAATTAATCTAACATTTAGGATCTAGACATTTAGACCTAGTGATCTAGACAGAAGGGTGATCTGTACAAAGAAGATAATGAACCGTTGTGTCAAGAATTTGCAGAGTTTTTTTAAATTATTTTTAAATAGGTGGAGCCGCATCATTTTTCAACTTTGCCCCGCGTACACGCCAATTACCATGACTTAAAACCAAATGTTATTGATGATTCTGAAGCGTATTTAAATTCTCTAGATAGATATTCTCTTCGATTTTCGAAATTTGTAACATGGCGTTCATATTCATCAACATTGTTGAAAAATAGGTGGAGTTGCATCATTCTTCAACTTTGCCCCGCGTACACGCCTATTTACCATGACTTAAATCCAAATGTTATTGATGATTCTGAACCGTATTTAAATTCTCTAGATAGATGTTCTCTTCGATTTTCGAAATTTGTAACATGGCGTTCATATTCATCAACATTGTTGAAAAATAGGTGGAGTTGCATCATTTTTCAACTTTGCCCCGCGTACACGCCTATTTACCATGACTTAAAACCAAATGTTATTGATGATTCTGAAGCGTATTTAAATTCTCTAGATTGATATTCTCTTCGATTTTCGACATTTGTAACATGGCGTTCATATTCATCAACATTGTTGAAAAATAGGTGGAGTTGCATCATTCTTCAACTTTGCCCCCCGTACACGCCTATTTACCATGACTTAAATCCAAATGTTATTGATGATTCTGAACCGTATTTGAATTCTCTAGATAGATGTTCTCTTCAATTTTTGAAATTTGTAACATGGCGTTCATATTCATCAACATTGTTGAAAAATAGGTGGAGTTGCATCATTCTTCAACTTTGCCCCGCGTACACGCCTATTTGCCATGACTTAAATCCAAATGTTATTGATGATTCTGAAGCGTATTTAAATTCTCTAGATAGATGTTCTCTTCGATTTCTGAAATTTGCAACATGGCGGTCATATTCGTCAACATTGCGGATAAATAGGTGGAGTATACCTTTTACCCTGTTACCTGTTTTCCCTACCTGTTACCTTACCTAATGGTTCTCAACTCCGGACCCTCCTTTGTCACCAAACCATGGCTTAGGCTTAGAAATAATCCCGTTTTACGTACAATGCATGAACCAGGGCCTCTTTTTCCTCTTCCCAAATTTCCCTTCGATACTCGGCTATTGTTACTAACCCCCAAAATGAATGTTTGAAATGTAAAGTTTTAAATTCTTTTTTTAGGAGACTTTGGAATTCCCCACCTAGGGAAAACCCAACAGTAGGTCATCGTTCTAACAAAGCCCACCAACAAGGCTCCACCTATTTATCCGCAATGTTGATGAATATGACCGCCATGTTACAAATTTCGAAAATCGAAGAGAACATCTATCTAGAGAATTTAAATACGGTTCAGAATCAATAAAAACATTTGGATTTAAGTCATGGTAAATAGGCGTGTACGCGCGGCAAAGTTGAAGAATGATGCAACTCCACCTATTTTTCAACAATGTTGATGAATATGAACGCCATGTTACAAATTTCGAAAATCGAAGAGAACATCTATCTAGAGGATTTAAATACGGTTCAGAATATGTATTCAATTTTATAGTTACGATTTTTTTCCACCCTGATACAACTGGGCAAAGATGAGGAAAGCGGCGGCTCCACCTATTTTTCCACAATGTTGATGAATATGACCGCCATGTTAGAAAATATAAAAATCGAAGAGAACCTCTATCTAAAAATACTCGTTCCCAATCCGAATCGATAATAAAAATTTTTTTTTTTTGATTTTTCACACCATGGCAACTGGGCAAACTCTTAATTTTCATTAAATTCCAAAATTGAAATTTCGAAAATTTGTGACATCATCTATCGAGCTTTTGATCACCGTAATTGATTCCCGTTTGCTGATTTCAAGTATTATTAGATCCAAAGGCGTGGCAACGGGGCAAAGTTTCGATTATGAATTCGTACACAACTTCAGGGTAGTGAAAAAAATTGTTTTTTGCCAAAATCGATCCACCCTACTGTACACCATACACATTTGTATGAACCTATTCCCCCCCCCTCCCACAAATTCACCTTCGTTCGTCATCGTATTTCTGATGTTCGTATATTGCCTCGCTGAATGGCATCTACCGAAGTACACACCATTTGTACTTGTACTTGATCTTATACGCGAACGTATCGAGCGTGATTGTACAATAGGTCCGTATTGGCAAATCCAAGCGGTTCTTCCGCTCCAGCAGGTGATTTTTCCGTTCGAAAGATAACACAATCTCCGAGTAAAGGGAGGAAAAAAAAAAAAAAACAATTTTCTTTCCCTCCGGCGGCAATAAGGGCGTCCGAACACCTAACGACCGCGTATCGGGTGTATCCTCCTTCCAGCAGACGGCTATAGCCGGTTTTCTCGGAACAAGCCAACGAGCGGAGATGGGCTCAGTAAGAAAGCTTTCTTTGGTATCAAGAGTTTCCTCGTAAGCTGGGTTTATTTTCAAGGGCGCACAACATAAAACCCTGCAATACAAGTGTAGCAACCGCCAAAACTATTCCAAACGTAGGTATTCCAGAGGTGAGAAAACAGAGATTATTTGGCAGCCCGTCTAATCAAATCCACTGAACTACAAATTTAAACAGAAGTTCCAGTATTGCCCTCATTCAGAGGGTTGTATAAAGGCACCACAAAGAAACTACACCTCATTCTTCATCATATAATATATTATGTGTTCAGCAGGTTTGGAGTTCCGAGCGAAAGTCACACTGACCAGGGACGAGTTGGTGCAAGTGGTGCAAGGCCTTTTAGGGGGTTGAGGTACTCGTACTACTCCATTGCACTCTCAATCTTGAGGGTTGGTTGAGGCAGAACAGTACTCACGCAAACCATCTAGCCATGTCTTTAACAACAATTACACAGATTGTGCTGAAGAGTGCTGAAGTGCTTCAGTATGAGAACGGAGAAAGGTACCGCAATTCTGACTTCGCCATCGTGCTCAGCGTGAAACAACACTTAGAATGAGGTGTCACTTGTTAGACTGATTCATTTTGGGAATTTATGGGTAATTTTTTCCCTCCTTGAAACTCCCCAAAACTTCCTTTAGAGTGACCCGATTCTGTCCATCTGAGATAAAAAATTCAAATTTGCACAAAATATCTGATATTCTATCGAGAGTTATTGTCTGAAATGACACATCCATAAATATATATCCCTCATTGGCTGCAATAGTGTCATATCTCCAAACTTGATGCTTCGGAGTAATAGAAAAAAACCAAACATTTCAACTTTGAAATATTCTGCTGCGACTTTCGCGAAGCGAGTTTTTAAAGCTCCAATTTCTGAGCTTTAAATACTGGCTTCATGATATTCGTAGCGGAGTATTTGAGGCGTTCAGGATCAAAAGCGGATAACTCCAAAATTTTGATTGATTTTTCACAGTTTTGGCTAGTTCAGTAAAGCCATATTAATAATAACTGATATCATTAGGTAATTATTGTAAATATAACTATTAGTTATTATTAATATGGCTTTACTAAACTTGCCAAAACTGTGAAAAAATGAATGTTTGAAATTTTGGAGTTATCCGCTTTTGATCCTGAACGCCTCTTTTCAAAGTTGAATTGGTTTTTTTCGATTACTCCGAAACATCAAATTTGGAGACACTAAATAGTGTCAATAGCAATATTGCTCCTAATGAGCGATATATATACGGGTGATTTTTGGTTTCTTTTGCCAGTGAACCAAGGATGGTCTGGAACGGATTTTGGAATGAAATTTATTCGGAATTTCGATTTTCAACAACATTGGACTTTAGCTTCCTTTTTTTTTTTTTGGAAAATTCGCTAATAGATGAGTTCGAATTGATTGGAAAATCGCAATTCGTGCATCACTTACGTCAACACACCTTCGAAAGAATGATCTCATGTAAGTATAAACACGAGGAAAACACGGCAGAATTTACTTGTTACAGCAGAACGCAGTAGGTACGTCTGAAATCGGGAACTTTTCATAATTTCGATCGTAGCAGAGTAGCTAGTGAAATATCATGTGATAAAGCTTAAAATGGTTAAAATTCACAAGTTAACACTTCTTGTAACTTTGTGAAACAGAAGAACCCACGGCAGCAGAGAAACACTTTCGCGTCTGAGTGCCTCAAATAGTGTCTCCGCTGGTTTGTTAGTCCGAGGGAAATGCTTTCAAAAAATCACCGTAGCCTCACGAACAACTCGAATCGATTGCTCCGAAGATAACTCGTTACTCTGTTTAGTAAAGGGGGACCGGGGAAAAAGGACACGTGTTTAGATAAGTTCAACCCGCCGGGCGTTTCATAAATTATTACTCCTATTACCAAAAAAAGGGTTGTGCTCGTCTGTGACGCTGGAGGGGGAAAAATTGGACGGTTAATCCTTTTGACCATATCTATGGACAATTTGGTTCGTCGTCGTCAAGGTATAAATCTTTGCAATCGACCGAGGAAAAAAGTATTCTATACAATCCGAAAGTCGAAAAAAATAGTACTTAGGAATACTGTGAATACCTAGGAATACTTGTGAATACTGTATTCGGTGAGCTCTATCAATTCCTTATGTGAATATTTGAAACTTCTGAACAAAAGTCGTTGATGTGACTCGCGAAATAAAAGAGTTGAAGACTCTGCAATCAGGCATCACTTCAGAATTCATCAATCTATGCAACAACAGGTCTATACAAACAAATCTGATGTTGAGAGAGAAACTAACTGGGTTAGCTGATGATAGCTGATGAATCCCCCGAGGTCATAAGAGAATCTTCTAAGAGAAACAAATTTGAAGTTAAGAAGGATCATCCCCACCCCACTGGAGTTACTGCCAATACTGGTCTAAAATTGTAACAATTTTTGTGGAAATATACTTTTCCGTCTTTTTATTTCTAGAGAATGACATGGGAGATGTCAGTCGTTGGCCTACAATTGAGAAGACTGGAGTCATCCATAATGTTAGTTTCCTCGTTCTGTCCATCAACAGGCAAAATGTGCTCTAGTTAATAATCGTCGTAAAATAAATCTTTTTGAGCACAGATCATATGCCCTGATTTGTAACCTTGTAAACAAAAAGTTGAGTACCCGGGAGTTAAAACATGAAACATTCAGTATTCGTTTAGAGATGAAACGGATTCTCAGACTTTCATAATGAACAGGAGCGGAGGGCGCGCATTGACCTCCAGAATCGTATATCAGGCCAACAGGGGCGAGGTTAAAATCTGGATGAGAGATTCCACAAGTTGAGGGTTGGGAGCTCGCCGATGGTGCGGAATATGAAATGACCTCCGGGCGAGAGTGTGTGACCGGGCCAAGAAGTCGTTTTCTATGAAGAAGACACGTCGGAGGTGAAGCTCGTGCTCAAATCCAGAGGTTTTCCACGTTTTTATTTCTCGAAAGTATGGAGACCATTCCGAGTCGTGTTGATTTATATTCAAGTGTTAGAGGCGGAAAATTGGGAATAAATATTACCATTTTGCTGGGCTGCAAATTTTTCTAAAACGCTTATCTTCTGTATAGATCGCACATCTTTCTTGATCACTAGACACTAGATCACTAATCACACTACGTCTCACCGACTTGTGAGTTCTGTCGTACTTCCAGCTCCACATTTCAGAGGCCAATGTCACAGGTGGGACTAACTTCAACGGTTAACTAGCTAATGGTGAGACAACGAAATACGTTCTGCCACGCACAACTGAATGCACAGGCAAATGCACAGTCAAAAACCTCAACTCCGATGATAGCAGACCTACTTGCACCGCCTCACTGAAAAATGAGCCTTCTTGCATGTTGGTCTTGATTTTGGTGGCCCTCATCCAATGCGATATTCCCTTCAGCAAAGGTCAGCAGTTTCTAAGGTATATTCAAGCCTTTTTATTTGCTTGGGTACAAGGCTATACACTAGGGATCTATTGTAATTACAAGCCCGATGAACCTTTCTGGGATGTCTCAAAAGCTTCATTGTGGGAGGAGGCTTGCTGGAGCCATTTTACTCAGATTGTGGGGCGCATTTTGTGATAGCAGCCAACCATTTGCAAGATTTCTTCCAATGGTATCGTGAGGTACAGCAAATGATATTATTCAGTATGCGGCTAAAAGTGGCATCAAATAGAATTTCAATCCCCCAGCTGCCCTTACGTGGGAGGCATATGTCATCAGCCAAGAGTAACCTGAGTAAAATGTATGGAAGGGTGACTTTGACATTTGAAGAACTATCAGCTCTCCTATGCCAGGCAGAGGCTGCTTTACATTCAAGAAGCCCCCCATGCCCACATTCTGAATACCTATCGCCTGGCCTTTTTTGATAGGTGATAATCTCCTCCAAAATCTGATGTGAGCGAGACTGACAGTACAGTTGCTTCCTATGTCTTTCTCCCACCCATTCCCCCAAGGAGGATCCTACCAAGCATTTGGGGACGCCGAAGAATGCTGTGGAGGTTCTTGCCATATCATCTGCTCGCTCATTACCTTCTGGTACCCACATAAGAAAGGAAGACATAAGGAGGCGCAGGTAGACGAGTGGAATGTATGACATACGTACTGCGTCGGTATGTAATAGTAGTGCAATATTGGGATTCCAATTGTTTGAATGGATCGATAGAATTATTATTAAAACTTTCTTACATTAATTTATGTGTTAATTTGTTGAGTAGATTGCAAGTAATAGTACTGTAAAATATTAATAGTTAATATTAATAGTAAAATATTAATATTTACAGCAAGAACCGAGCCCGCATGTGTGTAGAAGCGTAGGGTTGTTTCAATAATGGAATTTATTTCCACAGAAATAATCTCTGTGAAACTTCTTCACGCGTCCAACACACTTTAAACACTACAGTCTTAATCCGATTAGACTCCAAAACTTGAGTCCGCTCTCAAGCACTTCAAAACGAGATAAACCTGCGAAAAAAACACCAAAAGTCCCCTTAGCTCCTTCGCTTTCTATTAATACTCAAGTGCATATTGTGAAAAGTGATCAATCTAACGGGAGGCAACAACAAATGATAGCGACGTCCAACACACCCTCACGCTCAGGGGCGGTTTTGACAATGGGGCCCTGGGCAACAAGTTCTGGCGAGATCCGGGATGAAGGGGGAATTCAAGTATTAAAGAGGGGGGATGGTGTATTAAAGGGCTATCTATCATACTGCGACGCCCTTCCCTTGGAGGCCTTCCCTATTAAAATATCATGGCGGAAAGGGATCGCTGGCAAGTAATTGCGTTATACGGTGTCTTACGTCTCTATAGACTTCGAAAGGGGTACAAAGTGAAGTTTAGATGAATTTGGCGATGTTTCGGAGGGTTGATGAGCCGTGAAGAATTCAAGGTGGGCTGTTGTAGATTAACTTGATGATTCATAAATACGTATCCTTAATGAACTTGGTGCCCTAGTTGCGGGGGTTGGGTTGATAACGTCGACTAAGGTTCGCTCGTATATCTTCCTCGCCTCGATCTGACTTCACATAATTGACGGTTTTGTTCACACGTGGTGGGTTAAACCAAAACGACTGAATGAACAGTCAGAATGGGCTCAACTGGTACTCTGTCTCGGTGCAAAACCCGCTAGAATATTTCCAGTTCCAAAAGCCGTTTGGGGAAATCTAGGGGGGGTGGCGTTGCTCTATATATTCGTGAGGGTCTTAAATTTAAAATAATTCTAACTTCTGATAAGTCATCAGTTGAATATCTGTTTGTTGAGATAAACATGAAAGGATTCAAAATGTTGGTTGGTGTTGTGTATCGACCTCCTGATCGTTCTATAGACATCTTAGACTTGGAACTTCCTCTTAGCTCTCTCATTTCATCGTATGAACATGTCTTACTGATGGGTGATTTTAACTGTAACCCTAGCTACGACTCTGCCAATGAGAGGAAATTGAAGTCTATGCTTTCAGCACTTGCTTTATATACTATCCCCCTTGGACCAACTCATTTTTCTGGTAACTCTTGCAGTACTATTGACTTAATTATTGTAAAGAATCCTAACAAGATTGCTGGCTCCTCAGTTTTTTCTGTGCCGGGGGTGTCCCACCATAGTTTCATTGCAGTATCGCTCCGTACACCACCTATTGCTCTACCAAAAGTATTTATCAACACGCGTAACATGAAAATCATAAAGAAAGAAATTTTGCTTGAGGCTGCAACTCGGTTGGCGTGGAATGAGATTTACAGGATGAATGATGTTGATGATATGGTTGCCCATGTTCACTCTCTTCTCTTGACATTGTTGGATAGATTTGCACCATTCAAAAAGGTTAGAGTGAAACACCCCTCGACACCGTGGTTTACTCCTGCTATTAAAAGAGCAATCAAATTAAGGGATAGGTTGCATGGACGATGGAAACAGTCTGGTCTCGTTTCAGATCATGAAGCCTTCAGAGTTCAAAGGAATCAAACCAAGGTCATGGTTAGGAATGCCAAGAAAACCCACATTTCTAAAATTTTGGACCCTAAGCTGCCTCCTAAACAGTTATGGAAAAACGTTAGTAGTCTGGGAATGAGGGTGAAGTCATGCTCTGAAGCTTTAAACTTTCTGCCGGATGACATTAATAATCATTTTTGCTGTACTCAACCAACGGTATCCGGATTTAGTCTCGGCTCGACTTGGGAAGGGTTTTCATTTCGAAATGTGAGTGAGGCCGAGGTATTGAGTGCGTTTTCATTTATAAAATCTGATGCGGTGGGATCTGATGGGATACCTCTGAGCTTTGTTAAACTGTTATTACCTCACATCCTCCCGTTTGTTACGCATCTTTTTAATTTCTGTTTCACCTCGTCATCATTCCCCAATAGTTGGAAAAATGCCACTGTAATTCCTTTAAACAAAACTGCTAATCCTAAATCTTTAAATGAATTGAGACCAATCTCAATTCTACCAGCTATTTCTAAACCTCTTGAAGTACTATTCAACAATCAAATTCTATCTCATATTGACACAAATAACCTACTCAATCCTTTGCAATCTGGGTTCAGGGAGGGTCACAGTTGTGTGTCTGCACTTGTGAAGGTTACTGAGGACATCCGGGAGGGTTTTGAACGGGGTGAAGTGACCATTCTTGTTTTGATCGATTTTAGTAATGCATTTGGCTCTTTGAATTTCAGTATACTCTTAGAAAAGTGTCGATCTGAATTTGCCTTCAGCTCTAGTGCTTGTAAGTTCATTTATTCATTTCTATCAGGCCGTTCACAGTGCGTCAAAGTTGGATCCCAAATGTCTTCTTCTCTTCCCCTTTACAGTGGTGTGCCTCAGGGTTCTGTGTCTGGTCCGCGTTTGTTCTCAATGTACGTCAATGACTTTGCCAAATGCCTCGAGTTCTCTTCCTACCATCAGTTCGCTGATGACGTACAAATTTATTTAAATTGTAAACCCCATGATATCGAGCTCGGTATTTCTCGAATAAACAAGGACTTGTCTAGCATTGAGAGCTGGGCTCGCCAACATGCGCTAACCCTGAACCCTGCTAAAACTCAAGTAATGCTGTGCACCACAAAACCGGTTATTACGTCCTCTCTTCCAGCAGTCGAAATTTATTCAGTTCCCATCCCATTTTCCGAATCCGTAAAAAACCTCGGCATAATTTTAAGTCCAGATTTATCTTGGTCAGCCCAAACTTCCGCCATTTGCCAAAAAGTCTATGGATCGCTTTATGCTCTGAAAAGACTTGCATATAGCACCCCTCAGGATCTCCGTTTGCTGCTGGTGAAGACTCATAATTCCCTTGTTTACCTATGGTGATCTCCTTTATGTAAATTCTTGTGATGCTGAATCGAGGAGAAAACTTGAGGTTGCATTCAATGGATGCATCAGATATGTCTACAAGCTTAAACCACGGGGGCATGTCTCCTCCCACATTAATTCTGTATTAGGCTATGGCCTTTTTGATTACTTGTCCATCCGTTTCTTCAGATTCATCTTTCAAGTCGCCCATAAAACGAACAATGTCCCTTCTTATCTTCATGGAATTTTTTCTGTTAGTTTGTCCTCTCGACTGTTCACTCTAGTGCAAACATTTGCAAAAACTAAAGCATTTAGTAACTCCTTACGTGTGGCAGGAGCAAGAGCTTGGAACCGTCTGCCTCTCGCTGTCAGGTCTCTCCCCACTCTCGGAGCAATTACCAAATCACTAAAAGAACATTTTACCCACCAATAGTCTCTTCATCACGTTTCAGTAATCCTCTTTCCTGCTTCATTCTACTGCATTTTCTTTCTACTCTTCTTCTTTATATTCCTTTCTTTTCAGTCTCCCTCTTCCTCTTTCTTCTTTCATAATACGCAATTCTAGTTTTCTTTTTTTTTTTTTTTTCTCGTTATCTCTTTTTTTTCTAACCCCCAATTGGGTTCTTATAAAAATAGTATAGTTTAGTTGTTTTATATTATTGTCCAGGCTCGGCGGGAACTTTGTTCCTATTTGGATAATAAAAGAGTTTATTATTATTATTATTATTATTATTATTAATTGGTACTCGTACATTTAAATCTTTAGTGACTTGTGCCCTCTTCCCTACGACGCTGTGGGTTGCGAGGACGGCTGACGTGTCGCTCACCACCAACACTTGCGAATCATTTCATGCCTCCTTCAACAAGGCTCTGAACACAGTACTTGTTAAAGACTGGTAAAAGTGAACTCCATCAGATATTTAGGGCTGTTGCTTAATCAGCACATGAAGTGGAAGGAACATAATGATATTATGTTCCTTCCACTTCATGTGCTGTATATATACAATATATAATATATTATACTTTGTCTAGTAGCAAGAATTATATTTATAGCATATTGATCTATGGTATACCATAGATTAATATGCTATAATGTATAGTATATTATATGCTATATGCTATATTATACCCATTTGGGGAGGTGCGTACGCGAGTAGTTTTGGTAACCTAAATTTGGTTGTGAATCTAGGAACGCGGTAGCGTTCCGCCCCGCCAAGCAAAGAAGTTGAGAAAACGAACGATGCCGAGTGTATGTTTACCGGACGTCACGAAACGCGTTTTCGAGGTATCCATATCTCGGCTCCTATTTGACCGATCAACTTGAAAATTAGTATGGGTCTTCTTTGAGTGTATATTAGAAAGCCCTGAAAGTTTCAAATCGATAGGTCTAAAGGGAGCCGAGCTACATAACGTCAAAAACCGGGTTTTTCGGCCTTAGATTGTTCTTCTTCTCCTTCTTCTCCTCCTTGTTCAGACAGGCAAGGCTGGAGCCTCTCCACGTTGACCGATTGACTTGAAATTTTGCACAGAGCTTCATTTAACCTTGAGACAGAGCCTTATATAAGATTTAACCCATTATCTCAACCCAAAAAAGTTTTAGAAACAAAAGAACAGAAACCTTAGGAAAATTCTGTCCACTTTGACGAGTCTACAGCCTGGGTAAAAGGACCAATCGACTTGAATATTTTTACATACCTTCTTTATAGCATGGCTCAGTGCCATTTGAACGAAATAAGCAATTATCTCAACCCAAAAAAAAATTAGGGACAAAAAAACTGAAATGTAGGGTAATTTAGGCTAATTATGGCCATATCTCGGCTCCTAGTAGACCGATCAACATGAAATTTGGTTTGGATCTTTTTGGTGTAGATAATAGAATGCCCTGAAAGTTTCAAGTCGCTAGGTCTAAAGGGAACCGAGTTATATAACTTCAAAAACCAATTACCATGTTTTTCTACTTTTTTCAGTCGGTCAAGGCTACAGCCTCTCCACCTTCGCTGATTGACTTGAAATCTTGCACGGAGCTTCGTTTCAAGTGTAGCAAGTGCCTTTTGAAAGATTCAAGTCGATATCTTTAAAGGGAGCCGAGTTATATAACTTCAAAAACCCGGTTTTTCACCCTTACCTGTTCTTCTTCTCCTTAATCAGTTAGGCATTTCCACCTTCACGGATTGACTTGAAATTTTGCACAGAGCTTCGTTTCAACATCAGACAGTGCCTTTTGAAAGGTTTAACCCATTATCTCAACCCAAAAACCTTTAGAAACAAAAAACTGAAATTTAGGCTAATTTTGGCAACTTTGACGAGTCAACAGCCTGGGTAACCGGACCAATCGACTTGAAATTTTGCATAGACCTTCTTTATAAAATGACCCACTTCAACAACAAAAAGATGTGATATCCCCCCAAAAAACACTCCGTGTAAAAATCGCAAATATATTTCATATATATCATTCTTCAGAGGCCGGAAAAAGTTATGATATCCACATTCCCCGCCCGCCCTTTTCCTCATTAAGGAGCTAAGTATAATGAAAAGCTTAACCACTTCACAAGCATCGTACCCCTTTCGAAATCTCCCCTTGGCGCTATTGCGAGACGTTTTTATTACTTCCACAAGCAACTAATACTTGTATAAAACGTTAACCACCATCAAGTATTAGTTGCTTGTGGAAGTAATAAAAACGTCTCGCAATAGCGTCAAGGGGAGATTTCGAAAGGGGTACGATGCTTGTGAAGTGGTTAAGCTTTTCATTATACTTAGCTCCTTAATGAGGAAAAGGCGGGCGGGGAAAGTGGATATCATAACTTTTTCCGGCCTCTGAAGAATGATATTTGCGAGGCGGGATGATTTTTACACGGAGTGTTTTTTGGGGGGATACTGTCTTACGTATAGCTACGAAGTCACACAGGGGCACCCGAATAGTGAACCTTTACGAGGATTTTCAAGTGCTTTCTCCTAGAATGACGTATGTTTATAGATCAGCTTTATATGTGCTTTATATATATGGCGTATTCAAGAAGAGACGTGTTGTCAGACCTACCAGGTTGAACGCACAATGTATTTTATCAATAGCTCGCCCAAGCAATGACTTCTACACCAGGCAGTTGCCTTGGCTAGCCCCCACAGTTTTCGAAAAATTGCCATTAGCAATTAAAACAACTAATTCTGCATAATATACAGAATACATATTATGTATTCAACAAGCTCACATTCCAACACCTGATGAATCAAATAAAAGCAAAATCCATCATATTTAAATGTAAATTTTGAATTAATTTCTTCCCTTATCTTCCCTAAAAATTACTTTTCATGCATTCGTGTACTCTATTCTGAGCTAACTTTAGATCATTTGAGGATGGCAATAAAGTCAGTATGTGCCTTATATTTAGACCTGGATATCGAAGCCCTAGCAAACCTTTGTTTTCAAAATTTGTAATTCTTACTCCTCGACTTACTTATGCGCCAAATTTACCCCAGTTAATACGTTTTCCTATTCACTATATGAAATTTAAAAAAAATTAAATCAAGTCCCAGAGAAAAGGTCTCTCTGGTACTTGATTTAATTTTTTAAAATCATTAATTTTCTGTATTGTTCATTATCTCCTTTGGTTGAAAAACCTTTGTCTGTTTGGAGGGTTGTAGGAGGCGGTAAGAAAAGAAGAAGTTTTTCCGAGCTTTCGGCTTTAATAAGCCATCTTCAGGGGTAGGTAGGTATTGTTTCCTCAACTCGGTCTCTTTCGTTCAGAATAAACTACATGTCGACACATGTAGTTTATTCTGAACGAAAGAGACCGAGTTGAGGAAACAATACCTACCTACCCCTGAAGATGGCTTATTAAAGCCGAAAGCTCGGAAAAACTTCTTCTTTTCTTACCGCCTCCTACAACCCTCCAAACAGACAAAAATCATTAATGTAAGTTTTATGTACTTGATATTTGTAATTGCAACTCCTGATCTCCGGACAATATCTTTAAATTTTGGAGAGCAGAAATTGCCAAATGTTTTTGTTTTACCTACATAAATTTGTACTCGAATAATTTTACTTCAAGTATCCAATGCTTTCCTTTATGTACTATGCGTATTATGTTAATAAATGATTTGTTAATAAGTATAAGAAAAGTTGCTATTGTGACACCTTGACGACGTGCTACCACAGCACGAATACAATCCCAAATTTTTAACCACACCTACACGTAAATGTGCTGTGTAGCCAGTCCACAGTCTGGAAAAGTGTGAGTCTCCGCGAACAACCTCACTTCGAACCCGGGAGTATCGGCGACTCTGCTCTTATCACTACGGGAGTATCGACGAACACTTTTTGGAAGCCAGGAAGGTTATGGAAAACACCCCGATCTGGACGGAAATTGACTAGTCTCTGAGTCCAACTACTAATTTTGAAATATTTACCACAATAAGGGAGAAAATATTGACTCATGGATATGTTTTCGGTGTCTCTCATCGGTGACACGTTGAGCCACCCGGTACCGCCTTCAATTGCGCTTGATTGGAAAAAGCCTCACTGCCTAACTGCCTAAATTTATGATAAGAGTCGTCAGTGTGGTCGCGAGCTCTCGAGGTCGAAGACGTAACGTACTCAGTTGTACAGCTCCTTCAAAACGGCGTGTTATGGCTGAGGCGCTTCGTCGTACCAATCTGACAAACATTGTCAAAGATGGAATACATATCAATCCCTTGTCCTTGGAATAAAAGAAGCTGACGGGGCTCCCTTCAAGGTAGCGGTGAATCCTAATACCCTTATTGTCCTCAACTT
This sequence comes from Stenodema calcarata, assembly GCA_963920205.1. NCBI lineage: Eukaryota > Metazoa > Arthropoda > Insecta > Hemiptera > Miridae > Stenodema > Stenodema calcarata. The sequence goes on along the minus strand of OY986061.1, from coordinate 23,208,650 downwards.
TCCTCAACCTCCTCATTAGTATTCGAAGCGACTCCAGCCCCCGACCAAACTCACTTGTCTCTTTCACTCCTCCCATTCAACTCTGAGACGTCTCATCGGAAAAACGGAAAGAGAAATAAGAAAACCGAACAGAAAAAGAAGAAAAAAACGTATTTTTCTCTTCTTACAGTCTCTTTTCTTGTTCTGTTTTATCTCTGGTTTTTTTTCGATCATCCTAAATGTGAAGGGGCAAACCGGATCGAGCAAGGCCTCACGCTTTTCTTTTTTTTTTGGGGATGTGTACTCCGCGAAAATCGAATTAGGAAACTTGAGGAAAGGAGGGCGGCTGTTGTGGAAGGGAGACTTGCGAGGGAGATTTTCTTCTTACAAAGGGCTCAAATATCATCCCCATTTGCTTCCCCTATTGTGTGAAGTGATGATGACAAAGGCCCAGACATTGTCTCATCCCAGGTGAACAATCGGTCTCATCAACTCGCTCCTTGTCGCCCCTAACGATTCCCCCAACCTCCGTTGTATAGTTTTCACCCGCGTCTAGGGGTCCCATTCTGAGCTCGAGGCAGGAGATTGAAGGTTGAAGATTGCGAGTGTAAAGTGTCACAATTAGACGACAATGTTATCAACGCCGACCGCCCAGATGAAATCTCGAATGGGGTGGTTAAATTGATTAAAAACATCTAATATCTCGGTATATGGTCTTGAGCTAATACGGTTTAATTAAATTAGTATTTATTGTAAAGTGTTTTATAGCGAAGGTTGGAGAAAGAAGAATGAGCGGTTCAAGTCACCAGGTGGTGAGGGAGAGAGGTCCTGACGATAGAGGAGACTGCAGTCCAGTCTCTCATCTAAGAATTTCTACGGTGAAAAAGTCCGTAGATGGGGAGACTTGCGTTCATAGAAACCCACAACGCACGGTAAACAGCAATCTCTTGGATAATTTCATAATTAGTCTCACACAAAACTCGAAATTATACAACAATGTTATCAATGCTCGGGGACAATTTCGAACAACCAAAATTTCCAGCCAGCATACTTCTGAAATACGCTTATTCACATGCATCCCGAACAATATTTTTACTCAGGCGCTTAAAAAACATCGATCTAAAGGACGTTCCGGGTTATTCACAACTAGCAATTATGGGGTAGAATAGAATAGAATAGCTTTATTTATGTATCTGTACAACATCGGGCTAGGTAGCCCGCTCTTCCTGTCATACAGAAGATTCCAGGCTTTACATTTAGGATTGGTGTATACCAGTTATGTGTATAACATTTATCTCTACCTTAAGAGTACATCTTGGACAACGTGCTTGTCTTCAACCAATCCTCAATCTCCTTGGATTATTTTATCCTCAAACATCTCGCAAACAAAGTTCGTCTGCCATCCTTGAATGTATTCGGCCTGATCACCGAATTAACAAAATGCTCTACTGACGTAGCGAGGTGCGCGATTGGAAAACTTCTAGCTGCCCCCCTCTTCCTTTTCCGTTAGTACGGAACATTTTCCGACCAACAGGGGTTCGCCCTTTTACCTTATCCCTGAGAATGGGACTAGGGGCATTATGCTTTTTAGCTGCAGTAGCAACTGTCATTCCCTCATTTCCGTCAATCAAGCTGCAAGCATTGATTTTCAGGATAGAGAAGTTTTATTGTCTTATTCACATCAGCCTTCTTCTTCACTCTCAATTTTGTTTTCTTTGCCGCCATTTTCAAACCTTTAAATGAGTTATAAGAATCGTATTAGCACCTCTCGATAGGAAGGTAGGTACTTTGGTACCTAAAATACCCTAATGAATAGAAGGAACCAGCTAATATACTAACGGGGAATAGTGGCGACTAGTAATTGACCCTCATGTCCAGTTACCACGGGGAGTCTGTCGGGGGCCGCGGCCGTGCCACCAGCCACCGGCCACCACCGTCCAGCCACCACCCACCAGCCACCACCCTCCAACCACCAGCCACCACCCTCATCCCACAACCCACCACACTCCTCCAACAACCCACCACCCTCCTCCCACAAACCACCACCCTCCTCCCACAACCCACCACCCTCCTCCCACAACCCACCGTTCAAGAGTCACTGACACCCTCCGCCCCCTCCTAGTCTCATCATTCCCCGCTCTCCTCTTTCTCCTCACGTCAGATTACCAATTATGTATTGAGGATCGGCTCTTGAATGGTAGACAATACAATTTTTTGTCTATATTTAAAATTTATGTCTTTTATTTAATAATATGATTCGTTCAAAAAACAAGAAAGATTTTTACCACCTTCTGACTATTCATTGGCCTAATAATTGGACTAGTAATAACTATTAACTATTGTTCCTCACTCCACTATTGTACCACTCGACTCCTTGGTTTTTGAGGGCAAAAAAGCATAAACAACAGGGATGAAGCCATTTTTCGCGACGTGAACATAAGTTGAAAGAACTGGGGTTCCATCAGCTACCTATCAAATGTTCGGCAAATGAGCATTTGTAAATAATTGTCTTTGGTCGTAAAAAGCATAAATTTTATCATTACTTAATATAGTGTCTTGTCTTTCATACATTTTATCCATGCTCTCCTCATATTAGGTCGGGATCACTGACATGATTTTCCTTCGGGCTCTGTAAATATTCGTCATGCAATCTCAGAATATTCGTGATTAGAAGTTGACGCTAACTGTTGACGTATCAACTTTTTAGTTTTGACTGTTCGCTTTTCACTTGAGGCTAGTTTCTCCCTCTCGATCGTTCTGTCAAAAAGTGGTTCGTGGTTGTGCACACCCGACGTTGAAATAACGCGCTCGTCACCAGCGTCCGTAAGAATAAGAACTTTGCACGATCGCAGATTGCAACGGAATGATTTGTCACCTTCTTTAGTCGTACGAAGTTCATTTTATTAAACGCTCGCTCCCCAAGAAATCGTTTCCACAAGGGGTTTGTCGAAACGACCTGCTCCGAACCATTCTGCGCTTATTAGATCGGGAATTTTCAAATAAGTTTTAAGGTGAGGTGTTCTTTAAAAAATCTTCCTGGTAACAGAGGCTTCTCATACACCATACTGCAAGACGCTTTACAAAGCTTTATAAAGCACGCGTTGATGTTACGGTTAAATCTTAAATAAATCGGACTTGCTCTGGTCGCCAAACTAACCTTCTATTCACCTTTTTCCCCAATTCCTACTCATTCCAACTCATTCCCTTCGCGGAGGAATGACAAACGACTTCTCGGTATACAGACGCCCGGAGAGCACCCTACGTCGGGCTTTGACTTTAAACTGGGTTTCCCTCGAAGAAATAAAGACCCGTTTTCGTCTCTCGACCTGTCTCATTATGCAAATAAAAACGCTCCGGGAGGGCCGCGGGTCCCCTTGACGAATGATTCGCGAAATTTTAATATCGCGAACGAGCCAACCGTATTGTGCACGATCATAACTGAATCTACTTTTCCCTCCAACGACGCACGCCGCAAAAGTAAAGTACGGTACGGTTACCTCAGAATTGCGGGGTCTTCAGCATCAAAACATTTCATCATCTTTCCGCGGCTATTTCATTTTTTATTAGGTATTTTTTGATGATCTGCACATAGTTCGTCAGATTCGAAGAGTTTGGGAAGACCAGCACCCGATTATACCCTTTGAATCGGAAACAGTTCTCTGTGATTGTGAATACACCTGCTATGTTATCCAAGCCCTCCCAATAGATCCTGAGCTACGTCGACAGTGACGTCGAAACTAAGTTTAATTTTGAACAAAATGGTCTTTTTTGGTTCAGTGGGTAGTTTTTGTGTTCTTTACACCCCTCTTTTCACCTAAATATCGGACAAGGCTCGAATTTTGGCAGTAGCCTCTTATACCCTCCCTTATCTATCACCAAAATTTAGACCCATTCGGAGGATAGTTAGACATGGTTACGTTGTGGATCTTTTTCTCCATTATTTCCTTGTTTTGAAACCGTTATACAGTAGGTCTTCGTTATTCTGAGTATACGTTTTGTTGCCCTTCCAAAAACCTTCAAAACGCCGTTTTTGCTATCCCAATTGGGTCAGTTAATGCAAAGATATAGCCGAAACAATTGCCAATTTCCACTTTTTTTTTTGTTTTTGCCTTGGAGGAGGCAAAAAAAATTTTAAATACACTGATTCTTGAGACAAAAAGGAAACTTTGCTCGGGTATTCCAAAAGGATTAAGGCGAAAAGCATATTTCCGCTACACCCTATTAGGGAGTCATTAAAGGACGATAGTCGCAGAAACGACACTTTATGCCCTACTCCTGTTTGCCACAAGTTATACCTTTAAATGTTTTACAAAAGCAAAAATCATCTATCACCCTATGCAAATTATTTAATTTCTCCCTTACTGGGAAAACATCTGTCCGTGGAAATGACTGGTTTTTGGGTACTTACCAAATTACAGCTTCATAAAGTGAATAGCATAGAAATTCGCTTAAGAGCCACTGCTGATTCGGGGTCTGGGCAGCTTCAAGTTAAAATCTTATGAGGCTACATACCAAATTACAGTTTGATATATTGCTTAGCATAGAGCCACTCAGCTGATACCGGCCTTATGCTGCTCAAAGTGTAAGCCCACAACGGGAATTGCGCTAAAAAAGTCACAATTTATTATACATCGCAAATTTTGGAATGACATCCAGCCATTTCAAAACAAACCAACCAACATATTGAGGTTTGTTTGATTTTCGAAATTAATAAACCATAAAACGTTATTGAAATGACGACCAACTCATTAGTGAGCTAAGAAAAACAAGTTTAATGGAAGAGAGGGACAATAGCTTTTTTTCTACTCCAAAACCCGTTAGGTCTGCTTCAACTGACATCAAGCAATTGAGACTTGGAAAGAGGAGAAGAGAAAAAAAAGTGGGACGACCGGGGAGGAGGTGCAAGACGAGTTTAATGGTTTCTGAAAACTTTTCCTTCCCCCAAACCTTTTGCATCGGGCTCTCAAGGAGTTTCCTCGGAGTTGAATGGGGGCAGTTAACTGGAGAATTATCAGTGGAGGATGAAAATAATGATCAAGATACAGGCACCAGCACCTACGCGTAATGAAAAACAATAAAAGTGTAATATCAAGAGTTCTGTAAGCCGATAGGTACCTAATTATTATATTTGCAGAATCGAAGATGGGAATATTTCGACTAGTTTGAAGAGTAGGTAGTTGTAGTCGGTAGACAATGATTTATAAAGGGGAGGGAAATTCAAATGTATTGCGTTTTTGTGGTCTTTTTCGGGTCTTTCTGGGTCTTCTAGAAACAAAGTTTATCGCAGCCTTCAATAAGTTAATAGTACAAGTTGGTAATATTCGGAGAAAATCCTCGGACAATCTTCTTTCCCTCCTGTTCATTCTCTCCGAACGATATCGACTGTTTTAGTCGCTAAGGTGATTATTAGCCGATCGTCCCCTTTCGGATTCCTCGCGACCGGGAAATGGGATCCGGCTTGTAACCGCTTCGGCGGAACTGCGGAATTGCTATTTTCCGGTTGATTTCCTCTTCTCGCACCCTCCAATCATCGCATTTCACTTGCTCGCTACGAAATTCGTAATTTGGGAGATTGCTGTGTTTCTATATTTTTTTCCCTTCTCAATATTTACGTTCCAACCGCGCACAAAGCTCGCTAATCATCTCAACAGCCAGATTATGGAACGATTCGTGAAATGTTATTGAATCCCCCTCGTAACCACGACCTACTTGTGTTTGCATCGGGTTATTAAACTACTGCTGGCCCGCTTAAAAACCAACATTTCTCATTCAGACATGATGCGTTCACCCTATTCATGTATGTTATATTCCAGAAATTCAACGTGATTATAACCAGAGGTATTCGTAATGAAAATCGACCCAATCGGTATCTCGTCAGTACCATTAAATTGAAAATTAGTTGCGAGTGAGAGAGACGTATATTTCATCAAACCTACTAAAAAAAAAGAAACACAATTGTACAACTTCAGCAATTTTTCTTTAACAGAAATATTATTGTCTGGCAGTAGGCAGAGCCTGTGTTTCACACTCTCATGAGTTAAATAAAAGATAGGATAGATGTTCTGTATTTTATTATCTATTCTACTGCAGATATTCTTACATGCTGCGCAGTAAAGTGGTACAGTTTTCAAATCCCAGCTGGATAAACCAACGTGATGAAAATCGACCCAATAGCTATCACATCAGTAGGTACCTTAAAATTGATTGAAAATTAGTTGAGAGTGAGAGGGAAGTCGATTTCATCAAAAATATGTACTAAAAAACTTGCTCGATACTCGTATATGCGCAGTAAAGTGCGGTAAAGTAAGTGCAGTAAAGTTTTCAAATCCTAACAGGATAAACTCCTAACAGGAAACAATCCTCGTCCACTTGAACACAGCATCACCTTGAATGGTAAGACATTCGAAAGGTGTAGCACGTTCAAGTACTTGGGTGGGGTTATAAATTAAAACTGCTCCCAAGCGGAAGAGATACAAGCAAGATTGAAAGCTGGCAACAAATGTTACTTTGCCATCACAAAGAGGTTCAAAAGTAGATTGCTAAGTAGAACTTCAAAAATCAGGATCTACCGTTCAGTAGTGCTCCCAGTAGTCTTGTACGGAGCTGAGACATGGACACTCACGAGAAATTAAGAGAATCAGACAATAAGGGTCTTATACGTATATTACGGTCTTGCTGTCTAGTAGTGCTCTCAAGCAAGATTCTTGATTGCAAACTTTTCTTATGCGTTCTGAAACATGATCTTTGAACGTCAATCTACTTCCAAGAATACTTGTGACGTGTTGCTGTTGGTATGGGATGTACGAAGTAGAATACAGGTGGTTCTTGGCATTCAAGGTTGTAAGTGTAAGTGTGTCTGAACATGATTTCAGTGACTTGGTATTCCTTAGTGACTTTCATATGGTGCAACACTGTCCCAGTGCCACTAGGAGCTCTCGGAGTCACCTTGTTGCTTCTAGAGGATATTTATGACGTACGCCATATACCAAATCGTTCGCAAAACACCTGTAACGGCTTCTTCAGCTGGTAGTGGTGTATCGTGACAGTACAGGGAGTAAAGTATGAGGCACAATCACTGCCTTGCTGTACCGATGCATCTTTCAAAATGATCTTTCTTTTAGTGGAGTCTTCATTTTGAATAGTTACTACAAGAAGTTTTAAGAGGAGTCCTTCGTGCCACGTCCAGTCGAAGGCTTGCTAACTATCTGGTTACCACAGACGAGTCGAGGCCTGAAACCCATTCACGCTTTATCGGGACATTAATTCACCCATGAAACGGTTCAGTCTGGCCCATGATGCCGGCATTCCGATGCGGGTTGGATGCAGAATCATTGACCTAGAATGCACTTATCGCAATCTGCTCGATCGAGAGGACGCGTTTCATTCCCTCTGCCAATGTCCCCGTCCTTTCCACGATTCCGGTCTGCGCATTCAGGAAAGGCAACGAGGCGATTCAGATATGGGCCTGTTGTGATTTGACGAAACGACGTTTTTGCAAATCACTTTGGCGCTATTGGTCTTTTCTTGTCTACATCAACAGGTTCAAGTCAAATTTAACTCCTGAAAATCACCATTCACTATTGTGCTTGTTAAGCCCAGGGCACAAAAAGCTCATCCCTAAACTAACAGGGTGCTACAGTGAACTGTAATTTTATAGGGAAGGTGCAATACTTGAAGTTATAACCACTGACTGGATAAAGTAATGTAAAATAGGAATAAACCAGTGATATGATTTCGTAAAGATCTCCTTGCCTAACAGTGACGACAAAACATGTGGTGAGTTACATCAAAGACACAGAGATAGATTTAACAGGTACATAAATTTAACATAGACAAAATAAACAGATACTTAGTGTCCAGTTACGAAGGTAGGTACATCCTATGTTGTGCCCACACCTATAAGCAGAGGTACGAAGATGGTAGATAAAAGAAGAAGCCCGAAAATGAGCAGGTACTACAAAGTAGGTGGATGTCATCCGAACTCCCTGGATGCAGGTGTACACTATAAAGCAGACACTAAGCTGAGTGTTGCCGTAGTTTGGATATCACCGGTAGATAGCTTTTCTACGGACTGGAGCCACTCACTGGTAATGCCTACACTATTATCACAGATCTAAATGGTACTAGAAGGGTGAACTAGGAGTCAAGGGGGTCAAGGGTGTTGAAGCCCAGTCTTATTGCCCAATGGCCGCTAACTTTTCAGCAGGATATCTCGAGTTTCAAGATAGTGACACCTCCCAACTTTCAAGGTGTTACTCAGTAGGTCCATACTAAGGCTAGATTCGAACATGGATGTCTTTGGCGTGCGAAAAGTGTTTTATAAGAAAAAAATGCAAAAAGCGAAATCGCTCAAGATTTCTTTGAAAAATGAAATTTTTTTCGATTATGGAAATTAGTTAAAAACCCTCTACTTAGTAGGGTTTTACCTACTCTTTTTGTCAAAAATTTTCCCGGACTTCCCTTCTTTCTGACTCACAGCTGCGTTTTATATTTCTACCCGATTTTACTGCGGAAAATTCACCCGATCAACGGGTGTGTTTAGGCGCGCAGGACGAACATAACCATCAGTTATAGTTGCCCACAATGATCCTCCATGGAGCTCTCCCAAGTTCCGCTGTTGGAGTATTTATAGGGACACGTGCTTCGAATTCCGTGTGCCCTCGCGTGTGATTCAGGGACCGGAAGGATGGAGAATGAGGTATGCGAGGTCAGGGACGGGGATGGGAAACGGCTACAAGGGACACATGGCTTAGGGGGTTCGGTACTTTCTCGTTCGCTCCAGATCACATGGCGTCCTTCCTTGTCGATGTTGTACGGGTTGTCGAGGTTCTACCTTTAGCACAAACTATCATCAACATCAAGGTGTTCAAAATTAACAATAATTCCACGGTGCCTAAAATCAATAATTCCGCAAGATTCCATACACTGAATTGATTGGTTTCATTTCGACAGTGAATACGAGTAGGGGGATAAGGATAGTATGGCTCGGGTTCTGGGGAGAAGCACTTAGTGCTTGCCATTTCAAGCTGTTGCTCTCACTTAGAGAGACATAATCGTTCTTACCCGGTGGGCAAACAGTGCTTCAAAGGAACGGTAATATCCCAAACAATTATAAACCCAACATAGCGAGACGTTCAAGGAAAAACTAACGGTCACAACCTACTCAAACGCAGTGGGCGGGAAGCTGTTGAAAAAGCCTCCCAGCTCTACGCTTTTGCGCCAAATTACGAAAATAAAAATCCGTCGGTGGTTCCAGTTCCAAATCACGATTCGTCAGGAGGCGAAAAAATCTTAAATCGTGTTCCTTGGGCTCGAGGATTACAGGTTTGACATCAACTTGAGAGGGGTTATTACGAGTATAGTAACTAATCCTTCTTGGCCCAAGGACGTGCGTTAGGTTCCACAGAAACCAAAATAGAACCTAATAGATTTCGTGATTCACTGTCGATTTGTTGAAACTTCTAGTCATTTCTAAGGAGTCACAAAAGAAATTCTATTCCGAAGAAGAGGTGGGCGTGGAAGAATCCTAAGTGGAAGAGTGGAGGAATGTTAACGCTGGATATTTTATTTTAAGACTCAAACTAAAGTTGACGTTGAACTGTAAACAGACAAATGATCGAGGGAAAAGCTCTTCGTGTAATTTCTCTTCAATCGTCGAAGTTGGAGCATCTACCCTGAGATTCCTATTTAGATTGCCAATCATAAGGCTTTGCCATCGACATCTTCTTCCTTCTAGTGTTGTTTCCTGAGCTGCCACGATTTCTCACTGCACTTGGCTGTCAGATGATGATGAAGAAGAATTCTTCGTTCTTTTTCAGAGTTTCTCATTCAATTTTATTACGTAGTTTAATACGTAGAGAGATACGTTCCTTCAGGAATTTTTTCCTCTTAGCAGGTGAGTACCTTCCTTTGTGGAGTTGAGAAAAGTAAACCCCCCGTTATGAACATGATTTGAGCTTTCCATCTCCGTCGCCGGTAGCCCCTCGCCAAGCTTTCATAAATCTAGTGAAGAACGGGGTTTTTCTCTCATACCGTCTCTCGAAAAGAAGTCCCTAAAGATCTCATCTCTTTCATTTCACTCTGCCCGTGGCTCTTAAGCTTTTTAGCCACTGAAAATTTCATTCTGTCGTTGGAAGGTCCTCGTACAATATTGATCCCCTTCCACTCTTTACAAATTGATTGCATCAGCGCTGAAGAAGAAAAAAGGAATGAGGTCTTCGGAATAAGGGCGAGCTTTAGGTAATTTCGAAGAGTGGAACGTTGTTGCGGGACTTCTGATTCCTTTTCGTTTTCTGAGTCAACTGTAGTCTTTATTAATAAAATCGTAATTCGGTCGTGGTCCTCCTTTATATCCTCCATAATCGCAGAATTTCATGTTAATTTTTCTTTTTTTTTGTTTACAATTGTCAATAATGGTCCTCCCCCTTAAAATTTGTGGGTTTGGCGCGTTGCAAAGTAGGTACGTAGTATTCGAAAGTGGAATTTTTAAAAATCCGTCATCAAGCTTGTTTATACATATTTTATATGGATTTTTGCAATATTAAGTAGTACTAGTAAATATAAAAGTAAATTTTAGTTATAAGACCTGTATTATATTATATTATATATAATACAGGTCTTATAACTAAAATTTACTTTTATATTTACTAGTACTACTATTATATTATGATGGCAATAATGGGAATCACAGTCTTATAAGTGAATATTGCTTAAATCCAATGAAACTATACCTTAGGTAATTCGTAAAGATAATATTTCATGGTAGGTACAAAATTGTAAATCACAATATAGAAAAACTCTGCAAATTCTTGACACGCCGGTTTATTATCTTCTTTTTACAGATCGCTCTTCTGTCTTGACCACTGAATAATAGATTATTTATTATATGTATAATAAAGACGATACAGCGTTTCTCTGTAAAACGAAAGAATTTATTTTTATAGTACGGAAATGTGATTTGAACATCATCATAGTAATAATTGTTTTATGAAAAAGGTTTACGAACCTGTAAAACGAAAGAAACAACAATTAAAGTCCTTATTCCCAGGTTCTTTCAACAAAATCACGGAACGTCGATAAGTAAAGTAAAATGAGTTTCTCTCATCCAAATCATCCAATAGAAGTTTCACATCTGGTTGTCAGTCGTCATATTTGGTTACTCAAGTAGAGCGGCGTCCGTATCGACGATACACAATTTAATGAGTGACGCAGTAGGTACTCATTACATCTCCCCCCTCAGAGAGAAACGATTTCAAACGATCATTGGCAGGTATTTGAAATTGTTCGTGCATCATCCATCACTGGAAAAATTTTCGTAATGTGGTAAAGGTTTGACTCTGCTTTCTTGCGTCCAGTGTCCACCTCATAGATAGAATTCGAAATCTTCTTCACGATTTTAAACGGTCCAATTTTCAATTCGTCCAACTTCTTCCTATTTAATCGGTTTCCATTTTCCACATATACTCTGTCACCAACTTTCAAGTTACATTCTTTTCTATGTAGATCAAATATGTCTTTGTTATAATTATGTGATTTAATAGTATTTTCAAGAGCATATTTTCTGTCTCTTGTTAAATCTCGTTTTTTACATGTTGTTTGTAATTCTGGTGGTAGAATGTTTACTGGATCGCCTTCCAAAAGGTATTTCGGAGCGAATTTCGTGACTGTGTGTTCCGTTTCATTATATTTCGCCACGCAATTCTGTGCAATAGTAGTCCAAGCACATTTCTTTTCACTCTCATTTATTTTACATCTTATCTTGTTCACTATAGTCTGATTTAGCCTTTCATTTAGTCCGTTTGAAAATGGTGTATCAACAGCCGTGAAAACTAGTCTTATGTTATCATCTTCCAGGAACTGTTTAAATTCTGTTGAGTTTATGCCTGGATATTGGTCTGTCAATATTATGTCCATCTTATAATCCTTTTTTACTTTTTGCACTAATTTTATAAAATCATTTGCGTTTTGATTCTTCGACGTGAGAATATAAGCATATCTGGTGAAATGATCCACTAAAAGATGTAAGTATTTTTTTGTTGATCGTGACCCTCCGAAGCCTCCAATGGTATCAATAGATGTAATTTCAAATGGGCGTTTAGCCGGGCCTAAATGTGACAGCAACCCATATTTTGGTTTTCTTCTCGACTTGTTTTTAAAGCAAATCTCGCATGAATCACAATATTGTTTTATGTTTTTTATAATATTCCTAGCTGTGTAGAATGGTGTTATTTTATTTATCATTTGGGTCCTCCCAATGTGGCAGTAACTGTCGTGGACATCTCTTATTAGGGTCTTGCTGAGATCTTCCGATATTAAAATTTTATTTCTTTTTCCTTTCTTTTGATAGTAAATTTCATTGTCCAGAATAAGTTTTTCATTTCTAAAGTCAAGGTTTTTTCTTTGGTCATTTTTTATATCCGTTAAATTTATTAAATTGACTACTCTCAAAACATCTTCAGTATTTTCGTGTGATTCCAATACTGGATTTCTGCTTAGACAGTCAGCTTCTTGATTTGATTTTCCTGGATTATATTCAATTGTGAAATCATATTGGGATAAATAATACATCAAATCCCCTAATTCCTCATCAGTTCTAGCCCTTATGTTCATGTTTTCCAACGGTTTATGATCTGTATAAACTTTGAATTTCTTTCCCATGAGCCAATGCTGCCAGTATTTTACAGCTTCTTTTATCGCCAGACATTCTAGGTACACTGCCTTCTTCTTCTTCTGAGATTCTGTTAATTTCTTCGAAAAATAAGCAACTGGTTTTCTATCTCCATTTTTATTTTCCTGTTTCAATACCGCTCCTACTCCCTTGATACTAGCGTCTGTGTAAATATATATAGGTAGATCAGGATCAAAGATTTGTAGAAGTGGTTCTGAACATAACATTTCCTTTATTTTGTCAAATGATTGCTGGCACTCTTCAGACCATATGAATTTAACATCCTTCCTTAATAAATTGTGTAGGGGTTCCAAGATAATTGCACTATGTGGGACAAATTTATGATGAAAATTTATTTTTCCAAGGAATTGGCGTATTTGTTTTTTTGTTTCTGGAACCGGAAAGTTCTTGACAGCGGTCAAATAGTCTTTCAGTGGTCTGATTGAATTATTTTCTATTATGTGGCCCAAATATTTGGCGTAGTTATTCGCAAAATTGCATTTCGAAAATTTTATTCTAAAGCCTTCTGCCTGAAGTGCTTCCAACAACCGTGATAGGTGTAGAATATGTTCTTCAAAAGTTGTTGAGAAAATTAATATGTCATCTATAAAATTTACTGAATTATCTGAGAGTTTGTATTTTCTTATAATGTTGCTCAAAATTCTCTGGAAAATGGCAGGAGACGTCTTCAGTCCAAAAGGGAGGCAAGTCCATTGATAATGTCCCTGTTGCGTTACGAATGCAGTTTTGTATCTATCTTGAATCCTCATAGGAATTGACCAAAATGCTGAATTTACATCTAACGTAGAAAAATATTTACAGTTTACAGTTTTCACCATTAAATCTTCAATCAAAGGGAAAGGTTGCGATTGAGGGACGACAATTTTATTCAAGTCTCTGAAATCTATACATAATCTCGTCTTTCCATCATCCTCTTTTTTATATGCGAGAGTGACAGGGGCAGCGAACGGGCTATAAGATTCTTCAATAAGATTCTTCTCCAATAGTTTGGATATTTGTTTTTCTATCTCTTTCCTGTCGTCCTCTGTGCATCTGTATGGACGTTTCGCACAGTACCTGTCCACCATCAAGTCAATGTGGGCTTCATATTGGTTTACAGTACCGACGTCATATTTATCCTTGGCGAATACAGATTTGTATTTGTCGATCAATTTATTAATTTCTGATTTTTGATGTAAATTCAGATGGTTTACTGTAGTTTCAAATCCGTCCGTGTTTATATGTTCATTGAAATTAATTTCACATTTGTCGATAGGCGGTTTCGAGGAAGGATTTTCTTTATTTTGTCGTTCTAGTGCATCCGGAATCATCAATTTATTGTTTTGTATGATTTGTAATTCCTCATTTTGCATCAATCTAAATTCTTTTATGCAATCTAAACCAATTAAAAAGTCGTGATTAAAATTTTCATTGTCCACTACAAATATATCCATACATTTCTCCATATTGTAGATTTTTATTTTCAGTGTCACTACACCTTTCGTTTTCTTCTCACCATTAATAGTCTTCAAGTTCAATAATTTTATAGCACCTGTATCATTTTGAGGTTTTATTTTTAGTAATTTTGCATTAATTAATGACACGTTTGATCCTGAATCATAAATTCCGAAAACTGATAAAGTATCATTTAACAGTAACTTGATTTTTATTAATGGTGGCACTATTAGTTTTTTGGATTATCCCTGTTCAAATCGATTTCCAATTCGGAGTTGTTAACAGTTTTCAAAATAGCTTTTCCGTTTTTTCCTTTGAACCAACAATTTTCCTCAGGATGGTAGCGTTTCCCCTTCTTTTCGTTGAAACAGATGCTGCATGGTTTTTTTTCTTCTATACGTTTTGATGTGGTGCCAGAAGGTGTATTGTATTTTTTTTCATATTTATTCTTTCCAACAAGATGTTCTAATCTCCCCAACTCACTGTAAAGATCTTCTGTTTCTTCTAAATCTCCTCTGTTTATTTTATCAGCCACAAAATTCGGTAAACCAAAAGCTATAAGGTCGATAAGGGTACCTGTGTCAATTGATTTCCTAACTTCCAGTAATAATTTTTCTTTTTTTAAAGCGTATTCAAGCAATGAACCTGCTTGATATTTAAATGCTAGAGCATATCTAATAGGTGACCATCCTTTATTTTCAAATGTCTCTCGAAAACATTGCTCCCATGCATTCCATTCCGATTCCACTGTTAGTTTTATAAGCATGCAGCTGTACCACTCTCCCGCAGAGTTTTCCAAAAAATGCTTCAAAATTTTAATTTTATTCAAGTCCTCTTCGATTTGAAACCGTTCACACTCCTTGTTAAAGTTCTCGATCCATTGGTTAGCGTTCGAGTTTCTTCCTGTAAACTTCTCTATCATGAAATCATTTGCAATTTTTCCTAAATTCCGAGTTTCTGGGTTTCGTTGTTTTTCCTCAAGCAATTTTTCTATCAGTTTCTCTAGCATTTGATTTGAGCCACTAGGCATGGGTCCCGCAGTTTCAAGTGTTTCTGTAACTTCCTCTAGGTAAACTTCATTGAATTGCAAATTTTCTTCTTCATCTAAATATGTTTTTGATAGTTCGTCCGTCAAAGTTATCCATATCCTCCTAGTCTGGTGTCGTTTAGTTAAAGATTTTTTTACCTTTGTATAATTCGGTGTTTCCTTAAGTTCGAGGTGTAGGTCTGCAGGTTGGAATTCGGGTGGCATTTCAAAAACATTCCCATCAGGTGTAGCTATCGAAGTTATGCATATCAAGTTTGATTTTCCATCCGCCGCTTGTTTCACCGTAAACTGGAACTTCAATTTCTCCATAATCCGTGAAATCGTCGCAGAAATTGTTGTTTTATAATAAAGACGATACAGCGTTTCTCTGTAAAACGAAAGAATTTATTTTTATAGTACGGAAATGTGATTTGAACATCATCATAGTAATAATTGTTTTATGAAAAAGGTTTACGAACCTGTAAAACGAAAGAAACAACAATTAAAGTCCTTATTCCCAGGTTCTTTCAACAAAATCACGGAACGTCGATAAGTAAAGTAAAATGAGTTTCTCTCATCCAAATCATCCAATAGAAGTTTCACATCTGGTTGTCAGTCGTCATATTTGGTTACTCAAGTAGAGCGGCGTCCGTATCGACGATACACAATTTAATGAGTGACGCAGTAGGTACTCATTACATATGAATTACCATTAATTAATAATAATTATTATCTAGTAGGTACTTAGTGTAAATTATTATTAATTATTGTTGAATACTAATAATTTTGTGTGCATTATTATTATTAATTATTACTGATTAACTCGATATTTGAAAACCATGTGCTGTTCGAATCAGCTGAGCCAGTATGAAAATTGGCCCGACAAGCTGCCTCAAGATTAACTCTCGTGGCGGGAGTATCTACCATCACAACATTTATCATCAGTCATTCATGAGCTGACTTCCACCACATAAATTGAAATTGTGGGTGCTACTCGTAATTAGACGTGAAGTGTAAAGAGCGGAGGGGGGGGGGGGGGGGGAGGTCGGCGGTGGAGCGGGCAGTGGGAAAATCCTAAACCCTACGCAGTTTTTCTCCTCTTCGCCATCCCGCGTTTCCATCGTTCTTTTCCATTTCCTCCCTACAGCAAATAATACATCTCCTTCGGGGAAACCTCATCAAAAGCTTTCAGCACCCACAAACTCACCCCCTGGCCCGATTCATTATTCTATTTACTGTACTAACTTTTGTAGTATTCATGTGCAGGAGATAGCACACAAATACTACATTCTTCCACGTGTTAGTACCTACTTCACTACCGTGTGGTATTTACGCGCTTTCTCCCCGAAGGGGAGAAAGGACGTAAATACCACACTACCGACTAACGGTGTACTCTCGGTAGTAAGGAATGAGAACTAATTGATTCCACAAGAATATAACATATATTGTAAAGAACCTAACTCGCCAAGCACACGTCTCGCTAGGTACTCTCAAATCGGAATCGGGGAATCGAATGACTGCAGTTCCACGTAAAATCGCCGTCCAGTCCCCGGAAATAGGTCACGAGTGTTGCAACCGTGACACGCCAAATGTACCGTCAGCACCGGAATTTCATCGTGTTGGTATCTCTTATCAAACCTTGATAATGTCAGCTGGGCCGCGGATCCGCGCAGTGTTGCCATCGGCACGGCTGCCATACGTGTCCTCTCGGCCGGCTGATCCGGGTCGGTACATCACTCCCGGGGTAAGATTGAGCATGTCCTCATGCGGGCAGCCGGGGTACGCCAGGGTAGTCTGGGGCTAGTAGACCTGGCTCCTTTTGCCAAGGCGGTTCCTTCCATAGGCAGGCCGAATCGCATGACATATCAAGGTAGCAGACAGAGATACCAACCCTTGTTTCCCGTGGCCTTAGGTAAGGCGCGTCAACTCCAATGTCCTAGTGATCTGTCGAAGCCAGGGAGGTTGTCCGGTAGTGGTTGCTGGGGAAGGGGAGGTTGTAATTTTGATTGTTACATGTTTTCTAATATGGGACTCAATTGAGACGAGGCTTGGCCAAAACATACAGATTGAATACAGAAACATGATAAATAGAGAAGGTAAATAGAGACAGAAAAATGATAGATGCTACAGCTTAAGTGATAAAGACACTGCAGACAAGATAAATGGTAGAAACAGGATAATACAGAGTGATTATAGTCGTAAGAGTAATAATTGTAACTGAATACAGAAACAAGATAAATAGAGTAGGTAAAAAGAGGCAGAAAAATGATAGATGCTACAGCTTAAGTGATAAAGACACTGCAGACAAGATAAATGGTAGAAACAGGATAATGCAGAGTGATTATAGTAGTAAGAGTAATAATTGTAACTGAATACAGAAACAAGATAAATAGAGTAGGTAAATAGAGGCAGAATATAATGGTAGATGGGACAGTTTAAGTGATAAAGACACAGCGGACAAGATGAATACAGAGTAATTGCTGTACGTTCTGTAGCGATTAGGCGCTCAATCATTTCTGTATCTACGAGTATAAACCTCCTCTGAAATCCCCTCACACTGGAGGCACCGATACCTCAAAGGGCACATTACATGGCTAAAACCCCTCCCAGTGGAGACACCAATACCACAAAGTGGTGCATTAGATGGCTTAACCGTCACAGCGGAGACACCGATACCTCAAAGGGTACATTAAACGGCTAAATCCTCACGGAGGAGTCTCCGATACCTACCAAGTGATACAATATAGGCTAAACCCTCACAGAGGAGACACAGATACCACAAGGTGGTACATACATTGGCCGGCTAAACGGATCCAGAGCAGATAAAGACATAGCAGACAAGATGAATACAGAGTGATTATCGTAGTAAGAGTAATAATTGTAACAAACCAGAAAGAATATAAATAGCAATACAAGAACAGCCTACAAGGTATAGATAACGAGCTCGTGTACCAGTATTAAAAGTACCCTTTAAGCAGATGAAAGGAGTGGGGTTAAGGAATGCACATGGTTAGCCTTTATACACACAAAGGGAAGAACATGTAGGTTAGAAACCATTGGCATGCATAAAGAGAAGTAGGCCTTGTACGTCAGCCACTCTCCCTCCCCCCTCGCGAATAGACCACTTCCAGGTGGTGCTATACTTCCGCCCCTGCCCCTCATTCTCAACGCTCTCGCTCGCTCTCAACTCTGCGGCACTCTAGGTGAAAGCACTCATTTGTAGGGCTATTGATAGGAAACTGCTATCGATCAAATGATAGGACTGTCGAACTATCTAACACCCCTACTCATTTGTGGAGGCTCGCTTTACTGTGATGGGTTGTATAGCTAACAACTATGGTAAATGCTATGGAAGCACTCATTTGTAGGGCTATTGATAGGAAACTGCTATCGATCAATTGATAGGACTGTCGAACTATCTAACACCCCTACTTATTGTGGAGGCTCGCATTGCTGTGATGAGTTGTATAGCTAACAACTATGGTAAATGTTATGGCTTAACTATGATACTTACGTGGTTCGTGACTATAGATTTACGTCTTACTGTTGTAGTCTGAGTCTGTACCATCACTTGTCCTTACGCGGTCACCATACCGTCATATGTCAGGTTTCCCGCCGTGTACCGTCGTTCCTTCCTCCCAGTTGGTCGAGTCATTCCGTTAATTAGAAATGAAGGTCGCTATTAGTCTGCAAAAAAAAACTACGATCAATATGGGGTACACAGGAAACTATTATTTTTGGCCAGAGCCATTAGTAGATTCTAGAGAACTAGAGCTGTGGGGTAACCATAACTACTGCAACCCCTGCACAAACAGTTCCTGCAGTCCAGTGGAACACCTTATAATGATGACGCCTCATCCGGACGTCTTCGTAGGATGGATTCAGCTGGGCAATTGCCTGCAGCAGGTCCAAGTGGAGTGATGACATCCGTTGCTCCCCCAAAGTCTGTGGTCTGCACCGTGGGCTGACCAACTAGCACAAAGTCGGGCCCTACTAGTGTGCAGCTGGCCTGGTCCCGGATGCGGCCACAGTGGGCTATAGTGCCGTGGATTGGTAGCTAGTCTACTTACTTCCCATCTTACCTCTTGCCTTGATTAAAGGAAAGCCTTCATTGGCTGAGTAGAGTTCACGTGCGGCTCCAGGCTCGCAACGTCATTTGTAGCTGTCTCGCAGTTCGGAGTAACTCTGAGGGCTTTAGTGAATCTCACCATGCTACCTCGAGCCTGTGACTGCCACTTGCCGGAGCCGTGTAGTCAGGACTTCCGTGCCAGTGTTCAGCTGTGTGTTCTCTTGCCATGGAAGGTATGGGAGACACAATTAGAAGGGAAACAGCAAGTAAGGTAACCTGAAAGCAGAGAACTGTTAGTCTGGACTGATATAGGATGGGGTAATTGATATAATCCAGGGGCAGTTGTTCTGCGCAGTTGTTTTCCATTTCTTTTATTCTGGTTCTATAGTATCCATTTATATTATCTTTTTTTCCCTTATGTATTAATGCTATTTATCTTTTATTCTGTTTCTATATTATCATTTTTTCTTAATTGTTTTATTCTGTTTCTATATTATCATTTTTCTTAATCGTTTCTTTTTATTCTGTTTCTATATTATCATTTTTCTTTATCATTATCATTGGTTTATTTATTGTTATTTTTTGTTTTTTCTTATTATTATTATTTTTTTTTCCTTCGATGACATTAATTAAAAATTGGACAAAAACGGAATATAATAAATAAACAACCGCCGTTATTGTCAATATGTCACTAATTTGATTGATTGATTGATGCTTGATTGTGTTAAAAAAACAAGTTTTCACAAGAGTTCACATACATGGAAATAAACTACTAATACTAATAAATGAAATACAAATTTCTTTAAATTCAGATAAAGTACATAGTAGAAAGAAAGAAATAAATTCTGATTTGAAAATTTAGCTCAACAGCCAATAGTGTAAGGCACAAAGAGAGAAATTAAAGATGACAAGATGAGGCACATAACATCAAAATCAGTCTAGACGAAAAAAAAATCGTTTATAGTAAATGCCCGCTGTCGTAAAACAATCTGCAGAAATCCTACTAATTTCCCTTGGTTCTTGCCTATCGTTGCATAGCAGAACCGAGCGGAAAACGGATTCATTTAAAAAAAAGGGCTGCAAAGTATTTAAAACGTTCGAAGGTAACAATATTATTATGTCACTAATTTAAAAGTGGACAAAAGTAGAATATAATAATTTATTATTAATAAATAAATAACCGCCGTTATCGTCAATACGTCACTAATTAAAAAGTGGACAAAAGTAGAATAGAACAAATGAATAACCGCCGTTATTATCAATAAATACATAGATAGATAAACAATCTTGGGCAATGCCTATATAAGTGTATATACCATGTTATTTGAATTATTAGATAATTTCTTCCCAGAGGGGCATCCCAGGGGGGGCATGTCTATTACTGTTACCAATAATTGTTACTTATTAATTCGTAAGGTTCAGTTACTATATTAACAATTATTGGTACTGTTGTATTTATATTGCCTAGGCATTATAATCGTCAGCATAGTACTGAACCTAGTTCAACAATATTATTTAAAAACGTATCATGTACAAACTCAATGAGTAAAGTTATAATATCGTAATATTATATGTACTGTGTGAAATGTAATATAATATATCGTAATTGACGAAGCACGAGCCTACCAAAGTAAAGGAAACAAACCAGAAAAGTAGAAACGTGCCATAAAGGGTTCCCGATTGCAACAAAGCCGACTCCGTGAGATAAAAAAACCCACAACCGGTCGTCGGTAACCTGCTATATTTCCGTAGCGATTAGTCGCTCAATCAGTTCTGCATCTACAAACCTACTCTGAAATCCCCTCACACTGAAGGCACCGAAACCATA
This sequence comes from Stenodema calcarata, assembly GCA_963920205.1. NCBI lineage: Eukaryota > Metazoa > Arthropoda > Insecta > Hemiptera > Miridae > Stenodema > Stenodema calcarata. Next base: position 23,187,625 of record OY986061.1, on the reverse strand, counting down.
AAGTGGAACATTACACGGCTAAATTCCTCACAGTGGAGACACCAATACCACAAAGTGGTGCATTAGATGGCCTAACCGTCACAGCGGAGACACCGATACCACAAAGGGTACATTAAAACGGCTAAATCCTCACAGAGGAGCCTCCGATACCTACCAAGTGATACAATATATAGGTCTAAACCCTCACAGAGGAGACACGGATACCACAAGGTGGTACATACATTGGACGGCGAAACGGATCTAGAGCCGATAAATAGACGACGAAAGACAAACGACCTAACTACAATTGATGAACTGAATTAATCCGACTCCAAAAGATTTACTGTCAATTCAACTCACGAACACGAAAACGGTTTTGAGAAACAAACAAGCGGAAAAACACTTGAGAAAGAAAAAAAAAATTTTTCCTTTGTTTTTTTTTTTTTTTTTTTTTTTTTTTTTTTTTTTTTTTTTTTTTTTTTTTTTTTTTTTTCTTGCAACTCTCTAAATTCTTGAAACTGATCTGAAATATAATAATAATATTATATTATATATTATCTACTATGTTTGGAAACGTATGATCGGAAAAATATTATTTTTGGAAACGTACGATCGAAAAATATTATTTTTGGAAACGTATGACCGAAATACAAAAAAAAAATTTTCCTTCTATCACCAAAAATAAACTGTAGTGTCGCTACAATACTTTTATTATTGGTACCCCAAACAAACTCGTGATGATAAATTATAATGAACGCAAAATAGAACCCACGCAGGGCGTATAATAGGAATAGGAAGGAAGTGCTCGGCGAAACTCAAACGAGCCGAGTTATACTATTATATACGTATGACGCCGTGTGAAGTGCAATATAATATACTGTAATGATTAAACACGATCCTACTAAATGAAAGGGAACAAACCATAAATGTAGGAACGTGCCATAACGGGCTTCCGACTGCAACAAAATCGATTCCGTGAAAAGGAAAATTACTACAATCGCCCGTCGGTAACCCGCCGTACGGACCGTAGCGACTAATCAAATGAAGGTGCTCAATCAATCAACAGCTATAACTCTATACTCTGAAATCCCTCACTCCTGAGGCACCGATACCATAAAGTGGCTCAAGACGGATACGGATTCAGATAGGACAAAGAGACGGAGAAAGACAGACGAGCGACCTTGACATAAGCAAGTTATTCCTATAAGGTGTCATAAGCGACTTACAACGCAGGTAATAAGAAACTTACAACTAGGTACTTACCATCGCAAACGGGAGACGTACTTGGTTCGTAGATCGCTGCCACCATATATGTCCTAACTTGTGTAGTATTCATGTGCAGGAGATAGCACACGAATACTACATTCTTCCACGTGTTAGTACCTACTTCACTACCGTGTGGTATTTACGCGCTTTCTCCCCGAAGGGGAGAAAGGACGTAAATACCACACTACCGACTAACGGTGTACTCTCGGTAGTAAGGAATGAGAACTAATTGATTCCACAAGAATATAACATATATTGTAAAGAACCTAACTCGCCAAGCACACGTCTCGCTAGGTACTCTCAAATCGGAATCGGGGAATCGAATGACTGCAGTTCCACGTAAAATCGCCGTCCAGTCCCCGGAAATAGGTCACGAGTGTTGCAACCGTGACACGCCAAATGTACCGTCAGCACCGGAATTTCATCGTGTTGGTATCTCTTATCAAACCTTGATAATGTCAGCTGGGCCGCGGATCCGCGCAGTGTTGCCATCGGCACGGCTGCCATACGTGTCCTCTCGGCCGGCTGATCCGGGTCGGTACATTACCTATAGATTCCGGAAAGATTTTTCCAGCGTTGTGACACAGTGAGGGAGTTTGGAGGTAGGAAATGCGTTTCTAGTTGTGTAAATGGATCAATCGCGTGCGTCGTCACTGTGCTTTGAACGTACTGGATTATCGTAGTAAATCAAAGATAATAAAAAATACATGTATAGACAAGTATTTGGTGGTACCTACTAGGGATGCAACATCGGAACCAAATAATCGATGTCATGCAAACTGTGGAGTTTTCTGAAATACATAGCATTTTCGTAGACCAATCGTATCATAGTGTATTGTAGTATGCAGGTCATGAGAGAATGAATTGATTAGGTGTATTTTCTGTGTTTTGAGGACAAAAAATTCGATGATCCGTAGTGTCCGCATGCAAAAGGAAGGTCATGAATGCGCCCGATGTGTGGAGGATCAATATTTTCACAGTTGAACATATCGTATATTTGCGGAGACATGAGTTTCACCATCGCTGGCTGGTGACACATGGACGCACCGGACCTTCCCTGTCTCCTTATTGTTGAGCGAAAGCATATATACCCCTTCGTAAGGCAGCGTTGGAACACTCGGGAAGGGGCGAGTGATACAACTCAGGGGATAGTCTGTTTCTCGACTTCTCCTCCAGAGGCGCTGCAGACAGGTCGCCCCTTAGAGAGCGCTGTTCGCGCGTCGCGGGGATTCTGAGCCAGATTCGACCACGACCGGTTGAGCCCAGTTAGCTTTGAGCTAAAATTTCGACATTTTTGTTACGGGTTCCGACCAACCCCACAATGATCCTCTGAACTTTTCATAACCCTAGGTCAAGGGGAAGGGGTTCAAAACGAATTTTGAAATTTTGAAAATTTCAAAACTCGAAATATTCAGATGAAACGGTATGTTTTTATTTCATATTTAGATAGAGTTTATTTTTTAGAATTTTTTAAGACCATCCACAGCTTTGTACGACCAGCCGTTTGTTCACGATAAAGGCTCAAAGTTGGAGCAGATCGAGAATCGTCAACATGAGAGTGAATCGTGAGGCAGCCTGTCGGGTCCATTTTCAAACTGGCCCAGCTGATTCAAACAGCACATGGTTTTCAAATATCTAGTTAATGAATAATATTTAATAATAATTATTAATAATGAAGCATAAAAATTAATAATAATCAACAATAAATATTAATAATTTACACTACTTGATAATAATTATTAATAATTAATGATAATTCATAATAATAATTAATCTATCATTCATTAATCGAGACAGAAGGGTGATCTGTAAAAAGAAGATAATGAACCGTTGTGTCAAGAATTTACAGAGTTTTTTTCTCTGAATCTAAGTAGGTATGTTGAAACGTAAACCCACAAATTTTGAGGGGGAGTTGAAACATTTTTTTCTTTGGTCGATTGCAATGGTTCATTATCGAAGATAATAAACCAATAGAAATAAAGAAGGAATCAATGCAAGAAAGGTACGAAGGAAGACTAATTCCAAGAGAATTTTGGTAGGTAACTTCGAACCTAATACCTGGAGTTTGGTAGCTAACTTCGAATCTATTACATGGTATTAGGTCATAGCCAACGTATTGACAGGTAGTTAGTGGTTATAACAGTGGATATATCACGGAATCCCATACTGCGGGAATCCCTAGGGACCGGGATTCGTTCTCAAAACAGTTACTTCAGTAATAGGGGTTTCGGTAATAGGTTACCTGGTATTAGGTTATTTGAGGCGGTGACGTTAAATATTCCCCACCCCTAACACCCAGAAGTCCCATACGCAGTACACTATCACGGTACAATGTGCTTACGTTCATGTTTACAATAATTTGACGTGTAAGTAAACGATTAAATGGGTGACAATCAACCTCTGAAAACATCGTTTAGTTCAAGTTATAACCTCAACACCGTAATATCACGCCTTTTACGATCCTAACTCCCCGCAGAAGCCGGCGACGGGGCGGGTGTCGCTAAACGTGATTTATAGTGTTGAAGGCAGTTGGTTGCCAAAGTTGGTTGTGGCTTTGGACGAAGCTATTAACGTTGTGACCAGGGTGATTTCCTCGGTCGTCACGGGGACCTCTCGGGGAAGTTCCTCCGTAAAATTAACGGCCCTGCGCCTCCGCCCTCGTCTTATCATCCAGCAGAGATTGAGCGCGGATGAAACCTTATCAGTCGGCTATCGAGTCACGCGATGATGGCTGGGAGACGTTACGAGTAGGTTATCCCTCCCCCACGGTTATCTCAGCCGGTTGAACTTCTTTAACCCTCATTTGGTTAAATATTGAGTGTCCTCGCGACAATGTCCTCCTACCCGTTAGCCCCTCCGTCTCATCCATCTACCAGGATTAACGCTAATTTTCGTCCACGTGCCCGGCATCGAACCAGATGGATCAACTGCGGATCACCGAGGGCGTGATATTGTTGAGGCCTTTAAAAGCACGAAACGCTCTAATTTATACAACGCCTCGCTTCTAAAATCCCTTTAACACTTCTGAACTAACAACGACGTCCCCTTGAGCGCACGACACAAACGTTTTGCTTTTTGATCACAACACAGTGTCCGAGAAGGTTTCGATTTCCAACGTAACTCGGAACTTTTTTAGACACTTGTAGTAGGTACACCGGGGTAAGAATGGTACGAATTTCGTGATTTTTGGTAATAACTCTTTTGACATCGATATGACCGCTGGGGGTTATAAAACATTTTGCTGCACGGAAAAAAAACAAAATTTAACGCGGTAAGTACCTATAAAGTTCAACGGAAGAGCTTGGCGGTACATAAAAATCGGTGATAAAAATGTTGAACTAAATAATAATACCAATAAAATGTCATTGGAATTTATTGTTGTTGAATCGAGAAATGGGCATTCAAAATTCTATCTTCCTTCGTATTCCCTTTTATATGATTGAATGAAGCATTTAGTGCCTTACTAATGTCTCGTTAATATTAAAATGGTAGCGATTGCTCTACAGAAAACGGACTTGGTCATTATTACCAGCCCAAATTTCGTTTAAGAGAATGATCAGGACTCCGCATAATGTGTCCATCTGGCACATGGTCGGTTTTACCAAACAAACTTCTGTATCCCTCGTAATACTGAATTGAAAAAAAACTGACCATTTGCCACTTGATCAATTTTGCATGGAAATGAAATGGGCGCATTGATATGAAGGATATGGTCAGTTTTTCTTATCAGATATTATCATGATCACTTTTACCAGCGGAATTCTGTCCAACCAGTGGAATCGATTATACGGGTTAATGTGATCATGTGTCAGATGGTCATATGAAGGTCACTCTATCGGGCTGGAAAAAATTGTTTTGCCTTTTTTCCTCCAAATTCAAGTAAAATATCATTATGAACCCGTTTCCAGGTTATAAATCAACAAATTCTGCACCATATTCACTCAAAACATCATTTTCTCAAGACATGTCACTTGGTCACTTTTACCAATCACCTCACGATATTTTATAGTGAGAAAATGAGACATCCATTTACCGAAGTATCTGCATGTGTACACTACTATAATAGTGTAGTTTACTGATTTTTCCTCAAGGTACCTAATTTGATAGGCATTTACCTAGAAGACTGAACCTGTCACACATTACTCCATAATATGATATTATCATCTCAGCTTTCAATTCCAGTTAAGACAAAAGATTTAAGGGGGGCGAATGGGGGGGGGGGTATAAATTTTTCCAGTGTACCATTCTCACCCCAGATGGGATAAGATTTTCCAGGCATTCTCCATTCACCCAAGAGGATCTTGTTCTTTGGTGTGGGATGAAAGATCATCGCTCAAAAATATTACGGGTTTCATCTTATCTTCATTGGTTATTATGACGATTCATTTTGCCAATGCGGCAGCTGAAGAGAGAGAATAGGAGGTTGCAGGTAAGCCTCGAGGAGTCACAGAGGTGGGCCTTAATATTGGTTTATTGAGGGATGAAATCTGTTAAAGCTGTGGGTAGGCTGGAGAAACCATCAAGCCGGAGCGAAAATCAAGGAAGCGAATTCTTGGATAAAGAGGGAAAAAAAGAACCCGAAAGTAGCATTTGCATGGCGAACTATAACGGGGGATAAGATTTCATTAGAGATATGCCCTCTCTTTTAGAAGGGTGTGAAAAAGGGGTAGACTCGGAAGACAGTTTTTCAGGAGCTTTGAGACGACGCCTGAGGGAAAACGTAAAGTCGTAAAGTGCGGGATAGAAGGGATTTTTTTTTTTTTTTTTGTGTCTCCTTTTTTCCGGCTCGTTGGCTTTCTAGAAGATAAAGGTAATTCTCGAAAATGGGATAAAAAGGGTTATTACGGTCGGGAATGCGCCGGGTTACGAGCAGTTTGTTTTTCCGGTATAACCGTCTCAGCAGATCACGGGAGTAACTGCGAATCGACGTGAAAGACGTCTAACGGATGACTAGCGGATTATCCGGGAGTTTTACCAATGGAATGTGATGCAGTCAAGTCTCCATTCAATAATTGGCGGCAACTAAATTATTGTGTTGTTCGCAATTTATAGAAATAAATTACTTTTTGGTCAGCTCAGATTCAAGATGGAAAACTGAGCTGGTTTCCGTCTCACCCCCTTCACATGGTGATGACCATCTGGCCACCTTCTCCAACAAACACAATATTTCACCTCCTTATTCCATCTATTTCGTACAGTTATGGGGTACAAGGATATAATATACAGAACAGTGTTATAGACAGAAGGGCAATAATCAGTACATAAGTTAACTCATAGTTAACCAGCTGTAGGAGAATCTGCAGCGTTTTTTTGTAAGGTTTTCATCTAATAATATCAGTAAATGGATTCTGGGCGTACATGCTACTGTGCACCCTGCAGTACCCTGTGACCATAGGATGTGTTGTGGGGGTTATAAGGAGAGGCCCTTGCAGAAGCCCAAACTAGGTCAAGAAGGCAAAGGAGAGCTGGGATGCGGTGAACTGACTGAGAGCGGAGACGAAGTTCTGGGCATAGCTCAATGCTCGGTTAGATCCTCCTTGGGAGAGTGAGTGAGGGAAAAGGATAGGAGGTATTGGGAAGACATCTCGGCACAGATATTCTGGAAGTTGACCATAGACTGAGCATGCGAAAATTTTCAAAACGTGATATTCGAGCAAACGATTCATATTTGAGATACTCGCGCAAATTCTGCGATACACGCATTATTCATCGATCTCCATCGAAAGAGGAGATCGGGTTTTCTCCGATATTTCGACCGCTCCCGTTGGTTTACGAGAGAGAAATTTAATTTACGCCGTGAGACGGGGAAGGGGATACTGTGGCTGCGAGATGATAACGTCATATTTTCCGATTTTTTTTGCCGAGCCTTCGTTAGCGCCTGCCTCATCTCTCGTGCATCCGTTATAAAACCAGGCAATCACTCCTGACGATGCTTCTTCTTTCCTGTTATTAATATCCTCACCCAATTCCAAGGTTAAAAGAAAAGTATTACAAAGTATTGAAAAAACTGGCACTCACTCTGGTTATGTGCACTTACTCAATATGACAGGTCATATAATTTACACGTTTCACACAAATCTGTGAGTGTATGAAGAATAAGAAGAAGCAGAAGAAGAAAACCGTGTTATTAAGAAATTGCAGTGAATAACGTAAATTACATGAATGACCCTCTGCCGAATGTTCTAAATAGTTCTAGGGAGTATCTCAAATATAGGGAATTCTAAATAGTTGCTAAGCAGTGGAGATACAATGTATTAATGGTAATTGAATTTATGAAATAAACGATTCATTCCAGTAACTGGAGTGATCTATCAAAAGGGAACATATCCATTTTTCAAAATTGTTCAGGAGGCGAGAAAAACGAATTCCGCTACCCGGCAAATAGTTTTCCAGTGTTTTCTGGATATAGTATTGAACACAAAGGCATCCCAGATTATGTCCCAGAATATGAAATATCTATATCCAAAACTCTGGGAGAAATCGCTATTTTAAATTTGGATACGTGCCATTTTGATGGAAAACCGGTGTTATGTCCCCTTTTGAAAGAAAAGCTGAATGTTGATAGCTAAAATTTCCTCCAAAATGCCAATATTTCACCTCACATCACCAAATCCAAGTATGGCAACCTAAAACTGGTGATCCATTGACCAGGAGCGTAAGAGAAAAGTTGAAACTTGGTTCATGATAGCTCCAATAAACTCTTGGGATTGAAAATTGTTACATTTTATTACAGTGGCAGACGTGTTACTTATTGTACCTTCTCATTAAATAAAAAAGAACAAAAGTAGGGTAATAAAAGCAATAAGACTATAATTAAAACAGTATAAAATTATTTTAATTTCAAAATTTACAAAGAAAGTGAAAACATTCTTGTGATTTAAACTAAGTACGCACCTCTCAACGAAGAATAAAATTTGCTTTTTGAAAACATTGCAAGCTAAGCAGCATTGCATTAAGCTAAGACTAGCTTTTTGACAAGAAAAAGTCTTCACAGTATTTTAAATTTGTTCAAAATGGGTCGCTGATCATTAGTTTACACATGCGTGTCAATGTCCTCTTCATTGACTAAGACAGTCACATTCCCCATCGACTTCATGGTTGTCATGGCCGTCAGCATCTTCAACTGCGTTGTCGTTACCATCACCGAAGAGGATGGGCCTGAACCAAGATAATCCAGGGTCGCCAACCCAGTCATCTCCGTAGTGAGTCTTGAGCAGGTGAAGAACATCTTTCGTCTTTTCTGCAGTCACAGGACGAGTCAGGGGTTGTGGTAGTAGCTCAGGCAAGCCATCCTCGTTCTTCCCCTTTTTCACTATCGAACGGAAGACTTCGAATTCAGATTCAAAGCGATAATGCGACATGCATTTGACTCTGGTAGAAATTCCTCCAACTCTGTTGGGGAATTTTTTAATTTCAACTTTTTTTGCTTGGCTTATCCCAGATATTTTATTATAAAACGTAGCCAACTGCTTTATGGGATATACATTCCAATTCCTGTCGACAGTTTTTACCACTCCAACTTGACTATAGGACTCCTCATACTCTTCACAATTTTTAATTTCTGGGCGTCTTCTCAGAATTTTTTCCACTCTACCAAAGGCACGGTCAGCAGGCAAAAAACTGTGGCCTCTAACGGAGAAGGTAATCTTGATGGATTTGATACTATCTGGAGAAAATTTCTTCAGCCAATAGGACAAAATATGAATGATGTGGGCATTTGCGTGAAAACCATACACTTGCTCTGGCTTATCTGATAACACGGTTGCCGAAGAAGGTTGTGAATGCACTCTAGTGGTAGTAGTCTTCTAAAAGAAACACATGGAACATTACCTGCCACCTATCGGACCTACAGTCAATATCTGAACACAAAACTCAACTGCCAGGTGGCATCTCGATAGTTTTGGATATGTGCCCTTTTGAAAAAAAAAATTTCTTCATTCAACGGATTTAACCGGGATATGTTTCCTTTTGATCAAAATTTCCAGAAAAAAATATAGGGAATGGATATGTCACCTTTTGATTGAAAGACAAGATTTTAAGTGTAAAATAAACTGGGATTTGTTCCGTTTGAAGTGCTAGAGCCTGGGGGGTTCAATCATGCCCATCTAAAAGATACAGAAAATGCAAAAAAAGAGTTTTTCCGAAAAGTGGATATGTTCCCTTTTGATAGATCACTCATCCTATTAGGATGTACCTACCTTCGTAACTGGACACTAAGTATCTGTTTATTTTGTCTATGTTAAATTTATGTACCTGTTAAATCTATCTCTGTGTCTTTGATGTAACTCACCACATGTTTTGTCGTCACTGTTAGGCAAGGAGATCTTTACGAAATCATATCACTGGTTTATTCCTATTTTACATTACTTTATCCAGTCAGTGGTTATAACTTCAAGTATTGCACCTTCCCTATAAAATTACAGTTCACTGTAGCACCCTGTTAGTTTAGGGATGAGCTTTTTGTGCCCTGGGCTTAACAAGCACAATAGTGAATGGTGATTTTCAGGAGTTAAATTTGACTTGAATTTGAGTTTGTGATTTTCAGCCTAATTTGAAGCTTTTTGATCGAAAATAATATTTCGCTGAGGTTGTAATTTCTATGACTGATTTGAAAGATTAAGGTATGAAAAAGAATTAGATTCAAACCCTGGTATTTTCGATCTCAGGGAGAGCGCTATTAATCGAGTGGTAGGTACCCCATTACTAACCTGAAGACCTAACAACATACTGGTATGAGTCTGGCCTAACTAGGAGGAGACTTCGTTGAACCCTGACGTGAACACCGAGGAGGTGAGTGAGTGAGTAAATAGGGCTGTTTGATTTGCATGGCCACTCAATCGAGGGTTTCGCTTCAAAAAGTCAACATTTCAACTCATGCAAGTTGGGTAAAATAAATTGCCTTGCATTACAACGATAATGCTGTATGAACATAAAAACCATAGACACGTCCGGGAAATACGGCGGAAGGACCTTTGTGGTACAGAGAGAAAAATACAGACAAACATCAAGCTCGGCCTCTCATTGATGTCGACGTCTGTTTGTACTCTAACCGCCAAGTTGGCAACGATCAGATGAAAACTATCGTCTAAAAACCCACCCGACCGTTGACGCTGACGGCGGACGAAATGAAACACACGAGTCGGAAAAATCGCCGACAACAATTTCCGGGGAAGCACTTTTTCTCGGAGTTGTCACGCTACTAACGTCCTCGTGTGGCCCCGTCAACGAGAAACTTCAGATGAACAAAAATCCGTTCGGACGGCCGAAAAGCTGTGTCCGCTCTCGGCTGTCTCGGTTAATTCGTGTTGCTGAACAGTCCACGACACTCGCTTCCACTAGCCGGTAGGAGGTCGCTTTATTTGTTTTCTCCTCGCCAGCTTCTTTTTTTCTCCACGGGGTAAAGTGACACCCTTCGAAAACGAGGGCAGTTCTCCGTATTGGATTTCTCCTTTTTAAGCGCCAATTTCCAGCGAGAAAACCAAGTAACGCAAATGGAGTCCGAAATTCCTCTTTCGCTCGCTACTCCATTAAATACCACATCATTTAGGCGTTTTTGTTAACTAACAGTGACGTAATCTATACGCAGTCACGGGCACCCCTCCTCTTGAGGCATAAATGAATGTCTGAAAGCAGAAACACCCTAAGCGCAATTTTTCATGATTTTCATGTCTTGTCAGATTTTGTTTTCTATCACAAGATGCATCGATTGTGAGCACAAACACCCAACGTAACGCAATATTTCATCAACCTACCAAGAATGATGAAAACCCCATTTTGTTTTGAAAGGTACCTAACATTTTTTTTTAAGGAAGTGTTCGTTTTTATTTCTTTTTAACTCCACCATAGCCGGTTCCCAGTCCGGTTGAGAAAGGAGGAGGAAAAGGAAATGGAAAATTATAAAAAATAAAATAAACCCCTGCAAACCTATGAAATTTCATGTGCAAACACACGCACTAAAAAAGATGATTTTGTCACGCAAAATAAACAAATTTTGGTCATTTTGGTCATTTTGGTTCACGGATAGCATCACGTGAATCAGCGTTAAAAAACAATGAAAATTCATGTGCCACACTTTAGAGTTCACCATCATCCACTACTTGACAATTTTGGGGTTGCGCAACTTTGCGTGCTCGCTGAATCGGTTGCGCGCAATCAAAAAAAATGGTTGAGGGATCAAATTTTCATGAAATTTCGAGTAGAATCCGAATCTGCAATAAAAAAATGGGGTTCCCATTTAAAATAAGAAAGTTAGTGTCACTTGCACGTGATTGCGCAGTTGCGCGGGGTGCGCAAATATGATATTTGAGATCCTTACGAAAAAATATGAAGATTCGAATAAAAATTGTCTGTTTATTCCCATTTGGACGATTTTAGGAGGGGGGGGGACAACTCGTGGGACACCCTGTATATAACAGGATGTATACCTCTAGATCTCCATCTTCCAAACTCCTGCTCCTCTAAGATCCTTCTCGACATCGTCCTTGACCAATCCATCTCATAAAAGTGGGTTTAGACGTGAGAGTTAAAAAAAAAAAAAAAAAAAAAATTGTTGTGACGGAGAAGATTGCAACAGACTTCAATTGTCCTGTTTTCGAAATTCGTAGGGTATCAAGTTGGGAAAACATTGGCCGAAAACGAATTTTCTGAATGTTTTTCTGGCGGAAATGGTGTCATTTCTTCGAAAATTCGGTCTTTCAGCCATGTTGTTTTAGAATAACCGGTTTTCATGCTATTATCCTCTGTGAGAACAGTTCCGAAATGTTTGCGTTCAAAGGTAGCTCTATTCAAAGCAATGCGGTCCAATTTCTGTTCCTCCTCCTGTCTTGTTGAAAACTGGGCATTTTGCCGATTTATTGAGAGCACTTTGCTGTAGTCTCTGAACACCACCTTCGAGCTTTCTTGACATCAGCGTATGACAATCGGCGTACCACGAGCCTCTTATCTCGGATTCGTCAGATCCACCTCTCTCATAACCTTTTCGAGAGTTCTGTAAAGATAATTCAATAATTTCTTTATTATTAATTATTTATTTATTTATTAATTTGGTAAGAGTTGTGTAAGTATTTTCGACAACAAAGAAGTTCCCATTTAGTTTTGTTCAGTTCATATAGCTAGGTACCGGACTCTTCTCCCTAACTTGGGCTTGTAGCCCACATAGGGGAATATTTTCTTGTGAAGCCATTGTTATGTTTGTACATATGTATGTTTATTAGAAATAAAGAAATATAAAAAAAAGAGTCCTGGCTCACTCTCTGAGACCCTGGTCCACTCAAACTCCCCATTGCCAATCTTTGCATTTTGTACTGATCAGTGACATTTGCACCAGGCGAATCAGTTTTCGGGGGACACCCTGCTCACCATGGTCTGATAAACTCGAGATTTCTTGTAGAGTCATACGCTTGGAGGAAATCCACAAAGAGCTGATGAATGTCTTCATCATATTCATTGCATTTCTCCATTTATAAGTCAACTAATAATAACTAAAATATATATATATATTTTTTTAATACCTAACTAAAATAATAAATTTGAAGACGGTTACGCACCGTTGAATAGTCTCAACAGGTTCGCCTGAATATTCCTGATGGCGGTACTATAAATATTATGAAACATTCACAAAAACGTCACCACCCTCGGCACGAAGTTCAAAGCATTGTGAAGGTTATTAGCAAACCCAACGCCTAAATGGAAGCGCGAGGTTTACTGTGATGGACGGGCATATCCTTTTCGGACTCCATTATGCGAGTTAGGGCCCACTCCGGCCCAGTGGGGCTTCACCATACATTATTCATTCAGGAATTAAAAGCAAGATATCCTGCGAGCGTATGTATGCATGCGGTTTAACCCCAGACGTTGCGTCGCGCGTAGGTTCTTGATTTGATACAGGAGCGAAATTCATTATCCTGGTCCATTCGCGGCTTACGTCTCGTTAAATATTTATCTTGTAGTAGATAACTTGTTGGTTTATATATAATATAATTGAGTCGTTTCAAAATTACGGTAATTTCCTGTCACACAACTCTTGTGCCTACAGTTTTTTCTTAAAAATTCCATTTTGTTTTGGGGGAGGACATGATAGTACAGCCTCTAAATTAATTTGAGGTCAAAACGTAGGTAAGGTAAGGTAAGGAAGTTTCCAGATTTTTATGTTCCCACCAGCCCATGTTTTTATTACTGACCAAAACATTTTTAGCTGCGCCATACTCTCTTCTACAATGATATTTTAGGGAAAAAAGGAAATTTCATCATTTACATGTGTATTTACCAGGTATTATGTCTGTCGCGCCGTTTTTTCCCTCTCCCTACAATCTTTTGAAATCGCCCCCCCCCCCCTCCCCCAGAATCCCTAGAATAGGATATTTCGTGTTGTGAAAAACCAAGGCAATACTGCTTCAATATAGCTGCCAGAGCACCACTGTGTCGTTTTCACCCAAATCCAGTAGTACCTTTTAATAAGTCAACAAGTGAGGATTTCACAACTGCAGGTATTTTAATACTTTCTCTCTCCCTACAACCACCTCATCAATAAGGTAGCTGTTTAATTAGTTAAATAATAATCAATCGTTGTGAATACTACTGTCATGATGTTGTGTAAACATCTTATATAAATATAAATCTTAAATAAACTTATCATTTTTAAGCAAAAATCTCCAACCTCTTATATAAATATAAATCTTAAATAAACTTATCATTTTTAAGCAAAAATCTCCAACCTCTGTGCTGCATGACATGGTAAACTCCAAAACCTCTTTCCCTGCAACCTCTCTCCCTACAACTAATTGAAACATTTGGATTCGTAGGGAGAGAGAATGGATTGTAGGGAGATACTATGGCTTACATTTTGCACGGATAGGTAATATGATATCAGACTGTCTTTTGACTTGGATGCATTTTCTGTCTATCTTCTGAATGCGAGATTCAACAAGATTCGGCAGCCTTTGCAGAACCACCGAACCAAAACTCAAGCCCCCCCCCCCCCCCCCACCGTCGAAGACCCTCAACCTCAGATCTACCACCTACACTGTAATTATACTGTGGAAATCGTGTTCTTGTTCTGAAATATAATTTTAAAGTTCGAATTTCCATTGTTTTTTCTCCCCCTACAAACTTGAAATGTTCAAAATTAAATATTTCCGAAACTATCCAATAAAGTGAGTGCGCGCTTAAGGAATGCACATAGATACACAGTATGAAAAAGAAAAAAAACACCAAAAAACGAGGTTTTGTTCACAAAAAAAGTTGAGCTGGAAATTAACTATAATTTTGAAAACTCTGCAAATTCTTGACACAACGGTTCATTATCTTCTTTGTACAGATCACCCTTCTGTCTAGATCACTAGGTCTAAATGTCTAGATCCTAAATGTTAGATTAATTATTATTATCAATTATCACTAATTATTAACAATTTTATCAAGTACCTAGTGAAAATTATTATAATTTATTGTTAGGTATTAATAATTCGTATTTACTATTAATAATAATTATTATTAATTATGATTAATTAATACGATATAATTCTGGGGTTTTTAATACTACGTCGGTAATAATTTTTCTATAAAAGAAGTACCTACCAACAAACATTCGAAATTACCTTCATTTCCGTAGCACGAAACGCACCTCAGAACAACAAACTCGACATCACTCAAGCCATATGATTTTCCAAAGAGCTTGTTAGTATGAAAATGGACCTGTATTTCAACAGTTTGATTCACGATCGGGTTGTGAGGCACAATCTTTGAGCCGTCATTGTGAACGAACGGCTGGTCGTACAAAGCTGCGGATGGTCTTAAAAAATTCTACGGAACAAACTCTATCTAAATATGAAATAAAAAACATACCGTTCTATATGAATTTTTCGAGATATGGAATTTTCAAAATTTCAAAATTCGTTTTGAACCCCTTCCCCTTGACCTAGGGTTATGAAAAGTTTCGTGGATCATTGTGGGGCTGGTCCAAACCCAGAAATCAAATTTCGTAATTTTAACTCAACGCTAACTGGGCAAAGTGCCTCGGACGGCGGACGGCGTACGGCGGACGGACGGATTTTTTTTTATTCGATTTTCTGAATCTACGTATCTTGAAACGTAAACCAACAAATTTTGAGTGGGGGTTAAAATTTTTTTTTCTTTGGGCGATTCCAATGGTTCATTATCGAAGATAATAAACCAAAAAACCCAATTATAACTGGGCTGTCCTCTCAACTCTCAGTTTACTCGTTAGTGTTGATAAGATCAATAAAGAACATAATATGTTATTATCTGGCTTATAAATACTGGAGGACATCTACAACAAAATTAATTTAAAGTCCTTAACATTGCCTTGAGACGCAAATTAGACAATGTCTCGGTAATAACGTAGTTACTCAGTGATATATCGCACAGGAGATAATGACGAAGGGGTTGTGACGAGGAGAAAACGGCGTCGGAAGGGGTCGTTCGTTGGCGGCGAACACAATCGATCTAAAGGTTTTCGGTAAGACGATACCTCGATATAACTCCGCCTCTAGTGCACGTGGGTAACACGATGGTAAAAGGGAGACGGAAAAGAGCGTTTCGGTCTCAACCAACTGCCAGTCATCCTACACCTTTACAAGACCTGTAGGGTTGATGGAGTCCCTCGGTGCTCTCTAGCGGCGTCAACTACGGGTGGCTTTTCCCTTCAATATATCAGGGGGATCGAATGACTTGGACTGATAGATCGAGACAGACGAATGAGAAGTCTCAGGGGCGGCGAATGAAAAGGAAGAAGTAGAGATTTATTGACGAAAAAAAAAACACCACCTGGAAGGGGTCGAACCTCACGTGAAGGGTGTTCTATGACTCCGTTACTCGTCTGAAGACTGGCCGAACCCTCCGGGTGACAAATTTGTATTCTATCTACAAATTTCACTCAAATATTTCGCAATCAGCTCAAAACATGTTGAGGGGTTAGTAGGAAAACCGCACGAGTCCAATCATTGGACTTGGGCGATTTTCCTACAAAAATTATTTTTTGTAGTTGACAAAATTTGTCAATTTAATGACATACCTACTAGTGTGGGTGTTTCTCCGAAAATGTGTATTTTTCAAGGAGAAAACATTTCTGTATTTAAAACGATAAAATTCACCTTCTTATTTCAAATTTGTGCTCTCCTAGCCCTACAGTTGGCAAAAATTTACTGTCCATGCCCGATTGTTTTAAATATGATTTTCTAGTTACTCGAGGTCTAATAATGTACTTAGTTCCAATAATAAAATTTCAAAATTTTACAAATTAAATTTGTAAAAGTTTGAAGTTTTATTATTTTGATCATTTTTTGAACATGTTCGGTATACTGAACATTGCCAATTCGCCGACTGTCGACCTTCTCAGTTTCTAAACCAAATAATATTATGTGCTGTATACTTTCTATTGCCAATTACCTGCGTTTTAAATTCCATCATTAAATTAACAAGTTATCATCCCTTTTATTGCATTTCATGAACAGTAAAATCTTTTGTTACTGATATATTTCAAGGAAATTCACAGGAAAAAAATCACCGTTGAGAAACAAAAATTAATGCATGATTTTATTATATATAATAAATAGGTGAGTGTTGTCATAATGTATTTTTGAACAAAGATATACACTGGAGACCAAAAAACCGGCGCAGTTGAATTGTTGTCGAAGAGTCAAGTTTAAATCGATAACAGTTGGGTTTGAGTCAATAGTATGGTCAGTAACAAGGTTAACAGAGATTACGTGCAGAGGTCCATCCCTGTTTGTCCTTAACTATCCAGTTTTTTCCTGTAATGCTCTCTTGAATTCACGATAGAAGCCTACAGAAGTCTGCTTATGTTAATCTTCACTCCAGAGTCCGTGCTTTAGGTCCTCTACTCACCCCAGCACACCGAACGGCTCGTCTTCAATTTGCTAGAGATCACGCTGCTTGGACTGAGCTGCTTGGGTTTGCAGCAGGATCCGTCGCCCTTGGACGCCCTGATGCCGGCCTTCTGGTGTAGCTACCAGTTTCACGGTTTCCTGTAGGTTTCTATCGTGAATTCATGAGAGCATTACAGGAAAAAACTGGATAGTTAAGGAAAAACAGGGATGGACCTCTGCACGTAATCTCTGTTAACCTTGTTATTGACCTTACTATTGACTCTAACCCAACTGTTATCGATTTAAACTTGACTCTTCGACAACAATTCGACTGCGCCGGTTTTTTTGGTTTCCAGTGTATCTTTGTTCAAAAATACATTATTACAAAACTCACAAATTTCTAAGGATTTAACGACTTTTCATTGAAGCATTACATTTCTAGTATGACAAGAATTAACTTCAGCTTGGAATAACGTAAGGAACTAGTTATTTATTACATTAGACTTGTCAATGTAGTACCTTTTAATTTAAAATATCACAAAAATAACTTCAAACAACGTAACGAACTCCGTAATCAGGTAACTCATTTCTAATTATTGAATAAGACAGGAACACAATACATCAGACATCTTTAGTTCAAAATTCAGTCTCATAAAACATTGAAGGCACTCATTTTAGCTGATAGTCCCTTCAAACGTACAAAATAATTATGCCATCATTGCTAAAAACAGGTTAGAAAAAGTGGAAAAGGTTCAAATATTGTCAAATTGTTGTTAAAAAATATGTACCTAGTTTTTTCAATTGCCGTGGAAATAGAAAAAACAGTTTCTTTTTCTTGTATGGCATAGGAACACTTCACACTTAGTACATTGCACATCAGACTTATTTTGACATTTTATGTCTTTGCTTTGGCACATTAAAATGAAAAACTGTCACGAAAAAGTGTCCTCGAAAAGCGTTACCTACATTTTACGATAATTTTCACTTACAACCAAGCCGTTGCCAGGGAAATGAAACTTCTGTAGTTTTCATTGGACAAAAATCGTTCTCCATTCGATCGAAAGCTCTCGAATTATAACGCCTTTCTTGCGTATTTCTTCTTGGTATTTATGACAGACTTATATACGTTTTTATTATCCATAATAAAAATATATTTATTAATACCTAATCGTCTCTCAATTGCCTCACAAAATAATATTGACAGTTAGACAGTTGCCAGTTGTTTAACACATGACAAGGGATTGTCGTATTTCGATTAGGGAGGCCCAGTCCAACAAAATTGCATGACTTGAAAGCTAAGCATTACAATGGATACCTAGTTATGGAGCTGGTTACATTCATCCTAGTTAAGGACTGGTTAGATGCGCATTGACACAGCTGGAGGCTTGGGTCGGAGCACCGTCCCGTCATTCGCATCAACACGCAGACGCAACTGCTCTCGAAGAAATCAGCGTACAAAGCACAGACGTAGGTGACATTTGTATAACTGAAACGACCATATCAATGTGATCAAATATAAATTTGGTACCTACTGAGAGAGAGAGATTTATTCAAACATTATACTTAAAATACAAACATCAATCAAATTAAAGAAACTGAAATAAAATACAAAATTCTGTTAAAAAAAAAAAATGAACTGAATAAAGAGTAGCTCGTATGTAGGCAAAGCCTGTATTGACGAACTAGAGTTGACTTCAACTAATCAATATGGGTACATTTATATTTTCATATATTACATTTAAGTATATTTTTATGTATTTAAGATTGACATTTTTAAGAATGGTAAATACTGCTTAAGACTCTTTCAGCATTCTGTGGTCCAGCGGTTATCAACCATGAAAATAAAAGTTTCTTATAGGCAGAGCGGGTCGTATTGCCCGGGATCTTCAATTGAGTTGGCAAGGAGTTATAAACTAAATCAATTAAATAATGAGGGCTTCTTGATGTGAGGGCCAAGTTTATCCTAGAATTTACGACATTATGGAGGAGTTGGAAACGGGTGGAATGGTGATGACCATATGGCCTCTCGACCATATGGCTTCTAAAAAAGAAAGAACCAGCCCCTTTATGAAGAACTGCCGCACGGTAAACACTTTTGCATCCTGAAATTCCTTTTACATACTGAACGGTTTAGTAATATTGGATATTATTAATATTGACATAAAATGTCCCAATGTGTTGCAGACTCGTATGCAAGCATTTAGTTTTTTATACATAATTTGCATCTATGCTACTTCTCGTCGTAAACGCTACGATGACCAATATCATCATGCCTCATTTCTAGGCTTGGCGATGCCAATACAGGATTCCTTTGTTTTGATCTAATCTGTCCACTGGAAGGTTTCCTGCCCTTTCGCCCTACATTGAATAGATGGTCAGCCAGACGAGCTCTGAAAAATTTCAAGGGAACATATTTCTCATCGGGTTTGAGCAACTTTAAATCCCTACTGACCGCTTTGTCAAGGAATTCGGAAAAAATTGGCATATAACATTCCCTTGGTTTGAAATTTGTTCTGTACAATGCTATCAGCATGTCATTCAAGTCAACCCCTCCCATTTTAGAATTGTACTCGGCAATCACGTTAGGACATGTCATATCCACTTTCGTTTTGGTCACAGCTTTTTATTGTGGTGATTGGCTGAGCTCAACAAAGGAACTTGCAAGAGTGACACATTTTCTGTCAGCCCACTTTACTACGCACAAATTATTTTTGTTATCGCTGTATTGCACGAAAGCCCCCCTCCCTCTTTTTAGCAACTTCTTGTCGGAGATAAGTTTCAGATTTCGCAACCTGTTAGACCTGATAGTGCCCGAAATCAGACCACCATTATTTTCTCTCATGTGCTCAATAATTTCCAATGAACTAAAAAAGTTATCACAGTAAACTGCTGATGTTATTGTCACAATTGACTTACACAGTGCAAGACCTACCTTACCTGAGACACCAAAAAGCGACTCTTCCAGTTCAGTAAATTGGTGGGCGAAAAATGTAGCCTCACCTCCATATGGTAAAAAATCGTACAACATCCCACTTACACCACTCCTAACGTAAAATTTGAAGCCCCATTTTTTGGGCTTGGCTAGCATGTACCTACTGTTTTCGACTTCCAGCTCTCGATCCCTCATGAGGAATCATCATTTCATCGACACTGGAAAGTGTTTCCTGCTCAAGATTCAGGAAGTTCACCCTCAGTCCCTCTAAAAAGGGTCTTATAGCGATCCACTTCTGTGGTGGGATCAATGGTTGTATTGTCATTAAAATGGAGGTAGCGCCTTATAGCCTGAAAACGTTTCAGCGGCATTTTAGATGATATTATAGGTACGTTAAACTCCTTGCTCCAGGAATCAGTGTAGCAGGGCAACTTTATGATTCCCATCAACAATAAAATTGAAATGAAATCCCAAAACTCGGATAACGAAACGTTCACAGATCCTCTTCTTCTGGGTAGAATACAGGTTAGTAAAGTCAACGATAATCGCAGCTAAATCATCGTCAAACATTTTTTTTTTTAATATTTCAAAGGATCAAGAATAGATTCTGGTATGGTAAAATTAAAATTGGACACTGTTACACATTTGGTGAATCGTTTTTGGACCATTTATAGTTTTTTTTAACCTTCACAATATTCTTTCTAGCTTTTCTTAGTTTTATAGTTTTTCCAGTATTTTCTGATTTCGCTAACGATTGAGCTACTCTTGGGGACGATCTAGTTTTTCTGAGTACCTACTTGTTTACTTGCCAGCTTTGAAGATAAAGAATTGGTGGAAGGTAAAGACGAGGATGAAGTTGTGGACGGAACGTCGTTCATCTAAAGTGGTTGGCTGAATGTTTCGTTGCCATTCGGATCCTCAAGGGGAAGTTGGGTGGCCAACTCCAGCTCAAATATAAGCTGTGCGAGTTCATCATTTGGAGGGAGTTCTGGGTCTATTTAATAGAAAGTAATTTACTACCTGAAAGAAAATCACATCTAGGTTAGATTCTCAGGGAAATTTTGTGAACGCTATTGCAATGGTACGAAAAAATATCAATTTATTTACGAACCCTTTCATACCACTTCATCAGCTTCAATGTCGTTCCTGAAAACTTCAATGTCAACTGCTTGTTCCTCATTTTCTTTTTCCTCGAACATTAATTTGTCGATGAAGCCAGATGTCGTCAGATGACTCAGGGTCTCAAATCTGTCGGTGGCAGCGCAACCTCCAAAGCCTTCTTCATTATTCTTAACGTCCTGGGTTGGAAGGGGGGAGGGGCCATCTAGGTACATACAAAAACATTGCTTAGGTAGAACTTGAAAATAATTTTAAGAAGTCTGCCAAGTTGTGTAGCCTGTAGGTAGGTATAGCTTCCACTGATAGCTGAACACTAATATAATAAAATGAAACAATATGATTTTCAAAAAATAATAGTCATTTTATTATGGACCTACCTATATATTGTCTGTATAATTTTTTGAAAATCATTGCTAACGAACAATAGCTGTTTGAAAAAAATCACTCAACGAAAACCATTGAATAGAAATGTAGGTAGGTACATGATTAATCAATTATTCATGAATATAATTTTAGATATTATTTATGAAACCACCAATTTCGAAATACGTACACATTCTGGACTATTTGAATGTGAGTGCTTGGCAATGTGAAATATGTGGAACAAAGTTACTATAAAAACGGGTTATCTACAGCCAACGCAAAGCTGTCAATGTTCAGTATAGGTACTTCCCCAGTCTCCACTCGGGGACCCGGAAATGTGAAGTAGGTATAAGTACAGAACACTTTTGACATTTTCATGTCTTTCATATGGCACATAACTCAAAAACCGTTACGAAAATTGTCCCAAATGAGTTTCTGACGATTTCCGCGTACAACCGAGTCGTTGCTAGGGGAATAGTACTTCTTCATTAAATTTTTGTCATCGGACAAAAACCATTCACCATTCGTTGGAAACCTCTCGATTTATAGAACTAGAATACATTCCTCTCACTCGGTTGTCGCCCTTCGAAAAGCTGAGATATGCGCATGTCTTGATACGAAGTTTGTTTGCACACAACATGGAAATGTCTCAAGTGTTGCAGACTGAAAATGTCAAGTGTCAATGTGTTGCAGACTCGTATGCAAGCGTTTACTTTGGCGTTCGAAGACGTATTTTTCTTACGTTTTTACCTTTATTCATATGGATTTAGACCTGCTAGACATAAATCTGCGATCGGATTTAGACCATCACATCCTTATTTCAGATCACAGATTCATGTTTAGCAGGTCTAAATCCACATGAATATAGGTAAAAATGGAATTGATAGACAGACATGGAATTTGTTTCAAAGTAAAATAAAGATGAAGTCGACTAAAAAATTGTATCAACACTTACCTTAGGTCCTGTCCTTGAAAGATCAGGTGAAATCTTCACAAATATTGCACGAATAATAATAAAAAAAACTCCAAAATGAGAGCCCCCAACTGTCACTTTGGGGGGGCAAGAAAAAAAAATCTGGCCGGTGTTTACGTTTTAGGATTTTTGTCCGCGTTCAGGTTGTTTTACATTCTTCTTCGACTTTATCTATTTGTGTACATGTTTACTAAATAGGTGAAGGCACTAATTTAGTGGTTCAATTCACCGTTCTCATGGAGGAATATTGAGTAGTGTATAATATACATCATAATATGAGGCGTTTAGAATCAAAACCGGACAACTCCAAAATTTCAGAAAATGATTTTTTCGCATTTTTTTACAAGTTAGAACAAACATTTTTATGCTCTTGAAAGTGTGGGTTCATTACTGGACTAAAACCACGAGAAACAGTATGCAGAAATGTCGGGTTTCAAAAGTGGACAATTCCAGGTTCCTCTTAAAGCCGCCAGGTTCGCTACAGTCGCGCTTCCAGGCGTTATCACAGCCACCACTAATTACGCTGTTTTATCACGTCCGGCTGTTGATGTTGCGCATTTCTCTCGACAAACTTTTCGAATCGCTTTTCATTTTGTGATCTTGTGATGGATGTGAGCGTTGCTGAAGAACTGGCCCAATTGCTGCACCTGATGATGATACCAACGATGGAGGAGAATGTTGTGAAAACGTCACTGAGAAATCCTCGCTGCACATAATATTATTATATTATAATAATATTATGAATAATAATTTCACAGAAATTGACTGGACACTAGTTGCTGTGATTTTACAAAAGAATTTTCGAGACGCTTAATATTTAGGTGTACCAATCTAAGTGCAAAAATAATAGAAACATTACTTACCTCTTGTGATTTTAAACGTTGGAGTCATTCTTCTTCGAAATTTTAAAAGTTATACTCTTCGTTATTGTGTTCAAACAAGGAATGTGTCAATAAAGACTGACATTTTTTCTAAGCTATTGCAAATTGAGAATTTCGTTATCGTTAAAAATTAAAACTTAAATTTGAATTTCAGAAAGGTCAGTCACTGGATATTACTAGTTGCTGTGATTTTAATTCAATTTTTTTTTTTATGACGGCTCTTGTGATTTTAAAAGTTTGAGTCATTCTTCTCTGAAATTTAAAAATATATATTCTTGTTTATTGTGTTCAAATTCAGAACGTGTATTTTTTACTGTATACATGTCAGAATGTTCGGTAACAATGAATGTGTCAATAAAGACTGACATTTTTATTATGCTTTCGTGAGTTAAGAATTTTGACAACGTTCTAATAAAGACTACTTAGTTACTAATAAGTTTAACCTATAAATAACAACTCAACAACATAATAAACTAACATTCTGGCACTCAAAATTCACTAACAGCCAGATGAATGAAAATTTAGGACAAAGGTTGATGCAATAATTATCATTAGGCATTAATTAGCCTAATTAGGCATTTTCAACTCAATGGAGACTAGTTATGTGATGCATACAGAAAACACTAGAGGTTTGTTTGAAAACTACAAAAAACAAACAATTGAAGTTACCAGACAATAAAATGACAGTTGAGAATTGAATGAAAGACAATAAAAATACTCACATGATTTTAGAGGTACCTTCACCCATGGACTCATTGTTGTCAACTGATGATGCAATTAAAGAGTAGATGGTGTCAGGCCTGTATCCAATGGTGCTAAACTTGGAGCGAAAAAGGTTCCCAACGCCATTTGTTCAGTGAAGGGAGGCATGAATTTGAAGAGCGAGAGGAATGAAGGTCAACCATTAAGGAATGACGGACACACCCATTTTGTGATGCAGAAGCTTTTAGGACAACAATAGCGATTTGATGTGACTTTCCCTTAAAACTTGAGATTTTAACCAACCCAATGTTCTAGGAAATACCTACTTCAGTCTTCCATGAACTTAGTGCCTTACAGAGTGTGAGAACTTTGCTAATACCAGCATAGGACAGCTAGATGATTGAAGGTCAACCCAAGGGACACACCCATTTTTTGATGCAGAAGCTTTTAGGGCTACAATAGCGATTTGATGTGACTTTCCCTTAAAACTAGAGATTTTAACGAACACAATTTTCTAGGAAATACTTCAGTCTCCCATGAACTTAGTGGTTTACAGAGTGTGAGAACTTTGCTAATACCAGCATAGGACAGCTAGATGAATGAAAAAATAGCACTTTGTGATGATATTAAACATTGATGGACAATTTAAAACCTTTAAAAAAAGCACTGCTTATGTAGTTCAAGATGCCAACTTGTATAAAAAATAAGAAAAAGTTAAAAAATTGCATACTTAACAACAGTTTTCAAGTTTCGTGGTTTTGGCAGAGGAGCGACGATATGTTTGCTGACGACTTTCAGATCTATTTACCTAGTAAACTAGGTGAGCACTTGATTGAGTCAGTGCACCAGCTTAACACTGATTTGCTGGAAGTTGCTAGGTGGGCTTATAGAAATGGAATTGTTGTAAATCCAAAGAAAACTCAGGCCATCATTGTGTACAAGCATAAAATACCTACTGAAGCCATTCCACCTTTACTTGTTGATGGTGTGCCTGTACCCTACTTATCCCGAGTTAAAAATCTTGGAGTTTACGTTGACAGCACTTTATCCTGGGAACATCACGTGACTCATGTATGCAGTCGTATTTACGGAGGGCTGCATAGCCTGAGGCGCCTGTCTCGGTTCACTCCCCATTCCCTCAAAAAAAGACTTGCCACGTCTCTAGTTCTCCCTCATTTACTTTACTGTTCTATGTTCATCTCATGTTCGCTTTCAACTGTTTTTTATAATAAACTAAAAGTTGCATAATATTTATATATTATAATGCCAGTATCCGCTATGTACATGACATTAAGCCTCGCCATTCAGTTCGTGGATATTCCATTCTTTGTTTGCCTCTTGACGATTATTTTAATTTAAGAATCCTCAAATTTATGTTTTTATTTTTGAAAGGTTCCACTCCTCCATATTTGCGTTCATTATTCTGCAGGTCCTCCTCTGAGCGATCTGTAGGCTACCTAATTCCTTCACATGAGGGACTTTATTATAGCAAGTCATTGCAGGTGTATGGGGCTAGGATCTGGAACGATCCATCCAACTTCTTTACGCTCGTTGCCCACCCTCGGACGTTTCCAGTTGGCACTCATTGACCATTTCCGAACTGAGAGATGAAATCTTGGATAAACATGCATCCCTCCCCCCCTCCCCTTTACATAATATATATGTATATACTATGTATTATAATTAGCCCATAACTTTATTTTTGTTTGTATAGCCTCCAAATTCATATTTCAATCTGTCCCTAATTCATAGTTTACTGCCGTCATTATTTGTTGTTAATTCAAAATTTAATGTAATTCATGTCTGCACTATGTACTGTACGTTTTACCCAGCAGAATAAAGGCTTTGTTATCATTATTAATATTCGATATCAGCATATCCACTAGATAAATGCTTTCCTACCTACAAGGCCAGCCACTCGTTTTGAGGAATACATTTAAAATCAAACCGAAGAGCTCAATTTTCCACCAGAATTGTTTTCTTAAGATAATGAAGGAGTGCCTAGTGTAACACTATTGCTGCAAGAATAAAAAATAAAATCAGTCATGCAGCATGGCTACAAGAGCGAATTTTCGAAGAAATAACTGGTTTTCATCTAAAACGTTTGCATTTTACTGTTTTTAGTACAAAATTTGTCTCCTTTTTTTGCCGAGTAACACCTCAGCTTGTAGATTTTTCACCGCTGAACGCGATGCTGAGGTCAGTACTGCAATATCTTATTCCGTCAACATCTCAAGTAACCACGTTTCTTCATCTTCAAAGTGCTCTAGTTTGAGAACGGAATAAGATATCACACTTCTAACTTCACCATCGTGTACAACGTAAAAAAAGACTGTTCATTTTTGGAATTTATGGGTAATTTCCCCCCTTGCAATTCCCTCCAAACTCCTTAGAATGGGCCAATCTACTCCATCTACTAACTTATCCTTTAGATTGCCAAGACAGATTTTCCGTGCTAATTTGAACTGTTTATCTCAATTCTCATTTATAAATTATCTCATATTATGCTAAAACTCCATTCCTCAATAATTTAGTTGAGGATGATAGAATTTTGATGAAAAGTTCTAATTGGCACGGACAATAATATTGAATATTATTCAATTACCCCTTTAAGACCTTAGCTACACTGCAGACAATGGTATTGCATATTATGATCATCAATATTCTAATTCCAAATAATTAATTTTTCCGACAACCACTAGCTTCAAATTTGAGTTTACCAAGTGAACTTGCGTAGTTCATACTTTGAGCCCAACAGAAAGTTATTGCAAAAGAGTTTCCGCAGGCCCACCAGTTTCATCAGCATTGCTCGACCCAAATTCCGCCTGTCAACTCGCTGAGTGAAGAGGATAACAGTAAACATTTGCACAGAGGCCGCTAACCGGTTTTGATTAACAAATTCAATCAACTCTCGGGGAGAAGCTTCCATTAATCAAGATCGGAGGGTCACTTCGACAGTTTCGAAACCAGTGGCGAGGGAGCGTTATCAACGGTTACGTACCATACAAACTGTACATCCAACTATACTATCCACACTAATTATCCTCTTTCCACTCGTTCGTTATAAAGGTCGAGATGGCCTCCGAGGACCTTCTTTTCATCCTCCTCCATACGACAACAGCCCCTCGAGATGGTCGTGAAATGAATTCTGATTGTAGAGAAACAAGATTGTAGGTAATTTTGAAAAGGTACAAACGAACTAAGGGAATTCGTACATTACTCCTTCTATTTTGGTCCATGAGCTCCGTTAACACCTAATGAAATCAAGAAAGGAACACTACAATGTACGAGTACAACGAAATCTACCCGCCGAAATACCCGTTGGAAGAGTACACGAAAACTTCAGAAACCGGCTTCTTCAGTGTATTCAGAGTGAGGGCGCCCATTTGTCAGATACGCTGTTCAAAACCACTTGAAATCAAATTTCCAATACCTACATGTAAGGGAAAAATAAAAACTTAGACTATTTCTGATTACTTCTGTGTTCTGTTCTATTTTGTAATCCATCTGGTTGCCGCGCTCCACCCTGTACTTCAGGAAACAGATGTAAGTCACGATTGGCGTGCTGGGATTTCAAATGTTTTATGTTTCGGATTTTACAACACTAGGGTTTAATGAATACTATACATACACTACATTAAACTTTGATGTAATAATATTGATTTATTTTTCCAAAATAAAATTTTCATTAATGGGGAAAAATGTAAAAAGTTAAATTTTATTTTCCTATAATATAAAAATAGGATTCTCCTTCAAAAGAAAATCATGTCCCCCATCGCGATACCAACTTCTAGATTTTATCTTCATAATAAATAACTGGTTATGGGCTCTGTGGGCTTGTTTGGTCCTAGAAGAGCATCCTGGAATTCCTACTACTTAATTAACTTTTAATTAAAACTACGTTTTTAACCCTTAAGGGTAGCTACACGTCGATTCGACGCACATTCTCGGAAAATTCTCAAACAAAATTCAAAACAAAACGTTTTTCAGTGAACAGTACTACAATTTTTCACTTAATAAACAGTTTTTAGGTAAGTAGTCATACTTTCACTGCACATCAATCATAGT
Source organism: Stenodema calcarata (assembly GCA_963920205.1). Lineage (NCBI taxonomy): Eukaryota > Metazoa > Arthropoda > Insecta > Hemiptera > Miridae > Stenodema > Stenodema calcarata. The sequence continues at coordinate 23,159,500 of OY986061.1, read as the reverse complement.
CTTCATAAAACTAGGTCGGTAACTCACAAAATACCTAAGTCTACTATATATCTACGAATTTCCAAAGAACATTTTTCTAAAAATTTCTTTCTGAACACAGCCTAACAATTCCCCTAATAATATTATGATAATATACGTCAAAACATCCTACTTGAATACATAATGTTGATTATCCGGATGTGCGTCTGACTCAACTTTTCATAGCCCTCGGGGAAGGGGTTCAAAACGAATTTTGAAATTTTGAAAATTTTATAACTCGAAAAATTCAGATGGAATGGTATAGTTTTTAGTTCACATTTACATAGTTTTTTTCCAGATTTTTTCAAGACGCTCCGCAGCTTTGTACGACCAGCCGTTCGTTCACAATGAGGACTCAAAGTTGGAGCAGATCAAAAGTCGTCACATGAGGGTGAATCATGCGACATCCTGTCCGGTCTGTGTTCATACTGGCTGATTCGAATAGCACATGGTTTACCGATATCTAGTTTTAATTAAAATTATCAATCATTTTCAAAAAACATTAATTATTTTTAATAACTAGCTAAAAAGCTCTAGGATTCGGGAACGAGTAGAACTACAATGTTTTTCGATGACTTGATCTATTTCTCATAAAAACGTTTTAAACTAGGTACAAAACAATGAAGATCCGAACTAGCACCATGTGAACCAATTGAAAAGCGGTTATCACTCATATCAATAGGACAGTCCATCCAAGCATGGATGCTACAACATTATACAACAGTGTAATGAAGCTGGCGCGACATGGTAGGCGGAAGAACAAGGAACTAACAGTACCTAATTCTATGAGGCACAAGGCTGAACTAGTAATTCTATGAGGCACAAGGCCGAACATTCTCCACCCCTCCAATGACATCAGTCATTACTCTCTGACTCCTTGGGGAGGGGGCACAATTTGACCAGACCCCTGGTGAGCTCACCCAAGACCGTGCGCATGATCAACACTACATCACCTAGTACAGGGATTTGAGAGGGGGAGTTCCATTCTTGACGTGTTTGAAGATCTAACAGATATTTGGTACTCCATTTTGTCCAAAAGGATTGAACTATCTGGTTGACAAAATTCCATTTGGGAACTAGCCTAGAGCTAACAGGGGGGGGGGGGGGGAAGCATCTGACTCAGGTAATGTGGTCAGGGGGCGCTGAAATAAAAATGCCTCTGAGTAAGTCCTAGTATATCGTCTTGGGACGCAGACTGGTAAACCAATGGTCTGCTGTTCAGGACAGCCTCTACTCGAGCTATGATTGTACTGAACGTTTGGTACTTCACCGTTTGATCGCAAAGGTTAACCCTGATCAATCGTTTAGCGGACTTGACTGCCGCCTCCCACAACCCACCAAAATATGGAGATCGAGGGGGAATGAATTTCCACACCACTCCCCGAGCTGTCAATTGAGTCACTAGGTCCTGAGCTACAACTCGACCTAGAGCTACACGAACTTTTCTGAGCAAGTTGGCATACCCAACAAAATTTGTTCCGTTATCTGAATAAACTACTGAGGGGCCCCTTCTATGGGCCATGAATTGCTCTAGACACTGCATAAAGCCATCTGTGCTAAGGTCTATTACCACCTCAAGGTGGATTGCCTTGGTTGCAAAGCAGACAAACACGGCTAGGTACATGTCTAGCTTGCGAGTGCCTCTCAAACCAGCAATGGATACAGAGAAAGGACCTGCGAAGTCCAACCCTACATGACTGAATGTAAACGACTGTGACTGAATGTAAACGACCGTTTCACCCTACCAGAGGGTAACTGACCCAGCTCGGGTTGGAAAGGTTTTGGTTTGACGCACTTGGACAAGACTCTGTTCACTACGTTGCGACCATCAATTATCCATAGGGTCGTACGAAGATGAGCTAATGTTGCCTTTGGACCTACATGCATGCACCTCTCATGTGCTTGCCAAACTACCAAGAGTGTTAGAAGGTCCGTAGAGGGGAGTAAAGCAGGGTGCTGCGTCTCATATGAATTGGAACTATGAACTAATCTACCTCCTACAGGCAGCAACCCATCTGCTGATCGAAAAATGGCCAGTTGTTTCATGATCTTTGTTCTAGGCCCAGATCTATCAAGAGCTAGGGCAATGTTGGAAAAGTGCTGATTCTGAGCTCTTGTGATTAGAGCAGTGTCTGCAGATCTAAGTTCCATTGTAGATAACGGAACTACATGATTGTGGAGCGCATTCAGACTTCCAGTATGATTCCGTGACCTACGTGTATTGGTTTGTTTTGATCTACAACTGCTAACGAATCTGAATACCCAAGCAGTTAGTCGTCTGAGTCAATTGTGAGAACTAAATTTCTGTTCTAGTTCGTCTGTACAAATGTTTAGGTTCACTCGCGGACTGGAAGATCTGATTTCTTCTTTGATGGTCTCAGAAGTGAGATTAGGACGAATTGGCCATTGTGAACGATCTACAAGAAGCCACTCAGGGCCCTGCCACCAGAGCTGATTATCAAGTAATTGAGCTGGCAGGTTTCCTCGGGAAGCAACGTCTGCTGGGTTATCCCCTGTGCAAACGTGGAACCAATGTTCAGCTGGCAGGTTTGACAGTGTCTTTGCTACCCTGTTGCCTACAAACACCTTCCAGACAGGTGCTGGTTCAGCTGTCAGCTACGATAGGGCTACAGAACTATCCGAACATGCTACTACTTAATTGTCAGGTATGTGTGAAAAGTGAGAACGAATTTTTTTCACTGTTTTGCCTAGTAACTCAGCTGCTAGCAATTCTAACCAAGGTATGGTCTCAGTTTTCATGGGAGCTATCCTTGCTCTAGAGATTACCAACCGAGTAGCTTGTGCATTCATATGATACACAACGCAAGCATACGCGCTCTCAGAAGCGTCAGCAAACCCTCTTGACCACTGAGTTTGATGTACAGAACTAATGTGACGCGGGATGCGCAATTTAGACAGTTCCTCCATAGAGCTAGATAGGTTGGTCCAATCATGAACTAAGGATGGGGGGAGGGGATCATCCCAATCGTACTTAGCATGACATACTTCACGCTGTATGGATCTAGCAAAGACTGATAGGGGCATGACCCATCCAGCAGGGTCATAGATTCTACCTTTGGAGTGGTGGGTACTTTGAACATGAATGAATCCGACCTGGGATCCCAACAGACGTCTAACATCTTAAGCGTGGTTTGATCATCCTCCTCAATTCCCAGATCAACAGCCTCAGTAACGAGCAGCCTATGCTCAAGCGGGATGCCATTTAGCAGACGTTGATCATTAGATGCCCATTTACGCAACTCTAGTTGGGCGGTGGCTAGCAGATCTATCAGTTCATCTCTAGCTTGGACCGCCTCCAACAGAGTACCACCCCCTCCATGCGCGTCGTCAACGTACGTTCTGTTGAGCAGAATCTCTGCACCAAGGGGGTAAGTGTCCCTGTTGGACTGAGCTAAGTGCTGGATCACTCAATTTGCTAAGAATGGGGCAGAAGCGGTACCATAGGTAACAGTGGACAGTGCATAGTCCTTAACGTCCTGATCTGAACTATCTCTCTGCACTATCCGGAGCATAATATTATCATGATCTTCAGTGGGATGAAGGAGCTGTCTAAACATTTTACTGATATCAGCAATGAATACGAACTGAACTGATCAGAATCGACAAATAATGTCACAGATGTCAGGTTGCAAGTTGGGTCCTACCAATAGAATTTCGTTCAAAGATCTGCCATTGGACGTGCGCTGAGATGCATTGAACACTACCCGAATCTTTTGGGAGGATCATTGGGCCTATGTACCGCATGATGGGGTACGTAATAATGAGCTAGATTAGCAATTGGTGGGGCCACTTGATACATATGACCAAGATCTATATATAGTTTTTGCAAGTCAAATTGAGAATTTTCCAAATCAAATTGAGAAGTTTCCAAATCAAATTGAGAATTTTCCAAATCAAATTGAGAATTTTCCCAAATAAATTGAGAAATTTCCTAATCAAATTGAGAATTTTCCAAATCAATTTGAGAATTTTCCAAATCAAATTGAGAAATTTCCAAATCAAATGGAGAATTTTCCAAATCAAATTGAGAATTTTTCAAAGGAGAATTTTCTTTAAAAAAAAGACAGAAAGGAATTATCCAAACTAGGTAAAGTGACAATTTTTCGAATGAAATCAAAACTTTTAATTATGAATAAAATGGTACAAGGTACCATTTAGCCATGGTATAGGTACCTAGTTGAAAGAAAGAAATCCGCCTTTTTCACTTAAAAAAAAAAAAAAAAAAAAAATCAATTTTCCATATTTTGAGTAAAATGAGGTAGGTATTTACGTAGGCTAGTATGTACTTGAATAATAAATGTAGTGGGTTCCCAGCAGCTGCGTTTGTTAACTGAACTAACATGTCCATCATCCAATTGGTACAATCTGCTGATGAAATGGTAGGGATGCTTTGAGCTATCACTTCACTCAAAATGAGATTCTGCGCTGACGCACTTATAGCTTCTTACTACCTACTAGATTTAAAAGAAAAGTTTATGGTTCGTGCCTATTTTATTTGGAATTCTCAACTTGATTTGGAAAATTCTCAATTTGACTTGGAAAAGCTATATTCCTGAATGAACGAAAGGTATGCTGTGGCTAACACTGGGTTGTTCCTGAACTTGGACTCCAATCTGTAGAACTGCCGCAGCGCCATGTTTCTAGAACTACCCAATGACGATCTATAGCTTTTCCAATTCAAATTGAGAATTTTCCAAGTCAAATTGAGAATTTTCCAAGTCAAATTGAGAATTTTCCAAATCAAATTGAGAATTTTCCAAATCAAATAGGCACGAACCAAAAACTTTTCTTTTGAATCTAGGTAGGTAGTAAGAAGGTATAAATCCGGTCGAGAAAGCTTTCTCCAAGATCAATCTGTACCTACGTGAGAAACATTCTCAGTGAGTCAGCGCAGAATCTCATTTTGAGTGAAGTGATAGCTCAAAGCATCCCTACCATTTCATCAGCAGATTGTACCAATTGGATGATGGCCATGTTCGTACAGTTAACAAACGCAGCTGCTGGGAACCCACTACATTGATTATTCAAGTACATACTAGCCTACGTAAATACCTACCTCATTTTACTCAAAATATGGATAATTGATTTTTTTTTAAAGTGAAAAAGGCGGATTTCTTTCTTTCAACTAGGTACCTATACCATGGCTAAATGGTACCTTGTACCATTTTATTCATAATTAAAAGTTTTGATTTCATTCGAAAAATAGTCACTTTAGTTTGGATAATTCCTTTCTGTCTTTTTTTTTTTAAAGAAAATTCTCCTTTGAAAAATTCTCAATTTGATTTGGAAAATTCTCCATTTGATTTGGAAATTTCTCAATTTGATTTCGAAAATTCTCAAATTGATTTGGAAATTTCTCAATTTGACTTGGAAAAGCTATATCTTGAGCAAACGGGAGGGTAACTAACCTACCTACCTGAACTAGTTCGCAGGACTTGATCTACAAACAATTTTTCAGCTGCCAATTCAGCAGGAGCCCATGGCAGGACTTCCTCTACCGCTTTGATTTCAAACATGAGGAGGTGATCTGTGTTGTTCGAACTAATGGTATGATTGGCAACAGAGCCATGAACTGTCTGCATGTCCTCACCAGAAGTAGAAAGGGCTAGTGAGGTAGGTACGACGGCCTCCAAACTACTAGTGCAGCACTTCTGAGCTAATGCAAACAGTGATACCTCCCTCACAGCGCTCAAGAGTGGAGGAACAACTGTAAATAGATTCCAAACCCAAACTACTTTTGATGAGTTATTACCTACATCTTCCTCAATGTAATCTGACTGAATTGGATCCAATGATGACTTGGGGACTAAATTTTTATCTACTGGTGAACTAGCTGATTCTGACTTTGCTGATGAATTTTGACGGTTGACTACATGGAGAATCTTCATGATGCTTTGAATTTCATCAGACCTATACTCTTTCCCCAAAGATAGGAATGACCTAGCTGGCCTGATTCTTATCAAGCTGGAAGGCATTCCGAACCACTGTCAAAGTAGTTCGTCTTGTCAACTGGATTGAACTTAACAGTTTTCTCATTGGCACTTTCTGCTAATTTACCAGGAACCAACCAACCTACTTCTGATCTAAGCATCCAGGGAGAATTACCAACTGGGGACCGCATTTTTGGGTGAACTAATTGCATGAACACATCCGTTCCTAGCAGAAGAGCAATATTTGCAGATTTATTGAACAATGGATCTGCCAGGTCGCCACCAACCCCCTGAATATGCGGCCATTGATCTATGGAAAAGTCCCTTGTGGGTGACTGTGACCATAGGGACATATGCAAAGATAGGAATTCTACGACCAGCCCAGGTATGTAGAAAGAATGATGTCACTCCTAATACAGTCTGCAATTTTCCAACCTGCATATCGTGCCTACCCACCTGCCATCCGGCAGATTGAACTATGGAGTGGGATACCAAATTGATCTGAGACCCCGTGTCCAACAAGGAACGTGCTGTAAACTTAATGTCACAACCATTATGCGACACAGTCACTCTAGCGGTGGGGAGCAATGACAACACTGGTCTGAAGTGAAGGTTAGATCTAGTGCCTCCCTGCCTACTGTGATCCCAAGGAGATTTTAAACTACAGTTGAGCACAGGGGAACGTCAGGGACACCCTGTGTTCAAATTTTTTCGCTTGGATTATTCCTGTCAAATTGGTGTGCGCCTCAAACTACACCTAGGGGGGAAGGCAGCACTGCAACCCTGGGATGTAGCTTATGAACTAGACTATAACTAACCGTCTGGGCCGTGCAATGAGGGACCCCGCTGCTGTGTTTTCCGTCCCAATCTGGGTGAGGTGTCAAGACAGCTGAAGTATCGTCACCAGAGGTCGTAGGTACTATCATGCACACATCATTAGTGACAGCCAAGCTACTGTCCAAAGTCTTACAGTTATACATCCTACCTAGGGGATCGGAGCAAACATGAAAATCCTTGATCTTAGAACTAGTTATACCCGACCTACCTACATGTCGGGGCTCAACATGTTTATGAACTAGATTCTTCCTGCCATCTGACAAAACCCGCCTACTGCCCCTATCAGAACTAGTCACTGAACTAAAAGGGGATCTGTCAGCACGGCAGCTTTAATATCGTCAGATCCTCTGCTCTCCAAAGACACAAGAGAGCTCCAATGTCGTGGCGGACCGTCCGCAACTTCAGGCTGAACGTTATGAAGTCACGGCGGTGTTTGGTTGCTTCTTGGGGGCAGCTCCTTTTGTGGCCATAGATCCAGAGTGTATCAGGGGGTGATGTGAAGCTCCGCAGTGGCAGCGTCGAGCTGACGGGCATTCGTGAGAAGGGTGGCGATGCAAAAAGCAGTTTGCACACACTCTGGACTGCTACATGACCTATTCTCTCTTGCAGGGGACGGTTCTTAAACGCTTCACAGTAATAAAGAATGTGTGAATCCCCACAAAAATGGCACCTCAGCGCAGATGGTCGATTTCTGGACCAGGCGGTAGTAGGCCTGGGTCTAGAGGAGAGGGGCTAATTGCTCTTAGAGTTTTCAGAGGGAGGAGTTAGTGGTATGGCTGCTTTGTTGATTTTTGGCCTAGAAGGGGGACTTGAATTGGTACGATGCTGGCTGCCGTAATCTTAACTACGTAATTAAATACACAACGAACTAAGCGAATCAGCGGAACTGAAGATCTAACCTCTCCCGCAAGTCCGGAATGAATCTCTCGGCACTCGCGGACAATATTCCCGGGTATTCACGAATAGAACTACAATGTTTTTCGATGACTTGATCTACTTCTCATAAAAACGTTTTGAACTAGGGAGGTACAGAACAATGAAACTCCGAACTGGCACTATGCGAATGAATCACGGTTATCACTCATATCTGATACTAAGTAGGACAGCATCCAAGCATGGATGCTACCACATTATACCACAGTTTAGTGAAACCGGCGCGACATGGTAGGCGGAAGAACAAGGAACTACCTAACTGTAGTTCTATGAGGAACAAGGTCGAACATTGTAGATTAGGGATGGGAATCGATAATCGATTTTTTATAAAAATAGATTTTTCAACACCGATCATCGATTTTTCACAATCATTGTGAAGCTCGGATTTTTTTCCGATGATCGATTGTTAGGCCACGATGCATCGATGTTTTCTCTACAACCAGGATCCAAAGTTGAAAAACTGCAAATTCTTGACACAACGGTTCATTATCTTCTTTGTACAGATCACCCTTCTGTCTAGATCACTAGGTCTAAATGTTTAGATCCTAAATGTTGGATTGATTATTATTATGAATTATCACTAATTATTAATAATTTTATCAGTAATAATAATTATTAATTATGATTAATTAATTCGATAAAATTCTGGGGTTTTACTACGTCAGTAATAATACGATATAATTCTGGGGTTTACTACGTCGGTAATAATTTTTCTATAAAAGAAGTACCTACCAACAAACATTCGAAATTACCTTCATTTTCGTAGCACGAAACGTACCTCAGAACAAAAAACTCGACATCAGTAAAACCATATGATGTTCCAAACAGCTCGTTAGTATGAAAATTGACCTGTATTTCAACCGTTTGATTCACGATCGTGTTGACAGGCTCAACCTTTGAGCCGTCATTGTGAACGAACGGCTGGTCGTACAAAGCTGCGGATGGCCTTAAAAAATTCTGAGGAATAAACTCTATCTAAATATGAAATAATAAACATTCTAAGTATATGAATTTTTCGAGTTTTGGAATTTTAAAAATTTCAAAATTCGTTTTGAACCCCTTCCCCTTGACCTAGGGTTATGAAAAGTTTCGAGGACCATTGTGGGGTTGGCCGGAACCCATAAAAAAAAAAAATTCGTAATTTCAACTCAACGCTAACTGGGCAAAGTGCCGCGGACGGCGTACGGCGGACGGACGGATTTTTTTTTAATTCGATTTCCTGAATCTACGTATCTTGAAACGTAAACCAACAAATTGTGAGGGGGGTTAAAAAAATTTTTTTCTTTGGGCGATTCCAATGGTTCATTATCGAAGATAATAAACCAAGAGATCAACAACATGCTAAAAAGAGGGAGCTGATGTTGATGTCTTTGACTTGGTGTTTTGTTGATGTTGTGTTGTTGTTAGTGCGAACGATTATTTTCTAAAGTCGGGCTAATCTCACACAGGAGAGAAATCGTTTGAAGGGGGACGTTCTGTCCAAACTCCTTTTTTGCGGCCGAACATTATTATTTTTGGAACATCGGGGACAGTCGCATGGTTTTCCCCACCCTAATTAATAGGTTCTTCAATTAAATACATACCTACGTTATTGACATTTTGACGTTATTGACGTTATTGACGCTCTGCCTTTACTCTGGCACATAACTCGAAAAACGTTACACAAAAAAAAAAAAGCGTCAGACGAAATCGTCACGAAAATTTCTGATGATTTTCGCTTACAACCGATTCGTTGCTACGGAACTGTATCTTCGCCAGTTATCATCGTACAAAAATCGTTCACCACTCGTTGGATAGCTCTCAATTTACCTAACCATATTACGTTAACCACTGCGGAGTGTGTGGCCGACAAGCTGCGGTATGAGCGTGATTGTTTAAATAATTGTTTACACACAGGTGATCATTCTCAGTAATTTATATTGTCAACACGAATTGCAAGCTTCATATAATTTTCTGCAAAGACATAAAATGTCCCAATGTGTTGCAGACTCGTATGCAAGCATTTAGTTTTTGACATTTTCATGTCTTTGCTTTGGCACATAAACTGAAACGGGAAAAAATTTGTTCCCTTGATTCACCCTTTCCTTTAGATCACGTCAGAACACAAGCGACCGGCGGGCCACTACGTCAGAGCCTATGACGCACGAGCGTATGACGTCAGACGGCTGGCAGGAGGCCAACTAGTACGTCAAAGCGTATGCCGTAAGAGCCTATGACGTCAGACGGCTGGCAGGAGGCTAACTAGTACGTCCGAGCCTATGACGCACGAGCGTAGGACGTCAGAGGGCTGGATGGAAAGTTTTTACACGAAGATTCAACAAAAGACAATCGAAAACGGGGGATTGAAATCAGGTGATCAAAGTCACAAATGAACTGGAGGTGCCAGCCACAACTTATTAAATAATGATACCTAGATGAAACTTTAGCTCATCATCCAAATTTTATTAAGCAATTTTCTAAGCAATTAAGCTATTTTCGTGGAAATAGACTCTCTCACTCTATACCTCCGTTTTTTATTTAAATAATGACTCATAGTCAAAATCGTGGGCTTGTTTGGAATCTGGCTGCAGGAAAACTCTCTTGGTCCACTTGGCTTGATTCTGTTTGGAGTGGCTCCACATTTTCATCTTTCCCTGCCAGGAAGAGTTCGTGTCATTCCCCTCGAGCTTGGCCTGTGCGTCGCCTGCATAGCGAGTGACGGCCTGGCATTGTCGTGTTGAGGAACGATGTTTCTCATGGGAGATCGACGCCTTTTGGTGCGATAGCATTTGTCATATTCAAAAGTTGACTATGCTTTTGCGTTCATGAAGAAAATCCACGGAATGAGTATCTTCTGCAGAAGATGTATCCCCATATACATATACATCTATCCCCAAAAACAGTAAAAAAACATTTTCTGAAGACAGCCTCGTTTTCGCCTTTACTAAGTAGTAGGTACCCTTTTCCCTCCCTGCCACGACTCAAGGTCGCCAGATGTGCTACAACTTATAGTAGACTGCTATATTTTCGGACAAACGAGTGTTGAGATTGGGTAGCACAACAGGCGTAGGGAATATCAATGAGGGTTAGTTTCGAAGGAGGATTTCAGGCAGGAGGGAAATTAGGAAGGATTGGAGTCTGAACTAGACAACAATAATACGGATTTTGAAATATTAAATTGGAAAATATGTTGAACAATGTGAGTTTTTTGACAAAAACTTGACTAGGTACTTGTTTTGAGACACTGAATTTTGAAAATCTCTGATCTAAAACAAATTTTGAGATTCATTTAGACCGAACTGGAACACAGTATTGTATTCGCTCCCGTGAAGGTACCAATTCACACTGTTACTGTGTCAATCAATACACTCTCTCTGTGCTAACTTGAATCATTCAATACCTGCATCAATAAATAACTGCAACCAAAGTCACAACAAAATTTTGGCTCACGAACCTCAATGACAATATCCTGAGGGTTTTCACGCCGAAAAAATGCGATAAGAGTAGTAAGCCGACCTAAGTAGTTCGATCAATAAATCATAAATACTTTATATTTTATTGAATGATTCTCGACAATCCAAAATTGACTCATAGAGGAAGTGCCGGGCTGTAAAGGCGAAACCCAACCCGGTGCGTTCGGTTTAATTGAATATCGATTGTAGATTCCCAGTTACGCCTCAACAGTCTTATTTACGATGATTTGATTAATTTCGCTGTCATGACCCCCACCGCGCTGCCGCCATTCAATCCCCGCTTTCCAGGTACAGATTACCCTTTGATCGCTGAAACCAATTCGTATCGGTTATGGAAATTTCTCAAATTAACCCGATTAATATTGGGGAGGGAGAGGAGATCCGATTTGTATCTAGCGTATCGCGTCTAACCACCCACTTATTCTTGCTTGTGTCTTGAGCCATAAATATCAAAGCAGGTAATTGCACGAGACGCTTAGTATTCATTAAAAACCTTCAGTTTGTAGATGAGCGGCGCCGGTGGGAATAATTTGTGAGCGCAAAGCCTTGTGGTGGAGTACAGCTGAATCAGATGTGCCGTTGTACGACGTCTTATCGGTAAATGGATTACTTATGATCCTTCGTGGCACCGTGGAACCCAAAACCACCACTTTATATCACGTAATATGGACGATGTTATGCAAACTTCAGTCAAACGCCAAAATATTACATATTTAGGTTTTGGTACCAGTAGATTCGTCTGGTTGAATATGTACCTACTTTCAGAATTTATCGTTCGTAGAGCGCTCAGTATTATTCCGTGCAAACCACAAGGTCGATAGACATTTTACGTGAAACGTTAGAGAACTTTTACACTTCGCATTTACCGTCAATAAATGAAAACCACCTCAAGAATTTGGCGCAAAGTTGCTACAAGTACTTGGAAGTCGTACTCGATCAGTGGTCAACCTTCCGGGACAGCATGAGCGAATTGATTAAGAGGCTGCAGAATCGCACGAAGATGCTGACACCTCTCCTTCACAGCCCTTTTTTTTCAATCGACAACAGGTTGTTGGTATATACCTAAAACCATGGGCCAATATGGGGAACCTCTTCTGCCTCACGATTCCGCCGTGCTCGAAACGGCAACAAAACCAGATTCTCAAAGGAACATCGTGCGTGCTCTCCCTCTTGTAAGAAATGCCACAATATACATAATATTAAATCGACATTGGGATGGAGACCCCCAGTAAGTTCAGGCATAGGCTCATGAGCTCATACATGAGGCTCATGAGCTCATACACGAGGCTCATGAGCTCATACACGAGGCTCATGAGCTCATACACGAGGCTCATGAGCTCATACACGAGGCTCATGAGCTCATACATGAGCTCACTCATGAGTTCAGGCATAGGCTCATAGGCTCTTGGAGAACCAGTGGGTTTGGACTGCTTCTGGATGGGCGATAAAGGTAACCTTTATCGCCCATCCAGGAGCAGTCCAAACCCACTGGTTTTCCAAGATATTGAACCATTCGAAGTCGCTCAAAAACTTCCACGCCCTCTCTCCTCATTTTTGCCAGAAATGTTTGCGTGACTTTTTATTTTATTTTTTTTTCAAATAGTTTATTCCTTCGTTTTGAATTTAAAGTATTTTACTCCGCTATTGACCTTCTAATTTTTGACTCATCAAGTCTATAAGTATTTAATGTCTGTACACAACTACATTAAGCTATATTACTTGTAATGGTCTTACTGAATGAATCATTTTCAATTGAGAAAAAAAAAACGTAGTAAATTCTTGACACAACGGTTTATTATCTTCTTTGTGTTGGAGGTATCGGGCGATGCTTGTGGCTGAATATAATTGGTGATAAGGCTCCCCCAGGTTTGGCAGAAAAATAAATAATGCATAATATACATAATATGTATATTATACATTATTTATATATTATATAGATAAATAAAGATACAAACAAATAAATAATATAATATATATTATACAACGTTTAATATAGGTAGTGTACAACAATTTCATGGACAAATCGGCGACTTCAGGCAATCCGGCAGACAGGGTTCACACCAATTGCCAATCATGTTTTGTTATTAAATAACAATCAGTTATGTAACAATTTAATTAAACAATCTTGTAAAAATCAACATGCTTTTTCTTCTTTCTTCTTATTCTTCTTATTATAGAGCTTGTGTCATTAGCAGATTAGCCAGCTAATAGCTTTCAACGAGGGATGGTTTCCTAGCAAAGCTTGAAACTAAAATAAGTGTTATTTTGTATTTCATGATTAAACGCATTAAAAAAAAAAAAGTCTTTAAACAAGAGAACTCACCGCTAGAAGAGTTGGTACTGGCAATATAACACTGTCCACACTATTAACTGACAATATATTAAATATATTACAAATATATTAAATATACAAATTTTGTATCGTACTAAAGTCAAAACGGATTGCACAAAATCAAGAGCAAGACTTATTTCAAAAGTTAGCACAGGCATGAGAATCAGAATGCACATATTATGACTGTAGTTGATCAAGTTGGTCTCAATCAGGTGTCCCGCTGTGAAGACGTATTTTCAGCAATATCTGTACACAACTAGGTACATTAAGGTATGTTACTTAATGGTCTTACTGAATAAATCATTTTCAATTGAGAAAGAAAAAACTCTGCAAATTCTTGACACAACGGTTTATTATCTTCTTTGTGCAGATCACCCTTCTGTCGAGATCACTAAATGGTAGATTATGAATATCCAATAATTATTCCGCCTCGTCCACCCTTCTCATCCACCCACCTCCTCACTCCTCCTCCCTTCGCCCTTCTTCACCCCCCTCCATCACTCCTCCTCCCTCCCTCTCCTCCCTACGAGGCCACCATTGACAACAGCTATGAAAGATCTTTGTAGGTAGGTACGTATAAGCAAGTCGATTCATCAGTTCGGGTATTTATTAAAATATCAAAGTTTGTTGTGTGTCATGATTGTTTGCGGATCTTCTGCGTTTATTACGACTTATAATTCTTGACACACCGGTTGATGAATTAATACTAATAAAATGTACCGATATAATTCTGGGGTTTTAATTCCACCTGCCTACGTCGGCAATAATAATTATTTAGAAAAAATAATTATTATTACCTAGATAATAATAAATAATAATTATTAGGAAAATTATTTTTCTATCAAAGAAGTGCCTTCCAACAAACATTCGAAATTACCTTCACAAAAAGTACCTCAGAACAAAACATTCTGCAATTTCTTGACACAACGGTTTATTATCTTCTTCGTACAGATCACCCTTCTGTCTAGATTACGGAATGATAGATTAATTATTATTATGAATTATCATTAATTATTAACAATTATTATCAATTAGTGTAAATTATTACCTAATAACCAGTGTTGGCTATTAGTGATATTTATACATTATTATTAATTATGATTATCAATCATTATTAGGTATTAATTTACTCGACATTTGAAAACCAGGAGCTGTTCGAATCAGCTGATTCAGTATGAAAATTGACCCGACAAGCTTCCTAACGATTCACTCTCACGTTGATGGCTTTCGCCCCTCATTGTGAACGAACGGCTGGTTGTACAAAGTTGCAGATGGTCTCAAAAAATTCCAATTAATAAACTCTAACTAAATGTGAACTAAAAAATATACCGTTACATTTGAATTTTTCGAGATGTGAAATTTTCAAAATTTCAAAATTAGTTTTGAACCCCTTTCTTTTACCTAGGGTTATGAAAAACTTCGAGGATTATTGTGAGGTTAGTCCGAACCCGTAAACCAAATATCGTAATTTTAGCACAAAGCTAACTGGGCAAAGTGCTGCGTACGGCATACGGCGGACTTTTTTATTATTTTTTTTTTTAAATTCGATTTTCTGAATCTACGTATCTTGAAACGTAAACCCTCAAATTTTGAGGGGGGTTAGAAAAATGTTTTCTTTGGCCGATTCCAATGGTTCATTATCGAAGATCATGAACCAAAGACGCCACACGACGCCACGTTTGAAGGTCCCTCTAGTATTTTATTGCGTTGAAGGTCCCTTTGGGCGTTAATCACTTCACGCGCCTTCTATTCACTAGTTTAGTAAATCAATGAGCGACTTAATTTCGTTAGTGGTCGTAATATATCAGTGCCATTTGTTCGGTTGTTTTTTTGAAACCCTTTTCATATAAAATTGGACTCAGGATGAGATTTCAAAGTTTGTCCGTCACGTTACAATATGATGATAAAGGACCCTCTCAATGAGACGGCTCATGTGGCCAAGGGGTCCTTTTTTGTGCGCTAGAAGGAATTTCAGAATCCGAAGAGCTTCCGAGTTGCTCTCAAAAAGATTCATTTGCAGCGGGGGTTGAAAAAAAAGGTAAATTGTGACTGGGAAGAACACGAGGGCATCTTGCGGCGGGGGAAGAAGCCAACTCCTGAGGGAAGATCTTGTATTATAGTGAGCCGCGCAGAGCTTTACAGACTAACATCAAAAGGATGTAATAAAGCAAAAGTGAAAGAGCGGGGCTCGGATTTCCTCATAAAGCGAGGCGGCTCATTACCCTCAACAACCGGATTAAAAAGTCGTTAACTGCGGCTCATTATTAAGAGGAATTTTCCAGCTGCTACCACGGGGTTAGATAATAATTTAGAGCTGACTTCGAAGAAGAAAAAAAAAACTCGGGAATTTCATAAATGAACGAATGAAGGAAAGGGGGAAAATCACTCATTTGCTGAGTCCAAGAAGTGGGAATTTCCCTCGAGATTGTGATACCTACTGAACCAATTCAGTTGTTCAGTTTAATAATTATTATTGGTGACAGATTGCAGAACAAAATTTTCAATTCCATTCATTGACATTTTTACTCACGTCTCCAACATTGACATTTTCACTCACGTCTCCAACATAGACATTTTCACTCACGTTTCAGTCTACTGTACGGATTTTGTACGTGTACATGTCTCCAAATTCTTGTCTAGCTCATTAATCTAGTCATTTACATGAGGTTTTGGAGCCACAGGGGAAGAAGGCGCAATATCAATCCAAGTAAATTGTTGGGAAATCAGATTTTTTGTACGACGTTGTCTGTAAAATAAGTACATTAGCAGTGTATTAATCCATCAATTAAAAAAACTTATATCAACTTCATTGTGGAATACACTACCAAGTATGTACATTTCAGGTTTATACCTACTCATAACTAGACACTTGTGGTATATTTGCCACCCAGAGGTACCTAGTTAACGGAAATCCACTACAACTAGGTACCTAGTTATATACTTAGAGTAGAATTGAAGACAACGATGTAAGCCATGTGCGGTGATGGACGTGGTTAAGATCAGCACCAATTAAGCATAACGGAGCAACAATCAACGCCAAAAAACTAACGACTTATTATAAGTAGCAATGTTTACTAGTTGCTGAGTCCCATAGGATACTTTGTACATACTCTGCTATCTCCGGGAACTCCGGTTCTATCCAACCAATGGTTAAATGTACAGGACTATAGATATACCACGATTGAGAGGGATCAAGTTTTATACATCGGGGTTCGATACCATTTTGGCAGATTAAGGGGGTTGATTCCTGTGTGACCTCATATGAATTTCATCGTAATCTGGACTGGTGTTCGTCTACCCATGCGCAAAACGCAGCGTTTTTAACAGGCGCTTTTGTTAGCAATTTACAGGTCCCTAGACCGGTCATGATTTTTATCCGTATCGGAAGTATTTCCTAATCTGAGTACAGCTGGTCAATTTCAATACCCTCTGAAACCCTCAATTAAATGGGTGTCAGGAAGAAGGGCCTATGTCACGATTTCGACATTTTAAAGAGCGCTAAAAAAAAACTAGGATGTTGCTAATTACCACTAATAAAATTCTGCTGGCGTGACATAGGCCCGTCTTCCGTTGGGAAAATTAAAATTCATCACAAACTATTTATTACAAAAAGAGTCAATGTTTTATTTTTCTCTGAGTACTACATTGACTATTTACATTTTATTTTTCTCCTTGTAGTAAATGTTTTGGAATGCCGACAGTTGGGTGAAAAACCTTGGTTACTCTTGATTACTTGATGGGTCATTATGAGATAGTTTGTACCAGACGTACTTACTTACTAATTTGGAGTTTGGTTTCTTTCCACTATTCAAACGCCTAGCCTCAGAAAGTGACAAATTAATTTGAGCCATTGTAAACTTCCATTGAAGAAGTTTTCACTCTCACAGTAAAGAACGCAAAATATGAATGTATAGCTGATAACATAGGTACGCCTTAGTTAAAATCTGAAAACAATGGGAACTTTTTACTCCACATCACATTGGCCCTTATTCCACGAAAAACTTGGTTTCGAATTCGTCACATAGGACACCCTTCGTCCGTACACCCATTCAATTGTCCTGCTGAAATTCCGTTATGACCAACGCCCGTATAAATGCGTCTTGTATCTTGTAGACGTCGAATTCCGTCGAACATTCGGTTGACCGAAATTGGTTTGTAACAACAAAGAAATCTTTTCAAGTTACCAAATCTTTCTTTTTCCCAACCCGCCGCAAATATTTGTCGGAAATAAACTTTGTGGAAGGTGGATTGGAGGCACTTGTTGGACCTGAGGGTCCCCTCTCTCGCCTACACACACGTAACCTCCTACGTACAGTTCCACCGCTGTTTTCTCCCCCCTGTCGAATCGAACTGTATATTCCGAGTCGGGAAAGTAGAGAGAGAGAAAAAAAAAGTCGTATTTCCGAAGATTCGAAACGAGGAAGCGATTCAGGTGGGGCAGTGAGGTATGTTTTCCCAAGTTTTTTCCTTCTTTTTACCCTTCGGAACCACTCTCGATAACGTACGATAACGACGGTAACTTTCCAACCTGCAGTTTGCTTCTACATCTTAGTTCTAGACTCGGAGTCATTCATGAGTTTCATATTAAGAAACTACCTAATGGTATCATGTTTAATATTATTACACATGATACCATTAGGCCAATTGTACAGATTTACTCGGGACAGTCCTGCTTTGACCATCCAGATCACACTCCAACGACTGTTTCTCTTGGATTGTGGATCGTACAAATTTCATTTGTTCTAAATTTTCATACAAATACCAAAATTCATTTTGTTCTAAAGGGGTTTCTGAAGTTATATAACTCGGCTCCCTTTAGACCAGGCGACTTGAAACTTTACGAACTTTCTATTATCCACACCAAGAACAACAAAATCAACTTGAAATTTAATTTCAAGTGTTCGGCTGTAGACCCGTGGCCAAAATTTGCCTAAATTTCAGTTTTCTTTTAAATCTTTAAAAGGCAATAGCTAAAGTTGAAACGAATCTCTGTGCAAAATTGCATGACAATTGGTGAAGGTGGAGAGGCTGTATCCCTGGCTAACTGAATAAGAAGCAAAACATGGAACCTAATTGGCTTTTGAAGTTATATAACTCGGCTCCCTTCTGACCTAGCGGCTTGAAACTTTTAGGGCTCTTTTCTATTATCCACACTAAGAAGATCCACATAACATTTCAAGTTGATCGGACCCGTCAAAATCACCAAAATTAGCCTAAATTTGAGTTTTTTGTTCCTACAATTTTCTTGGGTTGAGGTAATGGGTCAAATATTTCAAATGGCACTAGGTCATATTATAAAGACTGTAGCGTTGCCGAACTAAATAAGAAGAACATGGTAAGGGCAAAAAACCCGTTTAGATCGAGCGACTTGAAATTTCAAGTTGACCGGTCAAATAGGAGCTGAGATGAACATTATCTCGTACAACATAAACATTATTGTCCGAACACAACGATAGGTAAAATTGTAACCGTTTGTAACCGTTTCAGTTCAATCGTTCATACGTTCGTCATTGCAAATCCTATTTCCATGTCCGTAGGGTTGTTCGTTGCTCGACCATGGAAGAAGGAGACTCGGTCTAGCTGCATTTCGTCCCTTAAGATCCCACAAGGTCTAAAGCCTGGTTTCCACTGAGCGCGCATCGTTCGCGAACGTTTGCAGTTGTTCGCAAACAGGTAAACGCCGCGCAAAACGTTCGCGAACGCGTAGAGAAGGGTACTGTTTCCACTGCCCGCGCACGGCCAAACTATCAGTTGTTCTCGAGCATTCGCGAGTGATCCGAGTGATTCGTTCGTCCGATTCCAACCATGGCACCCGCACTATCTAAGGTAGCCATATCTAAGTTTTCCAAACTTTTCAGGAGAGACAAAGAACGGATTTTCCAACGTACTGTAGTAATTTTTATGGTGATCGCGGCTTTTCTACGTTTTTTTTTTTTTTTTTTTTTTTTTTTTTTTTTTTTTTTTTCCCTACGCCGAGCGTTTACGGCTCTTCGGCCATTAGCGTTTTGGCAGCCCAATATAGCTTTGATATTTTTGACCAATTGGTCTCGTCAGGAGAAAAGCTCCGCTTGATATCCTCGAGGCGAGGACAGTCGTTAAGGTGGTCACTTGTCATGGCTGAGGATCCACACAACGAGCAGGTCGGGTCATCTTTGAGTCCCAGTCGATGGAGGTGGGCGTTCAGGTAGTCATGGCCTGTTATATACCTGAAAGCCGCGACCGACTCGCGGCGAGGAAGATCAGGAGGGACACGATCAGCCGGGATGAGGAGAGAGGCCCACCGCTTGCCTTCAGCCGACCGCCGGTGGCCCTGGTCGAACTTGTCATTCACTGCTGACCTGATGAATGCTCTGGAAGCGGTGAAACTGATTGGTGTATTCGGCATGGGCATTTGGGAGCCTTCTTTGGCTAGGGCATCGGCCCGCTCGTTTCCCCAAATTCCTACATGCGAAGGGATCCATTGCAGGACCACCGTTGCTCCGCCGCCAAGCAGTTGCTCCAGGCGCCTTCTGCCCTCCAAGACATCATGGGAATTTGTTGGAGTATTTGTGCAGAGGCTAACAATTGCAGCCTGTGAGTCACATAGGATCACTGCCCGCAAAAAGTCAATGGATAGGAGCATCTCCAGTGCCAGAATCACCGCACGAATTTCTCCATCAAAACTACTGGCCAGGCTACCAACAGGCGCTGCAATTGATTTCACAACCGAGTACACACCCGCACCGCCATTTCTTCTTGCTCCGATGGCTGACCCATCAGTGTACACTCGCAGCCAATCACCTTCTGGGAATCGGGTGTGTATGGTTTCCAGTGCTGCCGCCTTGAGCTCTATTGCAGGGGTATTCTGCTTCGATACGGGCACTGTCAGGGTGGTCCAGTAGCTGGCAGTTCGACGGGGAGCCAGATTTGATGTTGATGGGAACTGCTCGGGGTTTTGGAGGGTCTGGGTGAGGCTGAACTCGTCTCGTAAAGACTCCACTTTGGATAGGAACGTGGTTTGAGTACTAAGCCGACTGGATGCGGGAGTATAGGTTTCCCAAAAATCCACATCGGCTCTCTTCAGTCGTTCACTGAAGGCCAGGGCCGCTGATTCTCGCCTGCACTGCTGAGGTTCAACTCCAGTTTGCAGTTCCATTGCTGCGATTGGAGCCGAGACAGCACCTCCAGTGATTATCCTCAGTGCCTTGTTTTGAGCAACATCGAGTCTTCGGACGGTAGCATCAGACGCAGTGACCAGCAGCTCGTTTCCGTATTCCATTGTGGGTCTCACATATGTCTTGTATGCCAGCGTCAAGACGTCCAGGGAGGCTCCCCATTTCACTCCCGTAAGTCTCTTCAGCAGGCCCAGTCTCTTCGTTCCTTTGGATGCATTCAACTCTGCATGGGCATTCCATGACAGGCGTGAGTCCAGCTTGATGCCGAGATAGGTGGCGCAATTCGTCTGCCTCAAAACATCACCGCCGAGTGCCAGAGAGACAGGATGGCTCTTCGTGGAGAGTGTGAAAAGCTGGAACTCCGTTTTGAGGGTGTTGATGATCATTTCGTTGTGCTTAGCCCAGTCAGAGAGGTGACCCAGGGCCACATTTAGAGCCGACTCGAGAGCAGGGACAGAGCTTGATGTTGCCCAGATCACCAGGTCATCCGCGTACAGCAGGGAATTTACTCCTGGTACCTTCGAGAGTGCAGAAATCACGTCATCAATCATGATGTTGAAAAGTACCGGACTTAAAACTGAGCCCTGCGGTACCCCGTTACGGGTCTGTTTAAAAGATGAGGTTTCGTCGCTTTTCTACGTTGAAGAAGACTTTTCCTGCATTGCAATAAAGACCAAACCAATGAACTACAAAGACGGACCGACAGATTTCGCATAAGTACCAGTTCCTAACTCATTTTGTCAAAAAACTGAGTTAGACCTTGTGGGATCTTAAGGGACGATTTAATTTGTGTAAAACGATTTTAAGAGGAACTATCATGTAAAACGTGCTGGACATGTTTTACATTATTATTCCTCTTAATGGTGAGGTGATATAGAGGGCCACTCTCCCCTAAGCCCCCTGGTGGTTAAATAAAACAATCAAACAATTAATCGTGGAAAGCGCGTGGTCACAATCGGTGGCCATAATGGCTCAAATCCTAACACCTCTTTGTATTTATCGCTCACCCAAAGGCTGTGAGGCAACATGAAGCTTTGAGCGAAATTATTGAAAATAATAACGTACATCCTCCTCATAAGACATATTCTACAAATATTTTAAACGAACTATACTATGTGCATGTTATTTATCGTGACAGCTGTGTAGGAGGAAGAAGTCAGAGGGTCAACCTATTTTTTTTTTAAGCCGAGGCAAATACTGGTCAGAGCTACAAAAATTACTACGAGTGGGCGAAGGGGTCATGAGGTCGCCAGTTGAGAAAGAACTCATGACACGCGGACGCACAGTGCGCAAAAAAACTTTACTATTAAAACTTTTTCCCCAGTCCTAATTTCCTCTCCACGACCAGTTTGCCAATGAAACTTTTTTTCTTCTTCTGCGAAAGTCCTTTTCGTCGGTGATTTTTTTCCTTTTCGAGCATAAAAAAACCTGGAAAGAGGTCGTATGGACGGCAAAAGATGAGAGTCATTCGTGATAAGTAGCCGTTAACGGGAAAAGTTGTATTAAAAAATAAATACCAAAGTACGCGGCCTTATCTTCGATAAGTGGAAGAGGCGGAAAACAGCTCGTTCTCCGTTTCCGGGTACCCGTCAGGACCTTCGCGGCCTGTCGTTCACTCATTTTCAATTTTCCTACCCCCCGAAGAGGAAATTATAGGAATCATAACGTTGTCCGCACTTTTTCAATAGTTCAACTGCCTACGTAAATAAAATCATTTTTAGGGGGGGGGGGGGGCAAATTATTACACAACGGTTTGGAGCCCCTGTGTTTTGACTGCCTTTTATTCAATACCACAATGGAATGGGACGAAATGGTCCAATTATATACCTAATCCTTTTCCTTATAAGAATTTCATGGTACGGTTTCTTGCCCTTATGGACCCTTAGCTTATATTTTGTCAATTGTGACATTTTAGTATTTTCTGAAAGCTGACACCGCGCTGAAAACGCTGATTGTTATAAGATGTTTGTACGACGTTTTCTTATAGATTAGGAGTAAATCGCAATCAAAGTTTGCGAATATTCAAACGTGTGGAGTTCAACCATTTGAATGTGAATGATATTTTCTCTATTATTGTCCTCCTTGTCACAAAGCTGAGGTTGTCCATGGTACCAGTTGATTTTGTAGTAAGCCTTACAAAATGCCTGCCGTTTTTTCAGTTCCTTTCACGTATCTGCCTCACAGTTTTTGGTAACTCCCAAGCCAATGTTTGAAATTATAGCTAAAACCGTCACAAAGAGAAATTTGGCGCTGAGATTAGCCTTTCCTTTCTTTCTGTACTCGTGCAGTCGTCTCTCCAGTATGGTGCATTATGGTGTGGGGAAAAATTAGCTTCTACAAGTCAAGGACCCTTTTTCTGTGAAAGGTCACATGTAAGAAGTTTGTCTTTCTTTATTGGCCATTTTCGTAACATGTATGGATTAATAACGTAACGTGTACATGCGATCTATTTTATCGCCTCATTGGAGTTGCTTACCACGTACTCAGTTGTGTCATCTTGAAAAAATCCCATTATGCAATATATATTTCTCTCGAATGATTTGTAATGTACAAACTGCCTAAAACCGACTCCCCTTTTTTGAAACGTGATTTATTTTCATTCTCCGACAAGGACCTTTTTGCTTCGACTCCCCCTTAGAAAATAACATGAATCAAAGGAAAATCGGGTAACCGCATCCGGCATCCCCTACCTGTTGTGCGTTGAGTCATGTTTATCAGACGAGGGCGCCGCACTCTTAAGGCCCTTCCCCATGACGGACGAAAAGTATTGGTAGGGGGAACGAAAAACTACCCCTAGAATACGGCAATCGGAAATCCTTTGAACTTCCAGAGCTCCAACGTCACCTGAGGCACAACTCCGTCCTGCACCGCGTTTCAAGGGGTGGCCGAGGGTATGAAATTAGGGTGCGCCACTGGGTGGTGATTGGGGTTTTAATTAATGCCTTAGTCGGGTCGATGGAAATCGTGTGGGGGCTCCCCGATCTCATCAAAGTGACGTAGAAATTCAGATAGGCCTCTTTCCTACTGTTCAAAGCTCCATAGAGAGGCTCCGGGCCGAAAACGGGGTATCGGCTTCTGGTCGAGTCCTCCGGATAATTGCGCGTTAATGCTCTCATTCGTCGGGAAAACCTCGTTTCATTTCGAACCGAATTTACAATTCCAGAACTTGCAGCAGAGCTGAGGGTTAACTGTGCACGGATCTGAAATTCACTGATTTCACTTAGGGTAGTAGGTATGCATTTGAGAAACAAAACTTTGATGCCTGCGCATGCGCAAACGTAAAAACCTATAAAAAGTCGCATCTTGTCTAATATTGATATGGAGAACGGTACCAAGTTTAACGGTGATTATATGACTTATTAAATTAACCATTTTATTGAATTTATGAATAGAGTCTTTTTATCAAATATTCAATCTTATACTTTATTATACTCCAACAGCAATGGAATTAAATCAATCTGAAAACAACAAGAGACAACACAGATAGTAAGAGGCACGGATACTAAACTAGTAAGAGGTATTCCAGTGGGTACATTTTAGACAACACGTAGGGGAATTCGGGTGATCAACCAGTGAGTAACTGTTCCAGTTGACTATTATGAGATTATAACCTTCCTCGCGTGTCGTCATATAGTGACACCTGCCACACCTTACCTCGCTAATTATTTGGGATGGGCATAACGGTTATTTTCGAAAACGTAAAATAACGTTCGTTATATTAAACTGTCGAAAAACTAGTTTCTTTTCTTCTTAATGAAAAACGGGTGAAACAGCAGGTGTTGTAATATGTTGTTAGCAATGTAGTTACAAAGAAAACGAATACCTAACTGTCTTTTTCATTTATATGTAGAAAAAACTATAGAAGAAATAGGATCTCTTTAACATTATTTTATTTTCAGTCCTATCGCACAATCAGTTGGGATTATTTTTCCAACAGTAATGCAGGAGTAATAGTAATATGAAACACGCTAGTATAACACCAAGCGAGAACGAGTTAGTAGGAAAAGTTTCCCAATGTTTGAGAGCAATATTCTTTGTTTCCATTGAGGAACATAAGCAATTCAACTTTGGAGGAACTGAGGTTTACTCTTTTTGATGTACCTAATAAAATTGCCTGATTTGGAAAAAACCCATTCGCAAGGTACGGAATAAGCAACTATATTGCATTTAACACGATTCCACCTTCATTCTTCTTCTTCCTCTTGTTAATTGTGTTGTTCCCAGTTGATTATTTGATAGTACGATTCAAAGAACTACTTGTGCCGTTTTTTTTCAAATTGAGAAACGGTTATAAAGTTTTTTTTTTTCAAACTAGTTTCTCGTTTCTTGGCCCATCCCTACTACCTAATTATATACCTGTCGGGAGGAGAAAATGAGGCGCAGGGCCGTTGTTGGGCGGACTAGTCAACCGAGCCCGAGAAATTTGTTGGTATACGTTTCAAGATACGTAGATTCAGAAAATCGAATAAAAAAAATCCGTCCGTCCGCCGTACGCCGTCCGCCTAGTTAGCGTTGAGTTAAAATTACGAAATTTGGTTTCTGGGTTTGGACCAGCCCCACAATGATCCACGAAACTTTTCATAACCCTAGGTCAAGGGGAAGGGGTTCAAAACGAATTTTGAAATGTTGAAAATTCCATATCTCGAAAAATTCATATAACGGTATGTTTTTTATTTCATATTTAGATAGAGTTTGTTCCTAAGAATTTTTTAAGACCATCCGCAGCTTTGTACGACCAGCCGTTCGTTCACAATGACGGCTCAAAGATTGTGCCTCACAACACGATCGTGAATCAAACTGTTGAAATACAGGTCCATTTTCATACTAACAAGCTCTTTGGAACATCATATGGCTTAAGTGATGTCGAGTTTGTTGTTCTGAGGTGCGTTTCGTGCTACGGAAATGAAGGTAATTTCGAATGTTTGTTGGTAGGTACTTCTTTTATAGAAAAATTATTACCGACGTAGTATTAAAAACCCCAGAATTATATCGTATTAATTAATCATAATTAATAATAATTATTATTAATAATAAATACTAATTATTAATACCTAACAATAAATTATAATAATTTTCACTAGGTACTTGATAAAATTGTTAATAATTAGTGATAATTGATAATAATAATTAATCTAACATTTAGGATCTAGACATTTAGACCTAGTGATCTAGACAGAAGGGTGATCTGTACAAAGAAGATAATGAACCGTTGTGTCAAGAATTTGCAGAGTTTTTAATGTAGGTATTCATGTAGCCAAACGGGTAAGAGGACACATGAAGTTACAAGCTGTTGATGGTGTGTGAAAAAGTTAATAAAAAAGGCAGTACGCCCTCCAAATTGGCATATTATGTTTATTTTTTGTTTTTCCGCGACATAACAGCAGGGAGTACGGAACACTCCTAGAACGTCCCTCTGCCGGCGCGCTTACTTAACGCCGAGTAAATTTTATTGGTCTCCAAGGGTAAGCTAATAGGGACGTAAGTGACTGTGCTACATGTGGGGGAGAACATTAAATCCGCCCACTTAAACCGACTTTAGTGCCGGACGCGACTCACATAAGTATTCCTTTTTAGGAAGCATAAGTCGCACGGTTCTTTAACCCCTAATCGCAGAGGGCGGTAATCCAATCATGTGAAGTTCCCTGTAAGACGTTATAGACAGTGTGATCAATGTGGGTTGGTCACCGTCTGGGAGGGGGAGGGGGGGTTAACTGCTCTCGAAGACCATAAAAGACGAATCCGACTTTTCATTCTATCACCGTTGAGTTTATTGTCACTCGACTTCTGTCGTAGCGTTAACTGCTAAATTACTCCAAGTGTTTCGTCTTACCATATTATAACCTTGTTAGGATTGGTTCGTGACATAGATTATAATAACATAGTACACTTACACGTCATAAACCTCTCTATAGTCACTAATGGGATTCGGTGCAATCTTAGATTGGAGCTTGTAGCAACTCCACTATAGTTATACCTGAATCTGCGAATAAATTTCTCATGTGCTATTCACCCTCTGAGATACCATTTGGAACGACAATGACTGTTCCAATTGAACAAACCCATGTAATGAAAGTTGGGGAACGTTGAATTTTGCATTTAGTGAGCACCAAAAACGTCACATTGGTGAATTTGCAGTTCAAAATGGCCGTGGATGTTGGGACGTGGCATATTAGGATCCAACATGCCTCTATAAACGGTCGGCTTACAGATGGGCGTTGTGACACCGAATCTGCTTTACAGAGATGTCGATATCCCACTGAAATGCTCTTCAGTATTGAATGCCTATAATGTCAAAAATCCTACACTGAAGAGGATTGGTTATGACCTTGACAAGTACACTGCCCTACTATCCTAATACATAGCATATCCAATATTTAGCCATAACGAGTTACCCCCAATAGGTTCATTTCAACGTTTTCTATTACCTCACCAACGTACGAGTATCATGCTTATCAGTAGAATGATTCTTTCTTATTTCTTATTGTATTTGATCATTAGCTTTGCAGTGTATGCTACTATTCCTTCGTTTTACAAAACTACATTAAAATGCAGTAAGTCAAGTAACTAGGCTAGAATAAAGTATAACCTGTACTTTGAGAATATACTGCTCTCTACACATACCTATGCAGTGCATTTTACGAATTTCTTTTACATTTGAGGGGCGCGCGCAACACAGTAATCTGGCTAGATAACTGCAGTTGGCAGATGAAAAGATCCTTCCTTTGTTATA
The DNA here is from genome assembly GCA_963920205.1 of Stenodema calcarata. Lineage (NCBI taxonomy): Eukaryota > Metazoa > Arthropoda > Insecta > Hemiptera > Miridae > Stenodema > Stenodema calcarata. The sequence continues at coordinate 23,132,093 of OY986061.1, read as the reverse complement.
TAGTATAAATCATCAATTACAATTTGATAAATGCACAGCCTGTGGCGATATTTCGGGAGATTTTATTGAGTTACATTGATAGATTTTGGTTTATTTATGATTGGCTAGATAATACATCTGTGTATAAAATTAAAAAACTGTTACCAAGACTGGTGCCACATCTGAAAGACATTGTCGAAATTCTAGCAACAAAGGGAAGACACACGTTGGACCACTAAACAAGTTTTTCTTCCGAAACAATCGAAATGGATTGTTTGCCGGTCAAAGCTACTGAGGAACCGCAGCCATAAAACAGTGCAGGAGCACCAACCTTACGGCAGCAGCTTCGAGTTCTCGATTGATTCCGATTGATTCCTGAATCAAGTGGGATAAGTGGAACGGAATCATCGAGAAGCTGTTACCGTTGATGCCAGAAAACCCTGATTCTTTTTGGCAGAATCTTCCTGCCGACGAGTCAGCAGCAGATTTAAGGACAGAACATGAAGGAGAAGAGGAGGATCATTACAACACTTTAATTTGTTTTTAATTAATTGTTACTTCGTTCTATAAAAGGCCAATATCACACGTTTTCAATTGATGTAGAATCTTGTTTACAATACATTTTGTAAATTTTATAAATATTTCATTATTTCCTTTGCCTCGATAGATTCTTCTAATTTAATTTAATTTAATTTATTTAGTTTCAACTTCTTTATCGTGTCATAATATGACACTATATTATAGTGTCATTAAGACTAATGAGACTCATGTCTTTCTCTGTTTCATTAAAATCAAATTTTGATTTAAATGATTGTACCTAGTGAACTTCACTACATTTATGCGTTCCACATGTTCATCTTCGTTACTACCATTTACACTCAGTTAGACACTTCACTACAATGATTGCACTTTTTGGGTCGTCATAAAAATAGTGTTTTTAATAGGTGTAATACTGGAACTTTTCCTACTTTTAGTAAGAAGTTCATACCGACATGGAAGTAATGGTTTTTTCTAAACATGTTTTGACATTTTTATGTCTTTCATATGGCACATAGAAAAAAAATCGTCACGAAATTTGTCCCAAGTCGCCACAATGATGATTATGACCATCAGAAGTGAAGTTGTTCGTTATTGGAATTAGGTAGGTACTTTACAGTTTGATATTACTTCTCAGTTTCGGCCCTGATCATCCTAGAAAGCTGATACTCGGTATACAAACTCTTGAGGGAACTCTAAATTCGAATTATGATACGCAAATCACCTGAGTGGCTCCTGAAGCCAGTTTCGGCCGTGATCGTCCTAGCATGAAAATGTTTCAATGTGTTGCAGACTCGTATGCAAGCGTTTACTTTGAATTTCAGTCCTTCATGTCGGTTTCAATGCGTTATGATTTTCTATAATCATCTACAATGGATATTCGTATCTTAAAACCCGAGAAGTTCATCTGATCACCTCATTCGCCGACTTCCGCTAAGGAGTGGAGGTACTTCCACAAAACCCTGACGAGCTTCATCACTGAATCAAAAGTGCCCGAAGACCAGCAGCTCAATGTACTGGTAAACTTTCTATCATTTGAGAACTATGATTTGATTAGCGAATTCAGTACTTACACGGAGGCCATTGACATTCTAAAAGGGCTATTTTTTTGCATGAGATCATCTCTTTTGTCATTGTGAAATATTTCAACTCTTTCTTAACCAAAATGATAGTACCTATTGCCTTAAAAAATCTCTTTTAGAATTTCTAGCTGCATTCCTTGACTAAGCCGAGAAATACTATGCTTAGTAAGCAGCATAATGCAGCAAGCAGTATAATTAATAGTAATTATATAATAGTATGATTAAACTCCGCTTACGTCGTTGAGATTAAATATGAAATATTATTTCAAAAAATAACAAAATACAAAGAAATTCAACAAAAAAATGCTGCAACGCTCATATCTGAAAACCAAGACTGAGGCCTTCAGTATACAGGGTGTTAGTGTATAAGGTTGCAACCCCGCAAAATTTCGATTCTAAAACCAATAAGTAATTGGTTTTAGAAATCAAATTATTAAATTAAATTATTTCCGATCGAAAGTGACCCCTGGAAATTCTTTCAGACTCTTCGTTTCCGAGTTTTTCCACTTTTAAGATTTTTTTCGTGTTTCCCCTCCCCCTCCAATGTGCTTGAAAAATCTTGTACGTATACTACATTTTAGACTAGTAGGGCAGTATGGGACGTAGGTAAATGTTAGATTCAGAGCAAGTCACATGACGATGGATCTGTTTAAAAAATAAACACCAGAATTAGTGTCACAGCTAATTATTTGACTTTCTAATTGAGTGTTTGTTATGAGAAAGGGAGGTTGATGAGAACAGTAGGAACGGATAGTAGGCCCCTCCTCCACTTTCCCACGTAATTGATTTCGATCCTGCCCCTGCACATTGGCATTCAAAACGAACTGAAGAGGGGAATTAATTCGAGGGCGACTCCCGAGGTAGCAAACACCGGGTTAAAAGGACAATGGGAGGCTGATGAGTTGAATCCGGGTGAGAAAACAAAGGAGGACTAAAGACTGACAAGCTGAGGAGCCCTGAGGACAAGATGATAGGTATCTTTCGCAGTATCTGCTGAAGTCCGGACTTAACTGCTGAAGCGAAGAGTCCGAAGTATTGTGTCCGTTGTTATTGCCTCCGCTCCCTCCCGATCGCTATCGGCCTTTGAGGGCTTCCGCTTTTCGAGTTAACTGAAGAGATGAACCCTCTCCCTCGTATTATGGAGGATATACTGTTCTTGCAGTTAGCCGGGTTTCTAAATGAGTTTCCGAACTCGTAATCGTGTAAGTTACCGAGCCTCGAACTTTCTACCGGTTCTGCACAACGAATTGGGTTAGCGCTGATGCTGCGACGACCGTGTCAGATAAAGTGACTGTATGATCGCATGTTGAGACGAGCTAAACTTTGGCGTGTAGTTCGAGGGAACTATTTGAATTGAATCGTCGACACTATCACCGCAAATAACACAGCCACGTCTATCTGCGTCAGGGATTATTCGAATTAGCTAGGGGTGTATTTGTTTGAATAGTGACGGCGGTGGATTGCTATAGACAGTTAGAGACAGATTGAGTTAGTTGGAAATGGTTTGAGATCGTTTCTATGATTGTATTTAAACTGGTATCGAATCATGTATGAGCGTATATTACTTAATTCGAAAAATTTAGATTTCGGTAAAGCATCATCCATCAGAGAGTTTTACGAAGTCTTAACGCATTAAGCCACTAATTTTTCTAATCGAATTTCCAACTTATTTTCGTTGAATGGGCAGGTAGGTAAAAATGAAATAGTAACATTCTGAAGCGATGAGGAGTTATTCACATGGATACCATCACTCTGAGAGATTTCATAAATTCAGCCTGCAAAATCACGTTCCATGTTTTTTCGGTCTCCTTAACTCGTCTGTCGACTTATTAAGTGCTCATTATGTTTATTACGCTAATAAGTTCTAACATGGCACAAACAAATTTATTTTATTTAAAAAATACGACAATGCTCGTGGGCCAACAAGACCGAAAGGAGCAACACTTGTTGTGATCAACACGTTACATAAATACCCGTAGATGAAGAGTGAAGATGAAGGAAACGTAAAATGTGAAAGTTAACCCAACAACCAATTTTCCAACAGGTCGACACTTTTGGGGGTCATGCTCTTCGTTAGATTTGTTAATTTTCTACCTCCTTGTCCTACACCTTGTAACAAGACATAGCTCAGTTGTCGATTCTTACGGAAATATTGATTTTGTGGAAGTTCGATTCTCGTCGTGAATATGGCAAGAAAATATGTCTACTCTATCAGAGAGACCATGACATTTCCACCAACGAAATCCGACTGCTGAGAAGAGTTCAAAAAATTGGAATAAATCACAAAACGAATAGAAATGTAATACTCTGAATTCATATCACGTGTTTCTGTATCAAATTATATTATCCCGGAGTTCTGTCCGTTCAAATCACATCCCTTTCGGAAGTGAACTGTGAAATGTTCTGCTAATTTGAAGGAAATTGATAGACACTTTATGCTTTGAAAAACGTTAAAAAAAAAAATAATAATAATCGGCCCACAGCTCCCACATGCTTCCTACAGATTACAACTTTTTTGATTTAACGCGCTTAATATTGTTTTATACGTATTGTAAGCTTGTCTTTCCAAAATCCACGAAGAAGGAACTCCAATGCGTCCGGTAGTTTCATATCCCCCCAAAAAACACTCCGTGTAAAAATCACCCCGCCTCGCAAATATCATTCTTCAGAGGCCGGAAAAAGTTATGATATCCACTTTCCCCGCCCGCCCTTTTCCTCATTAAGGAGCTAAGTATAATGAAAAGCTTAACCACTTCACAAGCACCGTACCCCTTTCGAAATCTCCCCTTGGCGCTATTGCGAGACGTTTTTATTACTTCCACAAGCAACTAATACTTAACGTTTTATACAAGTATTAGTTGCTTGTGGAAGTAATAAAAACGTCTCGCAATAGCGCCAAGGGGAGATTTCGAAAGGGGTACGGTGCTTGTGAAGTGGTTAAGCTTTTCATTATACTTAGCTCCTTAATGAGCGGCGGGCGGGGAAAGTGGATATCATAACTTTTTCCGGCCTCTGAAGAATGATATTTGCCAGGCGGGGTGATTTTTACACGGAGTGTTTTTTGGGGGGATATCACACCTTTTTGTTGTTGAAGTGGGTCATGTTATGAGGAAGGTCTATGCGAAATTTCAAGTCGATTGGTCCTTTTACCCAGGCTGTAGACTCGTCAAAATTGCCAAAATTAGCCTAAATTTCAGGTTTTTTGTTTCTAAAAGTTTTTTGGGTTGAGATAATGGGTTAAACTTTCAAAAGGCACTGGCTGATGTTGAAACGAAGCTCTGTGCAAAATTTCAAGTCAATCCGTGAAGGTGGAAAGGCCTAACTGATTAAGGAGAAGAAGAACAGGTAAGGGTGAAAAACCGGGTTTTTGAAGTTATATAACTCGGCTCCCTTTAAAGATATCGACTTGAATCTTTCAAAAAGCACTTGCTACACTTGAAACGAAGCTCCGTGCAAAATTTCAAGTCAATCGGCGAAGGTGGAGAGGCTGTAGCCTTGACCGACTGAAAAAGTTAGAAAAACATGGTAATTGGTTTTTGAAGTTATATAACCCGGCTCCCTTCAGACGTAGCGACTTGAAACTTTCAGAGCTTTCTCTTATCCACACGAAAAAGATCCAAACCAAATTTCAAGTTGATCGGTCAACTAGGAGCCGAGATATGGCCAAAATTAGCCTAAATTACCCTAAATTTTAGTTTTTTGTCCCTAATTTTTTTTTTTTTGGTTGAGATAATGGGTTATTTCGTTCAAATGGCACTGAGACATGCTATAAAGAAGGTATGTAAAAAAATTCAAGTCGATTGGTCCTTTTACCCAGGCTGTAGACTCGTCAAAGTGGACAGAATTTTCCTAAAGTTTCTGGTTTTTTGTTTCTAAAACTTTTTTGGGTTGAGATAATGGGTTAAATTTTATATAAGGCTCTGTCTCAAGGTTAAATGAAGCTCTGTGCAAAATTTCAAGTCAATCGGTCAACGTGGAGAGGCTCCAGCCTTGCCTGTCTGAACAAGGAGAAGAAGAAGGAGAAGAAGGAGAAGGAGAAGAACAATCTAAGGCCGTAAAACCGGGTTTTTGAAGTTATGTAGCTCGGCTCCCTTTAGACCTATCGATTTGAAACTTTCAGGGCTTTCTAATAAACACTCAAAGAAGATCCACACCAAATTTCAAGTTGATCGGTCAAATAGGAGCCGAGATATGGATACCTCGAAAACGCGTTTCGTGACGTCCGGTAAACATGGACTCGGCATCGTTAACGATTCGTTTTCTCAACTTCTTTGCTTGGCGGGGCGGAACGCTACCGCGTTCCTAGATATCAATGCTCCAGATTATAAATTGGCTAAGCAGTTGCCTAACTTTTGCTTTGAGAAAATACATAGATTTTAAACCCCCATTCACAGTTAACAATAATTGTTAAATGTGAATGGGGGTTTCAAATCTATATTTTCTCAAAGCAAAAGTAACATCTTTGGTTTTATCCGTGAGATCCAACGAATTATTCATCGGATCTCACGGATAAAACCAAAGATGTTACGGTACCTCACAACGGTATCCATAGGTTTTCCATATGAGGTTACCGGACTGCCCGGGTCAGTCAGCCACGTGTTTTCCATAGGAGGTTACCTGACTGCCCGAGTCCTTTGTTCCTCCCTTTGTGCGTCGTACCTTCTAGTATTCCACGGAGGACGAAAAATTAATTGAGTGTGTCCGTGAAGAGAGGATGCTTTATGAAGAATTTCGTCTTGTCATCCACGAGGTGTGGGTACAATTTGGCGAAGTCCCCATCATCTCTCCTCGACAAAAATATTTTATGTAACTACTCTTGTCTTTGAGAATGAGGTCTCGCTTCTTCTTCGTCCAAAATTAAAGCTATTTTGCAAAGAAAATTAATCCTGTTGGACGACATCACTTGCTGCCCGGAGTAGACTATGGCGGTGACTGACGGTGGACTGACTGTGATCTGACTGCGGTGTTAATTGGTTGCACGTGACTTGAAGGTGACTCGACCGTGATCTGATTGTCCCGTGACTGTAGGTGTGAATTTACCCTTATACTCAGCCAGGGGTGGTTCGCCAATGTCCCCGTTATTAGCAGACATTTACATTAACTACCTATTTTAGTCAAATTAAAAAATTACAAAATGAGAAAAATCGTACTTATACGATACCGGGGAACAATGGCTACTTAGAGTAGATTTAAAGTCGACAGAAGATAGGGTATGGGGAAAAGTAAGTTTTAAGAAATTCCATCTGGCTGTTTCAAAGCATGCGAGGGAGGATAGGAAACCATATTCTAGGCAGTGGATTTGTTTGCCTTATTATTGGGATAGGTATGTCTAAAACATTTTTGTAGAATTTCGGAAAATAGGGGATTTAGAAGGGGGTTTCAGTCTCAAAATTATAATAATAATAATAAACTCTTTTATTATCCAAATAGGAACAAAGTTCCCGCCGAGCCTGAACAATAATATCAAACAACTAAACTAAACTATTTTTATAAGAACCCGAAAATTCACTGGAGAATAGACTCGGACGTGTGGGCGGATAAAAATGGGGTATGTCATGTATTGCAATGTCACTGTGAATTAAATATGCAGAGCAGGCAGGTAGAAACTTGAAGCTAGAGTGAATGTAAATGATGAAGGTAGAATTTGGCAGTCCCCTTTGATTGACCTATTCCTGTAACTAATCAAGAAGATACTTGTCTCGTCCCCCAGTGAGTCCCCCTGTTCCTAGCTAATTAGGAGGTGCTTTTCACTATGGAACCATGTATAAATAGAGGTCCATTCACGCCATCCTTATTCTGTGTTGTACTTACAATGGCGTAAGAGCGAAACAGTTTTTGGAGAAACAGACTTTTCCATCTTGAGACTAGTCTATTTAATTCAGGAAAATGTTATGTTACCCACAGTAGGCGGAAATGGGTTAACATGTGAAATTGTATCAATTTATGTTAATTGTAACAGTCCACTGACCTAGAGAAACTCGTTTAACACTGTTGACTGTCTGTTTCCACAGGCCCCATTTCATCGTATCCATAAACTATATGCCTCAATTCTCTCATGTCGGTTACCAAAGCAACACGACGTAGGCTCATCCTCGCCGCTCTTTTAAAATACGATACATCTCCCGTGTTAATCCTCAGCGTTCCCCTCCCTCGAGGGCAATTACAAGGCAATTTCCCATTATGAGGGGAGAGAGAAGAGAGAAGGATTTTTTATTTATTCTTTTTTTTATATTTTCCCCCCTCCGATCCACCGCCTCTTTCAACAACTCAAGGATCGCTGTATGATTCAGTGCGAGGGCACCCAACTCACCCCTGTCATTTCCGACCCTCTTTGCTCTAATGCTCCCTGTAATCCACTTGAGCCACTAACAGGAACCGAAGCACGTACGAGCTCAACGTTTTATGAACGTTCCGCCGATGAAAAGATATTTCAAGGCTCACGAAGAATGAAAAAGTTTTGTGATGTTTTTTATCCGGAAAATTGAAAACCCCTCGGAGACATCTTTTCAATCTGAATCTGAACAGGTTCGACGGTCAACTGATATTTGAAACAAAAATACAGCGGTTTTCAACCTGAACTTCAAAAGGAAACACTAACTCCAGTGGCTCTACATTCTACTAAAATACAAGTTTATTAAAAGAAATTAGACTGTCACATACTCATACTATGTTTACAATTGCTCTTCTTGAAGGTCCATTCGAATTCAAATAATCACCTAATTCGATATGAAGTCGACTTTTTTCGTTTGTTTCGATGTATTTGAGTTGTCAATTGCTCTTCTTGAAGGTCTATTCGAAGTGAAATAAACACCTCGATTCGATATGAAGTCGACTTTTTTCGTTTGTTTCGATGTATTTGAGTTTACAATTACTCTTTTTGAAGGTCCATCCAAATTCAAATAAACCCCTCGATTCGATATGAAGTCGACTTTTTTCGTTTGTTTCGATGTAGGTATTTGAGTTATAATTGCTCTTCTTGAAGGTCCATTCGAATTCAAATAAATACCTCGATTCGATATGAATTCGAATTTTTTAGTTTGTTCCGATGTATTTGAGTTTACAATTACTCTTTTGGAAGGTCCATTCGAATTCAAATAAACACCTCGATTCGATACGAAGTCGACTTTTTTCGTTTTCACGATGTATTTGAGTAGACAATTGCTCTTCTTGAAGGTATATTCGAACTCAAATAAACACAGATGTATTTGAATTGAAAATTGCTCTTCTTGACGGTCCATTCGAATTCAAATAAAGACCTTGATTCGATATGAAGTCGACTTTTTTCGTTTGTTTCGATGCAGGTAACTGATTTTACAATTGCTCTTTTTGAAGGACCATTGGAAGTCAAATAAACACCTCGATTCGATATGAAGTCGTCTTTTTCGATGTATTTGAATTGAAAATTACTCTTCTGATGGTCCATTCGAATTCAAATAAACACCTCTATTCGATATGAAGTCGATTTTTTTCGTTTGTTTCGATGTATTTGAATTGAAAATTGCTCTTCTTGACGGTCCATTCGAATTCAAATAAACACCTCTATTCGATATGAAGTCGATTTTTTTTTCGTTTGTTTCGATGTATTTGAGTTGTCAATTGCTCTTCTTGAAGGTCTATTCGAATGAGGGATTTCATCTTTTCTCATCAAAACATACCTATGTCTATATTGGGTGATTCTAGACGAAAGGTATCTGACATACTACAAGACAAAAAGCCCCGAATTGTTATTGAAAACAAACAGTTTTGAATTTTTTTAAAGCGTTCAAATTTGAGTTTTGTGGGTTAGAATGCATTTTTGAGCTCATTTCAAAAGCTACTCCATCTTCTTTTCAAAAAGACATATCATAATGATAGGTCTATCATTCGATGAACAAATAGCTATTCTGACTATGATTTGAATGTTAGTACCATTCAAGGCGCCAGAAAATTCAGATGTGAAGGGTCAGAATTGTCCCAGAGTTAACTCAGAGCTCCAGCATCTCATTCCAGAGTAAAGGTTTTAGATCGAATGGCTCATTTCTCTGAAATGACGTGTCAATACCCGTCTTGGGGTTTGCTATGATATAACTATGATATCCTGCGGGACCCGAAATCAGCAACTTTTGGAAATTCGATCAGCACAGGGAGAAAATAGGATGAGGCATAATTGAACTTACACAAATCGGCCAATACGAATTGAATTGTTGGAGTTAGAGTTGAATTAAAGTCCGACTAGGCAATAGCGCTCGATCCTCGGCCCTATAGATCACATGATTTCCTCCTGGATCAGTGGACTCTCTTCATATTACTTATGGACCAGCGGATTCAGTTTTGCCACAGCGAGCAGCTGTTGGGCTATGGAGAGGGAGTTAATTGTGCAGGCCGCTGAATGTAATTGATGATGTTGCAGATCCGGCCCCATCTATCACCATCTTCACCTTCTTTTCCATTCGATCACCGTTGAAAATGAGAGGTTGTTTCCAAACCCTAATCATGGGAATGGTTAATCTTCCGCATGTTTTCATTAGGCCAGCCCTATCAGCGGGGGAAGGTCGATGCACCCACATTTCCTGGGAAGATTTTAAAGTACATTGAAGCCCGAATGGCGGTAGGACTAAAACATTCGGCAATGAGCTTTTGTTCAGCAGTTATGCAATGAGTGTACTCAACGAATTTAGCTCCGAAAAAGCAATAATGAAAGCAATACACTCTAAACTTGTAACTGGAGGCAATGGATCACATGCAATATCTGTACCCTGTTCAGAATCGGCAGTGATAGGCAGAAGATTGTAGGCTTGTCGCACATTCGATCTGATCGAAGGGAGTACGTAATCTCCTTTCCCTTTTGTCGAGGTAACTCAAGTTTGACAAAATCTATTATGTAAGGCTGAATGGTTCCGACACTTCTGACAGGAATGGGAGCTGTGACAGATGGCGAGGACGCTCACTGAGTCATGACTACTTCACCTTGGAAACCTTCATGAGAGCGATTGGACTGTGGCAGAAAGACAAATCATGAAGGGAATTAGCGACGATTGTTTTGGTCTTGTCGACGAGCCATTTCATGCCAAATGAGTAGGTCGATTGAAATTTAAATGAACCTTTTTAGACTGCAATTAGGGCATTAGTGTGCCGCAGCCGCAAGAAAAATATAATGTTGGTTTTCAGGCAGTTTCATCCTCGAAACTCTCATTGAGATATTTTTCTTTCCTCCACTTCCACTCCCACAAAAACTGTCAGGAACTGGAAGGTGGTCGCTAGAAGGTTACTACACCAACCTTTTTTAACTGTCTCCATAAAACAAGGCAGTTTTTTCCCTCCGAGGGAGTCTCTCCATCCTCCCTCAACCCTTAACCCCCTTACGAGGGCTAAATAAACTTTAACCTGAGACGGGAAAAAGCGGCGTTTCCTACGGTTCAACCCTTCGTGAGAGCGCTAGCTTGGAAAAAAAGTTTTGTAAGCTCGCTCCTTTGGGATCATTGAACGTCCATGGGATTATTACTCCATATACTCCAAACAGACTGGTTGCAATTTATTATTTACTCCTAGCTAGAGTTCGTCAAAATGACACGAGGAGCAACCATGTTACACAAATACACTTACTTCATCGCGCCAATTTTTTTTTTTTTTTTTTTTTTTTTTTTTTTTTTTTTTTTTTTTGTGCCCAAAGACATTTTTGAATTTACCGTACAAAAATTAGATAATTATTTGAGATGACTTCTGTTGATGCTTCGGTTCGAATTTGATACTGCATATTTGGTGAAAATTTCGTGGTTCTGCATATCTACAAAATTTGTAGATATGCAGAACCACGAAATTTTGTTACAAAGAATACTCTTTTTCGTACCTACATCTCGTCTTGGAGTGAATATAAGTACAATTGGGCCGGTTGTTCATTTAATGAACAACCCGCCCAATTGTACTTATATTCACTCCGAGACGAGATGTAGGTACGAAAAAGAGTATTCTTTGTAACAAAAAATCAATTAATGAATAAATTTAAAAAAATAAATAAAATTGAAAACCCTGGTCCAAACGGATGTCTTGAAGAAAGCGGGTAAGCTTTTCAATGGAGGGGATGATAATGAATTGACAGATCTCACAGATCTGACCATTGTGGGTAATTTAAAATTTGCTCCAATAACCTCTAATAAGCTTTCTTTTCTGTCAGATCTCAGACAACTTAATCCAAGACAATCTTGAATTCAATTCGTAATTTATATTTACTAAAATGTACATTTAAACGTTCATTTTAGTATATATAAATTACGAATCGCTAATGAAAAATTAAATATAAATTAGAAAATATAATATATTTGACACTCTGCCTGTTTTCGAGGCTCACCTGACCATGGGGGACCTACTGACCTTCAGCTCTGAGGAGAAGTTCCGGTCCATCTATAGCTATGTAGTTTCTTCGTTAAAGCTGAGGGCCTTTTCGCTGAACGAATAAGATGCATGGACGTACTTGGACGAACGCTGCCGCATCACCATACTATCACGCTGTTCATTCAGATTGACTGCTGCCCTACTGCTCCCAATGTGAAGTGACCTTACTGTATATATTTCTCCCTCTTCTTTTTCTTTAACACTTCAGCTTTCTGTTACTTTCGCCATTATTATTCGCTATTCACCAAGTTTGTATTATTTTTCTGGTAGGTACTTCTTTCTTTCATCGGCCCATAAACTATAAACGTCATAATATTATTTTACCCTGTACGCAACTCCTTGCAATGTTATTGTTTTTTTGCAATAAAGCTATTGAATTGAATTGAATTGATAATATCATAATTTTATTATATATTATATAATAAAATCAATATATTATATTGATTTTATTTATTTATAATATATTCATTGTGATTGATATTAGTGTCGAAAATTTGGACGAAAAGTGTTGTGTTAATCAATAATAAAGTGTTACATAAAAACTAGTTTTCCTGCAGATTTTATTGTATTCCATCTCCCATCTTATTACTTGTTTTTTATTGCAAATTTTACTGATTTTTATTGCATATTCAGTGGCATTTTCGGGACATTTATACTACATAACAATCCGGTCTCCACTAATGACCCTTAGGTCCACTCCATTGACCATCGAGTCCTTTTCAACCCTTATCCTGGCAGTGGGTCACCTGTGACTGCATTCTTGGCACCTCCCCTCGATGAGCAATCACAAAATTGATAGCAAGGGGTTAAAGTTGTGCCCTGAAAGTACAAATTGAGGCCTTTAAACAATAACCGAGTTGAAAACTTTTTGATAACCATCAATGATTGAAATAAATATCTCATAAATACATCAAAATCGAATGATCACTGAGTAGATCCTTTCGAATTGCCTCGCCGGCAAACATGGGAATCGCGAGGTCTTAACGCTGGTTAGCCGCTGTCACTAATTCAATGCAAACAACACCCCCCCCCCCCCCCGTACTTCACGGCCTGCTGCATCGCGATAGCGTTAAATTTAATTGTTTTGCATATTCCTGTTCCACTGTTGATACAACCATGTAAACCCACCGACCGTCCCCGATTGTTATCTTGTTATCTTCGTGATGGATGTTGATATTATCTTGGTATCGCGGTTTGAGATCCGAGCGGGATCCAGCGGCGCAGAGGGGTCCTTGAGAGTTTCAAAGCGGTTTGTCTTCCATAGGAAAACGGAACTGGGTCAAACTCTCAACACGAACTAAGGCTATTTCCTGGTGGGCGTTCTGATACACATTGGCGATACACAGTTCTGGAATTGTCTTAACTGCAAAGACAACATCACCAACGATAATGATTGTATAAGCAGATCTTTGTGTATAACTTAGGTTTATATTTTGGTTAAAGCATAAGAATTGCATAAGATAACCACAACTATAATTCTACTGTTTGTTTCAAAAGTAAAAATTAAAATGCTAACTACAAACCTTGCGTTGGTTCTGACTAAGTATGACTTCTTCAATGCCCCAGCCATTACACTATTAAAACGTCCTTCTTAGTCCTCTTTCACACGCTCCCCAGAGAGAGGAAGGCTCTAAGCACCAAAATGCATTGAGTCCAATGGGGAATTCAGTAGGGATGGGACATCGAAAACATCGATATTCGATGTCGATGTCAACGTCGATAGGCAACATCGATACCGATATAACATCGGGTGATATTCAGGAAACATCGATATCGATGTTCTTATCAGAAATAAGTTATCGCTTGGACTCTGTCTCTTTGCCCGGTTTGTCTCTTTGTCTTTGTCGCTTGGTTTGATTTTGATTCAGTCACAGTTTTCTTTTTACACAGTTGTTTTCAGTATTTTTATATGAACGAACACTTACATATTCTTATTAAGTACTCTTTGTAATTTGTTGGGTGTTAAAATCTCAAAATGCCTCCTAGCCAGTGGTGGAGGTTTTTCAAAAAGGTCGATGGAAAGACGTGTGGGAGGGCCATAAAAACGTCGGGGAATATAAGCAATTTGAAGCTTCGGAGAATATTGACAAGTTTTATCCAAACCTGATCCGACAAATGAGAGAAATGCAGCCCATAAAGCAAAATTTTATAGTCGCAATACAGCAAGATTGCCTTCAAATATCCCGCAAACATCTCAACATCCGTACCGTCACAACGATTATTTTCTCAAACTAGATAAAGGGGGAAAATTTGGGAAAACTGGGTTTTTTTCCATTCTTTTGACAAAAAGTTTAAAAAAAATTTAATAATTCAATTGAAAAAAAACTTTATTAAAATTATTGCAAACGGTTTTTTTTTTTTTTTTTTTTTTTTTTTTTTTGTACTTATAAATTTGTAAAAAATTTCAAGTCATGCAGCATGGCTATAAGAGCGAATTTTTGAAGAAATAACTGGTTTTTATGGAAATGGTCTCTATTGAAGAACATGATGTCCATGAATAACATCTCAAGTATCAACCACATTTCCTAATATAAACATGAAGTACATCTCAGGTATCAACCGCGTTTCTTCATCTTCAAAGTGCTCTAGTTTGAGAACGAAATGCGATATCGCAATTCGGATTTCACCATCGCGTTCAGCATGTGAAGACCTTAAAAATGAGGTGTCACTCGTCAAACTGTCTCATTTTGGGAATTACCGGGTAAATTTTTCCCCTAAAACTCCCCCAAACCTCCCCCCCTTAGATTGGTCCGATTCTGCCCATCTTCGAACTTAGTCATTCGATTGCTATGACGGATTTTTTGTGCAAATTTTCATTCCTGAAGAACCTGTGTCCTGTAAAGAACAAGTAATTTTTTCAGAATTGATTAATAAATTGGACCGATGTTATCGGAGCATAGCATCGACATGTCGATGTTATCAAACGTGAAACATTGATGGTAAAAACATCGTATGGTAAAAACCCGTCCACTTTCACGTTCGTATGAATGGGCCGGTCATAAAGACCCCAAAGCAGTTCAGATGTTTATTAGTAAGTCGGACTCCATCGAAGTGCCTTCAGCCGGACGTTTGTGATGGAGCTTTCGACTAATAAAATCGTAAAAACTAAGTGTACAACTAATCTGGAGCAAATAACTATAACAAACTACATTATAAATGCAGTTTACTACTTACTCAATTGAAATACGAACATACCGTCATTCACGGGTCATTCAATTATCCATATCACCCAGCAGAAAACACTAGTGGACTAATAATGCTCGACGAAAAATAATTTTGCAGTCGCAACTTACGGAAAATTGGCGGTTTGTGTTGTGCGGGTTAGTAGTATCGCCTGCGGCTTATGGTTGAGCCAACTGGAGAAGTGTTACCCGCTTACTGTTACTTTCTACTTCCCTGGTATCAGGTTATCTTTATTTGCCCTGCACTGGAAGATTAGTTTAGCTTCAGTCGACAAAAACTGAATTGTAGACAAGACGTTGGGTTGATCCAAGGTACTCGATGTAGGTCTTTTACTCTCAGCGGTGGCAAAGGCCGTAAGTGGGAATTTTAAAATATTTGTTTTTGCGTGGTCAGAATAGCTACGAGGTTATTTCAGGTGTATTTCAACGAGGCTTGGAGTGTATTCAAATTCAAATGCTTTATAACAGTAAAGGGGGTTTGTCCCCTGGTACCTGACAAATCAGTGACGCTCTGAACACGGATTCCTCAGGTCCTTTAATTTCTTTGGAAGAGATTGCGCTTGTTGGGAAGTAGATATCTCAATGCAATAGTCATGATTGCATTAAAATGCGTGCATTTATTTCAAGTGATACTCGAATATTTGGGAGACCAAGCCATCGCTTGTCCTGTACTTTGAGCTCGATGTTTGATCCGTCTTGATGTAACCGAGATTCATTCTCCTCACCCGAACACAGCGACTTTTAACGAAAAGAAAAGAAGATAATTTGACATCCACAAAGAACCAATTAACTAACCAGACAAGCGATCTATCACTGGATATTGGTGAGGCGGAGGCAATCATCGGCCCCCAAGCCTTTTCGACCCTCGGCGTAGCTGGAGCCGATGGTTTCAGTTCATCTCATCTCAATGTAAATGTTGACTCCATCTCAGCGGTGACTCACACGACATGAAAGGGAAGTAAAAGCTACCAACTGTCAGTCCAGATCCAAGTCTCAATTTATTTTTTGAGGGTTTAATCCTAGGGAAAAGTGAACGAGTCGAAAACGCCACGCGGGGCATACGTCCATCTTCAGTGAACGTACTCGTACAATATTACCCTTTTTCACCTAATTTATAAATATTTTTAAGTACCTACTTGAATAAATACTTTAAAAGTTGCCCTTGAGAACGTAATACCGATACACGCCACTAGAGAAGCAGACTATGCGTTCATCTCAATTTTCACAAAACTTCAGTTTCATGGTTTTGGAGTGGTGGCGACGATAGTACATATTATGTACTACACAAGCTTTAGAATGGAGGGCGTTATTGTTAACCCTAAGCCAAGCCAAAATTTATCACCACGACATGAGACTAACACTTCATGGAGGAAAAATTCGATAGCAACAGAGAAAAGATACCACTTGGGTTTTTGGTGTTGTTGTATTCACTGATATCCTTGATTAGACATAGTAACCTAAATTTAAATTTAAAAGAATCATTCTGTTCGCGGAAGAGAAGGACTCATCAGTTGCTCATCGGCATCCGAGCAGCTCGGCTGTCATCCTTTTATTGCATAGGTGGAACGTAAGATGTTTTCAATTATCCTTTTATTCCGCGAACGATTTGCTTACAAGTTGGGTTAGTCCCACTCTTCCCCAGACACAATGTTGTTGGCGTCATGCGGTGAATTTTCCCTGGACTTGACCTCATCACAGGGCAGGTAGTGAGGCATCACGCAGAGCAGGCTAAGAAGAAGCAATTTTACCTAATAAAAGACTCTTGTTGGTATGATTGCTACTGCAGACATCACACAATTAGGACCTATGTGAAGGTAGTATTGTCAGGAATATCCGTGGGTGTCAATTTGAAACTTTCAAACGATGAATTGGATAGTCTGCACAAGTTTGATTTCCACAATTTAATAATAGCGTGGCGTGTTAAAATAAAATTAGCGACAAGATGAAGGATTTTTCAACGTGAAGATGTAAATGAATGCAAAATGAAGGCGCGGAATTCCAGAGGCTTATTAAAACCCGATCACCTAGCCAGCCAGCCCTCTGACGTCATAGGCTCTAACGGCGTAGGCTGTGACGTACTAGTTAGCCTCCTGCCAGCCGTCTGACGTCATACGCTCGTGCGTCATAGTCTCTGACGTACTAGCTGGCCTCCCGCCAGCCGTCTGACGTCATAGGCTGTGACGTACTAGTTGGCCTTCTGTCAGCCGTCTGACGTCATACACTCGTGCGTCATAGGCTCTGACGTACTAGTTGGCCCCCGGCCAGCCGTCTGACGTCATAGGCTCTTACGGCATAGGCTCTTACGACATAGGCTGTGACGTACTAGTTGGCCTTCTGTCAGCCGTCTGACGTCATACACTCGTGCGTCATAGGCTCTGACGTACTAGTTGGCCCCCGGCCAGCCGTCCGACGTCATAGGCTCTTACGGCATAGGCTTTGACGTACTAGTTGGCCTCCTGACAGCCGTCTGACGTCATACGCTCGTGCGTCATAGGTGCGTCTGACGTAGTGGCCCGCCTGTCGCTTGTGTTCTGACGTGATCTGATGTCATAAGAATGTCAACTCCATCCTCTTGTTGATACAGTCGAGAATTAAATGCTTGCATACGAGTCTGCAACACATTGGGACATTTTATGTCTTTATGTCTTATTTTATGTCTTTTATGAAGTGATTCAAGAACCTTCGAACAATGCTACATCACCTACCCCAGTAGCGTAGTTGTTATACTTAATTGTAGGGTTCATCATTATGAAGCTTGCATTCGTATAGACAATATAAATGATTGAGAATGATCACCTGTGTGTAAACAATTATTTAAACAATCAAGCTCATACCGCAGCTTGTCGGCCACGCACTCCGCAGTGGTTAACGTAATATGGTTAGGTAAATCGAGAGCTATCCAACGAGTGGTGAACGATTTTTGTACGATGATAACTGGCGAAGATAAAGTTCCGTAGCAACGAATCGGTTGTAAGCGAAAATCATCAGACATTTTCGTGACGATTTCGTGTAACGCTTTTGTGTAACGTTTTTCGAGTTATGTGCCAGAGTAAAGACATAAAATGTCAAAAATGCAACTTTTGCTCCGGTATGCTCCAGGTATGCTCCAAGTTTCTGGAAGGTCTCCGAAGTCAATGATATTAAAACCAGGGAAGAATCTCAGTGATAAGAAGTCCTACAGACCAATATCTATGTTGACAGTACCTATTATCTAAACTGATAGAAAAATCACTGTTGAAAAGGCTGAAGATCGTTATAAAAGAGCGAAATCTTATATGATGGGTTGAAGTGCAAACTGCAATATGAATTGCCTACTAGATACTTTCAAATACTTAAATCCTACATCAGTAGCAGAAACTTCACAGTAAGGTATGAAAAGAGTATTCTGGGCTCCAGAATATCTGCGCAGGGGTCCCACTAGGTCCTTTGCGCCTATGTTATACCTAATGTACACAAGGGATTTGCCATCGGCTGAAAAAGGAGTAACAGCAACTTTCGCTGATGATACAGTATTCACGGTTGAGGGTGGGGGCACAGCAGAAGAAACTGCTCACACATTATGTGGATTAGAGCGGTTAAGGAGCAATTCTTGTTCGGCCTTTGGACCTTTGGTGGTTTACATTGGCTGCAAATTATTTAAATTATACAGATTGTGTAAATTTTATGTACTTTAAATAGACTTTAATATTCAATATTAAAGTACGAATATTCGCATTTGTACAAATTTGTGCTAGGCATTTGACACGACTGTACCTTCGGTAGTGAGGGAGTGAAATACTTCGTCTATTGGTACAACGATTGGTGCAACGTCAAGGGACATATCAATTCTTCGTCTCTTCCTAACGTTCGGGCTATTCGATACAAATTCAAAAAGTCAGTGATATGCACCCCCCGGGGAAATTGCATCCATTAAACATGCCGCCCGTAATTCATCCCCCGAGTGCACTCTTGATGAGTCAACCGCGTAAAGGCACCCGCTCGCTCAGATCGAGATCAAAAAAGCCTTTCGCCGGAGGGGACGACGCCTCAAGCTCTGTGTACGTTTAAACAAAAGATAAGGGAAAGAGGACAATGCGAAAGGACGAGGTTCGTGTCATAATACTTTCGTGGTTACTTGCGCCTTCAACTCTCGCCTTACGCCATCGGGAGTGGAGATAACGTCTTTTTGAGCTCCCCGATCTGTTGTTGGCTAAGGCGCCGCGTGGGCTTACGACTTACAAAGCAGACAACGTTACAAGTTACAACGAGATAATACGGCGGTTGAGGAAAGGGCGGAAGGAAACAGAGCTGGAGATGTCTTACAAGTTACAACTGAGCAAATTTGTCTTTTGTGAGCAATTTCGCTTTGATCTAACACGAACAAAAATAGAAAAATCGTAAATATACTATCAGGACACACTACAACTCTTAGGTAGGTACTCATTAACCAGTGACAACTGATTCCATCTTCTTAGTAGTGGGTTTGAAGATACTCACCTGTAAAGGAAAAAAAGAAGAAATTAGTTCAACATTGGTTACTTGTATTCTAAAAATTGTCTACATAATATTCTGTCAGATCAAAGTTCTGTGTACAATATCCCATATACCATAAAAGGGCCTAAAACCTCGAAATTGTCGGACTTTTTTAGTTTTTAGCTTATAACTTTTTTTATAACATAACGTTTTTTGATTGGAGTAACGGTTCTGGAGTTATAGCTCTTCGAAAAGCTGGAAATGGATTTTTCGAAAAACCTAGAAACAGCCGTTTTGGTTTATTATCTTCGATAATGAACCATTGGAATCGCCCAAAGAAAAAATTTTTTTAACCCCCCCTCAAAATTTGTTGATTTACGTTTCAAGATAGGTAGATTCATAACATCGAATACAAAAACTCTGCAAATTCTTGACACAACGGTTCATTATCTTCTTTGTACAGATCACCCTTCTGTTTAGGTCATTAGGTCTAAATGTCTAGATCCTAAATGTTAGATTAATTGTTATTATGGATTCGTTTCCACGATGCATTTGAGTCGACAATTGCTCTTCTTGAAGGTCAATTCGAACTCAAATAAACACGTCGATTCGATATGAAGTCTACTTTTTTCCGTTTTCACGATGTATTTGAGTCGAACAATTGCTCTTCTTGAAGGTCCATTCGAACTCAAATAAACACGTCGAGTCGATAATATCGTATTATACTTCATATTATGAAGTCTACTTTTTTTCGGTTTCACGATGTATTTGAGTCGACAATTGCTCTTCTTGAAGGTCCATTCGAACTCAAATAATCACCTCGAGTCGATGTGGTCTACTTTTTTTCGTTTTCACGATGTATTTGAGTAGACAGTTGCTCTTCTTAAAGGTCCATTCGAACTCAAATAAACACGTCGAGTCGATATGAAGTCTACTTTTTTTCGTTTTCACGAAGTATTTGAGTCGACAATTGCTCTTCTTGAAGGTCCATTCGAACTCAAATAAACACGTCGAGTCGATATGAAGTCTACTTTTTTTCGTTTTCACGATGTATTTAAGTCGACAATTGCTCTTCTTGAAGGTCCATTCGAACTCAAATGAACACCTCGAGTCGATATGAAGTCAACTTTTTTTCGTTTCCACGAAGTGTTAGAGTCGACAATTGCTCTTCTTGAAGGTCCATTCGAACTCAAATAAACACCTCGAGACGATATGAAGACAACTTTTTTTCGTTTTCACGAAGTATTTGAGTCGACGATTGCTCTTCTTGAAGGTCCATTCGAACTCAAATGAACACCTCGAGTCGATATGAAGTCAACTTTTTTTCGTTTTCACGAAGTATTTGAGTCGACAATTGCTTTTCTTGAAGGTCAATTCGAACTCAAATAAACACGTCGAGTCGATATGAAGTCTACTTTTTTTCGTTTTCACGATGTATTTGAGTCGACAATTGCTCTTCTTGAAGGTCCATTCGAACTCAAATAAACACGTCGAGTCGATGTGAAGTCTACTTTTTTTCGTTTTCACGATGTATTTGAGTCGACAATTGCTCTTCTTGAAGGTCCATTCGAACTCAAATAAACACGTCGAGTCGATAATATCGTATTATACTTCATATTATGAAGTCTACTTTTTTTCGTTTTCACGATGTATTTGAGTCGACAATTGCTCTTCTTGAAGGTCCATTCGAACTCAAATAAACACCTCGAGTCGATGTGGTCTACTTTTTTTCGTTTTCACGATGTATTTGAGTAGACAGTTGCTCTTCTTGAAGGTCCATTCGAACTCAAATAATCACGTCGAGTCGATATGAAGTCTACTTTTTTTCGTTTTCACGATGTATTTGAGTCGACAATTGCTCTTCTTGAAGGTCCATTCGAACTCAAATAAACACGTCGAGTCGATATGAAGTCTACTTTTTTTCGTTTTCACGATGTATTTGAGTCGACAATTGCTCTTCTTGAAGGTCCATTCGAACTCAAATAAACACCTCGAGTCGATGTGAAGTCTACTTTTTTTCGTTTTCACGATGTATTTGAGTCGACAATTACTCTTCTTGAAGGTCCATTCGAACTCGAATAAACACGTCGAGTCGATATGAAGTCTACTTTTTTTCGTTTTCACGATGTATTTGAGTCGACAATTTCTCTTCTTGAAGGTCCATTCGAACTCAAATAAACACGTCGAGTCGATATGAAGTCTACTTTTTTTCGTTTTCACGATGTATTTGAGTCGACAATTGCTCTTCTTGAAGGTCCATTCGAACTCAAATAAACACCTCGAGTCGATGTGAAGTCTACTTCTTTTCGTTTTCACGATGTATTTGAGTAGACAGTTGCTCTTCTTGAAGGTCCATTCGAACTCAAATAAACACCTCGACTCGATGTGAAGTCTACTTTTTTTCGTTTTCACAATGTATTTGAGTCGACAATTGCTCTTCTTGAAGGTCCATTCGAACTCAAATAAACACCTCGAGTCGATGTGAAGTCTACTTTTTTTCGTTTTCACGATGTATCTGAGTCGACAATTACTCTTCTTGAAGGTCCATTCGAACTCAAATAAACTCGTCGAGTCGATATGAAGTCTACTTTTTTTGGTTTTCACGATGTATTTGAGTCGACAATTGCTCTTCTTGAAGGTCCATTCGAACTCTAATAAACACCTCGAGTCGATATAAGGTCAACTTTTTTTCGTTTTCACGAAGTATTTGAGTCGACATTTGCTCTTCTTGAAGGTCCATTCGAATTAAAATGAACACCTCGAGTCGATATGAAGTCAACTTTTTCTCGTTTCCACGAAGTGTTAGAGTCGACAATTGCTCTTCTTGAAGATCCATTCGAACTCAAATAAACACCTCGAGACGATATGAAGTCAACTTTTTTTCGTTTTCACGAAGTATTTGAGTCGACAATTGCTCTTCTTGAAGGTCCATTCGAACTCAAATGAACACCTAGAGTTGATATGAAGTCAACTTTTTTTCGTTTTCACGAAGTATTTGAGTCGACAATTGCTCTTCTTGAAGGTCCAATCGAACTCAAATAAACACCTCGAGTCGATATAAGGTCAACTTTTTTTCGTTTTCACGAAGTATTTGAGTCAACAATTGCTCTTCTTGAAGGTCCATTCGAACTCAAATAAACACCTCGAGTCGATATGACGTCTACTTTTTTTCGTTTTCTCGATGTATCTGAGTCGACAATTGCTCTCCTTGAAGGTCCATTCGAACTCAAATAAACACGTCGAGTCGATATGAAGTCTACTTTTTTTCGTTTTCACGATGTATTTGAGTCGACAATTGCTCTTCTTGAAGGTCCATTCGAACTCAAATAAACACCTCGAGTCGATGTGAAGTCTACTTCTTTTCGTTTTCACGATGTATTTGAGTAGACAGTTGCTCTTCTTGAAGGTCCATTCGAACTCAAATAAACACCTCGAGTCGATGTGAAGTCTACTTTTTTTCTTTTTCACGATGTATTTGAGTCGACAATTACTCTTCTTGAAGGTCCATTCGAACTCAAATAAACACCTCGAGTCGATGTGAAGTCTACTTTTGTTCGATTTCACGATATATTTGAGTCGACAATTGCTCTTCTTGAAGGTCCATTCGAACTCAAATAAACACGTCGAGTCGATATGAAGTCTACTTTTTTTGGTTTTCACGATGTATTTGAGTCGACAATTGCTCTTCTTGAAGGCCCATTCGAACTTAAATAAACACGTCGAGTCGATATGAAGTCTACTTTTTTTCGTTTTCACGATGTATCTGAGTCGACAATTGCTCTTCTTGAAGGTCCATTCGAACTCAAATAAACTCGTCGAGTCGATATGAAGTCTCCTTTTTTTGGTTTTCACGATGTATTTGAGTCGACAATTGCTCTTCTTGAAGGTCCATTCGAACTCAAATAAACACCTCGAGTCGATGTGAAGTCTACTTTTTTTCTTTTTCACGATGTATTTGAGTCGACAATTACTCTTCTTGAAGGTCCATTCGAACTCAAATAAACACCTCGAGTCGATGTGAAGTCTACTTTTGTTCGATTTCACGATATATTTGAGTCGACAATTGCTCTTCTTGAAGGTCCATTCGAACTCAAATAAACACCTCGAGTCGATATGAAGTCTACTTTTTTTCGTTTTCACGATGTATCTGAGTCGACAATTGCTCTACTTGAAGGTTCATTCGAACTCAAATAAACACCTCGAGTCGATGTGAAGTCTACATTTTTTTTTTTTTTTTACGATGTATTTGAGTCGACAATTGCTCTTCTTGAAGGTCCATTCGAACTCAAATAAACACCTCGAGTCGATATAAGGTCAACCTTTTTTTCGTTTTCACGAAGTATTTGAGTCGACAATTGCTCTTCTTGAAGGTCCATTCGAACTCAAATGAACACCTCGAGTCGATATGAAGTCAACTTTTTTTCGTTTCCACGAAGTGTTAGAGTCGACAATTGCTCTTCTTGAAGATCCATTCGAACTCAAATAAACACCTCGAGACGATATGAAGTCAACTTTTTTTCGTTTTCACGAAGTATTTGAGTCGACAATTGCTCTTCTTGAAGGTCCATTCGAACTCAAATGAACACCTAGAGTTGATATGAAGTCTACTTTTTTTCGTTTTCACGATGTATCTGAGTCGACAATTGCTCTTCTTGAAGGTCCATTCGAACTCAAATAAACACGTCGAGTCGATATGAAGTCTACTTTTTTTCGTTTTCACGATGTATTTGAGTCGACAATTGCTCTTCTTGAAGGTCCATTCGAACTCAAATAAACACCTCGAGTCGATGTGAAGTCGACTTCTTTTCGTTTTCACGATGTATTTGAGTAGACAGTTGCTCTTCTTGAAGGTCCATTCGAACTCAAATAAACACCTCGAGTCGATGTGAAGTCTACTTTTTTTCTTTTTCACGATGTATTTGAGTCGACAATTACTCTTCTTGAAGGTCCATTCGAACTCAAATAAACACCTCGAGTCGATGTGAAGTCTACTTTTGTTCGATTTCACGATATATTTGAGTCGACAATTGCTCTTCTTGAAGGTCCATTCGAACTCAAATAAACACCTCGAGTCGATATGAAGTCTACTTTTTTTTTTTTTTTACGATGTATTTGAGTCGACAATTGCTCTTCTTGAAGGTCTATTCGAACTCAAATAAACACCTCGAGTCGATATGAAGTCACCTTTTTTTCGTTTTCACGAAGTATTTGAGTCGACGATTGCTCTTCTTGAAGGTCCATTCGAACTCAAATGAACACCTCGAGTTGATATGAAGTCAACTTTTTTTCGTTTTCACGAAGTATTTGAGTCGACATTTGCTCTTCTTGAAGGTCCATTCGAACTCAAATAAACACCTCGAGTCGATATAAGGTCAACTTTTTTTCGTTTTCACGAAGTATTTGAGTCGACAATTGCTCTTCTTGAAGGTCCATTCGAACTCAAATGAACACCTCGAGTCGATATGAAGTCAACTTTTTTTCGTTTTCACGATGTATTTGAGTCGACAATTGCTCTCCTTGAAGGTCCATTCGAACTCAAATAAACACCTCGAGTCGATGTGAAGTCTACTTTTTTTCGTTTTCACGATGTATTTGAGTCGACAATTACTCTTCTTGAAGGTCCATTCGAACTCGAATAAACACGTCGAGTCGATATGAAGTCTACTTTTTTTCGTTTTCACGATGTATTTGAGTCGACAATTTCTCTTCTTGAAGGTCCATTCGAACTCAAATAAACACCTCGAGTCGATGTGAAGTCTACTTTTTTTCGTTTCACGATGAATTTGAGTCGACAATTGCTCTTCTTGAAGGTCCATTCGAACTCAAATAAACACCTCGAGTCGATGTGAAGTCTACTTATTTTCGTTTTCACGATGTATTTGAGTCGACTATTGCTCTTCTTGAAGGCCCATTCGAACTCAAATAAACACGTCGAGTCGATATGAAGTCTACTATTTTTCGTTTTCACGATGTATCTGAGTCGACAATTGCTCTTCTTGAAGGTCCATTCGAACTCAAATAAACACCTCGAGTCGATGTGAAGTCTACTTCTTTTCGTTTTCACGATGTATTTGAGTAGACAGTTGCTCTTCTTGAAGGTCCATTCGAACTCAAATAAACACCTCGAGTCGATGTGAAGTCTACTTTTTTTCTTTTTCACGATGTATTTGAGTCGACAATTACTCTTCTTGAAGGTCCATTCGAACTCAAATAAACACCTCGAGTCGATGTGAAGTCTACTTTTGTTCGATTTCACGATATATTTGAGTCGACAATTGCTCTTCTTGAAGGTCCATTCGAACTCAAATAAACACCTCGAGTCGATATGAAGTCTACATTTTTTTTTTACGATGTATTTGAGTCGACAATTGCTCTTCTTGAAGGTCTATTCGAACTCAAATAAACACCTCGAGTCGATATGAAGTCAACTTTTTTTCGTTTTCACGAAGTATTTGAGTCGACGATTGCTCTTCTTGAAGGTCCATTCGAACTCAAATGAACACCTCGAGTTGATATGAAGTCAACTTTTTTTCGTTTTCACGAAGTATTTGAGTCGACATTTGCTCTTCTTGAAGGTCCATTCGAACTCAAATAAACACCTCGAGTCGATATAAGGTCAACTTTTTTTCGTTTTCACGAAGTATTTGAGTCGACAATTGCTCTTCTTGAAGGTCCATTCGAACTCAAATGAACACCTCGAGTCGATATGAAGTCAACTTTTTTTCGTTTTCACGATGTATTTGAGTCGACAATTACTCTTCTTGAAGGTCCATTCGAACTCGAATAAACACGTCGAGTCGATATGAAGTCTACTTTTTTTCGTTTTCACGATGTATTTGAGTCGACTATTTCTCTTCTTGAAGGTCCATTCGAACTCAAATAAACACCTCGAGTCGATGTGAAGTCTACTTTTTTTCGTTTTCACGATGAATTTGAGTCGACAATTGCCCTTCTTGAAGGTCCATTCGAACTCAAATAAACACCTCGAGTCGATCTGAAGTCTATTTATTTTCGTTCTCACGATGTATTTGAGTCGACTATTGCTCTTCTTGAAGGCCCATTCGAACTCAAATAAACACGTCGAGTCGATATGAAGTCTACTTTTTTTCGTTTTCACGATGTATCTGAGTCGACAATAATTGTCGACTCAGATACATCGTGAAAACGAAAAAAAGTAGACTTCATATCGACTCGACGTGTTTATTTGAGTTCGAATGTTTATTCGAGCAATTATTGCTCTTCTTGAAGGTCCATTCGAACTCAAATAAACACCTCGAGTCGATATGAAGTCTACTTTTGTTCGATTTCACGATATATTTGAGTCGACAATTGCTCTTCTTGAAGGTCCATTCGAACTCAAATAAACACCTCGAGTCGATATGAAGTCTAAATTTTTTTTTTACGATGTATTTGAGTCGACAATTGCTCTTCTTGAAGGTCTATTCGAACTCAAATAAACACCTCGAGTCGATATGAAGTCAACTTTTTTTCGTTTTCACGAAGTATTTGAGTCGACGATTGCTCTTCTTGAAGGTCCATTCGAACTCAAATGAACACCTCGAGTTGATATGAAGTCAACTTTTTTCGTTTTCACGAAGTATTTGAGTCGACATTTGCTCTTCTTGAAGGTCCATTCGAACTCAAATAAACACCTCGAGTCGATATAAGGTCAACTTTTTGGTTTATTATCTTCGATAATGAACCATTGGAATCGCCCAAAGAAAAAAAAATTTTAACCCCCCCTCAAAATTTTTTGGTTTACGTTTCAAGATACGTAGATTCAGAAAATCGAATAAAAAAAAATCCGTCCGTCCGCCGTACGCCGTACGCCGTACGCCGTACGCCGTCCGCCGTCCGCCGTCCGCCGTCCGCCGTCCGAGGCACTTTGCCCAGTTAGCGTTGAGTTAAAATTACGAAATTTGGTTTCTGGGTTTGGACCAGCCCCACAATGATCCACGAAACTTTTCATAACCCTAGGTCAAGGGGAAGGGGTTCAAAACGAATTTTGAAATTTTGAAAATTCCATATCTCGAAAACTTCCCATCAAACGGTATGTTTTTTATTTCATATTTAGATAGAGTTTGTTCCGTAGAATTTTTTAAGACCATCCGCAGCTTTGTACGACCAGCCGTTCGTTCACAATGACGGCTCAAAGATTGTGCCTCACAACCCGATCGTGAATCAAACTGTTGAAATACGGGTCCATTTTCATACTAACGAGCTCTTTGGAACATCATATGGCTTAAGTGATGTCGAGTTTGTTGTTCTGAGGTGCGTTTCGTGCTACGGAAATGAAGGTAATTTCGAATGTTTGTTGGTAGGTACTTCTTTTATAGAAAAATTATTACCGACGTAGCATTAAAAACCCCAGAATTATATCGTATTAATTAATCATAATTAATGATAATTATTATTAATAATAAATACAAATTATTAATACCTAACAATAAATTATAATAATTTTCTCTAGGTACTTGATAAAATTGTTAATAATTAGTGATAATTGATAATAATAATTAATCTAACATTTAGGATCTTGACATTTAGACCTAGTGATCTAGACAGAAGGGTGATCTGCACAAGGAAGATAATAAACCGTTGTGTCAAGAATTTGCAGAGTTTTTTCGTTTTCACGAAGTATTTGAGTAGACAGTTGCTCTTCTTGAAGGTCCATTCGAACTCAAATGAACACCTCGAGTTGATATGAAGTCAACTTTTTTTCGTTTTCACGATGTATTTGAGTCGACAATAATTATTGCAATAATTGAGTCGACAATAATTAAGAGCAATTATTGCTCTTCTTGAAGGTCCATTCGAACTCAAATAAACACCTCGAGTCGATGTGAAGTCTACTTTTTTTCTTTTTCACGATGTATTTGAGTCGACAATTACTCTTCTTGAAGGTCCATTCGAACTCAAATAAACACCTCGAGTCGATGTGAAGTCTACTTTTGTTCGATTTCACGATATATTTGAGTCGACAATTGCTCTTCTTGAAGGTCCATTCGAACTCAAATAAACACCTCGAGTCGATATGAAGTCTACATTTTTTTTTTTTTACGATGTATTTGAGTCGACAATTGCTCTTCTTGAAGGTCTATTCGAACTCAAATAAACACCTCGAGTCGATATGAAGTCAACTTTTTTTCGTTTTCACGAAGTATTTGAGTCGACGATTGCTCTTCTTGAAGGTCCATTCGAACTCAAATGAACTCCTCGAGTTGATATGAAGTCAACTTTTTTTCGTTTTCACGAAGTATTTGAGTCGACATTTGCTCTTCTTGAAGGTCCATTCGAACTCAAATAAACACCTCGAGTCGATATAAGGTCAACTTTTTTTCGTTTTCACGAAGTATTTGAGTCGACAATTGGTCTTCTTGAAGGTCCATTCGAACTCAAATGAACACCTCGAGTCGATATGAAGTCAACTTTTTTTCGTTTTCACGATGTATTTGAGTCGACAATTGCTCTCCTTGAAGGTCCATTCGAACTCAAATAAACACCTCGAGTCGATGTGAAGTCTACTTTTTTTCGTTTTCACGATGTATTTGAGTCGACAATTACTCTTCTTGAAGGTCCATTCGAACTCGAATAAACACGTCGAGTCGATATGAAGTCTACTTTTTTTCGTTTTCACGATGTATTTGAGTCGACAATTTCTCTTCTTGAAGGTCCATTCGAACTCAAATAAACACCTCGAGTCGATGTGAAGTCTACTTTTTTTCGTTTCACGATGAATTGGAGTCGACAATTGCTCTTCTTGAAGGTCCATTCGAACTCAAATAAACACCTCGAGTCGATGTGAAGTCTACTTATTTTCGTTCTCACGATGTATTTGAGTCGACTATTGCTCTTCTTGAAGGCCCATTCGAACTCAAATAAACACGTCGAGTCGATATGAAGTCTACTTTTTTTCGTTTTCACGATGTATCTGAGTCGACAATTGCTCTTCTTGAAGGTCCATTCGAACTCAAATAAACACCTCGAGTCGATGTGAAGTCTACTTCTTTTCGTTTTCACGATGTATTTGAGTAGACAGTTGCTCTTCTTGAAGGTCCATTCGAACTCAAATAAACACCTCGAGTCGATGTGAAGTCTACTTTTTTTCTTTTTCACGATGTATATGAGTCGACAATTACTCTTCTTGAAGGTCCATTCGAACTCGAATAAACACCTCGAGTCGATGTGAAGTCTACTTTTGTTCGATTTCACGATATATTTGAGTCGACAATTGCTCTTCTTGAAGGTCCATTCGAACTCAAATAAACACCTCGAGTCGATATGAAGTCTACATTTTTTTTACGATGTATTTGAGTCGACAATTGCTCTTCTTGAAGGTCTATTCGAACTCAAATAAACACCTCGAGTCGATATGAAGTCAACTTTTTTTCGTTTTCACGAAGTATTTGAGTCGACGATTGCTCTTCTTGAAGGTCCATTCGAACTCAAATGAACACCTCGAGTTGATATGAAGTCAACTTTTTTTCGTTTTCACGAAGTATTTGAGTCGACATTTGCTCTTCTTGAAGGTCCATTCGAACTCAAATAAACACCTCGAGTCGATATAAGGTCAACTTTTTTTCGTTTTCACGAAGTATTTGAGTCGACAATTGCTCTTCTTGAAGGTCCATTCGAACTCAAATGAACACCTCGAGTCGATATGAAGTCAACTTTTTTTCGTTTTCACGATGTATTTGAGTCGACAATTGCTCTCCTTGAAGGTCCATTCGAACTCAAATAAACACCTCGAGTCGATGTGAAGTCTACTTTTTTCGTTTTCACGATGTATTTGAGTCGACAATTACTCTTCTTGAAGGTCCATTCGAACTCGAATAAACACGTCGAGTCGATATGAAGTCTCCTTTTTTTGGTTTTCACGATGTATTTGAGTCGACAATTGCTCTTCTTGAAGGTCCATTCGAACTCAAATAAACACCTCGAGTCGATGTGAAGTCTACTTTTTTTCTTTTTCACGATGTATTTGAGTCGACAATTACTCTTCTTGAAGGTCCATTCGAACTCAAATAAACACCTCGAGTCGATGTGAAGTCTACTTTTGTTCGATTTCACGATATATTTGAGTCGACAATTGCTCTTCTTGAAGGTCCATTCGAACTCAAATAAACACCTCGAGTCGATATGAAGTCTACATTTTTTTTTTACGATGTATTTGAGTCGACAATTGCTCTTCTTGAAGGTCTATTCGAACTCAAATAAACACCTCGAGTCGATATGAAGTCAACTTTTTTTCGTTTTCACGAAGTATTTGAGTCGACGATTGCTCTTCTTGAAGGTCCATTCGAACTCAAATGAACACCTCGAGTTGATATGAAGTCAACTTTTTTTCGTTTTCACGAAGTATTTGAGTCGACATTTGCTCTTCTTGAAGGTCCATTCGAACTCAAATAAACACCTCGAGTCGATATAAGGTCAACTTTTTTTCGTTTTCACGAAGTATTTGAGTCGACAATTGCTCTTCTTGAAGGTCCATTCGAACTCAAATGAACACCTCGAGTCGATATGAAGTCAACTTTTTTTCGTTTTCACGATGTATTTGAGTCGACAATTGCTCTCCTTTGTAAGCCTTGAGTCTGAGGGACTCGAGTCTCACTTCATTTGAAATCTTCTCCAAGGGGATCGGTTCGTGAAATGATGGAGTCCAGACAGGGTTTTGTAAAGTTTCAAAGGTGTATAATTGTGAACGGAAACGTTCACTTGAAGGGAACAGCAAAATTAAAAAGAAAGTACACTATTGAAAACGAAAAATAACTCTGGGCGTTCACCCGTGTAAAAATATAGAAACAATGTCCTCAAAAGGTTTAGAATGCGTTCACCACTAACAACGTAAATGAATCAATGCAAAATGCTTATTACTTAAAATACTTGAAAGTTCACTTAACCTAAGAGCGTTTGCTAAATAAAAGATTATAGTCAAAGGAGTTATAAAGTGTACAAAAGTCTACTAGAGTTTACTACGTTTCACCAAATTGCAAACATGTGACTCAACAAGGTGTAAGGTTACCGTCTCTGGGGGAACGTCAGCGTGGAGTTGAGCAGCGTCACACTGGTTCGGGGGGGGGGAATATGAGTCCTGTCTCAGGGGACGGTGAACGAACTCGCGACACTGGGTTTGTGAGGGAGCACGAACAGTATTTCGGAAGCTTAGTATTTGAGGGAAACTAAACTGTCGCGAGGGTAGAATACTACTGGGGAAATTGAAAAGGGGGGGTTCGGTGGTCGCGTTCACTCGCGAGGGGTGGTCGTGTCGGAATCCTCCGGTTATTCGCCTGACCGTAAATAGGTCTATACTCGACTGCAACTAGGAGTCAACTGTCGAGAATCGTCAGTCGCTGTAGGGGTCTCGAATATTCGGGAGAGGGGAAAGAGCCCCTCCATAACTGCCCCTTCTGGGGTGGGAGCCTCCTCCCCTGCTCGAGATGCCTCCCCTCCGGCGCCGGCCCCCAAACCCGCCGGATTACACCCTCCTCCCTTCCGTGAGTCAGCGTCCTCGCTGACTCTCGACGGCTGCAAGGTCGGGACGTGTCCTGTCAGTGAAGGAATCGGGAGTGGCTTCGTTGGTTCGTCCTGAAGGAGTGCTCTCTCGTAGCGAAGTCGTCGGCAGTAGGTGCATTTCGTCGGAGTCTCTGGTGGGTGGAGTTCGTCGCATGATGATTCCAGGTTGCAAGCGTCATGGCGCGCCCTCCCCCCACCACCCTGTTTTTTGATCACCATGCTTACAATTGGCTTACAGCTATAGGACAAGGTATGCATTTGAGTTTTATTGTAAAAATGAATACATAAATGAATACATGAACACATGAATTTTTTTTTTTTTTTTTTTTTTTTTTCCGTTTCCATTTGAATACATGAACACATTAATGAATACATGAATACATGATTTTTTTTTTTATTTATTTTTTTTTTATTTTTTTTTTTTTTTTTTTTTTTTTTTATTTGGTTCCGTTCCCAATTATTTGTTTTTAGTATTTTTTTATACATGATACTTTGTGGGATTTACTATGGATGGTAGTGAACGTTAACTGGAAGTGGTTTTGGGTCGGTTTTTTCCCCAGTCTGGGTAGGCGAGTATGGGTTCTGATGTTAGGGCTCGTTTGAGCTGCAAGAAGACCTCATCATGTTGGGGTGCCCATTTAAATTTTACTTTTTTACGGAGTAATGTGGTTAAAGGTGAGGAAAGTTCTGACTCGACAATGGGTTCTGGGAGTTCCCAATTTTCGGAAGGTACCAGTTCACGGTACTCGAAAAGGTTGTCCTCGGATTCAGGTTCGAAGGACTCAGAAGTATCACGGGAGTCTTGTGTCACCATTGGGTTTTCAGATTCATCCGCGTTCACTGCTTCAATCTGATTAATGGAGGTCGGTAGAGGTTGCTGCGGGCACACAGGGGCTGCGTTAATGCGGATTTGTTCACTTTGAGTGGTCTGGAAAAATTTTTTAGTGATTGGTTCACCGTTTGGTTCACCGTTTGGTTCACCGTTTGGTTCACCATTTGGTTCACCGTTTGGTTCACCGCTTGGTTCACCGTTTGGTTCACCGCTTGGTTCACCGTTTGGTTCACCGTTTGGTTCACCGTTTGGTTCACCGCTTGGTGTTACCAGACGTGAGTGTCGCGTTTCATGTGAGTTCATAGCCGCAACTTGGGGTTTGCTTCGTGCATCCGAGATTCGTGCCCATGAACGGGTTTTGGGTTCGTTTAGAACGGTTACTTGGTTCAGGTCCACTCTGAGGTTCATTGGGACCTTCCTCATCAAGTCCATACCCAGCAGATCGAGTCCCGTTCCCTCTCTCTGAAACACCAGGAACTCATGGACGACGGTGTGATGTTCAATCCTCACGTTCACACGTTGAGTCCCTCTAAACTTGAGGGGGTAACCATCAGCTCCCCATGCTGTGATGGTAGTGGGGTGGATTGGTACACCTCGAACGGGGGTGGTCAGAACTGACATGGCGGCCCCTGTGTCGACCACAAGGTATCGGTGTTCATGATTGAGGGTCACCGCGATCTTCAGTGCCCGATTCATGTGCCTGGACACAATAGGTAAGTGGACGGGTTCCTCCTTTTCCATTACGGCTCTCAGTTGGGGTACTTGGGGTTCGTTCCTAGCCCCTGGGGGGTTAGTTACGGGCAAGAGCTGTTTTTTCTTGTAACAGTCCGCCTCCAGATGCTCGCGTACCCCGCAATAGTCGCACATGATCGCCTTTTGGGGATTGTGCATGCAGTTCACCGGAAAGTGAGCTGAACTCCCGCAAAACATACAGGGGTATCGCGGTGTGGGTTTTCTGAGGTTGGGGTTACCGTAGCTGCGTGGAGGGTTCGCGTTCACCTGCGGTTCACGTTCACGTTCGTGTTCGCGTTTCTTTGTGCATTGTATCGCGATGTGACCGGGTTCACCACAACGATAACAGCGAAGGGGTTCACGGGACTGGACAGCGGCCACGTCCCATGGATCGTCGAGTTCACCCTGCTGTTCCAATGTTTCCTCTAGAGTTTCAGCACGTTTTAAAGCTTCCTCGATTGTTTCAGGTTCGCGATCGAGTAGATGTGAACTGAGTTCACGTCCAAGACCCTTCACGAACGCGCGTACCACTTTCCTACGTACCCAGGCCAGTCTTTGAGCGGCGTTCAACTCGGCTCCCTCGTCCAAAACGGCCGATTTGGCCAGTCGGTGGACGCGTTCAGCAAACTGTCGTAATGGTTCGGCAGTTTGGCGTTTCACTGTGCACAAGAGAGCGGCGGCTTTAGTGGGGTTGCCGCGTCCAAACCACGCCAACATGGCCTCCTTGACGGCGTCATATGGACGGAGTCCCTGCACGAGGTCGCTGTGGTCGCTAATAAATTGTTTAGCCATTCCACGGACCCTTGCTCGCAAAAGACGAACGCGTTTCGCCTGTGTTAGGGTGCCCGCCACATCCTCAAAAACGGCAAAAAAAGCAGACACCGACAAAGAACCGGGTTCATCAGGGTCCCAGGGTTCCACCTCCAAAAACATGGAACGAGGGATCGCCTCCTCGTCTGTGTGATCGCGCTCTTTGCGTTCCACGGTCAGTTGATTGAAAGATTGGAGTAATTTGTGAAGTTCACCCATCATACCGGCAGTTGATTCAGTCATTGTGATGCGTTTCGATTGAAATTTATTGAGTTTAGTATGAATATGGGCAAAATAGTTCGCGTTCACGACGTGATACTGACGGCAAAAGGTTAACAAAAATGTTTAGTAATATTATTGCAGTTAGAGTTCACCACCAACTTTATATGAAAAGTTGGCGTTCACGATGGACGGAAATTTCCAACTGACACACGTGGTCACACAAAAATATAATGGATAAAAGGCAATATGAAAGTATTAAGTGAAATGCTGAAATGGACAAGGGTTCCTGAAACTGACCTGTTTGTAAAGGATTTGAAAAGTAACGTTCACTTCCAAAGGGATACAAAAGTATTAGTGAAATAAACTGTTTTGCGTTTACTGAGTCCACTGACACCTGTCTGGTCATAAAAAAAAAAAATATCCGATCCTTGGAGTTTTTCTATGGGTCCGGGTGTATTGGATCCACCGGTTCAATGAGGTCGCTAAACTAAGAGTTCAGCGAGTTCACTGATCCCACCGCTGCCACCATTCTGTAAGCCTTGAGTCTGAGGGACTCGAGTCTCACTTCATTTGAAATCTTCTCCAAGGGGATCGGTTCGTGAAATGATGGAGTCCAGACAGGGTTTTGTAAAGTTTCAAAGGTGTATAATTGTGAACGGAAACGTTCACTTGAAGGGAACAGCAAAATTAAAAAGAAAGTACACTATTGAAAACGAAAAATAACTCTGGGCGTTCACCCGTGTAAAAATATAGAAACAATGTCCTCAAAAGGTTTAGAATGCGTTCACCACTAACAACGTAAATGAATCAATGCAAAATGCTTATTACTTAAAATACTTGAAAGTTCACTTAACCTAAGAGCGTTTGCTAAATAAAAGATTATAGTCAAAGGAGTTATAAAGTGTACAAAAGTCTACTAGAGTTTACTACGTTTCACCAAATTGCAAACATGTGACTCAACAAGGTGTAAGGTTACCGTCTCTGGGGGAACGTCAGCGTGGAGTTGAGCAGCGTCACACTGGTTCGGGGGGGGGGAATATGAGTCCTGTCTCAGGGGACGGTGAACGAACTCGCGACACTGGGTTTGTGAGGGAGCACGAACAGTATTTCGGAAGCTTAGTATTTGAGGGAAACTAAACTGTCGCGAGGGTAGAATACTACTGGGGAAATTGAAAAGGGGGGGTTCGGTGGTCGCGTTCACTCGCGAGGGGTGGTCGTGTCGGAATCCTCCGGTTATTCGCCTGACCGTAAATAGGTCTATACTCGACTGCAACTAGGAGTCAACTGTCGAGAATCGTCAGTCGCTGTAGGGGTCTCGAATATTCGGGAGAGGGGAAAGAGCCCCTCCATAACTGCCCCTTCTGGGGTGGGAGCCTCCTCCCCTGCTCGAGATGCCTCCCCTCCGGCGCCGGCCCCCAAACCCGCCGGATTACACCTTGAAGGTCCATTCGAACTCAAATAAACACCTCGAGTCGATGTGAAGTCTACTTTTTTTCGTTTTCACGATGTATTTGAGTCAACAATTATTCTTCTTGAAGGTCCATTCGAACTCGAATAAACACGTCGAGTCGATATGAAGTCTACTTTTTTTCGTTTTCACGATGTATTTGAGTCGACTATTTCTCTTCTTGAAGGTCCATTCGAACTCAAATAAACACCTCGAGTCGATGTGAAGTCTACTTTTTTTCGTTTTCACGATTAATTTGAGTCGACAATTGCTCTTCTTGAAGGTCCATTCGAACTCAAATAAACACCTTGAGTCGATCTGAAGTCTACTTATTTTCGTTCTCACGATGTATTTGAGTCGACTATTGCTCTTCTTGAAGGCCCATTCGAACTCAAATAAACACGTCGAGTCGATATGAAGTCTACTTTTTTTCGTTTTCACGATGT
Source organism: Stenodema calcarata (assembly GCA_963920205.1). NCBI lineage: Eukaryota > Metazoa > Arthropoda > Insecta > Hemiptera > Miridae > Stenodema > Stenodema calcarata. The sequence goes on along the minus strand of OY986061.1, from coordinate 23,095,491 downwards.
ATCTGAGTCGACAATTGCTCTTCTTGAAGGTCCATTCGAACTCAAATAAACACCTCGAGTCGATATGAAGTCTACTTTTGTTCGATTTTACGATGTATTTGAGTCGACAATTGCTCTTCTTGAAGGTCTATTCGAACTCAAATAAACACCTCGAGTCGATATGAAGTCAACTTTTTTTCGTTTTCACGAAGTATTTGAGTCGACGATTGCTCTTCTTGAAGGTCCATTCGAACTCAAATGAACACCTCGAGTTGATATGAAGTCAACTTTTTTTCGTTTTCACGAAGTATTTGAGTCGACATTTGCTCTTCTTGAAGGTCCATTCGAACTCAAATAAACACCCCGAGTCGATATAAGGTCAACTTTTTTTCGTTTTCACGAAGTATTTGAGTCGACAATTGCTCTTCTTGAAGGTCCATTCGAACTCAAATGAACACCTCGAGTCGATATGAAGTCAACTTTTTTTCGTTTTCACGATGTATTTGAGTCGACAATTGCTCTCCTTGAAGGTCCATTCGAACTCAAATAAACACCTCGAGTCGATGTGAAGTCTACTTTTTTTCGTTTTCACGATGTATTTGAGTCGACAATTACTCTTCTTGAAGGTCCATTCGAACTCGAATAAACACGTCGAGTCGATATGAAGTCTACTTTTTTTCGTTTTCACGATGTATTTGAGTCGACAATTTCTCTTCTTGAAGGTCCATTCGAACTCAAATAAACACCTCGAGTCGATGTGAAGTCTACTTTTGGTTTATTATCTTCGATAATGAACCATTGGAATCGCCCAAAGAAAAAAAAATTTTAACCCCCCCTCAAAATTTGTTGGTTTACGTTTCAAGATACGTAGATTCAGAAAATCGAATAAAAAAAAATCCGTCCGTCCGCCGTACGCTGTACGCCGTCCGCGCCACTTTGCCCAGTTAACGTTGAGCTAAAATTACGAAATTTGGTTTCTGGGTTTGGACCAGCCCCACAATGATCCTCGAAACTTTTCATAACCCTAGGTCAAGGGGAAGGGGTTCAAAACGAATTTTGAAAATTTGAAAATCTCATATCTCGAAAAATTCATATAGAACGGTATGTTTTTTATTTCATATTTTGATAGAGTTTGTTCCGTAGAATTTTTTAAGACCATCCGCAGCTTTGTACGACCAGCCGTTCGTTCACAATGACGGCTCAAAGATTGTGCCTCACAACACTATCGTGACTCAAACTGTTGAAATACAGGTCCATTTTCATACTAACAAGCTCTTTGAAACATCATATGGATTAAGTGATGTCGAGTTTGTTGTTCTGAGGTGCGTTTCGTGCTACGGAAATGAAGGTAATTTCGAATGTTTGTTGGTAGGTACTTCTTTTATAGAAAAATAATTTTTATTACCGACGTAGTATTAAAAACCCCAGAATTATATCGAATTAATTAATCATAATTAATAACAATTATTATTAATAATAAATACGAATTATTAATACCTAACAATAAATTATAATCATTTTCACTAGGTACTTGATAAAATTGTTAATAATTAGTGATAATTGATAATAATAATTAATCTAACATTTAGGATCTAGACATTTAGACCTAGTGATCTAGACAAAAGGGTGATCTGTACAAAGAAGATGATGAACCGTTGTGTCAAGAATTTGCAGAGTTTTTCGTTTTCACGATGAATTTGAGTCGACAATTGCTCTTCTTGAAGGTCCATTCGAACTCAAATAAACACCTCGAGTCGATGTGAAGTCTACTTATTTTCGTTCTCACGATGTATTTGAGTCGACTATCGCTCTTCTTGAAGGCCCATTCGAACTCAAATAAACACGTCGAGTCGATATGAAGTCTACTTTTTTTCGTTTTCACGATGTATCTGAGTCGACAATTGCTCTTCTTGAAGGTCCATTCGAACTCAAATAAACACCTCGAGTCGATGTGAAGTCTACTTTTTTTCGTTTTCACGATGTATTTGAGTCGACAATTGCTCTTCTTGAAGGTCCATTCGAACTCAAATAAACACCTCGAGTCGATGTGAAGTCTACTTCTTTTCGTTTTCACGATGTATTTGAGTAGACAGTTGCTCTTCTTGAAGGTCCATCGAACTCAAATAAACACCTCGAGTCGATGTGAAGTCTACTTTTTTCGTTTTCACGATGAATTTGAGTCGACAATTGCTCTTCTTGAAGGTCCATTCGAACTCAAATAAACACCTCGAGTCGATGTGAAGTCTACTTTTTTTCGTTTTCACGATGTATTTGAGTCGACAATTGCTCTTCTTGAAGGTCCATTCGAACTCGAATAAACACCTCGAGTCGATATGAAGTCTACTTTTTTTCATTTTCACGATGTATTTGAGTCGACAATTGCTCTACTTGAAGGTCCATTCGAACTCAAATAAACACGTCGAGACGATATGACGTCAACTTTTTTTCGTTTTCACGATGTATTTGAGTCGACAATTGCTCTTCTTGAAGGTCCATTCGAACTCAAATAAACACCTCGAGTCGATGTGAAGTCTACTCTTTTTCGTTTTCACGATGTATTTGAGTCGTCAATTGCTCTTCTTGAAGGTCCATTCGAACTCAAATAAACACGTCGAGTCGGTATGAAGTCTACTTTTTTTCGTTTTCACGATGTATTTGAGTCGACAATTGCTCTTCTTGAAGGTCCATTCGAACTCAAATAAACACGTCGAGACGATATGAAGTCAACTTTTTTTCGTTTTCACGATGAATTTGAGTCGACAATTGCTTTTCTTGAAGGTCCATTCGACCTCAAATAAACACGTCGAGTCGATGTGAAGTCTACTTTTTTTCGTTTTCACGATGTATTTGAGTCGACAATTTCTCTTCTTGAAGGTCCATTCGAACTCAAATAAACACCTCGAGTCGATGTGAAGTCTACTTTTTTCGTTTTCACGATGAATTTGAGTCGACAATTGCTCTTCTTGAAGGTCCATTCGAACTCAAATAAACACCTCGAGTCGATGTGAAGTCTACTTTTTTTCGTTTTCACGATGTATTTGAGTCGACAATTGCTCTTCTTGAAGGTCCATTCGAACTCGAATAAACACCTCGAGTCGATGTGAAGTCTACTTTTTTTCGTTTTCACGATGTATTTGAGTCGACAATTGCTCTTCTTGAAGGTCCATTCGAACTCAAATAAACACGTCGAGACGATATGAAGTCAACTTTTTTTCGTTTTCACGATGTATTTGAGTCGACAATTGCTCTTCTTGAAGGTCCATTCGAACTCAAATAAACACCTCGAGTCGATGTGAAGTCTACTCTTTTTCGTTTTCACGATGTATTTGAGTCGTCAATTGCTCTTCTTGAAGGTCCATTCGAACTCAAATAAACACGTCGAGTCGGTATGAAGTCTACTTTTGGTTTATTATCTTCGATAATGAACCATTGGAATCGCCCAAAGAAAAAAATTTTTTAACCCCCCTCTCAAAATTTGTTGGTTTACGTTTCAAGATACGTAGATTCAGAAAATCGAATAAAAAAAAATCCGTCCGTCCGCCGTACGCCGTCCCCCGTCCGCCGTCCCCCGTCCGCCGTCCGTGGCACTTTGCCCAGATAGCGTTGAGCTAAAATTACGAAATTTGGTTTCTGGGTTTGGACCAGCCCCACAATGATCCTCGAAACTTTTCATAACCCTAGGTCAAGGGGAAGGGGTTCAAAACGAAATTTAAAATTTCGACAATGTCATATCTCCAAATATTTAACTGAACCGTGTAATTTTTAGTTCACTTTTGAATGACCTGAAAAATTACGAATCTTTTAAGACCAAGTGGATTTTTTTGCGACCAGCCGTTCGTTCACAGTGACCGCGCAAAGGTTTAGGAAAAACACTAAACTTTCGCGTCGAAAACGGCCGTTATGTGACCCAACCCCCAGAATAAAACTACCTTTTTTCATCTTCCCGGTAAACTACAGTCTAGAAATTTTAACCGTGAGTCGGGGATAGACCACATTGCAATATTCACTCGTTTTTTCATCTGTAAAATTATTTAAATAATACCTTTTTGTAATAATACAAATTAAATTTTGATGATGAGCTATTGACTTGAAATTTTAAAAATAGGTCAGAACTGGATCACAATGCAATATTCACTCGGTTTCTTGTCTGTAAAATTGTTCAAATAATACCTATTTGTTTAAACAAATTAAATTTTGATGATGAGCTAGATACTTGAAATTTTAAATATACGTCAGAAATGGATGACATTTCAATATTCACTCGGTTTGTATGACATGGTATGAGTATGGTATGGTATATTATTGTATGTATGATTTGGTATAATACAGTATGGTATGATAGGAAAGAAATTCGTATGGTATGGTATGTGTACGGTGAGAATATGGTATGGTGCCGATTTGCAATACAGTCTGGTATAGACGGAAGGGTGATCTGCACAAGGAAGATAATAAACCGTTGTGTCAAGAATTTGCAGAGTTTTTGGTTCATTATCTTCGATAAAGAACTATTGGAATCGCCCAAAGAAAAAATGGTTTAACCCCTCCTCAAAATTTGTTGGTTTACGTTTCTTGATACGTAGATTCATAAAATCGAATAAAAAACTCTGCAAATTCTTGACACAACGGTTTATTATCTTCCTTGTGCAGATCACCCTTCTGTCTATACCAGACTGTGTTGCAAATCAGCACCATACCATATTCTCACCGTACTCATATCATACCATTCGAATTTCTTTCCTATCATACCATACTGTACTATACCAAATCATACATACAATAATATACCATACAATAATCATACCATGTTATTACTAAAAGGTATTATTTAAATTATTTTACAGATGAGAAACCGAGTGAATATTGCAATGTGGTCTATCCCCGACTCACGGTTAAAATTTCTTGACTGTTGTTTACCGGGAAGATGAAAAAAGGTAATTTTATTCTGGGCGTCTGGGGGTTGGGACACATAACGGCCGTTTTCGACGCGAAAGTTTAGTGTTTTTCCTAAACCTTTGCGCGGTCACTGTGAACGAACGGCTGGTCGCAAAAAATCCAATTGGTCTTAAAAGATTCGTAATTTTTCAGGTCATTCAAAAGTGAACTAAAAATTACACCGTTTCATGAGAATTTTTAGAGATATGACATCGTCGAAATTTTAAATTTCGTTTTGAACCCCTTCCCCTTGACCTAGGGTTATGAAAAGTTTCGAGGATCATTGTGGGGCTGGTCCAAACCCAGAAACCAAATTTTGTAATTTTAGCTCAACGCTAACTGGGCAAAGTGGCACGGACGGCGGACGGCGTACGGGGGACGGTGTACGGCGGACGGACGGATTTTTTTTTTATTCGATTTTCTGAATCTACGTATCTTGAAACGTAAACCAACAAATTCTGAGGGGGGGTTAAACCATTTTTTCTTTGGGCTATTCCAATAGTTCTTTAACGAAGATAATAAACCAAAAACTCTGCAAATTCTTGACACAACGGTTTATTATCTTCTATACCAGACTGTCTATACCAGACTGTGTTGCAAATCGGCACCATACCATATTCTTACCGTACTCATACCATACCATACGAATTTCTTTCCTATCATACCATACTGTATTATACCATATCATACATACAATAATATACCTACCATACCATACTCATACCATGTCATACAAACCGAGTGAATATTGAAATGTCATCCATTTCTGACCTATATTTAAAATGTCAAGTATCTAGCTCATCATCAAAATTTAATTTGTTTAAACAAATAGGTATTATTTAATAATAATAATTTAACGCCGCACGCCGTCCGTGGCACTTTGCCCAGTTAGCGTTGAGCTAAAATTACGAAATTTGGTTTCTGGGTTTGGACCAGCCCCACAATGATCCTCGAAACTTTTCATAACCCTAGGTCAAGGGGAAGGGGTTCAAAACGAATTTTGAAAATTTGAAAATCTCATATCTCGAAAAATTCATGTAGAACGGTATGTTTTTTATTTCATATCTAGATAGAGTTTGTTCCGTAGAATTTTTTAAGACCATCCACAGCTTTGTACGACCAGCCGTTCGTTCACAATGACGGTTCAAATGTTGAGCCTGTCAACACGATCGTGAATCAAACGGTTTGTAATACAGATCAATTTTCATACTAACGAGATGTTTGGAACATCATATGGTTTTAGTGATGTCGAGTTTTTTGTTCTGAGGTACGTTTCGTGCTACCGAAATGAAGGTAATTTCGAATGTTTGTTGGTAGGTACTTCTTTTATAGAAAAATTATTTTTCTATAAAAGAAGTACCTACCAACAAACATTCGAAATTATTATAATTATTATTACCGACGTAGTATTAAATATCCCAGAATTATATCGTATTATTTAATCATAATTAATAATAATTGAAAGGGCTCGGTAACACAAAACTGGAATACAATAATAATATTCCCTTAATTTGCTGCCCTCACTAATAATAGAGTGGTCCAATAAATGAAATGCCAACACTTTATTTATATTCAATTTATTCGGTGGATCCGGTGAAATACAATGATTTGATTGTATTTATATTGTCCAACTCGTAGTTATTTAGATTTAGTGCACAAGACATATAATGGTAGGTTGAAAATATGATGAATGTTGAGAATAAAATATGGTGGAATAACTGAATGAATTTAAATTGTTCTGCAAGTGGTTATGAATCGTTGATATAAATGTAGCAATTACCGCACTTTATTTGTTTCTTCGCGGGGCACACGGGATAGCTTGATGTCCCAAAGAGATGACGTGGTTTTGCGAGAGCAAGTGTATCTTGGGATAGTAAAGATGACTTGCACTTGCGATGTCTTCGTCGTATTGAGCGTAAGAAACGTGGTTTTTTGCTAATTTACAGCGGTACGGCTTCGTCTCAGTTGGTAGAGGGGAACTGATCGCTATGTCGCTCGCGAAAGACGACGGCGATACTCGCGAGAGAGAGGGAGTGAGATGGGGGGGACCTGACGACGATGAAACCCGAGTCAATTGGCGATCTTGCCCGAGTGGGACTTAGCAATCTGCGTTAACAATAATTATTATTAATAATAAATACTAATTATTAATACCTGGTTGCATTTGCTTAGTTTTTTCCCACTATTGGGGTGCCAAGACAACAATTAAAATTTAGAAACATTACATCTGATGTTTAGTGGGCGCCGAAGTCTGGATTGACTGGACTATTTCAATCGCCTTCAAAAAATTATACGAGTTAAGTTAGAAAGTCTCCGACGAATCAACGTTAATTGAATAAAGTGAACGAATGAATAAACCGGCTACATCGAATATAATAATATTATATTCGATGTAGCCGGTAATTCTTACTTACTTCATCGATTCCAGTCTCATAATAATATTATTATTATGATACTGGAATCGATGAAGTGAGTAAGAATTAGAGTTGAAGCTTCAGAATGTAGATTTGAAACAGGTCACAAACGTCTAGGATCTTGCGCCTTGAAGTTGCCCTAATTTAATTTTCGAATGATTTCTATATAAAAGAGGTCGTGGAAAGCGGCGTGTTTTATGTGTCAAAATTCGTCCAGTTGACAGCTGGCGCCTCGAGGGGCCTTGTCAAGAAACAATTCAAAAGGAAACTAACCCACAACAGCCATTTCCGAGGCCCTGCGGGAGTTGCGGTCCGAGACAACTCAGCCTAATTGTTTCCAAGTTGGACACTCCGCCGTTCGTTATCCGAGTGTCAAGTTGAAACGTCAAAAATGTACTGCAACTCCGCTGTCAATTAAGAATTTATGCAGTACAAGTCTAAAGAGGCGGTTGCTCTCGGAAGAGTGTTGTATTCATCTTCCACGGACTGGTACGTCAAGGGCTGACGTGAAAATTGATTGGTATACCATAAATTATGAAATGCGCCGATCTGACGTATTTCATTCAAGAAAATGTAATGAACATTCGTCCAATCCTATCAATCCAATGATCGATTGCTGATGATCTGATGGAACAGTGTTGCTACACGACAGTTGGGGATAAAAAACCAACAACTTTTAGCCAGAAAATATTAATAGGTATAACGACATATCTGTTGATCTGAGCCTGACTCACCACTTGTACACGTATACAAGGAGCACTTGTACACGTATACAAGGCCAGTGATGTCATGAACAAATTTCGTACCTTCCTAACAATATTATCCAGATTCTACTGGAAGTTTTACTTCACTATCAGAAAATCCACAAGGGGGCGGTGTGGAAATCGTTGATTTCTGGTTAAATCTTCCTGAAATTGACGTGATGGTTCTTGAATCAACAGTACCAACTGTTGATATTACAACTGTTGTTTGAAACCTAGTGATAAATAAAATTAATTAATATTATTATTATTTATCACTAGGTTTCAAACAACAGTTGTAATATCAACAGTTGGTACTGTTGATTCAATAACCATAACGTCAATTTCAGGAAGATTTAACCAGAAATCAACGATTTCCACACCGCCCCCTTGTGGATTTTCTCACAGCTCGTTTCCGATAGTGAAGTAAAACTTCCAGTAGAATCTGGATAATATTGTTAGGAAGGTACGAAATTTGTTCATGACATCACTGGCCAGGCCTGCAGCGAGGAAGCTCTCATGAGGACGCACGTCACAGGAGCCCCTTTTGAGAGGGTTGGAATGGATATAGTGAGCCACTGCCCATGGCAGAGCGAGGAAATAGGTATGTGGTATCAGTCATTGACTATTTAACGAAGTGTTCAGAGGCTTTTCCTGTAGGGGATATAACAGTAGAGACGTTGGCCTGGTAGACACAGTGTCTCACGTTTTGCTCCACACGTGATGACCACGCTCCAAATTCACAAGACCAGGACCACCCTAGGAAGGCCGCAGAGCGACGGACCTGTTGAGTGATTTAACAGAACATTGTGGAATATGCTCTCCAAGATGGTTGCTAAGAATTACTGAGACTGGGACCAATGGCTCCCTTTTGTTTCACGGGCGTAGAGGGAGACAGGTCATTCATCCAGTGGGTTTCCATCCTAGGACGTATGCCGACTCTCCCTGTGCACTCTTTGGTTTAAATTTTGCTCCACCATTTTCCTCGACGTCACACAGTCATTTGACAAAGTCTGGCGTGAAGGGCTCAACTTCAAGCTCCGTAAAATGCTGCCAGCAAACTATTCTGAATAGCTTCAATTATACCTCCAACCGCTATGTCAGAATAAAGCAATAAGATGCATTCTCAGAGCTAACATTGATCACTACCGGTGTCCAGAAAGTTGCAGCTGAAAGCAAGAGCTAATATGACGTTCGAGCTCAATCGCCCAGGTTCACGTCTGCTGACAACGTTTGGTAGTATTAGCCACTGACAGTATTCCAAACTGCATTCTTACTGGGTGGGACTCTGTGAAGTCATGGAAGCCAACAACTATGTAGCATTCCGCACTCGAGAACCCAACCGGAAGATACGCGTCGTTCATCACTTTGCAGCCTATGGCAGTTTGAAAAGGGGGGGAGTGATGTTAGGGAGTTTCACCATATTATGGTGTAACATATTATATTACCATGTTTTATAACAAATCAAATGTTGGGTTGGATTCTAGATTTCAATGGAGAAACGGTTCTATTCATATAATTCCATGTATCATATTATAATAATAGTTTTCCGTTGAAAAGTTTTGTAAACCCATTCTTACCCGTTGAAATATTGAAGTTTGAAGAATCTGCTGATTTAGAACAATACGAAGGTAAGGGCTATTAGGGCCTGAGTTAGAGATTACCTACTCAGGCTTAGGACCGTTTGAAGCTGTAACTTTGAACTGGGGGTTTCATGTCTCTCCAAGTCAACTCCTTCCAGTGCGAGACGCAGTTGGAGTTTCCAACAGTTGTCTTTCGAAGAGGTGTCTTGTAGAATCGAAAAGTTTCTGAACATTGAGAAAGTTCACAATGTCGAATAGTTTCCATTCTGCAGGATTAACGCCTTCCCCAAAATGTTGACATCGCTTCAATCATCGAGAAAATTTCGAGGGTGCCGGTTGACTCTTGGACATTCGCCGACAGAATCCTCCTATTTCCCTTTTTTTTCTCTTTACGTTCATCTGAGGCTGAACGATGAAAAGAAGAACGAGTGGTGAGAAATAGCTTCAGAAAGCGGACATTTAGTGTAACAGGAGGGGGACCGTTGGGTTAAGTGCTGTGAGTTTCACTTACTCCAAATGGATGGAGGTGAACTTGACAAGTCCCCTGTTTCAGGTTTAGACGCCTCGACTACAATTTCCAGTTTTCTTGCTTTACGCCAGAAAAACACCAAAAGGACGAAAAAAGCTTGAAATAATCTGCCACTTGAAAGTAAATTTCACGTTATTGCAAATACCTTTTGATCCAGAAAATACTCACACAAATATCAATTAGTCATTACCTTAAAGTTGTTGTTTACCACCACTCCTTACACTGTAGCTACCCGTTGAGAATGGACCAAGCTGTTATTTTACAATAAACGGTTTTGATGTTGTTTTCACAAAAGGTTGCAATAACATAGCGCTCTTCCGCACTTCATCGTTCTTCTATTTAAAAAAAACCAGTTTTATTATCTTAACAATGTAAGCTGGTACAGTGGTAGCGTGGCTCAAAATGAATGATTGAAGATCGTACCAGTTACATAAACGCCAACACGGGGTTACGGGTGATGAAATGAATGACAAGAGTAACGAACATGCGAAATATATTGTACACAGAAATTGAATATGACAAGAAATAGAAAATGAAATAGGAAAATGAATGCGTAACTATACAACTAGCGTCTCAAGGCTCTAAATCGTCCCGTACAAGGGTACGCGTCACGTTAACTGGACCGTGTATGGTCTGAATCACAAGTAAAAGATATAAATTGAGCCAGGGCTGTTCATATAGGACAGGTCCCTGGGCAACGAGAATAATGGATACTGAGGTGACTCAAAGAATAACAACTGGACGCGTCACCGTCCACTGATACGATTGTACTACTCAGAGATGACTCCACAACAGTGTTGCCAGATGAAATATCTCAAAATCCCTACAATAGTATAAAAAAAATCCCTACATCCCTACGAGCTTCAAGAAAAATCCCTACGCTTTCAGAAAGTCGAAAACCTCTATTTACCGACTCAAGAAAAGGAAAAATACAAAAATACTGACACCATTTTCAAACGACTTAAATATTTATTTATGAAAACTTTGAGATCAATAGCAACAGAACAAAAAAATCACTTAGGTTGACAATTCAAGTAGGTAGGTAACACATTTTAAGGTAATATAAGGTAACAAATAAAGGTAAAGGAAGAATCAAATCATGGACGAACGAAGTGGTCTCACTAGAATAAATGTAGTAACTAGATGCAAAGTTTGGGGACGGTAAATTTGAACTCGCAAAGAGGCTCCCTGAATAATTACCCACCAGGTTCAACAAAAAACAACAAAATAAAATTAGCGACAAGATGAAGGATTTTTCAACGTGAAGATGTAAATGAATGCAAAATGAAGGCGCGGAATTCCAGAGGCTTATTAAAACCCGATCACCTAGCCAGCCAGCCCTCTGACGTCATAGGCTCTAACGGCGTAGGCTGTGACGTACTAGTTAGCATCCTGCCAGCCGTCTGACGTCATACGCTCGTGCGTCATAGGTGCGTCTGACGTAGTGGCCCGCCTGTCGCTTGTGTTCTGACGTGATCTGAGGGAAAGGGTGAATCAAGGAAACAAATTTTCCCGTTTCAGTTTATGTGCCAAAGCAAAGACATGAACATGTCAAAAGAATGTCAACTCCATCCTGTTGTTGATACAGTCGAGAATTAAATGCTTGCATACGAGTCTGCAACACATTGGGACATTTTATGTCTTTAAAGAAGTGATTCAAGAACCTTCGAACAATGCTACATCACCTACCCCAGTAGCGTAGTTGTTATACTTAATTGTAGGGTTCATCATAAATTATGAAGCTTGCATTCGTATAGACAATAATAATATTACCGCAGCTTACCGCAGCTTGTCGGCCACGCACTCCGCAGTGGTTAACGTAATATGGTTAGGTAAATCGAGAGCTATCCAACGAGTGATGAACGATTTTTGTACGATGATAACTGGCGAAGATAAAGTTCCGTAGCAACGAATCGGTTGTAAGCGAAAATCATCAGACATCCTCTCTTAGTGACGATTTCGTGTAACGCTTTTGTGTAACGTTTTTCGAGTTATTTTTATTTTACCGGTACTATGATCACCTTATCACAAGTTTGGCATCCCTAATCTTGGATTCCCAATTTTTCAGTCCTTGCGATGGTTAGTTATAAAAAGTGTTTGTTGTAGTTTCACTTTTCCACTCCAGGAGAGTAGCTGTTGTTCATTTGAGATCTAAGGTTGGTACTGTTGTTCACACATTGTCTTGACCTACAGTTCCTTTTACACTTGGAAAAAGGACCAATATTTCCTTATTGAAAAAAAAAAAAAAAATTTCAAAAATCCCTACAAAACGCCTTTAAAAAAATAATCCCCCCCTACGCCCTATTTTGGTTTGAAAATCCCTACAGTAGGGATAAATCCCTACATCTGGCAACACTGCTCCACAATCTTATACACAGGTTTCCCTATCTGGCCAGAAAAAGATTAGGACTTACAGTTAGAGCTCTCAAATGGGTGTTCACCGTCACTTCGCGAATCGCGATACACGTATACCGTCACTGTCTCTGACTCGGATGGTCGTTACTACAACACACGCTCGGAGGGCGTCTCGAACTTGGAAATTCTTGACACAACGGTTTATTATCTTCCTTGTGCAGATCACCCTTCTGTCTATACCAGACTGTATTGCAAATCGGCACCATACCATATTCTCACCGTACTCATACCATACCATACGAATTTCTTTCCTATCATACCATACTGTATTATACCAAATCATACATACAATAATATACCATACCATACTCATACCATGTCATACAAACCGAGTGAATATTGAAATGTCATCCATTTCTGACCTATATTTAAAATGTCAAGTATCTAGCTCATCATCAAAATTTAATTTGTTTAAACAAATAGCTATTATTTAAAAAATTTTACAGACAAGAAAACGAGTGAATATTGCATTGTGATCCAGTTCTGAACTATTTTTAAAATTTTAAGTCAACAGCTCATCATCAAAATTTAATTTGTATTATTACAAAAAGGTATTATTTAAACAATTTTACAGATGAGAAACCGAGTGAATATTGCAATGTGGTCTATCCCCGACTCACGGTTAAAATTTCTAGACTGTAGTTTACCGGGAAGATGAAAAACGTAGTTTTATTCTGGGCGTCTGGAGGTTGGGTCACATAACGGCCGTTTTCGACGCGAAAGTTTAGTGTTTTTCCTAAACCTTTGCGCGCTGACTGTGAACGAACGGCTGGTCGCACAAAAATCCAATTGGTCTTAAATGATTGGTAATTTTTCAGGTCATTCAAAAGTGAACTAAAAATTACACGGTTCAGTTGAATATTTTGAGATATGACATCGTCGAAATTTTAAATTTCGTTTTGAACCCCTTCCCCTTGACCTAGGGTTATGAAAAGTTTCGAGGATCATTGTGGGGCTGGTCCAAACCCAGAAACCGAATTTCGTAATTTTAGCTCAACGCTAACTGGGCAAAGTGCCACGGACGGCGTACGGCGTACGGTGTACGGCGTACGGCGTACGGCGTACGGCGGACGGACGGATTTTTTTTTATTCGATTTTCTGAATCTACGTATCTTGAAACGTAAACCAACAAATTTTGAGGGGGGGTTAAAAAATTTTTTTCTTTGGGCGATTCCAATGGTTCATTATCGAAGATAATAAACCAAAATACTGGTTGGAAAGAAAGATACTGCTGGCACTCGGAGGGGCTGTGATCGCAAAGAAGGAAGAGAAGGGTCTAGGGATGGCCGATACCAATCGCGATTAATCGAAAGATCGATTATTTGCTACCGATACACCGTCTTAATCGATTCGATTAATTTTAAAAACGATTATTACAGAATCGATTGTTTGAAACCGATTTAAATCGGTATCGGAGGTTAAACTAAAAAATGCAAAACACTTGTGCTAAGAGCGCTAATGTTTGCCTCACTTGCCGGGCCGGCGATGGCTGCGGCTCTACTGTGACTGTGTCATCAATTCCTTGGAAAAGTGTGTTCAGTTACCTTTTCATGTGATTTTCTAAAGCATAGATATTTTAATATATTTTCATTGTTTTAGGAAAAATTTTGTCATTTATTTTTATGAACATTTAAGTGCTAACATTAAAATATTTACTTCTGAAAATTTTGTGGTATTATATGGTAACAGTTCCCCTCACATATCTCTATGCACTAGAGGTCCAGTGCTATTTTTTTAAATTGTTGCAATGAAAATGATCTTTCCCCAATATAATAGTGTCGAACTTCCCCGACTTCCCCCATAGTGTGACATGTGAAAATCGATTCGATTAATCTATGAATCGATTTTTTTCAACCGATTAATCGGATAACCGATTAATCGAGTTTGTAAAACTATCGATAATTCCATAATCGATTATTTCGTCCCCGTCGGCCATCCCTAGAAGGGTCTGCTCCCAGGCGCTTGCCGCTGAACTGAGCTGGGATGTTGGTGGGGAGAGTTGAAAAGTGGGAGGCCCAAGCGGCCCAATGGTAGGGGCTGTCCTGAGGTCTGGATGGTGGCCTGCTCTGGTGGCCGTTCGGGGAAGGAGTGCTGAGCAGAAGAAGGCTATCCACTCCTCTGTAGTCGACTACTCTGTCGGCTTACAACAAACAGTAATGAATTACCTAACAAATATGGACGCCAAAGCAGTCTCTGAAAAAACATCCTGTGCCCACACAGTTTCATTTGATATTGAGGGCGGTGGGTGGCGGTTCATTTGATATTGAGGGCGGTGGGTGGCGGTAGGTGTCTCGGGTGGTGGAGTGAAGGGGTGGATGGTGGTGGGTGGGGATGGGCGGTGGGAGGTGGTCGGAGGGTGGTTGGAAGAGGGTGGAGTGGTCCCCCCTCCATTATTCCACTATTTTGCCTATTCACTGCTCGGTACTGACCCAAAAGAATACCCCCCCCCCCTGAATCTTTGAGAACTCGGTATGGGCTTGAGATGTCGTTATGGGCTTGAGATCTCGGTATGGGCTTGAGATGTCCTTATGGACTTGAGATCTCAGCATTCCCTTGATATCACCTTGTCCTCCCTCCTCCTCCCTCCTCCTTCCTCGTCACTCTTTACTCTTAACTCCTCCTCCCCCTCACACCACACTCGGACTTCTGTTCTCCCTCCTCCTCCTCCCTACACCATTAAGGAAATGATTACAATAAAACCTCCCGCTTCCTCCGAGATGTCGAAGGCCACCTTTCAAACTAGACGTGTTAAAGTAACGATTAGAAAAAAAAAACTCTGCAAATTCTTGACACACCGGTTTATTATCTTCATTGTACAGATCACCCTTCTATCTAGTTCACTAAATTATACAGGGTGTTTGGTGAAAGATGTCAAAAAATTGGGGAGGTGTTTCTAGACCTCAAACCTAACAAAAAAAAGCTATATTCATTTATTTATTTATTTTCTTGAAATACACGGGCAAACGCCCAATTACATAATGAATAGGTATATAAGGAAAAATAAAAATGATACCTAAATGAAAAAATAACAAAAGAGAACAGGATAAACTTAATCCAAAGGTAAAGAAAAATAAACATCTAATACAATCGCCCAACAGTCTTCCTCAGTTTAGACAAAGAATCATTGAACAAATCAAAATCTCCATTCGCTACCACACGAACCCATGAACCCATGTCCGATTCTCAACCATAGTGACCTTATTTCAAATTTTGTGTTTTTCTCTGTGAAATGCGTGTTTCTTGTTTTTAAAAATCAAATTAATTTTAATTAATTTTAAATTGTGAGCGGTTATAAAAGCGTTATAAAAGCAACTAAAAATTATCGACTATTGACAACTTGAAAAGAGATGTTTCTTAAAGGACATTTAATGAGCTTTCCAGTGGTTATTTCAGTTTTTTTGAAACTCGGATGGTTCTGGAGATATGATGATTTTAACACGTTTCACTGAGAAAAACACAAAATTTGAAATAAGGTCACTATGGTTGAGAATCGGACATGAGTTCATTAGCTTTTGTTGTTGGGTTTGTGGTCTAGAAACACCTCCACAATTTTCTGACATCTTTCACCAGATTAATCTTTCAATAGATTAGGTAATTATTATTATGAATTGTCCTTATTTAATTATAATTATCATCAAGAAGTGTCAAAACCATGTGCTGTTCGGATCTGGGCCAGAATGAACAAAGACTCGACAGGCTGCTCCAACTTTGAGCCCTTGCAAGTTGTAATTTTCGTAGTTTTTCAGAACAAAAAAACCAATAACTCACACCAAAAAGATCCAAACCAAATTGCAAGTTAATCGGTCGAATAGTAGCGTGGAAACCAGGAAAACGCGTATCGTGACGTCCCGTAAACATAAACTTGGTAGGTACCGTTTCATTCTTCTTAACTTGTTTGCTTGGCGGGACGGAACGCTGCCGCCCTCCTAGATATTTCCGAGAGGTAGACGCACTAAACAGAACTAAAACCTCAGTACTCCATGTTTCCCGACTGTTCCACAATACCCGAAATTGGAATCTTCTCTAAATTTGAACAGGCATGGGAAGTTGTGTGAAGATCTCAAAACTCCTCCGTAAAGTAGTTGTTATTGTATGAATGGTGTTCTCGCCATGAGAACACGCTCGTAAATTGGAAATCGTCAATTTACGCGGCGCTGGGAAGGTAAAGAACGATAAGTGGACTGTATAAGAATAAATTGAAAATTGACACGGATTATGAATATTTTCGAGTTGACTCACCGGTACGATGTTGGAGTGGAGTTTCCCCAGGCCTGGGGCGTAAATCCTGGACTGGAGGCGGATGCTCGAAGCCGGTATGGGAGATTCAGAATCCGTGTCGAGTGAATTGAATATAATTGAATTGTTCGGGGGGAAAGCACCTTAGATCGACTTTGTGTGGTAACAATGAAAACTAATAAAAGGAAAAACCAAATTGTACAAGCTTTTTGGTATAAAGAATTGATTTTGCGAATCGCATGAGACGTGAGACACGACAGGGTTCGACTTGAAGTGAAGTAGGGGAGCGCGATAGCGAATAAGCTCGCAGGCAGGTCGCTAGGTCGCAGCACCTACCAAGCGGCCCGAACATACCGCCCACCCGAAATGCCATTTCGAAAAATAAACTATAACCCTTAAAAAAATTAAGAAATCCATAAACCCCAGAAAAATTAAGAAAGAAACCCTCAAACCCCAAAAAATTACCCACCCCCCTGATCCCACCACAAAGGTAGGTATATTATGAATGAAATACCTGAGGATCTGCAGGAGGCAGACCCACCAGTCTGGCAATAGGCCGGAGATAGGTTGCTTTGGCTGTTCGCACTGTGGCCCTACGAGCTATACCATCAGGTCCTGGATGTAGCTCTTCAACGACGCCTAGAGGCCATTGCAGTGGGAGTGAGTTCTGGCCCATTAGGAAAACAGGATCTCCAACGGATAGGGCAGGTCGCGGAGTAGTCCATTTAGGCCGGACGGTCAAGGTATTCAAATACTCTTTGGACCAGCGATGCCAAAACTCTTGGGTGGCACGTTGCACTGCCTGCCAACGGGATAAGTGGTTGAGAGGTTCTGGAGTGAGATCCAATTCTGGAGGACTGACCAAGGCAGCTCCAATCAAGAAATGTCCTGGTGTCAGGAAGTCTGGATTGTCTGTAGCGTCTAATGTAATGCGGCAGAGAGGCCGACTGTTCAAAACCGCTTCAATCCTGCAAAGGAGAGTAGCCATCTCTTCGTAGGTTAGTAAGCGGTTTGTAGCAATACGTGAGAGATGTCGCTTTGTCGACTTCACGGCTGCTTCCCACAAACCACCCATCCATGGTGACTCTGGTGGGTTGAAGTGGTACGTGACTTTACGTGTAGATAGGTAGTCCTGCAAACAAGCCTCTGATGATTCTAGAAAGCGTCGAATTTCCATCATCTCATTGTGGGCACCACGGAAGTTGGTTCCATTATCGCAGTATATTGATGAACAAAGACCCCGTCTAGAAACAAATCTATCAAGGGCCGCTTTAAAGGATTCAGTAGAAAGGTCTCCAACTAGTTCCAGATGTGCAGCTTTTGAACTCAAACACACAAAGACGGCAATGTATGCTTTCACAGCTCTTGCATTGCGGCGGGTAGATTCTTTCAACATGAGAGGCCCTGCCATATCTACTGCTGCAGCTGAGAAGGGTCGACTTGGTATTACTCTTGCTGGCGGCAAGTCAGCCATCACTGGATGCTGAAGTTTAGCACGTGCTTTAGAACACGTAAAACATCTCCATATACGTTGACGTAGCAAAGACCGGAGAGAAATGATCCAAAATTCCTTTTGGATTGCTGCTTGAACGGCTTGAGGTCCTGCGTGAAGCAGCTGCAAGTGGTAGAAGTCACATAAAAGAGAGCTGATGTGTGCTTCTTTGGGTAGAATGATGGGGTGCTTTGTGGATGTAGGAAGCATTGAATGTTGAAGTCGACCGCCCACCCTTAGCAAACCATCCTCTGCAATGAAAGGCAATAATTGCATCAATGGTTTAGAGCAAGGATGACCTTTCGAGATTGCCCTAAGGTCAGCAGCAAAAAACTGCGCCTGGGTTACACGGCAGAGAATTTTGTGGGCGTTTTCTAATTCAAAAACTTGAAGTGTACCAAAAATTCTGCTGGCTTTATGGCGTCGGGAGTTGTCAATAAAACGTAGAACCCACGCCATCACACGTCGTAGACGAGTCAGTGAAGAAAAGGTAGTGATGAAGTTGGAAAATAATTTGTCAATTTTCCTTAATGGAGCAGTTTGGACAGTGGTTGATAGGGTGACTGAAGGAGTAGGTTTCATTTCATCCATTGCCAGAATCGAAGGCAATGACGTTAAAGAAGGCCAGCTATCCAAAGGTTGCTCAAGAAAATTCGGACCTGACCACCAAAGCGGGTGGTTGATTAGCTCCGAAGGGGATAACCCACGGGAAGCGCAATCAGCAGCATTCTCATGCGATGGCACATGATGCCATTGCTCAGTGTTTGTCAAATCTAGGATTTTAACGATTCGGTTAGCTACAAAGGTTTTGAGCTTGTGAGGAGGTGTATGTAGCCAACACAAGACAGTAGCTGAGTCAGTGAATAATACTGTACGCTCGATAGGTAGTTTTTCATACAGAAATTCCATTGACTTGGCTAGTTGGGCTAACAAAACAGCACCATTCAACTCTAAACGTTGAACGGTTTGGACATGCAGAGGAGCAACCCTGGTTTTTGACTTCAACAGTCGCACAGACACCTTGTCAGAAGATGTTCGAAGGTATAAGGATGCTGCATATCCAAGTTCAGATGCATCACAGAAGCCGCAGATAATGTAGGAAGTAGCTGATGGGGTGATGCACATACGGGGTATTTTTATATCTTGAAGACGTGGCAATTGGTGGGAAAATGCCGCCCACCGCATTGCAAGGTTCTCCGGCAATGGAGTGTCCCAGTCCAATTCAACCGTCCAAAGTTCTCTGAGGAAAACCTTTGCCCAAAATACAATTGGCGCAACCCAGCCAAGCGGGTCAAAGATTGAAGCTATTTTAGAAAGGATGCTTCGTTTTGTACTAGCATCTGGAGAAACTTCGAGCATGTAGGTAAATGTGTCTGAGTCTGGATTCCATTGGAGTCCTAAAATGTGAAGTGCTGTCGTAGCCTCAGATCGGAATTGTAATAATGAAGAGCAGTGATCTTGAGGAAGGTCTCCCAAAGCTAAAGGGCTATTTGATGCCCACTTCCTGAGTTCGAATCCTCCAAGACGTAGTAACGATTGAAGTTCGTATCGAAGGTCGATAGCCTGCTGAACGTTATCAACAGAACAGCAGATATCATCCATGTAGCATGCATCTTTAAGTACCTGAGAGGCAAGTGGGTAGTTTTGCCCTTCATCACGTGCAAGTTGAACTAGAACTCGTTGGGCAAGAAAGGGACTTGGTTTCATTCCATATGTCACAGTGTTCAACTGGTATTCTCTGAGAGGCTCATTTTCAGAAGATCTCCAGAAGATATGCTGATAGCAACAATCTTCAGGTGCCAGGATGATTTGGCGGTACATCATCCTTATATCTGCCGTAAGGGCAACAGAATGTAGTCTGAAATGCTGAATTACTTCACAAATGTCCTTCTGAAGCGGTGGTCCGGAATGCAGACGATCATTTAATGAAGTATTACTGGAGTCACGACAAGACGCATCAAAAACGACGCGAACAGGACTGGAGACCGAGTCCCGGACTACAGCAAAATGTGGGATGTAAAACTTCCCAGGTGATTGAGCTAAGGACATGTGCCCTAGCTGAAGGTACTCATGAAGAAACTTGTGGTATGACTCACGTAGGTTTTCATCAGACTGCAACCTTTTCTCTAAATTGAACCAGCGTCTGATAGCGATGTCTCGGCTACAACCCCAGGGCAAAGTGTTCTTGGAATCATCGAAAGGGAGACGAACAACATACTTACCAGTACTGTCCCTTGAGTGGGTATTGAGAAAATGATGTTCGACTTGAATATCAGTAGGGTTGCTGATAATTGCAGGAGAAACCTCTTCTTGTTTCCAGAATCTCTGCACTGATTCATCTAAGGTCAAACCACAGACCAAACCCGTCATATATTCCGAGGGGGATATCTCCGTGCCAATAGGTACGGCACCGATGATGATCCATCCAAACTTGGTCTTGATAGCAGAAGGAGAACCATGAATAACTGCGACTCCTGGTTCAAAAACGGAAGAATATATTTCCGCTCCCAATAGAAGGTCAATTTTTCCTTCAACATGGAAAGCACGGTCAGCCAAGTCCAAATGCGAAAATCGCGAATATAATGTGTTTCCCAGAGAACAAGTTGGAAGATTGGCACAAACCTTATTCACAATAACAGCGTGAGTCATAAGGGGTTCGCAGTTCGGTCTGCCAGAAGACACAACACATGTGACCAAACCATTAGCAACACCAATTGAACTTTGAAGTGCACCTACAAGGGGTGTGGAATGTTGAGTGACAGCGAGTCCTAGCCGTTGGACACAGTCCGCCGTGATGAGGTTGACCTGTGACCCTGAATCCAACACTAAACGGATTGGTTTCCAAGAACCTACATGATCTTTCAGGAAGGCCTGGACAGTAGCGAGTACAACAACATTGTTAATAGGTTTGTGCGCTTTGGTTATTGAAACCCTTGGTTTTTTCAAAGATTTGTTATTTGAGACAATTCCAACTATTGGAGAACTTGGACCCGGTGATTCAGTCACATTAGTTTTGATGTTCACAGGTGACAATGAGGAAGATGATTGTGGCCGAACATCTATTGTATAGGAGTGAAGAGATTCATGGTGACCTGAACATCTACAAATTTTACATCTGCCTTTTGATCGACAACTCTCTGCGGAATGATTGCCTAGGCATCGAGAACATTTTTGCAATTTTTTAATCAACGCAAGTCTTTCGGATATGGTTGCTCTAGTGTACAAATTACAATGTTTGAACAAATGGTTTTGCGAACAAATCGAACACTCTGCAACATCGGGTTGATTAGTCGGCTTTGGATTTGTCCCTGAAGTTGGCGTGACAATCAAAGAATGGGCAAATTTCAATTTGTTTGAAATTGGCGTTGAACATACAGGTTTCGAGGTTTTATGTGTAGGCAAAAATTGTGCATTTTGTTCTTTAATTGAACACTGATCGGAAATAAATTTGATCAGTTCGTTATACGTAGGTAGGGTTTCATCGTTGTCAGAATTGTTTGAACGCGAACGCTCAAAAAGTGTTCTCATATTCGGTGAAAGACAGCGCATGCACCATGTAAACATGGTAAAATCATAAGAATCATTGAGATTCAAATTATGGAAAGCCTCCAAATTTGTACGAAAGACGTCTAGGAACGATTGCAGATCTTTTACTGAATCAGTAGATAGAGGAGAAAATTCAAATAATTTTTTCAAGTGATGAGTCGCTCTGATACGTGGAGAACCGTACTTTTGCCTGATTAGATTGTAGGCTACTTCATAGTTTGCGTCCGCCAAAGGTAGGTTTTCAATCAAAGTGAGGGGAGGCCCAGAGAGAAATGACCGTAAATATGTTAGTTTTACGGTAGGAGGAAAATCACTTTCATGAATAAGAGATTTGTAAAGAGAAAAGAAATTTTGGAAAGAATCCATGTCTCCATTCCACGATGGTATAGTAATTTTTGGCAGTCTGGCAATATGCTGGTTGGGAAAACATGAAACTGACGATGTGCTATTATTACATTGAGAATTACTTTGTTCGCTGCTCGTAGCATTATGAATAATACGAGTTAAACTACTTTGCAGACCTTTAATTCTGAAATATTTTTCGTCAAATTCTTTTGACAGGACTTCAACAGGTAACTGATCTTTGTCAGCAGCATCCATGTTTGATTCAATAATTTGATTTTGAAGCGCTCGAAACTCTTGGCGAAGTCCTTGCATCGTAGCACAGCGGGCTAGAAATTGCTCAGATGTCCCTGCTTCCACTCCACCAATGAGGTTGAATGTTTCTTGAATCTCGGCCATACAAACATCTCGTTTACGTTTTAATAAACGTAGTGAGCGTAACACGGCATCAGGTGTTACAGACATCGCACTATTTGCCATATTTCTCCCAAATTTGATTCTAACGGCCTAAATATTGAAAATTTCAAAAGAAAACCTATGCAGATTGAATTTGGAAATTATTGAGGTATTTACGACGCTGTGTAGAGATCGTACACAAATATGAACATCGACAAAATTAATTGATGTAAAAAAAGAACAAGATAAAAGAACACTAGATAGAACCTACTTGAAATGGCATACGGGAACACGTAAATTATTACCATTAATAATTTTTAATGATTAATATTAAGGCATATATGAAAATTCGAGTTCCTTCAATTGTGAATGGAAAACTTATTATACGTAGGTGCGTGACCTTGAACGGCAGGATCGCGTTCTATTTTTAGCTAGAACGTGGTGATCACTTTCAGGAACTAACAGGAAGTTATCACTACCACCAAAGTCGTTCTAAGCGATAATTAATCGGCAACGATTAATTATATCTAGGATCCGGTTCGAATCGGACCATTTTCATGTTCTCGCCATGAGAACACGCTCGTAAATTGGAAATCGTCAATTTACGCGGCGCTGGGAAGGTAAAGAACGATAAGTGGACTGTATAAGAATAAATTGAAAATTGACACGGATTATGAATATTTTCGAGTTGACTCACCGGTACGATGTTGGAGTGGAGTTTCCCCAGGCCTGGGGCGTAAATCCTGGACTGGAGGCGGATGCTCGAAGCCGGTATGGGAGATTCAGAATCCGTGTCGAGTGAATTGAATATAATTGAATTGTTCGGGGGGAAAGCACCTTAGATCGACTTTGTGTGGTAACAATGAAAACTAATAAAAGGAAAAACCAAATTGTACAAGCTTTTTGGTATAAAGAATTGATTTTGCGAATCGCATGAGACGTGAGACACGACAGGGTTCGACTTGAAGTGAAGTAGGGGAGCGCGATAGCGAATAAGCTCGCAGGCAGGTCGCTAGGTCGCAGCACCTACCAAGCGGCCCGAACAAATGGCAAAACTAAAAATAGCACTTTAGGAAGAAACTTGACAGAAACAGTGAACAAAAACTATGCTTTTTTCGGTTGTAAGTATAAAAAATCAAACATAACTTCAAGCTACGTGGATGTGCCATTAAATGTGCCATAAATTATTTATCCGCTCCTATTTTGAGAGAACCTCGATCCATAAGCGTTATCCAATATTACGCTTTGAGTCAATCGTAAAAATGGCAATAAAGACTTGTGGGAACAATTACATTTGAAGCAAATTTTCAAGGTTCAAATGTAATTGTTCCCACAAGTCTTTATTGCCATTTTTACGATTGACTCAAAGCGTAATATTGGATAACGCTTATGGATCAAGGTTCTCTCAAAATAGGAGCGGATAAATAATTCCCGTGAGAACGGATAAAAGTGCCCCCGCCAGACAGAAGAGAATGGGCCTTGTAAAATAAATACCGGGTAATTACTCGGAGATGCGGGAGCAAGCTGACCTCCGAGAACGGTCTGGGGGGAATGAGGACGATGAAAACCAGGGAGAGATGATCCGACGGGGGGTTGATGGGTGCCGGGACCGAAGTTGAAGAGGGATGTTGTGGTAGCAGTGTAGAAAGTGGAAGAAGAATAAGGAGAGGAAGAGGTTTTAGGCGGATTCCTACGGGAAGAGGGAGAAAATGCCGGATGAGAAGGGACTTCACCGTGGGATTTTATTAATCCTGGCAGCCCTCCCTCTCGCACCACTCCATCTTCAACTGGGCTTTTCTTTGGCCCCAGTCGTGAAAAAAAATAACACGAGAGCGTTTTCCCTCTGCCCCTCCATTTTCAGCATTTTTCACAACTTGCTGAAATAGCTACGACCAACCAAGAATGATGAATCCAAATAATGAATTTCGGATTGCATGTTACTTACAAAGAATTCCAGATCTTATAATACAGATGCACTATTCTACGTGACACATCCTTCTTCTGTTCTACAATCATTGTAATTTTTCCTAATGATCGGGAGAGCCAAAAACCTGTGAACTTCGCAGTGTGAAAAACACACACCTATGGATGTTCCGATATTATCGATATCAATGAATATCGATATTTTTGTTTCGATATTTCCGATATTATATCGATATCGGAAATGCGGCTTTCGATATTGTATTTTTATAAGTATTTTTTACAAATATACGGTTTTTGATCTTGATAATCACGATATGTTAATGATGTTATAACTAAATGTAAAATATTTGTATCTACTGAAAAACTGGTGTAAAATGCCATTCTGTCCATGCATGTAAGTTTTATGGAAATACCATGGAAGAAGGAATGGCTCATCATGCTCGATGCTGCGGATCTACGGTCTTTCGGTGGAACAGGTGATTCAAAAAACGTTGTTTTTTCGATGGAGTCGCTTTTTTTTTAGCGAATTTTCGAAGTAAATGAGGCTATTGTTCGCGGTCCAAAATTTCAAGTATCGATCATCTTTCTTCATCTTCAAAGTGCTCCCGTTTGAGAACGGAATCAGATATCGGAATTCTGATTTCACCATCGTGTTCAGCGTAAAAAAAAAAAAAACCTTTAAAATGAGGTGTCACTTGTCAGACTTTTGGGAATTTACGGGTAATCCCCCCCCCCCTGATGAAATCAGCCTTATATTGTAGTAATATAATAAGTGAATAAATTCACTTGATTAAGAGGGGAATTGTCATAAAATTCTGAGTAACCATACAAATTTCGCAATATGATATATTGCATTCGAATTGCCGATATCGATATTTTGTTGCGACAATATCGCTGTATCGATATTGACGTTGAATATCGTAATCGATATCGAATATCGGAAGATTCCGGTATCGGAACAACCCTACACACACACAACTGCTGTTTTCCATTAAAGACTGATGGTACCTATTACTCAAGGGTTGTATAATAGTAACAGGTTGAGTAAAACTTGTTATTTACATATCGATTCCACAAGCTCAACCCCACTTCATTTCGCCATACGTCACTGAGGTCTCAATGAGTAAATCTTCTATTTGTTTACATACAATCTTATTTCAAAATCCGCTGATAGGTATCTAGAAAAATATTAGCCGTACTTAGAGATACCGTGAAATCAAGTTTTTACATGTACAATTCATATATAGGTACCTACATGAATATATATCATAATTTTCAAAATTTATAACATCACTTGAAATTCTTCGTGCGTGTTGCGACCGTGGTCTTGTTCCATGAAACTCTGGCTTCAATTTCTAACAGCTATTTTGAAAACTAATAAGCTCTAAGCCATGCACCATGACAAAGTGCGCGAATTTCAAAACACTTATGAAATTACTCTTTGTGGGTATTTTCCCCCCTTAGTTCAGCTAATTTTGACCGTTTTGACCCATAACTCGCTCAATTTTACCAGATTTCTATGCAATAGAGTCAATATATTAAAAGTGATGATATCCAATAGGACCAAAACGTCTTTTCTCGGCCAAGATTTCTCTCTATTTTGACCCGATGCAACTGGGACTAGTTTCAATAGGTTTCTCGGCCCCAAATACATAATATTTCATATAATGAAATTTCTTTTAACGTGTTCCTGTTTTTTCGGTCAATTTTGATCGCTTTTGACACACAACTCCCTCAATTTAGACTCGATGCGAATGGACAATTTAGATTTGATTCGTGCTGATTTCCAAAGAAAATGATGGGCCACACGTCAGTAATACAAAAAACTCTGCCAATTCTTGACACAACGGTTTATTATCTTCTTTGTACGGATCACCTTTCTGTGTAGATCACACTGATCTGCATACATCCTATCCGGAATCGGAGGAATGGGCCAACAAATGGTTTGAATAGTCGTAACTTGGTCAGGCATGATCTATAAATTATTTATAAGTACATGGGTGCCTTGGGATTCCGTCCCGGGAGCAGGTAAAACCCACGCACGGTTAATCCCTCGGCTCGGGCGAACCTTGGATTTCCGTCCCGCCCTCTCTCAGCGTTGATTAGAAGTCTTTGTGAACAGCCAACATAAACACGTTACTTAAAAAACGTTTCACGGTTTTAAGTGAAGATCAGGAATGGCTAGTGGTTCCTCCGATAAACCTCCCCCAATCAACTGATTAATACCATATAGATTAGTTGGACATATAGATCAAGTGGACGGGGTTGCGGAATAAAAACATCCCCTAATCAACTGATTAGTACCATATAGATTAGTTGGACATATAGATCAAGTGGACGGGGTTGCGGAATAAAAACATCCCCTAATCAACCGATTAGTACCATATAGATTAGTTGGACATATAGATCAAGTGGACGGGGTTGCGGAATAAAAACATCCCCTAATCAACTGATTAGTACCATATAGATTAGTTGGACATATAGATCAAGTGGACGGGGTTGCGGAATAAAAACATCCCCTAATCAACCGATTAGTACCATATAGATTAGTTGGACATATAGATCAAGTGGACGGGGTTGCGGAATAAAAACATCCCCTAATCAACTGATTAGTACCATATAGGGTACTGTCACAACTGGCCTTGCGTGTATATTATATTATTAGTGTATATTATACGATGATATGTTTCACAATGTCTGTAGTTGTTTTTTACTTTCCTCAGAACGGAGTTCCAAGGTTTCAGTAGGCTGGGTCCAAGTTGTTGGGACGGAATCCCAAGGTGCCAGTGAGCCCCACGCTAAAGGTAGGGACGGAATCCCAAGGTTTTTTAAGCCGGCTTAATATTTTAATGAGGTTCCGGGACGGAATTCGTAGCCGCCCAAGTACATATAAAACATGAAACATTTATTTTGCACAATACTCGGCTGTAAAGGAGATTGTCGAGGATCGCCTTGTGGGCTTGTCACCAGTCCCTAGTGAATAATGCAAATGAAAATTATTACCTAATCAATAGATCAAATACCTAATATTGAATATTATTTATCAACGTCTAAATGAATTGAAGGTGTGGGTGGGATAAGAAGGCGGGGAAGGATGTTGCGGAGGGGGGGGGGGGGGGGTGACGACGGAGAAGGATGATGAAACGGGTCGGGGGGTTGTCTCCACCCCTCGCCGCAACTACTTAAATTTAAATTGTGGGTGAATGTGGAAGTGGGTGAAAAGGAGGAAAGCGGGTAGATGGGGGTGGTTTGCCCTCCCTCCCGCCCCCGCCCTTACATAAAATTTAAATTGTGGGTGAATGTGGAGTGGGTGGGAAGGAGGAAAGTGAGCAGATGGGGGTTTGTCTGCTCTCCCTTCTCCCCCCACCTACCAACCAACCCACCCACACACAACACCGACGATTGGTGGGAGGGGGGTACCCTTGGGTTCAGCTGGGCCAGTATGAACATTGACCCGACAGGCTGCCGCATGTTTCACCCTCTTGTTGACACCTTTTGATATGCTCCAACTTTGAACCCTCACTGTGTTTGAACGACTGGTCTTACAAAGCTGCGAATGGTCTTTAAAAATTCTAAATAATAAACTCTATCTAAAATTTAGATTCAAAATTCAAATGGAACGGTATAGTTTTTAGGAAACATTCAATGTGAACTTCCGTTTCATCTTGAATATTTTGAGTTTTGAAATTATCAAAACTTCAAAATTCGTATTGAACCCCTTCTCCTTGACCTGGAAAAGTTTCGAGGATCATTGTAGGGTTGGTCTGTACTTACCCGTTAACCAAATTTCGTGATTTTAGCACAACGCTAACATGGCAAAATGCCGCTAACTGCGTACGGCGGACGGACGGATTTTGTTTTTAATTCAATTTCCTGAATCTACGTATCTTGAAACGTAAACCCTCAAATTTAGAGTTGGGTTTAAAAACTTTTTTTCTTTGGTCGATTCCAATGGTTCATTATCGAAGATAATAAACCAAAACGATCTTCAAAAGAGGCCTTTGACCCATCATTCGCTCAAAGACTCGATTCGAAGGAAAGTTGTTTTAATCGATTACTTGACCCAAAAAACATAGGCAATGATTCCTTGCGCGTTTGTGATGAGATACAAATAATAATAATATACATATAATAATTATGTCATTGAGGTCTGAGCGTAGTGGGCTACCGCGCATCCCATTCTTTCGTTGAGGCACATATTTTAGTCTTGTAGTTATATACGAGTAGTAAAGTTATTTTTCACGATTCACGTACTGTCATTTTCATTTCTGTTTGTGTTAAGAGTATTGAAATAATATTATTATTAAATATTATTATTAAATAATTATATTATAATGAAATTTTATAATGCAATATACCTAATGAAATTTACTCAAAAAGTTATATCTATTATACGAATGTTGGGCTTTACTGACGAATGCAGCGTAACTACGGTATCTCATCAGCAAGTCATACATGTAGCCAAGTTGTAATATTGATGATGCGGCGTAATATACGAGCGTAGCAGATTTATTCTCAGCGTGTAATAAAAGTGTTGGATGGTACCGACCGTTGAATTCTGCTCTGTGCAACTCGTGGTGTTGGAAATGAGAGAGAAACACGAGAGGTTCTGAAATCAGGTTTTCACAATGATGTACTCTCATTTAAATAGGAATCTCCATTGACTGCAAGTACGTAATTATCATCGAGCCCGTACGAATATTATGAAATGGGATTCCAACCTCTCTACGTCTAACATCGCGACCGGACCCCATCATAACGCAAAAACGTCGGAGTTTCCAATTAGCGGCAGTAACCGGTAGGCCTTTAATAAATGACGTCACTGTAGCGGATGAGGTCTACAGGATTGTGGGGTGAGGGGTAGGTTTAATTAACGATTATATTGCATGGTGGACAGCCAGCCAGGGGATGGGTCAACATCACGGGCTCGTCATTATTTCACGACGACCCCTCACTCTCGTCTGTTGATAGGGCTGTAGCGTAGACGTATCAAATTAACGTTGCATCTGACCCCCCCTGTACCCCTGGACATCTCTCGAAAACGTTTTTCTGCCTCATGTTCGATCCGTGAAAGCTGCGACGTGTAGGATGACATGCGACAATAATGAATCGTTTTCCTCAACAAAGGCTGCCCTCATATAAGCGAGTGCCCCAACTCTGTATGACAATCTCTGAGTACGTTTGAAGAAACCAAATTCAAAATATTCAAGATTGACTCCAATTGGTCCATTCCTTCCCCCCCATTCCAATCCACAACCCTCCTAAGTAACCTCTTTCTTGTTTCGATTTTCTAGCCCTTTTCAAATTGATGTTACGGCTGTTTTCGTGAAGTGACTAGGTAACGTGAAATTTCGTGCTAACATGAAGATGATCATCACAGGCAATGAATCGTAGGTTTACGGCTACGATGTGAAAACGAAGACGCAGTCCTCCCATTAGAGTACAGAATCCTCTCCCAGACCCAAAAAAGCTCGTCAGGTGAGAACGAATATTCACTGTTTTATTTGATTCAGAGGGCGTTTTTTTTTCACGAAGAAAAGGCCAGAACTGTGGGCGACAGCAGACTGGGTCCTTCATCATGTCAACGAGCCTTGTCTCATTCGTGATTCGACCTTCGAGGAGAGCACTTGTCAGCTCAAATACATCGAGAAAAACGAAAGAAGTGGAAAGTACATCGTTTTCAGTCGATCGAGGAGATAACGAAAAAAGGTTATACAAGGAAAACGTTATTTTGTTTGACTGTACAAAAAGGGTGAAGTCTCTTCGAAAGGAGTATAAGAAGTAACTAATAGAACTGATAGAATGTCTATTCTACCTATTATTTTATATTATTTATAGAAGGTTATTTGAGTTTATTTTGAAATGCATTTACATGTTAATTGCATTCACCTATAGTTAAGCAGTACGATGGTACGAATAATTTCAGTTATTAAGGTAACAGGAAGAAAGGAACCAATCTCTATAACCTACATGATAACGCTCATCAATGATACTGTTCCATGATAACCACAAACATATACATGAAATATAATAGATTTCGGGTAAGGATGACCAACATAATAATATTATATTATAATATATTATGTAATAATATATAATATAATATATTATAATATATTATGTACACATATTTGGCCTCAGTCGCTCTCATTGATACTGATACTCAGAGTACCTAATCAGACTTGTGCATCAGACTGTTATCGATTATAAGGGGAACAAAACCAGCTGACATGACAAATAACAAGAACAATCAAAAAACCCCGTCGCAAATAAAACGTAAAATACCTAGTCATTTTGTCACGAGTGATGTTGACCTCGTGTCGAGTGGGAACGATTACAATATTGTAATATTTCATATTCCTTACAGCGTTCATTCCGTGACACGTTTTGGTGAGGTTCGCTGCTCAGTATTCGACAAAGAAAAGCTGACGTCAAAACTCGCGTTGAACAGAAGAAGAGACCCTGTTCATATCACGAGGAGACGAGAGGGCTGTTTTCTCCTCGTTTC
The DNA here is from genome assembly GCA_963920205.1 of Stenodema calcarata. Lineage (NCBI taxonomy): Eukaryota > Metazoa > Arthropoda > Insecta > Hemiptera > Miridae > Stenodema > Stenodema calcarata. Next base: position 23,064,456 of record OY986061.1, on the reverse strand, counting down.
TCCCTCGCTGTCGCTCTCGCAGTTGGAAAACTCATGCAAGTCAACTCAGTTTTCCGGGGCCTATCTCATTCGTGCCAACCGTCCGCGGATGCCAAACATGACGGGTTTAACCCCGTTTTCCTCGGAAAACGCTTTTCGCTATCCCCCCCCTCCCCACATAAACTGAGCAGCGGGCTTCGATATGCCAACGCAACCGTCGAGAATGAAATCCGTATTGTTGTTCAAACAACAATATAATTCATTCCTTAACAACAATTCATTTATTGTTCCTCGTTATTAACTACATGCCAACTTCAATGAATCTTTGAGCTTATTAATCAATCACCTATAGGAATCGGCGAAAATATAAACTCAGCTGTTGTATCTCATTTCTTTCCATACCCCCTCTTACTGTACTCGAACAGACAGACAGACACCAAATTCAAAATTGGCATGGTTCGACTCCATTTCACGCGAAACGAATAACTGTAGTGAAATTTTTCGAAAATTCGAGTTCTAAAAATTTTGGACCAAAAACAATAGCTACATTTCTTTCGAAATTCGCTAAAACTTGGCAAAATTCAAATACTCCGTTCAATGCCGAAATATTACACCACGTTTTCTCCGCTTGTTTGCAGAAATTGTATTTTAGGGTATTTCTCAACATTTCACTGGAGCTTCCCATTTTTCCTCAGTTAACCATATCTTGAATGTATTATTCACGATTTAGACAAAGAGCACCGGTTACTCAATCTCAATCCTTTTGGTTTATTTAACAATATACTTGTACATATCCGAGGCACGTCCCAAATTGGTTAAAGTTATATAAAAAAAAAAAAAAAATGTTTATTTGAGTGACTGCAACGTTGAAACGTTGAACAATGATAACCTATCCTTAAAAAGAAAAAAAAAGATTGTGAGTTAGAAGTGTTTTTGATACTGTTTTTTCATTTCCAATGTGTTGGTATCCCTAAAATTTGTCTGTCGTTGCTACAAAACGTCCAAATTATCAGTGATTGTGTATTAGTGATTGCCTCTGTCCATTCTATTCGTAAGCCGAACTATTGACTATAACCTAACACTATGTATATCATTGGGTTACAGAAATTGAACTGTTAAGGTAACCCCCTCAAAGGCTAATAAAATGGGGCAATCTGCGGACTAACTTTCACATACACAATATTTCAATATTTCCTATATTTCAATTTACAATTGTCGTTAGCGTATTAGCGTTTCAAATCAAACAACAACCAAATTTCATCTTCTTTGGTTTGTTGGTTACAATGAACTGAGTTCTGAGGGACCCAATCTGCCCCTTGACGCATCGTGAACTGGGAAATTTTGATTTCGGAGGACATAAATCTATTCGGGTCCCAGGAAGAAAAATCGCGAATCCCACTGTTTGCCTGGAGCAAGATGAAATTTTTTTCGATATTCGCGATTTGTTATAGGAAAACGCGGTAGGGCTAGGGCTTGCCGCGCTTTAATATCCCATAGGTAATATTTCGAGCGCCCGCACCGCCGCTGGCGGCACAAGGTAAATAAGTTTTGCTCTCATACGGTACAGAAGGTTAGGGAGGTCGGAGGTGGTTCCAGCAATCTGGGACAGATCTCGACACACATGTGGATACCGTACGGTGTAATATCCATACCTTCTGAGACGTGATGCATGATGGCCTCGTATATCAAGTCTCGACTTTCTGCTTAGAGCCAACTTTGGGCTTACATTCGTTCCAAAACGCCGCTACATGTAACCACTGCTTTGGTTGACCTAAAAAACCGGATTTCGGCGTTCAATTTCAAAATTTGAGTCGGTTTCTCCAACTGAAGGAAATAATTCCCTTCGGGAAATAATGTAAAATTATGAAATTTGACATTCTTTTCGTCCAACTTGACAAATCCTTTTTCCACATTTTAAACAGCATTATATGAAACTTGGAAATTCTTATTAATTTGATCACATCTTGACCGTGTTGACCAAATTACGCGAAATTTCATGTATTTCAGCTACTGGCATACATTAATTGAGGAGCTTACCTTACAATGGGGTAAGTGCCAATTTTAACAAAAAAAGTTGCAAGCAAAAACGAGTTGGTAAGTTAAATCTGCAGGAGCCATTGCTTCTGACAGTGCAAGGCAAGTTATAGTTCAATGTTACACGGACAACACCATTCTAAAATCACGTAGCAAAATTTATCACGGACTATAACATAATTTTCGAGCCTATAAATGTTTTAGAATTTAGGGATATGGGTAAGTACCACCTGTCTTTTCCATGGTGCTAAGTGCAAAAATAAATAAAAACTTGGTACTTTCAACAAAACTTTTTAATAATATACAAGCGTTTTGCGGGAAGACAAGCCGAAAAGTAACAATAAAAATTAACCTTCTTACAGTTTGGCACTTGCACCAAGAAGGAATGTTACTCTAGTGGGTAAACAGTGATGGACTTAGGGGAAACCGAATTCTGTTGGAGATCGGTTGGGTTCAGAGACATTTCTCTGCCACTTTGTGTATTTGCCCGCCTCTCGTGAGCCGGGGGAACCAAAAGAGGAGCCGCTTACTTGAACTGTAAACAGACTTGATCAGAGGAGAAAGAGGTACCAATCGGTCAAATGAAAATTTCTCTTTATACTCACGGATAGAGGAGGTTTCAAGCTGCTTTTGGTTTATTATCTTCGATAATGAACCATTGGAATCGCCCAAAGAAAAAAAAATTTTAACCCTCCCTCAAAATTTGTTGGTTTACGTTTCAAGATACGTAGATTCAGAAAATCGAATAAAAAAAACTCTGCAAATTCTTGACACAACGGTTTATTATCTTCCTTGTGCAGATCACCCTTCTGTCTATACCAGACTGTATTGCAAATCGGCACCATACCATATTCTCAGCGTACTCATACCATACCATACAAATTTCTTTCCTATCATACCATACTGTATTATACCAAATCATACATACAATAATATACCATACCATACTCATACCATGTCATACAAACCGAGTGAATATTGAAATGTCATCCATTTCTGACCTATATTTAAAATTTCAAGTATCTAGCTCATCATCAAAATTTAATTTGTTTAAACAAATAGGTATTATTTAAACAATTTTACAGACAAGAAACCGAGTGAATATTGCATTGTGATCCAGTTCTGACCTATTTTTGAAATTTCAAGTCAATAACTCAGCATCAAAATTTAATTTGTATTATTACAAAAAGGTATTATTTAAACAATTTTACAGATGAGAAACCGAGTGAATATTGCAATGTGGTCTATCCCCGACTCACGGTTAAAATTTCTAGACTGTAGTTTACCGGGAAGATGAAAAAAGGTAGTTTTATTCTGGGCGTCTGGGGGTTGGGTCACATAACGGCCGTTTTCGACGCGAAAGTTTAGTGTTTTTCCTAAACCTTTACGCGCTCACTGTGAACGAACGGCTGGTCGCACAAAAATCCTATTGGTCTTAAAAGATTCGTAATTTTTCAGGTCATTCAAAGGTGAACTAACAATTACACGTTTCAGTTAAATATTTTGAGATATGACATTGACGAAATTTTAAATTTCGTTTTGAACCCCTTCCCCTTGACCTAGGGTTATGAAAAGTTTCGAGGACCATTGTGTTGCTGGTCCAAACCCAGAAACCGAATTTCGTAATTTTAACTCAACGCTAACTGGGCAAAGTGGCGCGGACGGCGTACGGCGGACGGCGTACGGCGTAGGGCGGACGGACGGATTTTGGTTTATTATCTTCGATAATGAACCATTGGAATCGCCCAAAGAAAAAAATTTTTTAACCCCCCCTCAAAATTTGTTGGTTTACGTTTCAAGATACGTAGATTCAGAAAATCGAATAAAAAAAAATCCGTCCGTCCGCCGTACGCCGTACGCCGTACGCCGTCCCCCGTCCGCCGTCCCCCGTCCGCCGTCCGCCGTCCGTGGCACTTTGCCCAGTTAGCGTTGAGCTAAAATTACGAAATTTGGTTTCTGGGTTAGGACCAGCCCCACAATGATCCTCGAAACCTTTCATAACCCTAGGTCGAGGGGAAGGGGTTCAAAACGAAATTTAAAATTTCGACGATGTCATATCTCAAAATATTCAACTGAACCGTGCAATGTATAGTTCACTTTTGAATGACCTGAAAAATTACGAATCTTTTAAGACCAATTGGATTTTTGTGCGACCAGCCGTTCGTTCACAGTGAGCGCGCAAAGGTTTAGGAAAAACACTAAACTTTCGCGTCGAAAACGGCCGTTATGTGACCCAACCTCCAGACGCCCAGAATAAAACTACGTTTTTCATCTTCCCGGTAAACTACAGTCTAGAAATTTTAACCGTGAGTCGGGGATAGACCACATTGCAATATTCACTCGGTTTCTCATCTGTAAAATTGTTTAAATAATACCTTTTTGTAATAATACAAATTTAATTTTGATGATGAGCTGTTGACTTGAAATTTTTAAAATAGTTCAGAACTGGATCACAATGCAATATTCACTCGTTTTCTTGTCTGTAAAATTGTTTAAATAATACCTATTTGTTTAAACAAATTAAATTTTGATGATGAGCTAGATACTTGAAATTTTAAATATAGGTCAGAAATGGACGACATTTCAATATTCACTCGGTTTGTATGACATGGTATGAGTATGGTATGGTATATTATTGTATGTATGATTTGGTATAGTACAGTATGGTATGATAGGAAAGAAATTCGTATGGTATGGTATGAGTACGGTGAGAATATGGTATGGTGCCGATTTGCAACACAGTCTGGTGTAGACAGAAGGGTGATCTGCACAAGGAAGATAATAAACCGTTGTGTCAAGAATTTGCAGAGTTTTTGGTTTATTATCTTCGATAATGAACCATTGGAATCGCCCAAAGAAAAAAAAATTTTAACCCCCCCTCAAAATTTGTTGGTTTACGTTTCAAGACACGTAGATTCAGAAAATCGAATAAAAAAAAATCCGTCCGTCCGCCGTACGCCGTCCCCCGTACGCCGTCCGCCGTCCGCCGTCCGTGCCACTTTGCCCAGTTAGCGTTGAGCTAAAATTACGAAATTTGGTTTCTGGGTTTGGACCAGCCCCACAATGATCCTCGAAACTTTTCATAACCCTAGGTCAAGGGGAAGGGGTTCAAAACGAACTTTGAAATTTCGACAATGTCATATCTCTAAAAATTCTCATGAAACGGTGTAATTTTTAGTTCACTTTTGAATGACCTGAAAAATTACGAATCTTTTAAGACCAATTGGATTTTTGTGCGACCAGCCGTTCGTTCACAGTGACCGCGCAAAGGTTTAGGAAAAACACTAAACTTTCGCGTCGAAAACGGCCGTTATGTGACCCAACTCCCAGACGCCCAGAATAAAACTACCTTTTTTCATCTTCCCGGTAAGCTACAGTCTAGAAATTTTAACCGTGAGTCGGGGATAGACCACATTGCAATATTCACTCGGTTTCTCATCTGTAAAATAGTTTAAATAATACCTTTTTGTAATAATACAAATTAAATTTTGACGATGAGCTATTGACTTGAAATTTTAAAAAATAGGTCAGAACTGGATCACAATGCAATATTCACTCGGTTTCTTGTCTGTAAAATTGTTTAAATAATACCTATTTGTTTAAACAAATTAAATTTTGATGATGAGCTTGATACTTGAAATTTTAAATATAGGTCAGAAATGGATGATATTTCAATATTCCCTCGGTTTGTATGACATGGTATGAGTATGGTATATTATTGTATGTATGATTTGGTATAATACAGTATGGTATGATAGGAAAGAAATTCGTATGGTATGGTATGAGTACGGTGAGAATATGGTATGGTGCCGATTTGCAATAAAGTCTGGTATAGACAGAAGGGTGATCTGCACAAGGAAGATAATAAACCGTTGTGTCAAGAATTTGCAGAGTTTTTTTTTATTCGATTTTCTGAATCTACGTGTCTTGAAACGTAAACCAACAAATTTTGAGGGGGGGTTAAACAATTTTTTTCTTTGGGCGATTCCAATGGTTCATTATCGAAGATAATAAACCAAAAACTCTGCAAATTCTTGACACAACGGTTCATTATCTTCTTTGTACAGATCACCCTTCTGTCTAGATCACTAGGTCTAAATGTCTAGATCCTAAATGTTAGATTAATTATTATTATCAATTATCACTAATTATTAACAATTTTATCAAGTACCTAGTGAAAATTATTATAATTTATTGTTAGGTATTAATAATTTGTATTTATTATTAATAATAATTATTATTAATTATGATTAATTAATACGATATAATTCTGGGGTTTTTAATACTAGGTACGTCGGTAATAATTTTTCTATAAAAGAAGTACCTACCAACAAACATTCGAAATTACCTTCATTCCGCAGCACGAAACGCACCTCAGATCAACAAACTCGACATCACTTAAGCCATATGATGTTCCAAAGAGCTTGTTAGTATGAAAATGGACCTGTATTTCAACAGTTTGATACACGATCGTGTTGTGAGGCACAATCTTTGAGCCGTCATTGTGAACGAACGGCTGGTCGTACAAAGCTGCGGATGGTCTTAAAAAATTCTACGGAACAAACTCTATCTAAATATGAAATAAAAAACATACCGTTCTATATGAATTTTTCGGGATATGGAATTTTCAAAATTTTAAAATTCGTTTTGAACTCCTTCCCCTTGACCTAGGGTTATGAAAAGTTTCGAGGATCATTGTGGGGCTGGTCCAAACCCAGAAACCAAATTTCGTAATTTTAGCTCAACGTTAACTGGGCAAAGTGGCGCGGACGGCGGACGGCGTACGGCGGACGGACGGATTTTGGTTTATTATCTTCGATAATGAACCATTGGAATCGCCCAAAGAAAAAATTTTTTAACCCCCCCTCAAAATTTGTTGGTTTACGTTTCAAGATACGTAGATTCAGAAAATCGAATAAAAAAAAATCCGTCCGTCCGCCGTACGCCGTCCCCCGTACGCCGTACGCCGTACGCCGTACGCCGTACGCCGTCCGCCGTCCGTGCCACTTTGCCCAGTTAGCGTTGAGCTAAAATTACAAAATTTGGTTTCTGGGTTTGGACCAGCCCCACAATGATCCTCGAAACTTTTCATAACCCTAGGTCAAGGGGAAGGGGTTCAAAATGAAATTTAAAATTTCGACAATGTCATATCTCCAAATATTTAACTGAACCGTGCAATGTATAGTTCACTTTTGAATGACCTGAAAAATGACGAATCTTTTAAGACCAATTGGATTTTTCTGCGACCAGCCGTTCGTTCACAGTGAGCGCGCAAAGGTTTAGGAAAAACACTAAACTTTCGCGTCGAAAACGGCCGTTATGTGACCCAACCCCCAGACGCCCAGAATAAAACTACCTTTTTTCATCTTCCCGGTAAACTACAGTCTAGAAATTTTAACCATGAGTCGGAGATAGACCACATTGCAATATTCACCCGGTTTCTCATCTGTAAAATTGTTTAAATAATACCTTTTTGTAATAATACAAATTAAATTTTGATGATGAGCTAGATACTTGAAATTTTAAATATAGGTCAGAAATGGATCACAATGCAATATTCACTCGGTTTCTTGTCTGTAAAATTGTTTAAATAATACCTATTTGTTTAAACAAATTAAATTTTGATGATGAGCTAGATACTTACTTGAAATTTTAAATATAGGTCAGAAATGGATGACATTTCAATATTCACTCGGTTTGTATGACATGGTATGAGTATGGTATATTATTGTATGTATGATTTGGTATAATACAGTATGGTATGATAGGAAAGAAATTCGTATGGTATGGTATGAGTACGGTGAGAAAATGGTATGGTACCGATTTGCAACACAGTCTGGTATAGACAGAAGGGTGATCTGAACAAGGAAGATAATAAACCGTTGTGTCAAGAATTTGCAGAGTTTTTTGGTTTATTATCTTCGATAATGAACCATTGGAATCGCCCAAAGAAAAAAAAATTTTAACCCCCCCTCAAAATTATTATTATTATTATAAATTTATTTGTATAAGTCTTACGACCATTACAAAGAGTGGCATGAAACATGATTAATATACAGGAAAGAAAAGAAACAAGAAAACAAGGAAAACACTGTGTCACAGCAAGTGTGAAAAACGAAAACTTATCCACTTGGTAAAACGAAACTTATCCACTTAATATTAGGTAGGTATATCACTTCAAAAAAATGTTCAGTACAGTTTATATTCTTAAACCTAACACAACACATTAATATATCAAGATACCAGAGCAATAAACAACCATCCACCACCTAGCTCAAAAAACGCGCTCTTCCCTTCAACGAAGCATTCACAAATGAAAACAAACAAACTGCCTCCTTTTGGTTTATTATCTTCGATAATGAACCATTGGAATCGCCCAAAGAAAAAAAAATTTTAACCCCCCCTCAAAATTTGTTGGTTTACGTTTCAAGACACGTAGATTCAGAAAATCGAATAAAAAAAAATCCGTCCGTCCGCCGTACGCCGTCCCCCGTCCGCCGTCCCCCGTCCGCCGACCGCCGTCCGTGGCATTTTGCCCAGTTAGCGTTGAGCTAAAATTACGAAATTTGGTTTCTGGGTTTGGACCAGCCCCACAATGATCCTCGAAACTTTTCATAACCCTAGGTCAAGGGGAAGGGGTTCAAAACGAAATTTAAAATTTCGACAATGTCATATCTCAAAATATTTAACTGAAACGTGTAATTTTCAGTTCACTTTTGAATGACCTGAAAAATTACGAATCTTTTAAGACCAATTGGATTTTTGTGCGACCAGCCGTTCGTTCACAGTGAGCGCGCAAAGGTTTAGGAAAAACACTAATCTTTTGCGTCGAAAACGGCCGTTATGTGACCCAACCCTCAGACGCCCAGAATAAAACTACCTTTTGTCATCTTCCCGGTAAACTACAGTCTAGAAATTTTAACCGTGAGTGGGGGATAGACCACATTGCAATATTCACTCGGTTTCTCATCTGTAAAATTGTTTAAATAATACCTTTTTGTAATAATACAAATTAAATTTTGATGATGAGCTATTGACTTGAAATTTTAAAAATAGTTCAGAACTGGATCACAATGCAATATTCACTCGGTTTCTTGTCTGTAAAATTATTTAAATAATACCTATTTGTTTAAACAAATTAAATTTTGATGATGAGGTAGATACTTGAAATTTTAAATATAGGTCAGAAATGGATCACATTTCAATATTCACTCGGTTTGTATGACATGGTATGAGTATGGTATGGTATGGTATATTATTGTATGTATGATTTGGTATAGTACAGTATGGTAAGATAGAAAAGAAATTCGTATGGTATGGTATGAGTACGGTGAGAATATGATATGGTGCCGATTTGCAACACAGTCTGGTATAGACAGAAGGGTGATCTGCACAAGGAAGATAATAAACCGTTGTGTCAAGAATTTGCAGAGTTTTTCCCTTCCATCTTCAAGATATTGCTGAGGTGATGTAAGGACATTGCTTTGCATCTGTAAAAGACCCGCCAGTCTGATTTGGCACAACAGTCTCTTGCAATGGTAGTCCAGGTCGAGGTTCAGGTAGGCCGCCGGCGCACCGTCCGTAGGAGCCCAAAACCTGTACAAATGGCTTTACGAGGATGCCGTCACCCTACTCTGATCCTGCAGCCAACATCTTCTGGCGAAACCGTTCATTATTTCCCGACGACCGGCACTTAAACGGACGTAGTCCTGCGAAAGCCACAAAGCCGCGCACCCAGCCTCCTCAAGAAAATTACCCAGATACGTGGCCCAGATATACCTTACATGCACGCCCCTCATCGCTAGGTCCAGCAAACGAAGGAAACAGATCCGGGGTAAACGGCCCTCCTCCATCCGGCAGATCCTAAACCACCACCCCAGCGCTCGATTCACCACCTGGACCTTCGTATGAGACAGCCCAAACTCAAGTCGCACCATGTAATCAGGAGTGTTCCGAGCCAAATAGAATGCCGATTTGAAAGCCCGGACCTGTACCCTCTCAACCACCTCCAAGTATGAAAAACCCCAGACTTCGGATGCGTATAGGGTCGTCGCAAAAGCCACCGAACTCAAAACCCTGAACCAAGCATCGAGAGCACTAGTGCCGGTCTTACTTAATATAGGGAGCAACGTTCCGGCCGCCGACTGTCCCCCACGTCTCTGTGCGTTGGCGTTCTCGGCGAAAGAACCATTATTCCTAAAAACCACTCCCAGGTAGGTATACCTTCGAGCAGTTGTGATCTGTCCAGCCCCACATTGGAAGGAAATATTTCTGAAACTGTTTGTTTTGCTGAAAATCAGAACATTGGACTTATCGTAGTTTATTGATAGGGAGTTTACACGACAGTATTCGTCAAAAATTCTCAGGGTCTTTTGCATCCCAGAAAAACTGTATGCAAATAGGGCCAAGTCATCTGCGTACTGCAAAGAAAGTATGTCCTTTTCTCCAACCAAGTTAACACCGCCCACGCCCCTATCGGAAAGAAACGAATCAAGATCCGCCACAAATAGAGAAAATAGCAGCGGTGACAGTACGTCACCTTGCAAAATACCCTCCGTGATTGCAAACGGTTGTGTGTCCCTCCCCTCAACCCTTACACAAAAAGACGCATTCCGATACAAAGATCCAAGTATTTTCACCAGCTTCGCACTGACATTCATTTCATATAACTTTCGCCAAAGTATTGTATGTGATACCCTATCGAAACATCTCTGGAAATCTATGAAAGCGACATAAAGTTTTCTTCCAGGCAGGCGGGTGCACAACGATACTGCACTGGTCAAGACAAAAATGTTGTCGACACAACTACGCCCCTTCCGAAAGCCATTCTGACTTTCGGGTAGCAGCTTATTTTCCTCCACAAAATTTTGAAGCCTACAAAGAAGGATTTGATTGAAAATTTTAAGTATTGTATTGATCAGTGATATACCTCGGTAGTTTGCAGGGTGATTTTCATCGCCTTTCTTATAAAGAAGGAACGTACGGATCCGAACTAGTACTGCTGGAAGAGAGCCCACTCTTAAGATATTATTGAAAAAATCCACAATCAGAGATAGCCAACAATCGGGAAGATTTTTATAAACCTCATAGATGATACCATCAACTCCAGCGGCCTTATTATTCTTAAAGGACGCAAGGGCTGCCACTAACTCCTCCAATGTTACCGGCTCATCCAGGCTCGGGTGGTGTGTACCCAAAAATAAGGGGGTGTCTTCAGAAATGTCATCCTCAAACTCACCAAAGAACGGGTAAATTTCCGAGTAAAATTTTTCGACAACACCAATATCCAACTTTCCGTTCCTGGGCCCCTTACGTCTGATAGTTTTAATAGCCCTCCAAAATTCTTCAGAGTTGCGTACATTATATAAGGACGCTCGAATATCTCTGAGATAATTGGATTCTTTAACCGCTAGAATCCCCCCTCCCTCAAAATTTGTTGGTTTACGTCCCCCGTACGCCGTACGCCGTCCGCGCCACTTTGCCCAGTTAGCGTTGAGTTAAAATTACGAAATTCGGTTTCTGGGTTTGGACTAGCCCCACAATGGTCCTCGAAATTTTTCATAACCCTAGGTCAAGGGGAAGGGGTTCAAAACGAAATTTAAAATTTCGACAATGTCATATCTCAAAATATTTAACTGAAACGTGTAATTTTCAGTTCACTTTTGAATGACCTGAAAAATTACGAATCTTTTAAGACCAATTGGATTTTTGTGCGACCAGCCGTTCGTTCACAGTGAGCGCGCAAAGGTTTAGGAAAAACACTAATCTTTCGCGTCGAAAACGGCCGTTATGTGACCCAACCTCCAGACGCCCAGAATAAAACTACCTTTTTTCATCTTCCCGGTAAACTACAGTCTAGAAATTTTAACCGTGAGTCGGGGATAGACCACATTGCAATATTCACCCGGTTTCTCATCTGTAATATTGTTTAAATAATACCTATTTGTTTAAACAAATTAAATTTTGATGATGAGCTAGATACTTGAAATTTTAAATATAGGTCAGAAATGGATCACAATGCAATATTCACTCGGTTTCTTGTCTGTAAAAGTGTTTAAATAATACCTATTTGTTTAAACAAATTAAATTTTGATGATGAGCTAGATACTTGACATTTTAAATATAGGTCAGAAATGGATGACATTTCAATATTCACTCGGTTTGTATGACATGGTATGAGTATGGTATGGTAGGTATATTATTGTATGTATGATTTGGTATAATACAGTATGGTATGATAGGAAAGAAATTCGTATGGTATGGTATGAGTACGGTGAGAATATGGTATGGTGCCGATTTGCAATACAGTCTGGTATAGACGGAAGGGTGATCTGCACAAGGAAGATAATAAACCGTTGTGTCAAGAATTTGCAGAGTTTTTTTATTCGATTTTCTGAATCTACGTATCTTGAAACGTAAACCAACAAATTTTGAGGGGCGGTTAAAAAATTTTTTTCTTTGGGCGATTCCAATGGTTCATTATCGAAGATAATAAACCAAAATCCGTCCGTCCGCCGTACGCCGTACGCCGTCCGCGCTACTTTGCCCAGTTAGCGTTGAGTTAAAATTACGAAAAATGTTTTATGGGTTTCGACCAACCCCACAATGGTCCTCGAAACTTTTCATAACCCTAGGTCAAGGGGAAGGGGTTCAAAACGAATTTTGAAATTTTGAAAATTTCATATCTCGAAAAATTCATATAGAACGGTATGTTTTTTATTTCATATTTAGATAGAGTTTGTTCCGTAGAATTTTTTAAGACCATCCGCAGCTTTGTACGACCAGCCGTTCGTTCACAATGTCGGCTCAAAGATTGTGCCTCACAACACGATAATGAATCAAACTGTTGAAATACAGGTCCATTTTCATACAAACAAGCTCTTTGGAACATCATATGGCTTAAGTGATGTCGAGTTTGTTGTTCAGAGGTGCGTTTCGTGCTACGGAAATGAAGGTAATTTCGAATGTTTGTTGGTAGGTACTTCTTTTATAGAAAAATTATTACCGACGTTGTATTAAAAACCCCAGAATTATATCGTATTAATTAATCATAATGATTAATAATTATTAATAATAATAAATACAAATTATTAATACCTAACACTAAATTATAATAATTTTCTCTAGGTACTTGATAAAATTGTTAATAATTAGTGATAATTGATAATAATAATTAATCTAACATTTAGGATCTAGACATTTAGACCTAGTGATCTAGACAGAAGGGTGATCTGTACAAAGAAGATAATGAACCGTTGTGTCAAGAATTTGCAGAGTTTTTTGCATTGAGGTGACCCTATTATTCAATAATAGATAAATGATAAAGCAAGGTTATCCAAGAGAAAAACTATCTATACAATTCACGCTTCCACAAGAGCAAAAATGTGGAAAATTTTATGTACCTATGCACTTGCTCGCAAGACCAAGATGAAACCTGAATTCAGATGAAGGTGTGTACAAAACGTAAGGATTCAGGGTACCTACTTGTGTTTGTAATAGGGTCATCATTTGTCCTCTTGTCCTGTGCGTTACACTCCCCGTGCCCAGAAAATACAGAGAATAACCAAAAACGATGCCCAAGGGCGGCATTGCAGGAGGTTCTGAAGGTAAATAAGAACATTTCAAGGGTCTCCGGAGAGCTCGAGGGTGCAGAAAGCGTGCGAAATGTGGGGATTTGGACCGGATTCCAGCGAGTAACAGTGAATGACCGATTTCAATTCAAGGTTCAGAATAACGTGGATTTTTTGACGGACTGAAATTCCCAGTGCGATTTCCCAAAGAGAATTCTCGTTGAATACAGTCGCATTTTGGGGTGTGCGGGAGTGACGATGTATTGGTTTATTATCTTCGACAATGAACCATTGGACTCGACCAAAGAAAATAATTTTTTCAACCCCCCCCCCCCCCCACAAAATTTGTTGAATTACGTTTCTAGATAATGACGTAGATTCAGAAAATCAAATAAAAAAGAAAATCCGTCCGTGCACTGTACGCCGTCTGCGCAGTTTGCCCAAAGTTTGCAGTTAGCGTTGTGCTAAAATTACGAAATTCGGTTTACGGGTTTGGACCAAGTCCACGATAATCCTCGAAGCATTCCATAACCCTACGTCAAGGGAAAGAGGTTCAAAACGCATTTTGAAATTGTGAAAAATTCATATCTCGAAAACTTCAAACAGAACCTACCTCTAGTTTTTAGTTCACATTTAGTTAGAGTTTATTTTGTAGAATTTTTTGGGACCATCCGCAGCTTCGTAACGGCCGTTCGCTCACAATGAGGGCTCAAATTTTGAGCCGATATAAACTTGTCAACACGAACGTGAATCAAACGGTTGAAATACAGGCCGATGTTCATACTAAGGAACAGCTGTTAGGAACATCATATGGTTTTGTGATGTAGACTTTTTCTTATGAGGTAGGTACGTTTCGTGCTACGGAATGAAGGTAATTTCGAATGTTTGTTGGTAGGTACCTACTTCTTTTATAGAAAATTTATTGCCGCCGTGGGTACGCGGAATTTAAAACCCCAGAATTATATCGGTACATTAATTCATCATCTCTATAATTTAGTTTCTGCACAAAGAAGATAATAAACCTGTGTTTTTATTCGATTTTCTGAACCTTCATACCTAAGCCCTCAAATTTTGAGGAGGGTTAAAAAATTTTTTCCTTTGGTCGATTCCAATAGTTCATTATTGAAGATAATAAACCAAAAACGGGATACCCAACAACAACAAACAAATTGGGCAGACGGTATTGCGCATTCGTGCGGTGCGTAAAATATCAAATTTTTCAGATGATGACAGTCCGCTCCAAAAGTTGACCTGAGGAAGGAGTCCCTCCCCCCACTCGACACCCTTGCACCTTATATATATCCTTCACTTTATATCTCAATATCCTCCTTCTCCTCCCACTTCCTTCTCCCACCTAGGAGCTCCTCCTCCTCCCACGTCGGAGCTACTCCTCGTCCCTCCCTTCTCCCTCCTCCCTCCTAGTCACTCCCTCCTCCCCCTCCCTCCGCCACGTCACTCAATTCATCTCTCTCCTCCCACCTCCTCCTTCCTCTTTCCTCCTCCCTCCTGCTTTTACAGGATTACAGTACGTCTTTGTTTTGCGAAAAGAACTTTGTTGGGGGTCTAGAATTTACGATTACAATCAGAGCCGGCGCAAGCTGTTCTGCTGCCCTAGGCAACATATACCCCCCCCCCCCGCCGCAATTAGATTGTTTGTTTCCATTTTCCTCCTCAATTGAACCCCTTACCCGAAATCACCACTTCCTACGCATTTTTTTTTTTTTTTTTTTCATTTAACGAGACTTTTACATTAATTTACATTAATTTAACAATATAAAGAATACTTAACGAGGAAAATCTAAACTGTGTGGCAACTAGTACTAGGTACTATAATAATGATAAATAACACAGACCCGCAAAAATAAAAAGTGATCTGTTCCTTTGACGAGACCCACCTATTCTTATGTATTTTTCGAAGCTGAATCCGAATCTGTACTCGAATATGGGGTCCCAGTCGGTTTTGGCGGGATAATCTTGAAGAACACCAAAAAAATCCCATTTTTTCATAGTTTTTTTGAGGTTAGAGAAAGAACAAACAGTGATACGATAAATTTGACTTCGGATTTGGATTCTACGGAAGTAAATACGTCGAAATTGCTATTTCAAAAATTTGTTTAAACTTAGATTAACCTATGATGTAGGTAGCTTGGAAACCGGAAATGTCGTAATGAAACAACAATCCTGCATCGGAAATGTCGTAATGAAACTACAATCCTATCATCTGAAAACTAACTTTCGGTGGTATTGGAATTCATCCACCGGGGGTTTTCGGGATCGCTGATCACGAATATAATGTTAGATTGGTAGTTTAGTTGCTCCAGAGGGCGCTTATCGGCAGCGATGTATCAAATGTATCGGTTTATTTGAAAATTGCTCAAAATCGGCTGAACCGGAATGAAATTTTTTTTAAATGCTTTAGTAGCACTGAGCCCTTTGGATAGCTCTTCAAGGAAATATCAACAAGCTAACCATAAACCCACACTATCTCGCTAGCTATAAATGCTAGCGATATATTCGTGATCAGCGATCCCTCAAACCCCCGGTAGATGAATTCCAGTACCGAAAGTTAGTTTTCAGATGATAGGAATCGGGGTTTCATCTTATTTATACCCTTCCCGCTCCCCAACCCCTGCACACAGCGTCTGTCACTCACGTCTCTTATACAGAATGAATCTGTAAGTTGACCTGTAAAACTTAAATAAAACTAATATTCATGAAGTTTTATTACGATTAAAATGGAATTTCAAAGCAACACCGTTTTATTATGTTAAAACTTTTTTTTAAATCAATTTTATTAAATTTGTTCCTCTTTTTGCCGCCCTCCCCAGGTTGCCGCCCTAGGGAATTTCTAATTCAATAAATGACGAGGGGTTCTAATTCGAATAAATACGGGCATTTCAAAGTTGACAAGAGAACTTCGTAGTTTATAATGCAACTTGCTACTTTTAAAACAACTAAACGGAGATAGATATTTGCCTATTTCATTGGAGTGAACATTTTCACCATTCGAAGCAAATAACTAAAATAACGCTCAGTAGCTTTCGACGCATCAAAAGTATTTAAACCGAATAATTTTGTTAATTAACAGCAGGGAAAGGGTTAGGGGAACCGGTTTCGAAAATAAACCTCTCAAACCTCCAAGTTGTTTGGAATGTTGTTTCGCCCCAAGTTTTCCGAGCTGCCTCTTCACAACAAGCGTAGCAGGTGGTTTTAATATCAATGGGATTTCTCTCCCTTCAGGGTGTTTCGCTTCTTTCACGCTACCCCTTTTTCCGGTTGGTAATAAACGTCGGGAGACCGCGGGGTAACAAAATCTTCCGTTTCATGTCCCTTATTCACCATCACGTTGCCGTCGGGGGTTCTTTTTTAGTGGTTACTCAAGAGGTGAGTAGGTACATGCTTTATGGTTGGATTTCATTTCACGCTAAAAATCCACACCCTTTGAAACATCTGTAAGAGTGAAGATACAAATATTTAGGTACAGGCTACGCATATGTTTTGCTATAGGTATGATCCTTTGAAATATTAAGGGGAGTGAAGATACAAATAGTTAGGTACAGGCGACGCATATTTTTTGCTATAGTTTGGCACCCCCCCCCCCCCCCCCTTAAATGTTTTTCGAGTCGCTGTCGAATTTTATGTTTGCGGGCAAAGTTGCTCGATTTGTGGAATATTTTGCTGCTTTTATATTTTCAAAAATAGTATTGTTAGTATTGACATTACAACAATTATTGTTGTTCCATGTGGTCGGAGAATATCTGGCAACTCTAGACTACGGTTTAACTGCTCAGTTATTGGTGTTAAAAGAAACGGAGTTGAGACTTGTGTTCCGTGTTGTGTTCTTGACGATCAAGTGACAATGGCTGACAAAAAAAGAAGAACCCGCAGTTTGTCGAGTGGTTTGCTCTATTGGTTTTGTAAACGCCACGATGGCTACAGGTAGAATTTCAGGTGTTGGTGATGTCAACACTGCAACGTTTGAAATTCAATCACAGTACATTTTTGCCCCCGTAATTTATTTAGTTGACAACTGGTAACTCGAAGCTCACAGACGATGTGCCCAGTTGCGAATGTATTCGTCGACGTTGTCGAACCTTCAACACGATAATAAGGCGGTAGATAATAAACGTAGGTGCATCACAACTCGGCTTTCTCCCTCTTTCACGCGAACTTCCGGCAAAACTCAATCTTCCCCTCAACAAAACTTGTCGAATAAACAACGAAAATGATTTACCGTCTTCAACTCTTTCTAAAAACACGGTTCAAGCTTACAAGAACCGACGGGTAAGGAAAAGCACTTTTGTTTATACCGCCGACTCTACCAATCTGCAGTCTGGGGAAAGTTGAATAATACAATACAACTTGGAGAGGTGCTTCTTTGCCTACAGGAAGCTTAACCTTGTTTTCGTAAGTTTTCCCTTCTTAGGGCATCTTCTTTCGGTTTCTTGTTTCTACCGTGGTTTCAATTCGGTTATGTAGGT
Organism: Stenodema calcarata; assembly: GCA_963920205.1. NCBI lineage: Eukaryota > Metazoa > Arthropoda > Insecta > Hemiptera > Miridae > Stenodema > Stenodema calcarata. Next base: position 23,046,392 of record OY986061.1, on the reverse strand, counting down.
ACCACTAAAATTTCACGAGGTTCATAAGGTTTTCATTGATGTTGGCTCGTTTTTGTTGTCAAAAATAGTTATTTATGTATTTATAATTGGTGGGATACATAAATATTATAATCACTTGATAAAGATATAAAATGAAGAGATACAAAATAAAGAGAAATGGACGATCTGTTGTACAGAAACGAATAGATCGGATAACCTTTCAGTCCATTCCTTACTGTGATAATCAATAAACATAAGAAACTGTAATATATATAACTTTCTAACTTATTATACTGTTATTAATGCCCTCCAAAAAACCTCCTCAGCCGCAAAAAGGATTGATATCCATTTTGCCCACCAGCCTCGTATATAGGATGCTTGGTGCTACGCACCTCGCTGTAGATTTTGCATATAGAAACCTGATCCTCCCACCCCTAAACATGACGACCGATGTTTTCCTGTTCCCTGTCTTCTTCCCACAACCCCTTTCAATTTCTGTCCCCCTCGGAATCAAAATAATCATGGGTGGCCGACGTTACCAATGAATCCAAACTCCCGCAGGAACATTCATCATGGAACACCGTCGCGTCTGAGAAACGAAAATACCTTATTCAACTGAGATGAGATTTTCCAATGTGTGGTTCCAAGATACAGGAGTCTTCACTCTTCAAAAAGAGCTGAACGTCTTTATATCAAGCGCAATTCCATTTCCAACGTACTCCGCTCTTTTTTTACAGCGACGGAGGTTGTTTTTCGGTTATTTGCCATGAGGAAACAAGAAGGAGAATATCCTCGGAATATAAATCTTCTCATCTCATTTGTGTCTTTTCTCCCTGTCCGGGATAAGGAGCTATTCAAAGGGTAAATACCGACGTCCCGATTTCAAATTGCTACCTCTCAGGGGCTAACTCGAGTGAAAAATGGAAGGCTCGGGGATTCTCTGCTTGTTTTTGTGAAATCCTCTCAATCGGCTAAATCTCACAGCTGTAAACCCTCCGAGCTCATAACACACATTTGGTACACTCCGGATGCAAATCGGAGTGCTTCATGCGACAATACTATGCGTATGCTACTTGAGTTTTTCACGACCGGTTCACAAATCCTACGTTACGGAATTCACTTGGTCATGCGCGTCAAGTAACTTTCCACACCCTTTTACTTCTAGTACCCCTCAAAAATCCAATATATTTCCATATTAAACCTTCAAAACACCTACACACGAACTCCCGTGATCGATACTCGTAGCATCCCCCCCCCCCCCCCAGCCGAGCAACATACGGAATTACCGCCTGACCTGTGGGTTTTTGCTCGAACCATATTGATCATCGATATTGTAAACCGCAATATCTAAAATCGGCGTTCCAAGTGCCTCAGTTGAGGAGCTTCCTTTCAAACGGGCTTACCTATATCCATTTTTTACACTTTTTGTTTTTTCATGGAAAATGAATCTTTGGGATAAAGCCTAGCACCTCCTGAGTTGCTATTTTTCCGAAACGGTTTCAATCCACCTCCAAAAGCCTATAATATATTATGTTGTTATGTTCAATTAAATCTCTTTCATCAAAGTGGCTTTCATCCATTTGATATTGATGTTGATCTATATTCTATAAAGTTTATTGGAAAAGAAAAAATCCAAAGTCCAAACATGGGAAACCTTCAGAAACTTGCATCGTGTCGTATAGGTATTGTTTTTTTTTTTTTTTTTTTCAGTTAACCAAAAAAGTTCCAAGTGGATACAAGCCCGTTTGAAAGAAAGCTCCTCCTTTCACCCCCTGGCCTCATGACTTCAAAAATGGATTTTTGTGCGAAAAGTTGTCTAAATATCGGTACGCAATTACGATATATATATCGTAATTGCGTACCGATATTTAGACAACTTTTCGCACTCTACACGAGTTCATATATATATGAACTCGTGTAGAGTTTACTTTGGCCAACAAATTACAATTTGATATTTCTAAAATAGAACAAATGGCGTGTTAAAATAAAATTAGCGACAAGATGAAGGATTTTTCAACGTGAAGATGTAAATGAATGCAAAATAAAGGCGCGGAATTCCAGAGGCTAATTAAAACCCGATCACCTAGCCAGCCAGCCCTCTGACGTCATAGGATCTTACGGCATAGGCTGTGACGTACTAGTTGGCCTCCTGCCAGCCGTCTGACGTCATACGCTCGTGCGTCATAGGCTCTGACGTACTAGTTGGCCTCCGGCCAGCCGTCTGACGTCATAGGCTCTTACGATATAGGCTTTGCCGTACTAGTTGGGCTCCTGCCAGCTGTCTGACGTCATACGCTCGTGCGTCATAGGTGCGTCTGACGTAGTGGCCCGCCTGTCGCTTGTGTTCTGACGTGATCTGAGGGAAAGGGTGAATCAAGGAAACAAATTTTTCCCGTTTCAGTTTATGTGCCAAAGCAAAGACATGAAAATGTCAAAAGAATGTCAACTCCATCCTGTTGTTGATACAGTCGAGAATTAAATGCTTGCATACGAGTCTGCAACACATTGGGACATTTTATGTCTTTAAAGAAGTGATTCAAGAACCTTCGAACAATGCTACATCACCTACCCCAGTAGCGTAGTTGTTATACTTAATTGTAGAGTTCATCATACATTATGAAGCTTGCATTCGTATAGACAATAATAATATTAAAATATTAATTTAAAATATTATTTTAAATTGACAATAATATATTACAAATTACTGAGAATGATCACCTGTGTGTAAACAATTATTTAAACAATCACGCTCATACCGCAGCTTGTCGGCCACGTTCTCCGCAGTGGTTAACGTAATATGGTTAGGTAAATCGAGAGCTATCCAACGAGTGGTGAACGATTTTTGTACGATGATAACTGGCGAAGATAAAGTTCCGTAGCAACGAATCGGTTGTAAGCGAAAATCATCAGACATTTTCGTGACGATTTCGTGTAACGCTTTTGTGTAACGTTTTTCGAGTTATGTGCCAGAGTAAAGACATAAAATGTCAAAACTCCCCAGCTAGGATGTAGTAGGCGAACTGTAATAATATTACCTATCATATCGTAGGTAATTCGTCAAAAGTGGAAGTTGAGACTCCTCAAGTAGTTTTTGAAATGTATCTAGGAACGCGGTAGCGTTCCGCCCCGCCAAGCAAAGAAGTTGAGAAAACGAACGGTGCCGAGTGCATGTTTACCGGACGTCACGAAACGCGTTTTCGAGGTATCCATATCTCGGCTCTTATTTGACCTGATCAACTTGAAATTTAGTGTGGGTCTTCTTTGAGTGTATATTAGAAAGCCCTGAAAGTTTCAAATCGATAGGTCTAAAGGGAGCCGAGCTACATAACTTCAAAAACCCGGGTTTTCGGCCTTATTGTTCTTCTCCTTCTTCTCCTTCTCCTTCTTCTTCTCCTTGTTCAGACAGGCAAGGCTGGAGCCTCTCCACGTTCACCGATTGACTTGCAATTTTGCACAGAGCTTCATTTAACCTTGAGACAGAGCCTTATATAAGATTTAACCCATTATCTCAACCCAAAAAAGTTTTAGAAACAAAAGAACAGAAACCTTAGGAAAATTCTGTCCACTTTGACGAGTCTACAGCCTGGGTAAAAGGACCAATCGACTTGAATTTTTTTACATATCTTCTTTATAGCATGGCTCAGTGCCATTTGAACGAAATAAGCAATTATCTCAACCCAAAAAAATTAGGGACAAAAAAACTGAAATTTAGGGCAATTAAGGCTAATTATGGCCATAACTCGGCTCCTAGTTGACCGATCAACTTGAAATTTGGTATGGATCTTTTTGGTGTGGATAATAGAAAGCCCTGAAAGTTTCAAGTCGCTAGGTCTGAAGGGAGCCGAGTTATATAACTTCAAAAACCAATTACCATGTTTTTCTACTTTTTTCAGTCGGTCAAGGCTACAGCCTCTCCACCTTCGCCGATTGACTTGAAATTTTGCACGGAGCTTCGTTTCAAGTGTAGCAAGTGCCTTTTGAAAGATTCAAGTCGATATCTTTAAAGGGAGCCGAGTTATATAACTTCAAAAACCCGGTTTTTCACCCTTACCTGTTCTTCTTCTCCTTAATCAGTTAGGCATTTCCACCTTCACGGATTGACTTGAAATTTTGCACAGAGCTTCGTTTCAACATCAGACAGTGCCTTTTGAAAGGTTTAACCCATTATCTCAACCCAAAAACTTTTAGAAACAAAAAACTGAAATTTAGGCTAATTTTGGCAACTTTGACGAGTCAACAGCCTGGGTAACCGGACCAATCGACTTGAAATTTTGCATAGACCTTCTTTATAAAATGACCCACTTCAACAACAAAAAGATGTGATATCCCCCCAAAAAACACTCCGTGTAAAAATCGCAAATATCATTCTTCAGAGGCCGGAAAAAGTTATGATATCCACTTTCCCCGCCCGCCCTTTTCCTCATTAAGGAGCTAAGTATAATGAAAAGCTTAACCACTTCACAAGCACCGTACCCCTTTCGAAATCTCCCCTTGTCGCTATTGCGAGACGTTTTTATTACTTCCACAAGCAACTAATACTTGGTGGTGGTGGTTAGGGGAAGGAGGATCAGGTTTGTAGTGAAAGTAATAAAAATACTACAAATACAAACTTTTTATACAAGTATTAGTTGCTTGTGGAAGTAATAAAAACGTCTCGCAATAGCGCCAAGGGGAGATTTCGAAAGGGGTACGGTGCTTGTGAAGTGGTTAAGCTTTTCATTATACTTAGCTCCTTAACCCGGGAATACTAACATGCGTGGAAAGCACGCACATGCCAGTTTGTTTACGTGTTTTCCCGCACTTGGGCCCTCCCTACATCAATGGGCGCCGGTGACATCTTCGAGAAGTTAGTTGGCCTTCGAACGCGCGAGTGAGTGGTTCCTCAGCTGGTCGACATCGAAGGTAAGAGCTTTTGTTTTGGAAGTTGCTGAGTCAAGATGTAAATTTGTCTACGTCAATATAACGCATGTTAGCAACAACAGGGTATTAGTCCTGCGTGTTTTTGACGCATAGTTAGTAACAACGGACCTATTGCTGTACGTTATTTTGACGCATGGTTAGTAACAATAGCATAATTCATATTCGTCACATGATCGTATGATCGTATGATTCTACTTATTTTTTCATCATTGTTTTAGTTTTATTGAAAATGACACAGAAGCCGATCATGAGTGATGATGAAATCCGCAATTCAATATCTACTTTCGAGTCTGATGATGAAGAGGCTGAGGATTATGTTGAGGCGGTTAGTGACAGCGATTCAGATCCCGATTTTGAACCGCAATCCGATGATTTTTTAGTCGATGATGAGGAGTTGATATGACATATCATTACATTGTAATGTTCGTAATTCCCATGCTGAGCAAGAAGAAGCTTCTAATTCCCATTCCTCAGGCAGACCTTCAGGATACTGTTTTGATAAACTAAGGAATTTTTTATGTAAAGTTTCATTTGCTGTCAGCTAAATCGTTTTTCATGTTTTCATAGTTCACCAAAAAAGTTCTAGTTTTATAATTTGATCTCTTTTTTATTAGTCAAATGGAACGGAAATAATTTCGATGTACATAACGTTTGAGAGTTTTAGTTAAGTATATTGTTCTGCGCTTCTTATTTTGCATGTTAAAAATTAAAAAAAAATTATTGAAAGAGTTATGGATTTTAAGAATTTATTGATATGAGGAATTTTGGATGTTGAGTACCGTTTCTGATTTGGGAGAGTTCGAATTGCAGTGTTCTCTTTCATTCCCTTGTTTCTTTCTTTCTGCAAGGAAAAATGGACCAATGGTTTTCAGATCAAAAATTCTGAACTGATATTCTTGTTTTACCAAGAGACTCAGTTACCCACATTTGTGATAAATATCATTCTGAATGTATTAGGTGAAGTTACAATACCGTCCCAAAGCGAGAATGCCTTTGACTGAAATGAATACAAAGTCTGACTAGGCAGTAGCATGTATCATACAGCTAGACATAGATAGTACCTACCTCAATTGTGATCAGGTCAATTCAGATCAATGCCTACGTAATTTAGTTTGTACTTACAGTTCCTGTATTTCGTTATTGCCTATTAATGATGTAACAAAAAAATGAAGTTAAAAAAAAATAGAAACAGTCTATTTATTTCAGAAATTCCTGAATATGCGTCAAAATGACGCATGGTTAGTAACGAAGGGGTATACAGAAAGGTTAGTATTCCCGGGTTAATGAGGAAAAGGGCGGGCGGGGAAAGTGGATATCATAACTTTTTCCGGCCTCTGAAGAATGATATTTGCGAGGCGGGGTGATTTTTACACGGAGTGTTTTTGGGGGGATATTACCTACCGCACCAAGTTCCTAAGACGAACATGGTTATCCCAAATCCAGCATTTCAACCGCAAGTGCGCCCAAGACATTCCACCCGGATCTTGACAGTATTTCCCGGTTAAAGTGTTGTTAACCAAAGTTTAAACGAGCCGAGCGGCGAGGAAGAGTCTCCCCGTATCTTCCGGTTTTGTCTCCTCCGGCGAAAACATTATCAAACTAAAACAACTTGCAACTTCCCATGGTTAGCATTCTCCCACGTCCAAAGAGCCCCATTCTGAGTTTCAGCCCCGGAAACCTCAATGTACCTCACAAGGCGCTTAGGACAACGCGGGGACGTTGCTCGATACAGTGCAAGTATTCATGAAGGGTAAATCTTCCACCTTGGGTCTCTTACCTTTAGGACGAAGGAAAGTGGGGATCCTTGTACGTCGTTATCCACATAGAGGACTGTCACATTGTAAAGCTCCAGGTTATGGGCCTTCTGGGCGTATAACTGTATAACCTACTTCGTATACTAGGTGGAGTTAGCTTTACTTTAAGAAGGAACTCCACATTCCATCACACCGTTGTTGTTGTACAATGATAATTACAACCCACGGATTATGAAGATTAATTTAATTTTGGAAAGATTAGATTACAGGTCACTTGAATGAACCCAATTATTATAAAAGGTTGAGGAAAAAGTAATCCATTATTTTGCAGCTAGATGGCGTCACTGGCGTATATCGTGTTTTGTGTTTATATTATTGGATTAACCTTTTGCTCGTTGAAAATGGGAATTACTCTTCAAAACAAACGGCATTGTACAATGTTGTGGTTGATGGACTTAGTTGTGAGTTAGAGCCTTGAAGATGGAGAAAAAAGGAGAAAATCCGGTATGTTTTACAATTTTTTTCGACAAAGGGGAAAACGCAAGTCAGGCGGCTGTAATTGTAAAAAATCCATTGTCATGCAGCATGGCTATACGAGCAAAATTTTCAAAGAAATAATTGGTTTTATGTAAAATGTCTCTATTAAAGTACATGATGTCCATGAAGAACACCTCAAGTAGCAACCTCGTATCTTCATCTTCTAAGTGCTTCAGTTTGAGAGCGCTTCAAGTGCTTCAGTTTGAGAGCGCTTCAAGTGCTTCAGTTTGAGAGCGCTTCAAGTGCTTCAGTTTGAGAGCGGAATAAGATACAGCAAAATTCTGACTTAACCATCTTATTCAGCGTGTTTATGGGTGAACGTTGAACGACGGTGAAGTCAGAATTGCGAAATCTCATTCCGTTATCAGATTAGAGCAGACTAACCATGAAGAATAATATACTTGACATATTATGTCAAGTAATAACCACATTTCTCCATCTTCAAGGTGCTCCAGTTTGAGAACGGAATGACCTATTCTTCTACTGTACCTATTTAATGTTTCAAAATGAACGTAAAGAATGGAATACTTTTCCTCAATCTAATTCTTATTTCCTTATTTTATTAAGCTTGGAATGTAACGTTATTCAGTCTTTTCTGAATATTGTAACAAGTAATTTCTATTCAGTGAAGTAGGTTATAGTAGGCCCTTGGTTATAATTGTAACAACTGGTCGGTCCTTGTCCGAAGGGGTTTATTATAATTCCAGGTATTTAGCAGATCGTGGAATAGCTTTGCAATGCTACCCACTCCCCCCAAGGTTGAACTGTTTCCATTTACTGCGCGGTTTCGAGGTTCCTGTTGGGACACCCTCGACGTTTCTCATTAGCAACCCGTCAGCCGAACCCGAAAACCGCAACATGCGATTAGAACCAACCAGGTGGGCTCCCCAGTTTCCGCCTCTCGAGCACCTTTTCAGCGTTCGTTGCCACTTCGGAGGCGCTCCGGAGTTGAGACAACGCAAACAGAACGGATCTGAGGCGGTTTAAAGATTACTGGCGACATACGGGTGCGCGTTGAGGGCGATTGTGGATGACCGCACGGGGATGAAATGTTGCATAACAACTGGATAATAATTGTTGACCCCATAAAGCCGCAATCACACCGGACGTGTCGACTGAGAGGCGAGGTTTCGTGAAATTGGACATCACTTGCATCACTTGCAACCTTCTGCCGCTCGACAAAAGACGCTCGGTGGCTGACCTCACGTTTCTCCACAAGCTGCTCAACAACAAAATCGACTGCCCATCCCTGCTATCAAGGATCGGTCTGCTGGTGCCACGTCTCTCCTCCCGGTCATTTAGGGCGGAATTCATAGTCCTCACTAAGTTGAAAGGAAATGCTTAAGTGACGATGTGAGGAGAAACGGCGACTTGAGCTAATTCATAGTCAGTCACTAAGGAAATGCTTTAGCAAATGCTTAAGCATTTCCTTTGGCCGTATTCATAGACCGAAAGTCAAGTCGTTACTTTACTTTCAGCCCCATTTTCGCACCGAAATCAGAGGTAGCTCGGAACCTACCTTAAGCATTTCCTTAACTGAAGTCATCGTGATTAGTATAGATACGGAGATCTCCGTTGTTACATTCGTTTGTTACTTTCATTTCATTTCGCATTTTCATTTCATTATGGAGTATCAACACATTTTCGAGTATGATGAGTGGGATGAGTTCGACGACCAGGATGATCGTATGACGATAGTTCGAAGTCCCCGAAGGTATGTAAACACCTGGCGAAGTGGTTTTTTTTTCAATTGTTTTCCAACCTTTATTGGAAAACAATCAATTGTTTTCCATGCTTTTGTGTGTGTTTCTTTTTTATACTTATAGAAAGTTCAAATATATGTAGGTATTTTTAATGAGGCAGATACAACGAAGTGAAATATTTTGATCTATTATAGGTACATACGGGATGCACAGAACCCTATGGAAATGTTGGACGACGAGCAATTCAGGGGAAGATTCCGTTTTCGGAAGGATACCGTGATTGATCATTACCTATCATTATCCATGGTCGCCAAATAACAGAGGCTTTCCCTTACACAAGTTCTGGTAGGGTTGTGGTTTTATGCCATATCTTCATATGCCGAGAAAAAATATTCATGTTGGGTTATGATTGTTTCCCTCATGCTAGCCCTACATTTTGAGAATAATGTAAGATACATTATTTAGTTTTTAAAGAGAAAAATTTTGAAAAATTCTTGTAAATAAACTTTTGTGAATAACTTGTATGATTCATTAAGTAGGTACCCAATTTTCAAATACAGAACAAATTGAGTTGATGCAATTCAAAACAAGAACACAATGTAACGCTTGGTTTATTATAATTCAACTGGTATAACTTGGAACCTACAAGTATATAATATACTTACTTGTGTGGAGAAGGTTATCGACCATATTCCGATATATATATGTGGGATGTAGAGGATCTCGAGGTTCGGTCACAATTAAAGACGTGTTTCCCAACGATTCGACTATTTATTTAGTCATTTACAAGGGCTACGACAGAAAAGATAGCACAATCCGGACTTAATAAAACTATTGGCTTAATTTGTATGGATGGGTACATGTAGCTGATATGCTAGGCGATTTTGTGTTCGTACTTACAGAGCACATGTGCCTCTGGATTCCACTATACAACTAAAGACTACACTGATATTTGGAGGATAACGGTATATATGGCCTAACGGTAGGTACATGAAACTAGCGGGGGTTGGGCAGAAAGGTACTGTTTGTAGATATGTAGGTAGGTATACTAATGACTGGGTGAAGGGTTTACACTGGTTCTCATAGGATTTTTCTTAAAACTAGTATGAATGGCATTACTGTATACTTTGCTCAAATTCTTTACATCTGATCTCTTATTAACTACTGATTCTTTGGTTCGTTCTATCAATATCAAATTAAGCCAATAGTTTTATTAAGTCCGGATTGTGCTATCTTTTCTGTCGTAGCCCTTGTAAATGACTGAATAAATAGTCGAAACGTAGGAAAACACGTCTTTAATTGTGACCGAACCTCGAGATCCTCTACATCCCACATAATATGCTTACTTGCATACTTGCTTACTTATATACTTACTTGCATAATAGTAATAATATATTATATGCTTCACATATTATGAAGTTTGTAATGAAGTATAATGCTGGTAATATAGTAATAAAGTATAGTTATATGGTATAATAACAAGGTATAATTACAGTTTTCAGTTAAGTAATTACATTTCTGATTCCTTCTCTAACCTATTTATTTTTTATGAGTATTTTTTTTTTTCCTGATTGACAAAGTTCCTCTTCATGGCGGATTTGATTTTGGAAGAGCTCATTTTTCAGTTCTTCCGCCTTCACTCATGCTCCATGAATTGTTGGTTTTGTTTGATGCGAACCTCGAAGTCATCCATGCTGGATTTCTTTCCTGCAACAGTTTATTAAATTACCACTGAGAACTATGTTATTTTTTGTTTAAAAGTACACTAATTTTTTTTTTTTTAAATCTATAATGTGAATGAATGAGTGAGTGAATTGAATCGAATTTGCAATGGGTCCAAAATTTTAGGAATGACGCTAAACAGGCGAATTTTAGAAGAAATATCTAGGTTTATGTAACATCACATGTTACATAAACCCAGATATTTCTTCCAAAATTCGCCATTATGATCTTCGCCATATCATTATGATCTTTATGATAATGATTATTATCTTCACCTCAATGATAATTATCATTATGATCTGACTGTAGAACCGTAGGTCTACCGTTTGTTGTTAATGTTGTACCTAGTGGTCTTTCGTCGAATATGATTGTGATGATTGTGATGTTTGATATGATTGTGATGTTTGGAATATCTTATTCAAATATGACCAAAATTCAAAAAATATGTACTTAGCCTTCCAAAGAACTCAAAATATTCCCAAAAAATGTGTCTTCTATAGAAAATTGAACAACGAATCCGAATATACCCCCATATTGGGGTCTAGAATGCTTCCTTCCAGGTTATTTAATGAAAAATGTCCAGGAAATCACGATTTTTTAATGATTTTTTTCTTATCTTCGGACGCTTTACGCATGATATAGAAGAAAAGTGACAGTTCTTATTTTTATCCATAACGTTAGACTTGTCGGCATAGAACCAACCACAACTTTACAGGCTCAAAACCCTACCCTTTCGTTTTATTGAAACATTACTAGAATAAATGGAAGATAAATGTATCATATTCGACGAAAGACCACTAGGTAGGTACAACATTAACAACAAACGGTAGACCTACGGTTCTACAGTCAGATCATAATGATAATTATCATTGAGGTGAAGATAATAATCATTATCATAAAGATCATAATGATAATGATTAATTTTACGCTATTTCATTATATCGTGACGGGACGGTTGTGAAAATCGATCGAGGAACTTTCTTTCTAATATGAGGAAAACATCTTAACCAAGCAATTTCGCCTCGACGTGACCGGTCGAAAAACAAATGGAAACGTCCTGTTAATCATTATTATCACCTAAATTATAATAAAAAGATGATGAATGCTGAACTTACTTGGCAGCGTTGTCCTGTCGAGCAGTTGAACTCTTCGGCTATCTTTTCCCATGCCTTCTTTTTTTCATCACAGACACTGCATCGCCCTTTTTGTTTTCCACTTCTCCCCTATATTTTAAAACCAGGGTCGAGAAAGCCAAATATGTTTAAAATCAGGAATAACAAACGGTTTGAAATCGAGGTGATGACGAGTTGAAGACTGGTAATGCTCGGGGCTGAAGGAGTGGCGACGGATTTGGGAAAACCCATGATTTCATCTCTTGAGTACAGTTCGACGACCCCACAATCACTATTAGACAGTTCCTAAGGGGATAATAAGTTTGAACTGTCCAAATTGAACTCTTTTCAATGTCACAAACCTATAAAATCACGTACAAAATATAAACACAATTGCAACCTTCTGGCTGGTTACCCACCGTCGGAGCTGCCAACTTCAGGTTCAACAAGAGTATTTAGAAAAATTATGACTTTAGCAAAGATTTTTCTTAACTTACGAAAGTTAAGTTTTTTTTTTGCTAAAGTAAAGATTTTTCTTGACTTCCGGAAGTCAACGACTATGAATTAGAAATCAGACTGAGCATTTCCTTTAGATATTTCTTTACTTTCGGAAGTTTAGATATTTCTTTACTTTAGGCAGGACTATGAATTCCGCCCCTAGTCTTTTTCAAATCCCCTTTAGTCCGACAAATTATTTACAAAACCGGCCACTTGTTAGAATTCCCCGTCTCGCAAATCTTTTTCTAAGTATCCACCCCGAATTTGACTTCTTCTCCCACTCATTGTCACAGCTAAAATATTCTGTAGTTTCTTCACATGTTTCTATTACTTGATACAACCTGTATGGTTTTCGGCCTGCGTTCGGTTTTTCACACCCTAGTATTCTTGTGCTCTCTATTTCTTGTTATCTGTTATTGTTATTCTTGTCCTGTGTTTCGTCGTCATACCACTTTGATTATGTCTATTTAATTATTATGTCTATTCAATTATTAACGCTATTTAATTTGTATTTTTGATAATATGCTTGTAATTGGGCTCGCCCGTACTTTTTCAAATAAACAAATAAACAAATAAACAAATAAGGGTCGCTAGAGGCATCAAGTGATGAATCGATACTTGGTACTTCTCTGTTCTATACTGCCGTCCTTAGCAAGAAGGGCGTATCTCGGATTTCGGCTATTTACTGGTTATTGCATATCTAGAATCTGTGGAGGATTCTGCACCTGATATAGGTACGTCATTCACGTACCTATAGGTGCAAAAAGGGTGAAAAACGCTAGTGAAAAAGGGTGTATCTCTGAATTTCCTGAAATCTTTAGGCTATTGGGCGTATGTCGTTTTCCTGAGCATGAAAGGGCCTTTCATTGAAAGGCGGATATCATGCCGAATACCTTTCTCTACTAACAAAAGCCGCATCTCTTGAGATACGACTTTTTTGTTTGGCAAAAATTCGAAATATGTTCATGGTGTTCAAAATGCTTAGCGTTTATTTCGTGTTTAGTGTTAGTTCGTTTACTTATTTTCTTGGAAACTTTAATACAATTTTACTTATAGATAATGTCATTATTCACTCATGTATGTGCTGTTACAAGTCTCACAGTTATTACAGTTTTAAGCGAAAGGGGGTCCCCTAAATTAGTTATGAAATGTATTTTCATGAGAAAAGGGCCAAAAGGGTAATCCGGCGGATATGAGTTTTTCCAAATATGATGTGAGGTTTAAAATAGTGGCTTCGACATGGTTGCCACGTGAACCACAGGTATTTGGGAGCTTGTGCATTTTGTTCTCGAGGGAGCAATCTCTATATCTTCCTAAGTAATAGGCGAGCAGGATCAACGCATTATGGGGCGTAACTAAATTTTTATTTATTCATTTTTAAGCGTATTTTTTGAGAACATCAAGTTATTAGGCTCGTTCCCATATTTTTGAGGACAGTGAATTTGTCCGGGAACCATCCTAAAAATCGTAGGTGGACAAAATGAAGTTCTGTGAGTCTACACAGCAACAGTAAGGATGAGTTCGTCAGTCAGCTTGATCGGCCCATATCAAGTGTTCCATATTCCTCAAAATTTGGACTTCTTCTTCATCCTCTTGTCCAAAACTTTCGAGAGTAAGTTGATCCTCTGCTGATAGTTCTTTTGAACCACCGAATATTTCAGACACGAAGAAAAACTCGGCCTCCCTCACTCAGGATACAGGACGTCAGTCAACACTTCCTGAGTCGATGGACTGTAGTGTAGTGAGAGTCGTTGACTCCACACACGAATCAAATGAAAACGTTAGGACGAAGGTTTCAAAATCTCCGTCCAACCACAAATGAACTGCTGTCAACCACGACTTCGACCTGGAACAGCTGTCAACACTGGATGTCGAACGGAAAAGGGACCTGGAACGAAACTCTCATCTATTGTCCAGGTGTCAAACGCTAGTGCTAAACTGCGTATTGTTGAACAAATGGCAACTGTATGAATCACGGGCAGAACTACGCTTTTCCTTATCATTACAGTGGGTGAATCCGGTAAAATACATTTCTTTAATTCAATCAACTCAATTAACTATTTACACTACTTAACCCTTTACATGTTTTGGAAGTTGGCTTATTCGTTTCATAATAAGTTTGATTAACTGACACCGACACCAAAACAATCTCAAGGTGATCAAAATACTTGAGAAACGGAAAAAACATAACTAATAGAAATATATCAACATGTCCAACTTGGTCGTTTTGTATCACTAATTTCGATTTGAATACGACAAACATTTTATCGATCTGGACACATCTAAATTTACCTACACTATAGTATCATATAGATAATAGTGGATCATGTTAAACAAAACTAACACCTGGATCAATGGTTTGCTTCCAAGGGACCTGCTTGAATGCTTTGATTTACAGATTAACATATTCGCAAGATAAATTTTAGGTGGGTAAACCGTAGCCTCAAATTTGTAGTGTTTTTAAATTTTTACTCTGACGTTCATCTGATTGTGAAATCAAAATGCCAAAAAAATCGGTGAGGCGTTTTACGGGGCCAACACGGAGGAGTGCAAGAATAAAGCGCGGGTATACTGCAGCGGGCCGTAACCCAGTTATAGATTTGGCCAGAGCAGACGCCGAGCCAATGATGGTGAGTGGTAGGTTGCTTGTAAGGAGACTTACTTACGACCTCTTCTTTACAGTAAGGTGTCGAGGTTTCGCTAAAAAGATCGTCACCTTGATCTCTCTTGAGCCGTTGATCTAGCTTGCTCTAGAAAGAGGCCCCTTAATACGAACTAAATCACTCGCGACGAAATCGTGGAAACCATATTAAGAAAACAAGAGTATTTGAAAAAATTATCCACTGAAATATGAGTACACTGTTAGACCGGTTTCGGCGATTAAACCATTGTCAGTAACAAAACAATAGTCCAAAACAGTGTTGTATATTTCAGTGGAAATAGACGTTTTTTTTTTCAAATACTCTTGTTTTCTAGGCCCTTTAACCTCAGCGACTCTTTTACATTCTCTATCCAAGTTACGCCCTTAGGGTCCCTTAGAGTCTCCTTGGTAGTCGGTCCCGATTCATCCTCCACTTATAAACGGCCAGCTCATCTTAACTGAGCTGTTTTGATGATGTTGGAGAGTGGCTGCACACCCAGGATGCTTCTGAATCTTTTGTTCCTGATGCGGACTCGCTTGGTCATCCCCTCCACTAACCGCAGGTATTTCATCTCCTGGGCTTGGATGAAACTAAAATGTTTCTCTGTCAAGGGCCAGGTTTTGCAGCCATATGCGAGGGCCGGGTAGGTTTTTTTGTAGACAGCCATCTTCACCATTTGTCGAAATTAATTTTTTGCTGATGAACTGTCTGCTTAGTGCAAAGAAAAGCCTTCCTCCAGCTGCGTTCCTCCAGCTCTGTTGTGATCTTCCCGTCCCCTGGCATTTGCATTAGCTTGTGGGTTTGCTTAGTCCGGGAGCCCTCCATAGTTTTTCCAAGACACATCCTCATCGCTCTTTTCCCCAATTCCTCTATCCAGACATTCAGATTTTGTTGCAGGCTGCCTTCTGAGTCGGCAACCAAGGCCACGTCGTCAGCAAATACGAGCTCACCCACGGTGACCGGAAATGGCCAGCAGTACCCAACATTGTAGCCCCGTGCCGTAGGTTTATAGCCCTTTATAACGTCTTCCAATTCTTCACTTATTACTTGGCCTTTTGTACTCTCAACAAGATCTATCGTTCCTATTTTGTGAGGATTTTGTACATCGTCTATTGCAACACCGTCATCCTCTGGTATTATTTTATAATGTACCATTTTGACATGGATATGTCTTATGGCTGGGGGTCATTCCCAAATTTTCGTGACACTCCTGATGGCTCCTAAAGCTAATTTCTATGCTATTCACTCTATGAACCTGTAATTTTGTTTTTAGCCTTCTTAGCGCTCACACTTAAGCAGAATAGGCCCACGATGTGCTGAGGAACTCTCAAAGCTAACAGACATATCCATGATCAGATGTTTTTCCCAGGTAAGGGAGAAATTATGTTTGATCCTCAAAACGTACGTTTTCGATCCAGCATTGTGAAATTCGTATTCATTAATCAAATTCGTCCACTTTATCTAAGACCCTTTTAAATGGGTACGTTCCTTCTCCAAATGTTACATCTATACTGATGATTACTTTCCTATTTCCGATATCCGAAAGGCGGTATCCTTTTGTAATGCTTGATCTAACGTTCAATTTTCTCCTTCTTGGTACGTGGGATAAAACTTTGCAACCAAATGGTCGTACGTATCTGACACTGATTTTTTTTCCAGTCCACATCAGAAGATGAGAGTCCTGAACTTGAGTTGATTTTAGCTGATGGAATTCAAAAGGACGAAAGCGAGAGTGTTTCGAGGAATAATTCAATTCCCGAAAGTGAGAAAAAGGGCGAAAAACACAGTAAGTCCGCTTCAGGAACTCCATCAGCGGACAGGCATCCATTGACCAGGACGATGGGCAAAGCTTCGTTCGTCCACCAGGATTGTCCCAAAGATGAACAAGGGGTTGAAAGAGAAGGGCCGGTTTTAATTCTCAGGAAATCGGATATTGACCCTCTTCAGAACAACCTTCGAGGTATCGTCAATCTCGAGCCGCCGACGATTTCCGAGATGCTGATGCCCCGCGACATAGAGAAACCGAACCCATTCGAGCAGAGGCCAATCGATTTGATGAATCAGGATAAGAACGGGTATCTGAGGAGATCAGCATCGCGGGACTGGTCGTGGGGGTCACCCGACCCTGATATTTCTCACAATTTGGACCAAAGTGAGGAGGACGAAATTCCGAGCAAGAGAACTCGTGGAAACGAAGAGGAGTTCGAGATGGTCGCTTCACGCAATCATCCGAGCTGCAGCTACAGCGTCCAGTACACCACGTTTGACGACGATTCATCCAGTTCGTTTCTAAGCTCGGATAACAACCTACCAGCACGGAAGATCAAGACCAGAACGGTCTGCAAATCATGCGGTGGTCACGGTCACAGGAACATCTTGGATGATCATTTGAAGGGCGTCATAACGAAACAACTTGCCAAGTACGGTCTCAACAACCACAGCCGATTCCCGAATTAAAATGAAATAATAAACTCTCCAATAAATTCTCTTCATGCACCTACTGTTTGTTTCTGTAGAATATTCCAAGAAATATCACAATAGCTTCAAAATAATATTTTGTGCCTGAATACCGGCTAATCAAAAGCTAGTAATAGACTTCTACTGTTCCTCAAGTAGTAATGATATGCAACTCCACAGGGTATAGCTTACTATGCCATACATTAATGCTGGCTGTAAGGCGAAAGTACAATTACGTATGCATCCCATTCGTAAAGCGACGTTCAACGTTCCAATATGCAAATGCATGAAAATCGCGTGTCCCCTCCGCGCTTTTCATTTTAATCCTCCAAGACACTGCGGAGCAAGCAATCACTTTCACGCGAAATATCCGGGTCCCATTCTCTTTTCAAAACCATCAACAGAAGCAAAAATATTGCAAATGTTTTCGTTGAGGGGTGAAGTTTTCAAAACGTATGTATACGCTAAAGCACGGAACCAAATTTGTTCAGGAATTCATCCACCCATAAAAATAACTTATTACCTTTAAAAACTTAAAAGCAATCCACGTATTGCCATCACAGTCTTGCGAGCTCTAGATTATTTCCATTAACTAGCGATAAAACTCTGTTCTAGATTATTTCAACTTGAATTTATGATTTAGCTGAGTGGCTTCCAACAATTAAAGTTAATATAATATATTAAATATTACCTATTTAAAAGAAAAAAATATTCAAGTAAACCTAGGGACGTTTGATTGAAACACTATCTCATTCGAACCGCCATCTCCCATGATATATCGCTCGGTAGGTGATATATCACTGGAAACTGGGATTGGTCACCTACATAAATGGCTTTCCGAGTCGATAGTAAAAGGATATAAGGGTGATCCACCCGTAGATGCGAACAAAAAATTGCATAAATTTACATCAAAACTGGAGTAAAAATTTTAATGCCGCAAAACGCATGTTTTTATTGCAATCCTTTCTCGAGAAATACCTAATGTTTAAAAGTTTTTTTTTTTTACACGTTTTGGTTTATTATCTTCGATAATGAACCATTGGAATCGCCCAAAGAAAAAAAAATTTTAACCCCCCCCCCCCCTCAAAATTTGTTGGTTCACGTTTCAAGTTACGTAGATTCAGGAAATCGAATAAAAAAAACTCTGCAAATTCTTGACACAACGGTTCATTATCTTCTTTGTACAGATCACCCTTCTGTCTAGATCACTAGGTCTAAATGTCTAGATCCTAAATGTTAGATTAATTATTATTATCAATTATCACTAATTATTAACCATTTTATCAAGTACCTAGTGAAAATTATTATAATTTATTGTTAGGTATTAATAATTCGTATTTACTATTAATAATAATTATTATTAATTATGATTAATTAATACGATATAATTCTGGGGTTTTTAATACTACGTCGGTAATAATTTTTTTTTATAAAAGAAGTACCTACCAACAAACATTCGAAATTACTTTCATTTCCGTAGCACGAAACGCACCTCAGAACAATAAACTCGACATCACTTAAGCCATATATGATGTTCCAAAGAGCTTGTTAGTATGAAAATGGACCTGTATTTCAACAGTTTGATTCACGATCGTGTTGTGAGGCACAATCTTTGAGTACAAAGCTGCGGATGGTCTTAAAAAATTCTACGGAACAAACTCTATCTAAATATGAAAACTCTGCAAATTCTTGACACAACGGTTTATTATCTTCCTTGTGCAGATCACCCTTCTGTCTATACCAGACTGTGTTGCAAATCGGCACCATACCATATTCTCACCGTACTCATACCATACCATACGAATTTCTTTCCTATCATACCATACTGTATTATACCAAATCATACATACAATAATATACCATACCATACTCATACCATGTCATACAAACCGAGTGAATATTGAAATGTCTTCCATTTCTGACCTATATTTAAAATTTCAAGTATCTAGCTCATCATCAAAATTTAATTTGTTTAAACAAATAGGTATTATTTATACAATTTTACAGACAAGAAACCGAGTGAATATTGCATTGTGATCCAGTTCCGAACTATTTTTAAAATTTCAAGTCCATAGCTCATCATCAAAATTTAATTTGTATTATTACAAAAAGGTATTATTTAAACAATTTTACAGATGAGAAAACGAGTGAATATTGCAATGTGGTCTATCCCCGACTCACGTTTAAAATTTCTAGACTGTAGTTTACCGGGAAGATGTAAAAAGGTAGTTTTATTCTGGGCGTCTGGGGGTTGGGTCAAATAACGGCCGTTTTCGACGCGAAAGTTTAGTGTTTTTCCTAAAACTTTGCGCGGTCACTGTGAACGAACCGCTGGTCGCACAAAAATCCTATTGGTCTTAAAAGATTCGTAATTTTTCAGGTCATTCAAAGGTGAACTAAAATTTACACGGTTCAGTTAAATATTTGGAGATAAGACATCGTCGAAAGTTTATATTTCGTTTTGAACCCCTTCCCCTTGACCTAGGGTTATGAAAAGTTTTGAGGATCATTGTGGGGCTGGTCCAAACCCAGAAACCAAATTTCGTAATTTTAGCTCAACGCTAACTGGGCAAAGTGGCGCGGACGGCGTACGGCGTACGGGGGACGGCGTACGGGGGACGGCGTACGGCGGACGGACGGATTTTTTTTATTCGATTTTCTGAATCTACGTATCTTGAAACGTAAACCAACAAATTTTGAGGGGGGGTAAAAAAACCTCTGCAAATTCTTGACACAACGGTTTATTATCTTCCTTGTGCAGATCACCCTTCTGTCTATACCAGACTGTATTGCAAATCGGCACCATACCATATTCTCACCGTACTCATACCATACCATACGAATTTCTTTGCTATCATACCATACTGTATTATACCAAATCATACATACAATAATATACCATACCATACTCATACCATGTCATACAAACCGAGTGAATATTGAAATGTCATCCATTTCTGACCTATATTTAAAATGTCAAGTATCTAGCTCATCATCAAAATTTAATTTGTTTAAAATTTCTAGACTGTAGTTTTCCGGGAAGATGAAAAAAGGTAGTTTTATTCTGGGCGTCTGGCGGTTGACCACGCCAGACGTTTTCGACGCGAAAGTTTAGTGTTTTTCCTAAACCTTTGCGCGGTCACTGTGAACGAAAGGCTGGTCGCCTTTCGATATCTTCGATAATGAACCATTGGAATCGCCCAAAGAAAAAAATTTTTTAACCCCCCCTCAAAATTTGTTGGTTTACGTTTCAAGATACGTTGATTCAGAAAATCGAATAAAAAAAAATCCGTCCGTCCGCCGTACGCCGTACGCCATCCGCAGCTCTGTACGACCAGCCGTTCGTTCACAATGACGGCTCAAAGATTGTGCCTCACAACACGATCGTGAATCAAACTGTTGAAATACAGGTCCATTTTCATACTAACAAGCTCTGTGGAACATCATATGGCTTAAGTGATGTCGAGTTTGTTGTTCTGAGGTGCGTTTCGTGCTACGGAAATGAAGGTAATTTCGAATGTTTGTTGGTAGGTACTTCTTTTATAGAAAAATTATTACCGACGTAGTATTAAAAACCTCAGAATTATATGGTATTAATTAATCATAATTAATAATAATTATTATTAGTAATAAATACACATGATTAATACCTAACAATAAATTATAATAATTTTCACTAGGTACTTGATAAAATTATTAATAATTAGTGATAATTCATAATAATAATTAATCTAACATTTAGGATCTAGACATTTAGACCTAGTGATCTAGACAGACGGGTGATCTGTACAAAGAAGATAATGAACCGTTGTGTCAAGAATTTGCAGAGTTTTTTTATTCGATTTTCTGAATCTACGTATCTTGAAACGTAAACCAACAAATTTTGAGGGGGGGTTAAAATTTTTTTTTCTTTGGGCGAATCCAATGGTTCATTATCGAAGATAATTAACCAAAATGAAGTAAGAGGTACGCGGTGTGGGTGTGGGAGGGGGCGCAGAGACATAAAAGGTCTCGTCGTATGACGCACTATTTGGCCTCCTGCCAGCCGTATTACGTCATACGCTCGTGCGTCATAGGCTCTGACGTACTGGTTGGCCTCCTGCCGGCCGTCTTACGTTATACGCTCGTGCGTCATAGGCTCTGACGCACTTGTTGGTCTCCTGCCAGCCGTATTACGTCATACACTCGTGCGTCATAGGCTCTGACGTACTTGTTGGCCACCTGCCAGCCGTCTTACGTCATACGCTCGTGCGTCATAGGCTCTGACGTACTTGTTGGCCTCCTGCCAGCCGTCTGACGTCATACGCTCGTGCGTCATAGTCTCTGACGTACTAGCTGGCCTCCCGCCAGCCGTCTGACGTCATAGGCTCTTACGACATAGGCTCTGACGTACTAGTTGGCCTCCTGCCAGCCGTCTTACGTCATTAGCTCGTGCGTCATAGGCTCTGACGTACTTGTTGGCCACCTGCCAGCCGTCTTACGTCATACGCTCGTGCGTCATAGGCTCTGACGCACTATTTGGCCTCCTGCTAGCTGTCTTACGTCATACGCTCGTGCGTCATAGGCTCTGACGTACTTGTTGGCCTCCTGCCAGCCGTCTTACGTCATACGCTCGTGCGTCATAGGCTCTGACGTACTTGTTGGTCTC
Source organism: Stenodema calcarata (assembly GCA_963920205.1). Lineage (NCBI taxonomy): Eukaryota > Metazoa > Arthropoda > Insecta > Hemiptera > Miridae > Stenodema > Stenodema calcarata. The sequence goes on along the minus strand of OY986061.1, from coordinate 23,024,420 downwards.
CTTCCAGCCGTCTTACGTCATACGCTCGTGCGTCATAGGCTCTGACGTACTAGTTGGCCTCCTGCCAGCCGTCTAACGTCATTAGCTCGTGCGTCATAGGCTCTGACGTAATGGCCCGCCGGTCGCGTGTGTTCTGACGTGATCTGAGGGAAAGGGTGAATCAAGGGAACAAATTTTTCCCGTTTCAGTTTATGTGCCAAAGCAAAGACATGAAAATGTCAAAAAAATGTGTAAATAGGTACCTAAGCCCAACTGTAATTTCAATTTTCTGACAATGAGTTTTCGACTATAGTTTTCATACCTTTTTACTCAAGTACTTATTGCAATTTGAGACTGATAATGAGCTGTTTGCAAATAAAAAGTCTGATAACTACTTTATTACATCTTATTAATCTATTTTCAAGTTCTGATTCACAGTTGAATGTATTTTATTTAGATGTCGTAAAATTCGAAAACGATGGAATGACGAAACCTGTCGACTACTGACTCAAGTGATACTGTCGACTTCTAACACATGTAGGTCGACTACTAGTGCAAAACCATGTCGACTACTGAAGAAAATGTTGGTCACTGGTATCGACTACTACCTAGAGCATTGGGATTTTTTACAAAACTTGTTTTTCCCTTTTCAAACCATGTTGAATAATATTTACCGCTGCCAGGTCTTTTAGGGAAGGATCTTGGGTACACAGTGAACAGGTTTGCAATGAGAAAAAAACCGAGTGAATATTGAAATGTCATCCATTTCTGACCTATATTTAAAATTTCAAGTATCTAGCTCATCATCAAAATTTAATTTGTTTAAACAAATAGGTATTATTTAAACAATTTTACGGACAAGAAACCGACTGCATATTGCATTGTGATCCAGTTCTGACCTATTTTTAAAATTTCAAGTCAATAGCTCAGCATCAAAATTTAATTTGTATTATTACAAAAAGGTATTATTTAAACAATTTTACAGATGAGAAACCGAGTGAATATTGCAATGTGGTCTATCCTCGACTGACGGTTAAAATTTCTAGACTGTAGATTCCTAAATGTTAGGATTCCTAAAGTTTCCTAAAGATTCCTAAAGTTTCCTAAATGTTAGATTACTTATTATTATCAATTTTATCAAGTACCAGTGAAAATTATTATAATTTATTGTTAGGTATTAATAATTTGTATTTATTATTAATAATTATTATTATTAATTATGATTAATTAATACGATATAATTCTGGGGTTTTAATTACTACGTCGGTAATAATTTTTCTATAAAAGAAGTACCTACCAACAAACATTCGAAATTACTTTCATTTCCGTAGCACGAAACGCACCTCAGAACAACAAACTCGACATCACTTAAGCCATATGATGTTCCAAAGAGCTTGTTAGTATGAAAATGGACCTGTATTTCAACAGTTGGATTCACCAAATTTTTGGGGGCCTGAATATAAATATAGTCCAGTCACACGGGTTTCTCGGTGGTTTTCTTGGTCCCAGGGAAGAGCAGAAGCGGTACGTTGCATCCAAGGTGGCAGAATGGATAAAGAACGTTCAGAATTTTGCGGGTTTTGCAGAGAAAAGTCCGCAGGCAGCTCATGCAGCATACACAAAGTCCCTACAGAGGGAATGGGCTTTTGTGCAAAGGGTAGTGGATGGGGAGGGGATCATGTACGAACCACTTCGTACAGCCATCCAAGCTTCATTGACACCTGCTATACTGGGAAGAGCGGTACCGCCCGAGGAGCACCGGTTGTTCTCGTTGCCGGCAAAAGTGGGTGGGCTCGCTCTCGAGGACCCCGTGGTAACAGCTGACCAGGCCTTCGACGTATCAAGACGGGCTATGACCGTCCTGTCTGAGGGGATAGCGAACGGGGGACTTTATGATCAGGCGGTACATGAAGACCAGGTTACTGCAGTACTGACAACTGAGCAAAAAGAGCGGAACCAGAGACACAGAGTACAAGCAAAAGAGGCGATTGAAGCACTACCCACAGAGACTCAACGCAGCATCAAGAGGATCGTTGAAGGAGAGGCATCCCAGTGGCTGACAGTCCTTCCACTTGCAGCTGATGGACTTGACTTGTCTGCAACCCAGTTCCGCGATGCACTGGCCGTTCGTTATGGAAACACCATTGAAGGTCTACCAACATACTGCGACGGCTGCCCTGGTGAGCCGATGACAATGACCCATGCCTTGAATTGCATGAAAGGAGGGCATGTGAAGTTAGGTCACGATCTGGTTCGAGACGAGTGTGCAAGGCTGGCAGCGCTAGCTACGTCACCCTCAGCAGTGGGTATTGAGCCCGTGTTGCGTGAAGGAACCTCAGGATCGGCAAGGCTAGTCTCTGATATCAGAGTTCTGGGCTTCTGGGACCGGGAAAGAGCAGCGTATTTCGATAATCGTCTTGTGAATGCTGACGCCTGCTCCTACCGGTCTCGGACCTGGATGTCTGTCCTCGACACAGCTGCAAGAGAAAAGCATCAAAAATATGATACATACTGCAGCTGAAGACCTCCGCAGCTCCTTCACACCGTTGATCTGCACATCAGATGGGGTCCCCCATAAAGGGTATAGAGCCTTCCAGAAGAATCTGGCTTTCACCCTGAGCACAAAGTGGCAGAAGCCACTCTCTTTAGTGATTGGGTGGGTGCGGATTAAGCTACAACTGACGCTCATCCGAGCAGTCTCTTTGCGGCTGAGAGGAGCCCGACGCCAAGTGCATTTCCTCGGACGCCTTGGATTAGAGGACGGAGCTGGCCTGCCGCTCCTTCGCCGGTAGATGGGAGTACACCTAACCGATGAGTCAATACAAGTAAACTAATGCTGCCAGGGCTCCCAGGAAGATTCGGAACGGACCAAAATTTTTGTATTGTATTGTATTGTATTCCTTTATTGGCAAAATAGTTAAGTATATAATTCAATCGGTATCATTTTCACAACTTATTGCCCACCGAAGAATAAGTTCAAGAGAACTTGTGCTCTTCGGAGGAGTTCATCTATAAATATTATAACAGCAGCACACAGGTGATGCAATAACCTAAGACATAAACGTTAATTAACAATAACAAAAATTTATCATAGTAACAATGTAAAGAACAAGACAATACGAAAATTAAATAATTAACTTATACACAAGAAAACATTACGAGGACTTAACAATGCAGAATTATAAACAGCTATTTAATAGTTTTTTAAAATTTGACAGGCTGGAAAACGAAAAAATATTTATTTCTTTTTGGTATAGAGTTCTGAGGGCAGTTACATAAGCATTTCTCCTGTAGAACTCAGTATTTATATTAGGAAGAATGACACGGGAATTATTGTAGTTACGAGTAACAGACGAAGATAAAAGATGACGTGGATCAATTTTAGCGCCAAAAAGATGTATGCAAGATTGAAAATGATAAATTTGATTAATATTTTGGTTTATTATCTTCGATAATGAACCATTGGAATCGCCCAAAGAAAAAAATTTTTTAACCCCCCCTCAAAATTTGTTGGTTTACGTTTCAAGATACGTAGATTCAGAAAATCGAATAAAAAAAAATCCGTCCGTCCGCCGTACGCCGTACGCCGTACGCCGTCCCCCGTCCGCCGTCCCCCGTCCGCCGTCCGCCGTCCGTGGCACTTTGCCCAGTTAGCGTTGAGCTAAAATTACGAAATTTGGTTTCTGGGTTAGGACCAGCCCCACAATGATCCTCGAAACCTTTCATAACCCTAGGTCGAGGGGAAGGGGTTCAAAACGAAATTTAAAATTTCGACGATGTCATATCTCAAAATATTCAACTGAACCGTGCAATGTATAGTTCACTTTTGAATGACCTGAAAAATTACGAATCTTTTAAGACCAATTGGATTTTTGTGCGACCAGCCGTTCGTTCACAGTGAGCGCGCAAAGGTTTAGGAAAAACACTAAACTTTCGCGTCGAAAACGGCCGTTATGTGACCCAACCTCCAGACGCCCAGAATAAAACTACGTTTTTCATCTTCCCGGTAAACTACAGTCTAGAAATTTTAACCGTGAGTCGGGGATAGACCACATTGCAATATTCACTCGGTTTCTCATCTGTAAAATTGTTTAAATAATACCTTTTTGTAATAATACAAATTTAATTTTGATGATGAGCTGTTGACTTGAAATTTTTAAAATAGTTCAGAACTGGATCACAATGCAATATTCACTCGTTTTCTTGTCTGTAAAATTGTTTAAATAATACCTATTTGTTTAAACAAATTAAATTTTGATGATGAGCTAGATACTTGAAATTTTAAATATAGGTCAGAAATGGACGACATTTCAATATTCACTCGGTTTGTATGACATGGTATGAGTATGGTATGGTATATTATTGTATGTATGATTTGGTATAGTACAGTATGGTATGATAGGAAAGAAATTCGTATGGTATGGTATGAGTACGGTGAGAATATGGTATGGTGCCGATTTGCAACACAGTCTGGTGTAGACAGAAGGGTGATCTGCACAAGGAAGATAATAAACCGTTGTGTCAAGAATTTGCAGAGTTTTTGGTTTATTATCTTCGATAATGAACCATTGGAATCGCCCAAAGAAAAAAAAATTTTAACCCCCCCTCAAAATTTGTTGGTTTACGTTTCAAGACACGTAGATTCAGAAAATCGAATAAAAAAAAATCCGTCCGTCCGCCGTACGCCGTCCCCCGTACGCCGTCCGCCGTCCGCCGTCCGTGCCACTTTGCCCAGTTAGCGTTGAGCTAAAATTACGAAATTTGGTTTCTGGGTTTGGACCAGCCCCACAATGATCCTCGAAACTTTTCATAACCCTAGGTCAAGGGGAAGGGGTTCAAAACGAACTTTGAAATTTCGACAATGTCATATCTCTAAAAATTCTCATGAAACGGTGTAATTTTTAGTTCACTTTTGAATGACCTGAAAAATTACGAATCTTTTAAGACCAATTGGATTTTTGTGCGACCAGCCGTTCGTTCACAGTGACCGCGCAAAGGTTTAGGAAAAACACTAAACTTTCGCGTCGAAAACGGCCGTTATGTGACCCAACTCCCAGACGCCCAGAATAAAACTACCTTTTTTCATCTTCCCGGTAAGCTACAGTCTAGAAATTTTAACCGTGAGTCGGGGATAGACCACATTGCAATATTCACTCGGTTTCTCATCTGTAAAATAGTTTAAATAATACCTTTTTGTAATAATACAAATTAAATTTTGACGATGAGCTATTGACTTGAAATTTTAAAAAATAGGTCAGAACTGGATCACAATGCAATATTCACTCGGTTTCTTGTCTGTAAAATTGTTTAAATAATACCTATTTGTTTAAACAAATTAAATTTTGATGATGAGCTTGATACTTGAAATTTTAAATATAGGTCAGAAATGGATGATATTTCAATATTCCCTCGGTTTGTATGACATGGTATGAGTATGGTATATTATTGTATGTATGATTTGGTATAATACAGTATGGTATGATAGGAAAGAAATTCGTATGGTATGGTATGAGTACGGTGAGAATATGGTATGGTGCCGATTTGCAATAAAGTCTGGTATAGACAGAAGGGTGATCTGCACAAGGAAGATAATAAACCGTTGTGTCAAGAATTTGCAGAGTTTTTAACTTCAAAAGATTCAAACAAAAGTGAGGAAGAATATCTAGAGTTTTTATTTAATATAATTCGTAATAATTTATTTTGCACGATTTGCACTTTCTTAACAGCTGACTTAGACGCGGAACCCCAAAGTACTATCCCGTATTTGATTATAGAAAAGGCCAAACCATAATAAATAGTTTTAAGTTGGCTTTTTGAAAGGAACTTACGTGTCTCTTTAAATACATAAAACAGCTTACGCAATCTTATTATAAGTTCATCAATATGCTGCTTATAGCTCAAGTGGTTATCAATTTTGACCCCCAAATATTTACAATCGTCACTATATGGAAGTAAAATACAATTACAATTGGCATCATTCCTCAGACAAGAAAAAGTTAAGTGGAACTTAACTCCAAAGTCCGATGGAAAATCCTTGTTTCCAATTGAGAAACGGAGGACAGATGTTTTTTCTACATTTAGGCATAACTTGTTCAAATCAAACCAGCATTTTATACGAAAAACATTATGGTTAATAGTGCGGATCAAATCATTATAATCATTACCCCAAAAGATAATCGATGTATCATCTGCGAATCCAAAAAGCTTTCCATCAATATCTAGATTCATCAGGTCATTGATATAGAGTAAAAAGAGGATGGGACCTAATACAGTGCCCTGAAGCACTCCACAGGTAACAGTAATTTCGTTGCTTAAAGAATTCCCCACCCTAGTAACTTGTGGGCGACCATACAGGTAAGACTTAATCAAGTCCAAAGGCAAACCTCGAATACCAAAACTATAGAGCTTATTACATAAAATCCTATGGTCCACCGAATCAAAAGCCTTTTTAATATCTAAAAAAATTCCAAGAACATAGAAGCCTTCATCAAGCCTTTGTGAAACAAGATTATTTAAATTATATAAAGCATGGTCTGTACTTAAACCTTTCTGAAAACCATACTGATTCTTCGAGATGATTTCACTATTAGTTAAAAACATTACCATCCTAGCCTTAATGCACTTTTCAAGTATTTTTGACAAGGATAAAGTTAAAGCAATCGGCCTGTAATTTCCCATTATGCTTCTTTCTCCTTTTGGTTTATTATCTTCGATAATGAACCATTGGAATCGCCCAAAGAAAAAATTTTTTTAACCCCCCCTCAAAATTTGTTGGTTTACGTTTCAAGATACGTAGATTCAGAAAATCGAATAAAAAAAAATCCGTCCGTCCGCCGTACGCCGTCCGCCGTACGCCGTCCGCCGTCCGCCGTCCGAGGCACTTTGCCCAGTTAGCGTTGAGTTAAAATTACGAAATTTGGTTTCTGGGTTTGGACCAGCCCCACAATGATCCACGAAACTTTTCATAACCCTAGGTCAAGGGGAAGGGGTTCAAAACGAATTTTGAAATTTTGAAAATTCCAAAACTCGAAAAATTCATATAGAACGGTATGTTTTTTATTACATATTTAGATAGAGTTTGTTCCGTAGAATTTTTTAAGACCATCCGCAGCTTTGTACGACCAGCCGTTCGTTCACAATGACGGCTCAAAGATTGTGCCTCACAACACGACCGTGGATCAAACTGTTGAAATACAGGTCCATTTTCATACTAACAAGCTCTTTGGAACATCATATGGCTTAAGTGATGTCGAGTTTGTTGTTCTGAGGTGCGTTTCGTGCTACGGAAATGAAGGTAATTTCGAATGTTTGTTGGTAGGTACTTCTTTTATAGAAAAATTATTAACGACGTAGTATTAAAAACCCCAGAATTATATCGTATTAATTAATCATAATTAATAATAATTATTATTATTAATAAATACGAATTATTAATACCTAACAATAAATTATAATAATTTTCAGTAGGTACTTGATAAAATTGTTAATAATTAGTGATAATTGATAATAATAATTAATCTAACATTTAGGATCTAGACATTTAGACCTAGTGATCTAGACAGAAGGGTGATCTGTACAAAGAAGATAATGAACCGTTGTGTCAAGAATTTGCAGAGTTTTGGTTTATTATCTTCGACAATGAACCATTGGAATCGCCCAAAGAAAAAAAAATTTTAACCCCCCCTCAAAATTTGTTGGTTTACGTTTCAAGATACGTAGATTCAGAAAATCGAATAAAAAAAAATCCGTCCGTCCGCCGTACGCCGTACGCCGTCCGCCGTACGCCGTCCGCCGTACGCCGTCCGCCGTCCGCCGTCCGAGGCACTTTGCCCAGTTAGCGTTGAGTTAAAATTACGAAATTTGGTTTCTGGGTTTGGACCAGCCCCACAATGATCCACGAAACTTTTCATAACCCTAGGTCAAGGGGAAGGGGTTCAAAACGAATTTTGAAATTTTGAAAAGTCCAAAACTCGAAAAATTCATATAGAACGGTATGTTTTTTATTACATATTTAGATAGAGTTTGTTCCGTAGAATTTTTTAAGACCATCCGCAGCTTTGTACGACCAGCCGTTCGTTCACAATGACGGCTCAAAGATTGTGCCTCACAACACGACCGTGGATCAAACTGTTGAAATACAGGTCCATTTTCATACTAACAAGCTCTTTGGAACATCATATTGCTTAAGTGTTGTCGAGTTTTTTCTTGGGGATTGTGCAAATTTTTGTTGTTGAGAATCATTACAATAATTTTAATTATTGGTGTCGAAGAGAAAGTGTAAAGAGAAAGTTTCTTCTTCTTGGAGTGCCGTATCCGAATTTCGGACGTTGGCGACCTCTCACATATAATCCTGTGATGCAAGTCTTCACAAGTTATACGGGACCTACAGTTTATCGCCGGTTCCGAACGGCACTATTTGAGAGGCTGTACTAGGCAAATGATACTGGTGGTAGTTTGCCATTGCTTTCCACCAGGTGACCGCCGCAACGGCTAAGTATGTGAAAAATCCTGTCACGCCAGCGGGTATTGAACCCAAGATCTTACGCATCGCGGACAGACGCGCTTGTCCACGAGGCTACCGGCGCCCACAGAAAGTTTGCAAAACGTAAAACGCACGTTTTTATACCAAAAATCGCGAATAACTCGAGAACCGTTGGGAAAAGTGGCAAAGTGTGCTACCCTCATTCGAAAGCCCATTAAATTTCCTATCGATCCTTAAACAGGCGCCACTCTACGACAATTTTTCTGACCACCGTTCAACTTTGATGTTTTCGGAAATTAGCCAAATCAGTAGATGTGGAATTTATTCACGTATTTTTGGCTGTGGATTAGTCAAATCGATTGAGATTTAGTTCAAAATTATTGAGCATATTCTAGACAACCTAGCGGACATTTTAAGACCAACCGCACCAATTTTCATCAATATTTGCGGCAGTTGTTGTTGAAAATAGAAAAATCACCATAACTCCTTTATTTTTCCTTTTAGGAAGCATTTTTTGATCTCAAATTAAACAGTTTGAAAAGCTGAACACAACTAAAAAAGAAAATCTGAAAAAGCTTCAATTTTGAAGGAGTTATGATCATTTGAAATTCCTAAAAAACACTATTTCCCCCCTAATTGGGGGGTAAATGGGGGGAGGGAGAAAAAATGGTCAAAAGGCACTCCCTTGGAGCATAACAAACGTGTGTGCAAAATTTCAGCTCGATCCGATTTGTCTGCTGGGCTGTAGCCCCGTCAATGAACAACAACGACAACGACAACAACAAGAACACGAAAAACGTGAAAAATAGTGGTTTTAAAATTGTTATACCCCCGACACCTGATGTTCCCGAGAGCTGAAATTTGGTTTACGTCCTCACGTGCCCCTGGAGAGTTGGTGTACAAAAAATCAACTCTCGAGACACTCAGGGGACCTAGCTACGATAGGGTGAAAACCGCAACTTGTTCCGTCGCGTAATCAGTGTCTCAGTCGCTTCGGTTTTCTGGGCTTCGGTTTTCTTGGCGGGCGGGACGCTCCCGCGTCCCTAGATATTTAGGTGCCTTTGCTGCAGGTATGATTTGGGAGTTGATCATAATTGGCCGCGGTCTATCTTCGGATGGCTGTTTCATCGGCGGAAGTGTTTGTAACTCCACTTTCTGCAGAAGGCGAATCTCTTGTGTACATTAGGTATAGCACAGGCCCAAGGACACTTATGAGCCCAGAATGCTCTTCTTCATTACTCACTCTTCATTACTTTCTGCCTCCATTTCAGGGAGTCTAACAGGCTTGATGGGCTCAAAATCCCAACTTATGTTTCTTTAGTTCAAGTTTTCCACAGCTGTTTGCCTAGGGAGAGGTTTGAACGTATGAACAAGCCTCGTCTGGTTTACCAGCTCCACCTGCAATTCAAATACGCTTGTAGGTGCAGCACCAAGAGCCCGATCCGGACGCATTTGATAGCCTGGAATCGTAACTGAGGTTACTGCTACGATGCCATTCAAACAAATTCCTCAACCGCGTTTTCTTAAAATTTACTCCTCCATATTCCAATTAATTCTCATAATATGAAAACATTTTCAGTATATTATACTGAAAATGTTTCATAATGCAGGCCCTCACGTTTATCTCGCCCCAACGCAGGTTTGAATACATAATTTAATAATATAGCAGGTTGAATTGATATAAGGGGATGCTAGACTCCCACGCGATGTCCCAGTGACGCCCTCTGAGAATTCGTGATGGATCGACTCAATTTACTTGCATGAAAATGAGTACGTTGTTACACCGACTGATGATGACACCCAGTGATGGATGAGTTTTATTAATAAGTGACAATGGTTGCTGCTGACATTTAAGAGAAAAAACACAAAAACGTTTACGTTATTTTCGTTGGAGCGAAACAGTTATGTCTAGAAGCGTAATTGAAGTCCAAGCAGTAACGCTGGGTTCATGCAGCAGCGGCAGTCCAGTTGGCCTCAAGGAGACATCGGAACAACGGAGATGGAACCGGTAGCTCATAACCGCTACCTTCTCGTTTTGAAAACGCTTATTCCGCTACGCAGTCAAAATGTCATCTAAACGACAATATCACCGGCACGTAACAGTTTGTTGAATCCCAGTTTCAGTCGGACTTTGTTGGTTCAAATGAAAAATGGAGTTATTTCACTGAACAGTCGTTCATTTTCACTGAAAACACAATATGCGGGTTTTGGTGATGGTGACGTCGATAACAAACAACTATACTGTTTGTGGGTATTTTCAGCTGAAATATACCACGTTTTAGCAAATTTTCAAAGAAAATGAGGCTATTGCTCACGGTCCAAAATTTTTAAAACTCTAATTTTCGAAACATTTTCATACCTAAATTCGTTTCAGACCATCCTGAATCCACTGCCGAAAGACACCAAAAATTATAATATTATGTAGGTATACCTATTGAAGATGAAGGAACGTGGTTGATCCTTGGTATATTCTTCATGGTTAGTCTCCTCTAATCTGCTGACGGAATGCGATATCGTAATTCTGACTTCACCGTAGTGTTCAGCGTTGAAATGTCCGAAAGCTGAGGGGGGTTTTGGGGAGTGGGGGGGGGGATACATTCCAAAAATGAAACGGTCTGTCAAGTGACACCTCATTTTAAAGCATTTTACACTCTGAATAAGATGGTGAAATCCGATTAACGATACCTACCTTATTTCGTTCTCAACCTTGCGTAGGTACTTTGAAGATGAAGAATACGATCTTCATGTTAATTCTGCCCTAATCTGATAACGGAATGAGATATTGCAGTTCTGACTTCACCGTTCTGTTCAGCGTTGGAATGGCCAAAAGCTGAGGGAGGGTTTTGGGTGTTGGTGGGGGGGGGGGGGGTTCACCCAAAAAGTTCAAAAAATGAAACGGTGTGTCAAGTGAGACGTTCTTCATGGAAATCATGTTTTTTAATGGAGACATTCTACATGAAACCAAGTATTTCTTCGAAAATTCGTTATTATAGCCATGCTGCATGACTGTGGATTTTTTTATTTGAAATGGGCTCCCACGACATTGGGAGTGATTTAGTTTGTACTGTTGGTTCATTGACGAGAAAATCATTCGAAAAAGCTTGTTCCACCTCATATATTCGTTTGAACCTTGTTTATTCTTCCACCCTTCTTGTAACCCACACATTATATACCTACATTTTTTCGTATTCTTACCACCTCCGTCGACTCATCTTTCAACGGCCTCCCACGGAACGAGGACAAATTGGACGGAAACGCGCTGACACGACCTCCTGCGGCGTGATTTAAGGTGTGAACGCCCCGATGTATTAATTGGTGTTAAGCCGAACCAGTTGGGTCACGTTTGTCTCAAACATGTGTAGACGTTTTTCTGTTTGTTCAGCCTCCCTCGCCGAGCCCATATGGACCCTTAAGAGAGAAGGGCGCTTGATTGACACCTTCTTTTGTCTGGGGCATCCACTCTGCCCCAACTCGGGCAGATGCATTACGACTGGTGGAGTTCAATTTGCATTTTAATTGTCTTCTCACGTACATCCATAAGCTTTTGCATTTTATGTTTAATCATTTGTCAGGCTCAGCTCGAAATCTTCAATCGTGTCTTCAATCAATTTATTTAAACTTGATTCGCCCTCGACAAACTCATTAAAAAAATGGCATCAAATTGAGATGCGAGGTTATCAATGGATGCTTTCGATGTGTTATACAGAGTTCAAGGATACACAGAATCAACGTGTTTATTGAGTAGGAACCGTATGAAAGAGGTATTGTGGTATTTTCATGTTTTTGGGGGCTCGCCCAGTTTTTGAATTTTTTATCGATTAAGTAGTATAATAATAGGTTATGATTCTTCAATAGATATTAAAGGTGCTACCAATGCTGTAGTTAAGTTTTGACGAGGATATGTCTTACCGCTGGGGGTCAGCCATATTTGCCGTCTATATCTGCAGTGGTGGATTCAAGGTGGGATCATAGGTCTCATGACACCACTCCGGGAGCCAAAATTCAGCAATAGTATAGCAGAAAGAGGGAGCAGAGACCGGAAGCATGGTGGAAATCGCCACCGAGGTTGAGGATTTTTTTCCGTCGATACTCCAGCATCACCGCAACAACTAAAAATCCAAATTTTCGGCGGGCCGCGAATGGCAATTTTATAAATTCATTCAACGTGTTTACCCAAGAAACCACGGTTTGCGGGACAACAAGTACAGAAGGATTAAATTTGGAAGGATTATATCCCCGATAAGAGCAAACCATGGCGTTTGCGATGCGTACTTGCACAGAATAGGAGACAGCAGCATGCGGAGAATGTGGAGATCCGAACCGAAACCTCGAACATTTCAAGAAACGATCGTTTCAAGAAAAAAATTATTTTTTCCTACTTTGTATACAGATATTATGTAGCGAATTTGGAAGAGAGTTCGGCCAATCTCCTCCCAAGCACGATATTTTTTCAGTTTGTCCTTATATATCGAACTTCTGACATCCCACAACTCAGGATGTGCTTTTACATGATCAATAAAAATCTCCGTGTCGATTTCGTCAGTTCATTCGTAAGTTCATTTCATTTCATTTCAATCTTCAAACTCTTTAGAATGAGTTTTTTCGTTTTCCAGGTAAACGTGAACCTGATATGGGAAATTTTCGGATATATAAAAATTATGGCAATTATTTCATCTTCAATTTACTTAACCCATTCAATGCACAACATTTCAATTGTGTTTTGAAGATTCGATCTTATTAGACTCGTACAGTTGAGATTCTCGTGTTTTCCTTCGTTATCCCTCGCGAATGTCGTCCTAAACGGCATATTAACAAACGCGGTAAATGATTTTTTAGTTGACGTTCTAACTTTCGAGCTGAATCGACAAGTGCCAACAGGGCGATTGAATTATGCAGAGTTCGGTTTCTTTCACGATCTTCATTGAGAATTCAGGCGGTATGCGGGCGGCGGGCGTTGGCGCCGGTCCCCAGCCGACTGTTTGTACATATGTAATGTCGGTCAATTCTTCTTTCCTTTACAAGAACCTTTTTATGTTTATGAGTCGACAACGCAGAATAGCGAGTCACCATTTTGTTAAAAATTGTAATACCGTAGCCACAGAAACGACAGCAGATTCATAATAGAGTTGGCGTTTTCAGTAACTGTTGTTTTTAATGACGTGTTCTTTTCTAGATACAAATCACCCAGCCGCCAGCTAAAGGCAGAATTTCGTGGGCAATGATTGGATTAGGACGAAGCCGACCAATCCACATCCTCCTGGCACAGGTTATTGAGCAAGGCATAAAAAAATTCCTGCATTCTTCCCTTAATCATGGAGAGATTTTTGGATATCCACAAAGTTTTTCTAGATTCGCCTCGTAGAGGATGCTTGACAATTGCAAAGTCCAGTTGAATTTCGAGTCGTAGCCATGGTTTGCGGCATGGCTACACGTCTGCTCCACATCGACTTGGCTATCTGTACTTTTACGTGACTAAGGCCCAGCTCCTATCCAACAATGTAATCTGGCGTGTTAAGCTCTAAGCACATGAGGGACTTGAATGAACTCGTTGCAGAGAGGTCCATACTTCAGAGACATAGAGCACAGTACTTTCTATAGCCCCTAAGAAGAGCCCGTACCAAGCTTCAGGAGATGCATATTGAGACCTGAAAATAACTGGCCAGACGCTCTTATACGCAGCGATTCCCTTGTTAATAGCAAATTGAGACTGCTGGAAAAACACTCCTGACCTGGACAAGAGAACTCCCAGAAAACTGAATTGGATACGGTCTTCAGTTCGTCCAAGCTTGTTACTTTACAATTACTTTCGAATCGCGACTAAATTACTTTAATCTGAGCAAATATTGTAGTTTGAATAAACTTACAATCAACGCTTCCAAGTCTAAACTAATTGCGGATATCCAGAATCCAAGGTTACGACCGCTGTTAAAAATAAAAAAATATGAATGAACTCATCTATAAATATATAATCATACATTAAATATATTCATTTTTCGTTACCCCTTGGTTGAAAGATCTTCTTTCAAGAATGTTCTTTCATGTCGCAGTCATGTGGAGAAAATACAGACATTGAGATCCTGAATTGTGTGGTGATTTTGCTTTTGAGGTTTCTTGTAGCTAGACCGGATTCTGCTCTGCTCATTGTCACCTGTCCAATTGATAGGAACCTTCACTATGTGAAGTTTTGTCTTTCTGCGGAAAATCATCAAGAATTGGGTATTCAAGCTTTGAACATACTCCGCTTGTTAGGAATCCGTCATCACCAGATCCTGGCGAATGAAGATTTATCGTCATTTTTTCCTCAGGCAGAAAAGTGATTATTTCCCGGCGTTAATCATTCAATCTTCTCTCATTTCCGGGCGAGTCAGATCCGGATGAAAAATAGCTCGCAGGACCCGCGGAAAACGCTTGTCGTGGAAAGGAGTATTGGGGTAGTGGGAAACGGAGGGTTGGAAACCCTCGCAATTAACCGCGAACCGCCACTGGCAGGTAATCAACTGTGCATGTTGAGAGGGCAGTTAGCAAGTGAAAACAGAAAATGACCCATACGCGGGAATAAATCGATATGACGAAGGGGATTCGAAAGTCTGTGCATTTGACCGTAGAAACGGTCGAGGGAGGATGTCTGCGAGCCTCTCAGTCATCTCCGCCTCATTTCTTCAAGCTCATCATTGCCCGGAGACTGGCGATAAAGTGAAATCGCTATCAACCCGGTTCTTCTTCGTCGCTCAAGTGCACTCAAATTATTTGGCGGACGGGGATTTGAGCCGCTCATTTCGGGCCTGCAGTCACTTGGTCGAATAAGAACGGAGTTGTACGAATCGTACGTCATCTAATCAAATCTCTTAAAACTCTCATAGAAAAATAAGATCCACACAATGTTCATATAAACCTCTCTTTCATGTGTGACGGAAAATTAAATAAAAATAAATAATAAATCAATAAATTTTACCTTATTTTGTATTCAAAAAAATTAAAAATAACCAGGCTATCAGAAATCGTGAAACAACGAGTATTGGAAATGATTGCATAATATACATTCATTTAGAGAAGAATATGTATTATATATTCTTCTATACAAATTAAAAATGAAAATAAAGTTCTCAAATTACTCAGGCTGTCATATTCAAAGAGACGGTACGAACTTATTAGACAGCGGTACAAAGTACTAGGCAGGCACTCACAGTTCCAACGTCCGTGGAATTTTGAAATGTCTACCTAAATTAAGTAAAATAATTAAATTGAAGGAAAAATAAAAAACAAAAGGAATTTTTCTTTAAAAGGATTAAGGGGTTCAGGACTGCGGTACGTCAGCAGCAAATCGATCATTCATTACAGCTCCAATCAAAAAGTGTGCAAGAGAAACGGAATGTCCCTTAATATTTTTTGTTCAGAACCTCCAAATGAGGAAGAAAGGCGGAATCGAATTTCATACCGGTACGACAGGTGTGGGCTGATCGATCAGCGTTTCCCAATTTAATAATCAGTGACAACAGCTTCTGCAGCGACAAATTTCCTAGAGAAGATGCCGACAAAGACCCCCAGATCCAACAATATATTTAACATGTTGAATTATTCATGTCTCAAAATTCTACAATTTCACGTGACGTGACGAGAGGAGACAGAAAACGACAAAACGAAAATGCCAGTAACCCCTCGATCACCACCGGTGAAGTAGTCCGAAAAACCGCCACAAGTAAGACTGGAAACTCCATTAAAGAAACGTATGGTTTCGGCGTTGAAAACTATAAACTGAGGTGTTACTCGACATTTTACATAACACCAGTTATTTCTTCGAAAATTCGCTCTTATAGGCATGCCGCATGACTGCAGATTTTTACATATTTTGTTATTGGTGTTAACGGTTTTTGAGAACGGACGACCCAGATATCAACCAATTGCGCTTCTGGAGGGTCTACGGAAAATTGGGTGGTTATGAAATGGGTGGTGAAATTCATAATATGCGGCTCCCCAGCTTTTTCCGTTGCCAGAAGTCGCAGCAACAAAAGACGTTAACAGGGTTTTTTTTTACTGTCACAGCACCCCCGTTAACGCGAGGGAGTCGTGAGAAGGGAGGACCTCCGGAAAAGGAAATATAAGGCGAGGACGTGTCCGAAAGAAAAGCAAAGGGCGGACAACCGCGTCTTTTCACCCTCTTCTCGTCCTGATTATTGTTCGAGTTTTGGATTCTTTGTCGCGATGCCTCCGGGGTCATATTGGCGAGCGTTCATCCGCAATACGTCTGTAAGACCACACATATCGGATTTCGTAGTTACGTACGAACTTATTGTATTTATTTATTTATGTCCACAAACAGAAACACCATGAACATACAAACAATCAACACACAAAGCTCCTACATTTGAAAAAAATCCACAGTCATGCAGCATGGCGATAAGAGCAATTTTTAGAAAAAATACCTAACCGTTTTTTATGTAAAATGTAATGTCTGGAACATCTCAATCAACCATTTCCTGCCACGTAACACTTCAGTTTATAGATTCGTCCACGCAGAAGACGACGGTGAAGTCGGAATCGCGATATCTCAGATTAGAGCAGATGAACCGTGAAGATTATCTGAAGTAACAACCACGTTTCATCATCTTCTAAGTGCTCCAGTTTGAGGACTGAATGAGATATCGCAATTCTGATTTCACCATCGTGTTCAGTATTTCCTCATCTCTTTGACCAGTCTGACGGAATCTCTTATTTAGAACAATAGATTAGAACTTAGACCGAGAACAATAGCTTCCTTATCTTCGAAAATTCGCTAACAATAGCCTTCATACTTGTAGTGATCTACTACAGATGATTGATAAATGTATCTTAGGTTGCTAGGCAACAATATTGAGAAATAGCGAGATGGAACCAACTGTATATTTACACATTCATATGTTTATAAAGATATTTAATTTATACTTACCTATATAAACATAAAATATTAGGTATATAATACATATTATGTATTATGTATGATATTATCAGCCTCCATACCTCCAAGCTCATATTATCAGCGACCCAGGTACTCTGTTCTTGTAAGAATCAAGTGAAATTAGCAGTGGAGATCTGAGGCGAGGATCTAAAGATCTATGTATAACATACAAAAGATACTCCTCGTCGAGATCCCTATAGGGATCACAACTTTACCGGCTTGCCGAAAACGGGTCAAGTGCTCATGTCTGTGGCTACCTCCTATTGTATTAGGGTTTTTATGGTACATGATGATGAGGGACATAATAAAAAGTCGCCTTGGGTTGAATACATGGAATTCCTCATAGAGCTTCACACTAGAATACAAGCAAGGTTTCGACACGGTTATTCTCAATATAGCCCTCTGGATTACATTTACAGTTTCCAAATGAGTAGGGTAAGCACCACCCCAGGCAATAATACCACACTGGATAATGGACTGGACCAGAGTCATGCACAAAAGCCTTGTCTCGCTTGAAATCTTTTCTCATGTAGTAAACAATGTAAACGAATCTCCTCGTTTCTTATGGTTCGTACTTACGTACTTACTGGTTCCAGGACAATTCACCATCAACAATCACCCAATGGTATCTATCGTTTTCGACTTTTTCAAGAGGAGCACGTTAACAGCTCTTTTAGGTATGTGCAACTATTTTATGGGATAGGATACTATATTCATACATACTATACTCATTCCCCAACAACATTATTATTCCCACGTGTCACCAGAAACCATGACTGGCGTATTATCAGCAAATAGATACGTTTTCACATTCGGTAAATTTAGGGGTAGCGAGTTGATGTAGATGAGAAATAACGAAGCACTTACACAGAGTTCACTCCTAAATAACCCCATGATCAATACCAATAGTTCTGCTTTAAAAATCACCAATTGCGACCGACTGTAAGAAATCCTCTTATGCCCAGATTGCACCTACACGTAGTAGTACGTGTACAAAAAGAGTTTCCCTATCGATCGTATCAAAATTATCTCAAAACAGCAATTTTGATTTCTCTTTCTCGTCTCTTCGCTTGTAGAGTTTGTTGATTAGCTCAAACAAGCCTGGTCAACACCACGCCCCGTACGGAATCCAAATTGCTCATCACATAGCAGGCTGTTCAAATCGAGGAAACTGGTCAGGTGCATCTTACTCGATTTTTCTAGAATTTTACCGACGCAGCTCAACATAAAGCAGATTCGGATTGAGCAGCCCGAAACAGGTCTTGAAAGAGAATAAGTTTACACGACCTGCTCCCGATGTTGTAACTTGGTTTCAGTATGAAGGGTGAGAATCTACCTTTGGTGAGAATCTACCTTTACTGCTCCACGGGAACTGATTTTCCATTAAATGGATGTTGATTAGAAAATATATTTCATTTCATAGAAAAGACATAGGTACCCAAAACCTGATGTTTATCCTTGCAAGGGAGATCATGTGACTACCCCATCTATTGACTCTCACGATACCGCAATTGAGATACCGATTATGTCAGCTGCACGTAGTTTATTATGCGTAACTGAAAAAGACGATTGGCGTTGGGCGTTGTTCACAAAATAAGAAATCCCATCCATTATTTACTATGCAACCTCCCGTGTCGCCAAGAGATCGTGTCACACCCAACGCTTCACTCACGTCAGAGAGTTGATGGAAAAACGGGTGAGGGAAGGAGAGGGTTATCGATTTTCAGGCTCCTTTTGACCTTTAACATGAAGGTAACCTGAACGCAACCTTCCTTTTCACGTGGATGCGTTCACTCGGAAAAAAGGTAGATATCGAAAATGGAGCGACATGAGAAAACCTCGTAAAAGCCGACACGAAACCTTACAGTCCTTTTTGCCCGTTCGTGAGAAGAAAAATCACCTGGGTAATACTGTTACTCAACTTCCGGCTTCCTGTTCATGAAATGGGGGTCGGTGTAGAACTTCTGTTCCTATTTACAGACTCGTATTTACTCTGTAAGATCGGCAAGATTAGGGGTTCGGTGGAGCCTACTAACCCTGTAACCTTTGAAAGAGCAGGTTGCTGTTGTGGCTGTTGTTGGCCGAATCTGACAAAAGTGGTTATGTTCCCGTTTTTTCTGGACGATATCATAATTCTTTCTACAATATTAATTGAACAAAGTACGATCAAAGTAGTAAAGTAAATAACGTTTCTTCAAGCGCCTCCCCTCAAGACCGACTGTCATCAAAGGAGGATCATAGTCGCAATGCTTAGCATTCACCAACTGCTTACTACAAAGCTAGGGATGTCCGTCATACTGGCATCCCGATACTGGCATCGAAATAAGTATGCAATACTATCCAGCAAGTGTTAGATCATTTGGGTACTTCTATAAAAAAGAAAAGAAATAAAGGCCGTTAAAATTGAAGACTATTATTACTCAAACAAATCAGAGAAGAAGAAGAATTCATCCTTTTTTCCACTTGTAGTTTTTGTTATCTAGTTTGAGAATCTGTAGTTGTTAGAGTACTGACGGAAAAATTGGAAAGATTGCTTTAAACGCTCTAACTTGCCCCGCTGCGAAGTTTGGAAGCCGTGCGCTGTCTTCTCTTGCCTTCTGGCGGTGTTTTGGATAGTTCCAGCTCATGCTAGCCCCTCCCCCTCCTCCCTTCGCGAATAGAAACGCACCGCGCCCGCCGTTCCCTCCCTCCAGTGTTGAAACTCATGGGATTTTTCCCATATTACGGGATTTTTGAGTGCGAATGGGAAAACTCTGCAAATTTTTGACACAACGGTTTATTATCTTCTTTGTACAGATCATCCTTCTGTCTAGATTACTGAATGATAGATTAATTATTATTATGAATTATCATCGATTAATGATTATTATCATGTAGGTACCTAGTTACCCATTAGTAGGTACCCTTCTAAATATGGTACATGGGGTTAATTGGTTGCCACTGTCTAGGTATTGCTAAAGGGCTTAGGGGTATAGAGCTGAATTAGGTAGTCCAGCATTTCGATTGGGGAAACAGCAAAAGATAACTAATTATAACACTTAACCTCATACTTAAATAAGGATATTAATAATACTAAATGGCGTACTAATCAACATCCATGTACCTATTTAATAATGTGAAGTTTGTAAAATTTGTTATGTTCAATAAAGCATGTTTTTCTTCTTCTTCTTCGACATAATCTCTAGTATTCCCTCCCCCCCCCCCCTTTCCACAGAATTTTACGTTGAATGCGAATTCGATTCCAAACGTCAAAACAGCGGCTCCAGACCCTGCGGAGGAATGAAGAATGAAAACACCTTTTGAAACTTGAATGACTCCGACATACAGAAAAACCCTGTTTCCCTTTCAAAACGCTCTTGCCGGAGCCAGCTGTCCCTGTCACACCCCACTTCAAACTGTTGATTGGTCCTTCGGAAATGTTACAGGGAAAATACCCCCCTCCGTCAAGCCCACAACCGAAAATACCAGCTCCCGGTGATACCGAATTCAAACTCTTTTAAATATTTATGTCCACTTGCGCGGTGGGGGAGAGAATTGCCACAGGTACCATCAGACTCATCCGTATTTTGGTTTATTTTTTCCTCCAACTTTTCTCATGTCTTAATACATATTCCATTGAATAAGCGAATTCGATAATGCAGCCTCCTCCTTATCTCGCTTCAAGGTTTACTCTTCTCCAACTTCCTAGCAACTAAATAAGCATCTGTTTTTTCGGTCGTCCAATTTGCTCATCGAATTTCCCCTTTGCAATTCAGATTTCTCAAGTTTGCTCTCGAGATTGCATTCCTCCTTTTTACCTCCCGCGAACAGGTAATTGCGCAGAATTAACATTTTCATGGAGAAAAAAAATAATAATAAAAAAAGGCCCAAAGTCGAGTTTATTAAACAAAGTTTCCTTTCGGGGTCGAGAACGAAAACATTTTTCATTCTCCCCCGCCACTCCGAAATTAGTTACTGTCTCGGTAATTCGGTCCATCTATCACACTTTGAACGGAACTTGTTGCGTAAGAATTCATAACTAAGCGAACCTACTCGCTTTTAGGCGAGCTTTTGGTGCATTTTCGAACAGCCAAGTTGTTAGGTAATCTCGGACGAAAATGGTGTTCTTATCTCACGGAAAAACTTTCAATTGCGTTGATGTTACTCGTATTTTGTAGTTCTCTCCATCTCGGTATAAGAATACTGCGAGTAATACAATATTTATGTTATATTGACCATGTCAAATTCAGGGGTTCCCGAATGATAAATAGCAAGATTTATGGTCGATTGACCAAGTCAGAAAGTTAGAGATTCACAAAAATTTATTTATCATAAAAAGTCCGACCAATCGGGCCCATTCAGGACGAGGAGAAGCTCATTCCTCGACAACGAGGGTTGTTGAATGCTGCTACACGAAACTTCGCCGGAAAAGGGCATCTGCACAAGAAGTGAAGCAGTGAAAGGTATCCTGCTCCCTCCCGGACACTGTACATGGAGACCAGAAACGTATGGTTTAGCATTGAGAGGCAGGAGTTATGTCCAGAATTATCTTGAATGTCCAGCGCATGGCATACAGGGATTTCGGTGGAGGATCCCGGACAAGGTTGGAACATTTAACCTTAGGGTCCAGTTCTCGGTACAAGATAATTTAATATTGATTTGTATTCAAGCTCGAGATTTGTTCATACGGAGAGGGAAGTGTTGTAGTCGTCTCTTGTCTGTGACGGAGCGCAGCTGTCTTGACTAATAAGAAACAGAAAGGTCTGAAGAGTTGATTGTGTGCGAAATGAAGGGGTAAGTCGAAGCGGTGTTAAGTCTCTTCAGTCTCCGAGAGCTATTACACAGGCGCGCGGTAAATAGAGTCGGTTAGTTAGCCATTAAGAACCGGAGGGCCAGAAGTGGTGTGGAAGGGGAAAACGCCTGATCTTGGCAGGTTCATTCCCAGACCATTTCCCATACGCATCAGGCCCTGAAAGGTGGTGAGGGTTGAAGTAAAAGGGGTTCGTTCGACAGGGCGAGAGACGCGGAGGTCGGCTAATCTTCAGTTCCACAGGGCGAGCGAGCTCTCTCCTCGTCTCTGAGCAAGTTTGATTAAAACCGTGCCGCCGAATTGATGATACCTTTTAACCCCTCGAAGCGCGATTCCTGAGGGACAGGAAAACACGTAGGAGGTCAGGGGAGACCGGGGAAGGGTTCGATTCCATCAATTCCCCTTCATACGACAATACTCGGAGCAGGTAATCAACGGGGCTTGTACCAACTACTGTTGTCAGTTTGTGCGTGAAAACAGGAATGACAACTTGTGGGAAAGATCAATTCTCCGAACACACGGGTACCTAATTCATCTTCGTGGAACATGCGGCCGTGGGGTTAGGAGTGAGGTTTGAAATTAACTCCAACTCTCATTGAACAGCTAAAATGATGAAAATTGAACTTTTAATTCATTCGTGAATCTAAAATATATCATTTCGTCGCTTAAGAAGCAACACAACCTCACTCACATTCTGGACCAATCGGTGTTAAAAAATGTCATTTTCTCATTCAAAATTTCACGCCGGACTGCGTAAGCCGTAAAAATGTATAATTTGAGCAAGAAAATGTTACATGAAGAAAAAACTCCTTAAGCAACACCACCGACCCCAACATTTCTTAACTGTAACTATGGGGAACAGTATGGACATTCGAGGCCCTAAGAGGGTAAAATAGGGCTAAACGTTATAAATTGTAGAGAATGCACTTCTGTACCACCTAATCAATCGCAGGCCCCTTCGAGCCCTTTTAAGGCCTCGATTCGCCATACTTTTGAACGATCAACTAGAAATCTGGTGTGGACCTTCTTGGTGTGGATAATAGAAAAAAGCCCTGGAAGTTCCCTTACCATATTTTGTGGTTTGTGTGATTTATTGACTTAAGCAATTATTTTTGGGCCCCACTACCAATCCTCGAGGATTAAAACTCTGCAAATTCTTGACACAACGGTTTATTATCTTCCTTGTGCAGATCACCCTTCTGTCTATACCAGACTGTATTGCAAATCGGCACCATACCATATTCTCAACGTACTCATACCATACCATACGAATTTCTTTCCTATCATACCATACTGTATTATACCAAATCATACATACAATAATATACCATACCATACTCATACCATGTCATACAAACCGAGTGAATATTGAAATGTCATCCATTTCTGACCTATATTTAAAATTTTAAGTATCTAGCTCATCGTCAACATTTAATTTGTTTAAACAAATAGGTATTATTTAAACAATTTTACAGACAAGAAACCGAGTGAATATTGCATTGTGATCCAGTTCTGACCTATTTTTAAAATTTCAAGTCCATAGCTCATCATCAAAATTTAATTTGTATTATTACAAAAAGGTATTATTTAAACAATTTTACAGATGAGAAACCGAGTGAATATTGCAATGTGGTCTATCCCCGACTCACGGTTAAAATTTCTAGACTGTAGTTTACCGGGAAGATGTAAAAAGGTAGTTTTATTCTGGGCGTCTGGTGGTTGGGTCACATAACGGCCGTTTTCGACGCGAAAGTTTAGTGTTTTTCCTAAAACTTTGCGCGGTCACTGTGAACGAACGGCTGGTCGCACAAAAATCCAATTGGTCTTAAAAGATTCGTAATTTTTCAGGTCATTCGAAGGTGAACTAAAATTTACACGGTTCAGTTAAATATTTGGAGATAAGACATCGTCGAAATTTTAAATTTCGTTTTGACCCCCTTCCCCTTGACCTAGGGTTATGAAAAGTTTCGAGGACCATTGTGGGGTTGGTCGAAACCCATAAAAAAAATTTCGTAATTTTAGCTCAACGCTAACTGGGCAAAACGGCGTGGACGGCGGACGGCGGACGGCGGACGGCGTACGGGGGACGGCGTACGGCGTACGGCGTACGGCGGACGGACGGATTTTTTTTTATTCGATTTTCTGAATCTACGTATCTTGAAACGTAAACCAACAAATTTTGCGGGGGGGTTAAAAAAATTTTTTCTTTGGGCGATTCCAATGGTTCATTATCGAAGATAATAAACCAAAAAGCGCACAAGCTCTATTCCTACTCCTTCAAGTTCCCTTCTTAGGTCCCTTCTAACGAAAAAAAAATTTTTCGTTGTTATCGAAGTCAATGTCACTGAATTTACCGCGAAAACTCTCGTTGCTACAGCGTTGTTTGCTGATATGCAAGGTCAGCATGTTCCCTAGCCTCGCTATGGAGCCCAAATCACTACGTCTGTAATTAACACGTTGAGCATCAGTTTACCCAATTGGAGTCATTGAAGTTTGTCCTGAGGGACCATCGCCCTCCAGACTTCAGTCAGAAGTGGTCCACTTCGAACGATCTCGAATAACTCCAAACAAAATGTTCACTCTGGAGGTTTTCACTGGCTATCTCTTCCAAACATCTGCTAATACACGAAGTGAGGAGGAAACGACACAGTAAGCAAACGACGAGGTGATGCGTACAAGTAAACTCTCGAAGTTTATAAACCCGGAAAGTCAAGTAAACAACCTGAAAAGGAACGGGTCTGGAGAGGGTTTTTTTTCAGGTGCTGATCGCGTTTTAATGGCAGTCGATTTTGATTCCATTTGCGGCCACTACTCGAGGTCCGTCCAAGCGGTCTCGGAGACCGTTGTCTGTTCAAATGATTTTGAGTTTGGGGGGCTACCGATTCGTAAAAAGTGGTTATCGAGGGGAAGGCGTGACCGAGTGGCGTTGCTATCAAGAGGCGTGCAAAGCGAGTGCGAAGACGTTGGGCGACGAGGAAGCAAAGTGCACGGTTACTGAAGTGAGCTGGTGGCACAACCACGGGCCAGACAGGGTTTTCGAAAAGAAACGGGTTCGTTTCAACGATGTCAACACAGTTTTGGTGAGTTTTGGTCTAATTCAATTTTACTGGTGGGCGCTGATGTTCGATATCGACACTCTTAATTTGAGTGTAGGGTTATCAAATGAGGCGTTCAGGATCAAAAGCGGATAACTCCATAATTTCAAACAATGATTTTTTCAGTTTTGGCACGTTCAGTAAAGCCATATTAATAATAATGTGCCAAAACTGAAAAAATCATTGTTTGAAATTAATTATTAGGTAATAGTTATATTATTAATAACGTATATTATGAATTACGCATGGAAAAATAAATTAATAATCAAAAATTTTGATTATTGTTTGATATTAATTATTAATAGTTATATTATTAATAACGTATATTATTAATTATTGTAAATATAATTATTAATTATTATTATTATGGCTTTACTGAACTTGCCAAAACTGTTAAAAAATAAATTTTTGAAATTTTGGAGTTATCCACTTTTGACGGCTCAAATATCCTATATCAAATCCTATCCTCAAATATCCTAAAATCACTTAGGCAATATGCAAAACGCAAAAATAATCTTTTCTTGTTTGGAGTACCTAATCTTTTTTAAAAATTCATATTTGATGAATCAATTCACAGCAATTTTCAATTTCAATGCAACAGCAATGTAAGAAACCGAAATAAACAGTTTATTATTTAGTTTATTATTATTTAATAGTTACTATTTAGAAGACCTGTATTTTGATGTGATTGATCATTTTTACCTCTCCTCAACTAGTAGTTCCAGTGGTTTTTTGACGAAGTGATGGCAAATAGCTCGATTTACAGGTTTTTGAACAAAAATGACCATTTTCCACCATTGTCCGCAAGTAATGAAATAAATATTATAAATATTATTTAATAAATATTATTAACCAATGATACCTAATTCATAATAAGTACTAATAAGTAATCTATCATTTAGTGATCTAGACGGAAGGGTGATCTGTACAAAGAAGATGATAACCGTTGTGTCAAGAATTTGCAGAGTTTTTTTTTATTCGATTTTCTTAATCTACGTATCTTGGAACGTAAACCCTCAAATTTTGAGGGGAGTTATTAAGACTTTTCTCAGGTCAATAATTGTCAATAATTTTCTCAGGTCTAATTATTAGAGCGCCCATTAACATTGGGGTGGTGTGTGTGTGTGTGAAGGTTGAGTACAGAACATGGCGGTCTCGCCGTCTGCAACCTCTCCTCCCCCCCCGACATAACCATATGCACCCCCTCCTCCCTCTACCGCTATCATCTGCACCCGCTCCTCCCTCTCACGCTATCATCTGCAACCCCTCCTCCCTCTCCCGCTATCATCTGCACCCCCTCCTACCACTCCCGCTTTCATCTGCACCCCCTCCGTCCTCTCGCGGTATCATCTGCACCCCCTCCTCCTCCTCCCCATCCATCATCTGCACCCCCTTCTCCCCACTCAGCCGCGCCGCCTCCAAATTTTATTTAC
The DNA here is from genome assembly GCA_963920205.1 of Stenodema calcarata. NCBI lineage: Eukaryota > Metazoa > Arthropoda > Insecta > Hemiptera > Miridae > Stenodema > Stenodema calcarata. Next base: position 22,997,710 of record OY986061.1, on the reverse strand, counting down.
ACTTACGCCACCTCAACACTCGCCCACTCTCTCACAAAAGGACCGGAACAGGACGCGTGTGTTTGTCACGTGCATTACACGAGACCTTATCGGGTTACCGGAACGAAGAAAAAACTCTGCATATCCTTGACACAAAACGGTTTATTATCTTCTTTTTGCAGATCACCCTTCTGTCCAGATCACTAAATGATAGATTAATTATTATTACGAATTATTATTAATTAATAGTAGCTTGATCAAGTACCTAGTAAAATGATTATTAATCATTGTTCGTTATTAATAATTTGTATTTATTATATATATTATTTATTATATTATATATTATTTATTAAATATATTTAATAGATAATTATTATTAATTATGATTAATTAACTCAACGTCTGAAACCATGTGGTGTTCGAATCAGCTGGGCCAGTATAACTGTTGATCCGACCTGCGGCCTCGCGATTCACCATCATGTTGACGATTTTTGATTTGCTCCAACTGTGGGGTCAATGGGTGATCAATTAGTTAACACGGAGTTACTCATTGGATCCCTTGGGATGTTAACTGAATAGTTCCTGTGCACTATGATTTACCTTTAGCTAGTAATGTATTACTCCTCCCCATAGCACAAGTCTACGACTTATAGTGGGGAGTAGCATTTCCTGATTTACGTTTCTTTGTATTGTAACACCTATCTAAAGAAATGCATTTATATAAAAAAAAAAAAAAAAAAAAATACTTGCTCAGCTGTACCACGAATCCACACTAGGAACACAACCCAGTCGACCACCTATTCATAAGAGATGCGTTACGGGTATCGGATACTCAATGTTTTAAAATATTAGATGTTTTTCTTCTGATGTGTTTTCAAGATATCGATGTTTTTTCCCTCTTCCCAAAATACCAATGATTACAAACCCATTTTACGCTTCAGTATGTAATTGCAATATTTCATTATACCTATCCACCGGCCTAAAAACTCATATCACTAAAACTAAACTTATCAGAACCAGGATAAGGTGATTTTTCTTAAAAAAAATGTTTCAGGCTGTAATCTCGGTTTAATCAAGTCCCATAAAAAAACTGAGATCAAAACTGAGAGGGGGTTTTCCGTCTTATCGAAAATACGAACAAACGCGGTTAGTCCAACTTTGGGCGCTTCTGGACCCTCCCAGGTGCGCCAAAAAAAAAAAAAAAAAAAAAAAAAAAAAAAAAAAAAGATTGTTGAAGTAAAAGTTCATGAAATTTGACGCAAAATCCGAATCTGCAATAAAAAAGGGGGTTTCCGAAAAACAAAACCCCAAAACGGAAAGACCCTCGTGACAGTCTCGAACCTTGACATGAAAATGTCTTTGTTTGACACGCTAGTGTTTGTGTAATTTTTCAAGTTTTCCGCTTCTTTTTGTTCCCGTGCCAGCAGCATATATGCGTGCCTATGAGACTTTTTTGAAGAATACTGCATTTTCCTCTGAGACATCTAGCGGTATAAAACGGCCAAACGGTCAGCTCTGGGTTAACGCTCCCCATTACAAATCTTGGTTACGATCCCAGAGAATAATCCTACTCCATCATGCGCAAATACGTTTGATCGTAGTTTCTGCGGGGTTTTTGGGCATGAGGATATAATAAAAATGTAGGTACCTACTTAAAATACTTTTTGAATCAATTCGGGACAAAAAATGTGGTAACTAGTTTGGGCTTGGAAACAATCTCGGAGTTGCAATGTTTTAGTGAACATGTCATCCACTATCACAGTCAAGACGTCTGCACATTTTTTGTCCCGAATTGATTCAAAAAGTATTTTAAGTAGGTACCTACATTTTTATTATATCCTCATGCCCAAAAACCCCGCAGAAACTACGATCAAACGTATTTGCGCATGATGGAGTAGGATTATTCTCTGGGATCGTAACCAAGATTTGTAATGGGGAGCGTTAACCCAGAGCTGACCGTTTGGCCGTTTTATACCGCTAGATGTCTCAGAGGAAAATGCAGTATTCTTCAAAAAAGTCTCATAGGCACGCCGTTTCCTCTTCCTCTGTGCTGCTGTGAAGCTCATCTTGCCAAATCAACACTACAATAGGTTCACACAAATTAATAAAAAAAATAAAAACGACATGGATACAATGAATAGCATGAACATAGCTCTATGTAGCGGTCGATAGTTTTATAGATAACCTGAACCGCTCGTAGTTGTGTCGCTGACTACATTGTTTACCCTCACTTCTTCATCCTGTACAGCTCATCTGCCACTGAAGGTCAAGAATCAAGAATAACTTTGTTGATATGAATATAGCATACAACAAGTAGTTAGTACAGAGTGACCCAAGTTTATACAATACCGGCCTGACGGCCCTAAAAGTTTATTAAAAATGAGGGGTGATGGAGGGTAAAGGCATGAGAGTGAGGTTAGTGGAAGGGGTGATAGGTACATTTAACAGAAAGTTAGCCACTGAAGGTACGTGCGTCTGGTAAACGTGAAACTATTCTATAAAATCTGACGATTCCAACGAGCGGTGAACGATTACCGTGGGATGCACACAGACGGAGTTACAATTACTTAGTTACGGATTGGTTGCACGTGCAATCAGGGGAGTCCAGAGCAAAAGCATTAAAACATTACATTTTTCATGTCAAAATATGCAATTCACCAGTGAGAACTCCCAAGTGCAGTTTTTCGATCAAAAGCTAATATTGCATGTCTAAGACCTCCTTGTAATACTCAATGACCAAACACAAGTTATTTTAATTAGACGGGAAGAGGCCCAGGTTTATAGTAACTATAGTTTAATATAGTAAACTATAAACCGTAATATGGTTTATAATATAAACCTATTATATTATGTATTACATCGTCCCTATTATATATTATATTATATCATCCCCTTTAAGTCAAAACCACGACTGTGTCAAACATCGAAATTTGAGTTCGACATCGATTGCGGGGGTATTGACCTCCTTGGAAATGCTCTAGGGATTTCTAAGGATTTTTATAAGCACTTCTAATCAAATTTCGTTTTTTTGGCACATTCATGGTTTTGGCATTAAGGGGACGATATGGTTTATAGTAACAATCAACTGTTGATTGGTCGAGTACACTTTTTAAACTGACTTCATCGCTGATGTATCAGAACCAACCTAGCTCACGGAGATGTGCGTGACGTCAAGACGAAAGCAACTTGCGTCATCAACAAGTAACGACCGTCATCACACAAAATGAGTTTTTTTTTCACTTACGAGGTAGGTAGGGATGCAAATGAATAATCGATTAATCGGATAATCGATTGTTTGACACCGATTAATTGGTTGATTTCAATTTTTACATGCCGATTATTTTCATGAATTGATTACTACTACTGATTAATCGATATTATTACTGATTAATTGGTTTTCGAATAAATCAGGATTTGATGCATTCTATATGCTTCAAAAATGCTTTCAAAATCCAGATGTAGGTACCTATTCGAAAACCGATTAATCGGTAATAAAATCAATTAATACAAATTAAGACAAACTGTAGTTGTTATCTAGGAACGCGGTAGCGTTCCGCCCCGCCAAGCAAAGAAGTTGAGAAAACGAACGGTGCCGAGTGTATGTTTACCGGACGTCACGAAACGCGTTTTCGAGATATCCATATCTCGGTTCCTATTTGACCGATCAACTTGAAAATTAGTGCGGGTCTTCTTTGAGTGGATATTAGAAAGCCCTGAAAGTTTCAAATCGATAGGTCTAAAGGGAGCCGAGCTACATAACTTCAAAAACCCGGTTTTTCGGCCTTGTATAAAGGTCATGTATAGAGGTGGCACCTACTAGGGGTGCAACATCGGAACCAAATAATCGATGTCATGCGATCTGCGGATTTTTTAAAAATACATAGCATTTTCTTGGACCAATCGTAACATAGTGTATTGTAGTATGGAGGTCATAAATATATGAATTGATTAGGTGGGTTTTCTGTGTTTTGAGGACAAAAACTCTGCAAATTTTCGACACAACGGTTCATTATCTTCTTTGTACAGATAGAAGGGTGATCTGTACAAAGAAGATAATGAACCGTTGTGTCAAAAATTTGCAGAGTTTTTGTCCTCAGAACACAGAAAACCCACCTAATCAATTCATATATTTATGACCTGCATACTACAATACACTATGTTACGATTGGTCCAAGAAAATGTTATGTATTTTTAAAAAATTCGCAGATCGCATGACATCGATTATTTGGTTCCGATGTTGCACCCCTAGTAGGTGCCACCTCTATACATGACTTGGTATACATTGTATACCACCGTATACGATGTATTTTTTATTATCTTTGATTTACTACGATAATCCAGTACGTTCAAAGCACAGTCACGACGCACGCGATTGATCCATTTACACAACTAGAAACGCATTTCCTACCTCCAAACTCCCTCACTGTGCCACAACGCTGGAAAAATCTTTTTTCGGAATCTATAGGTAAATAGAATAATGAATCGGGCCAGGGGGTGAGTTTGTGGCTGCTGAAAGCTTTTGAAGAGGTTTCCCCGAAGGAGATGTATTATTTGCTGAAGGGAGGAAATGGAAAAGAACGATGGAAACGCGGGAGGGCGAAGAGGAGAAAAACTGCGTAGGGTTTAGGATTTCAACGCACAAATACTCGTACTTCCTCGAGAAAGCAGAAGTGATAATGTTGACAGAGACCCTTTCTCCTATTAGAATTCGATTTGCTTCACCGAGTAAGGGTTTAGATATGATCGATAACGATTTGCCGTCGCAAGAAAGCAGTTACATCGAAAAGAGTCAGATCTGAATGAACAAATTAAAGAGTGCGATTCACCATTTGTCACGGTACAAACGCTGACACGACACTGAATAATTTATCCGTTACAGTTTAAGACGCACAAACAGCTCTCATACTGATCACGACCAGAACATGGAACGAACAAACATCTCGTTGGAAGCTGTTGGTGATTATTATTACAACAGCGACGGTTTGGTCTTGGTCGTGAAAGTTGGTTGTTGTTTGTTCATTATTAACTTGGCGCATAACTCAGCTGCCCGTATTAACTACAGCGGCTTGAGATGTAGAGATAAATTGAGAGCTTTCCGACGAATGGTGAACAACGATCTTCGTGGGATGAAAATTAACGGTGTTACATTTCCCCAGCTAACGGGATTGGTTGTAAACGGAGGCCTCGCGAAGTTCGCCCGTAATTTAATTTAGTGCAAATACAATGAATAATTAGCAACAAATGACGTTTGCAATTATACACTTTCAAAGAGAAAACAAATGTTATTCATCAAGAGCATTCAGTAGTATCTGGACGTATCATAAACAAAATCAGGACAAAAAGGTCAGAACTGGATCACACTGCAATATTCACTCGGTTTCTTGTCTGTAAAATTGTTTAAATAATACCTTTTTGTAATAATACAAATTAAATTTTGATGATGAGCAATTGACTTGAAATGTTAAAAACTCTGCAAATTCTTGACACAACGGTTCATTATCTTCTTTGTACAGATCACCCTTCTGTCTAGATCACTAGGTCTAAATGTCTAGATCCTAAATGTTAGATTAATTATTATTATGAACTATCACTAATTAATAACTATTTTATCAAGTACCTAGTGAAAATTATTAGGTATAATTTATTGTTAGGTATTAATAATTTGTATTAAATACAAATTTTTTGTTCTGAGGTACGTTTCGTGCTACGGAAATGAAGGTAATTTCGAATGTTTGTTGGTAGGTACTTCTTTTATAGAAAAATTATTACCGGTACTTTATACCGGTGAATTATATCAGTACATTTTATTTGTAATTAATTATTCATCTCTATCATTCAGGTTCTGCACAAAGCAACCCAGGCGATTCCAACAGCCGGATATCGTATTAGTTAATCATAATTAATAATAATAAATATTAATCATAAAATTAATTAATTAAATATAGGTCAGAAATGGATGACATTTCAATATTCACTCGGTTTGTATGACATGGTATGAGTATGGTATGGTATATTATTGTATGTATGATTTTTTATAGTGCAGTATGGTATGATAGGAAAGAAATTCGGATGGTATGGTATGAGTACGGTGAGAATACGGTATGGTGCCGATTTGCTACACAGTCTGGTATAGACAGAATGGTGATTTGCACAAGGAAGATAATAAACCGTTGTGTCAAGAATTTGCAGAGTTTTTTATTCGATTTTCTGAATCTACGTATCTTGAAACGTAAACCAACAAATTTTGAGGGGGGGTTAAAAAAATTGTTCTTTGGGCGATTCCAATGGTTCATTATCGAAGATAATAAACCAAAATAGGTCAGAACTGGATGACAATCCAATATTCACTCGGTTTTTATGACATGGTATGAGTATGATATGGTATATTATTGTATGTATGATTTGGTATAGTACAGTATGGTATGATATGTAGGAAATTCGTATGGTATTTTGAATTTAATTTGATGATGAGCTAGAGTTTAACTAACAGTTCGTTAATTAGATTTGGGTGATCTGCTCAAAGAAGATAATAAACCGTTTTGTCAAGAATTTGCAGATGAGCTAGAGTTTAACTAACAGTTCGTTAATTAGATTTGGGTGATCTGCTCAAAGAAGATAATAAACCGTTGTGTCAAGAATTTGCAGAGTTTTAGAATTTGTTAAGACCATTCGGACCAGCGTTCGTCCATCATGAGGGCTTAAAGTTGGAGCAGATCACTCAAACAGATCAAGTAGATCAAAATTCGTCAATATGGGTGTGAATCATGCGGCAGCCTATCCGGTCAATTTTCATACTGGCTCAGCTGATTTGAATATTAGGCTTGAGCTGATATTTGGGTTTCCAAATATCGAGTTAATTAACAATAATAATTAATAGTCTTCATTAATAATTATCATTAACTAACAATAATCATTATAGTAATAATTAAAAATAATTTACACTACTATATCATAATAATAATAATTAATGATGATTCATAATAATTATAATTATTCTTCGATCATTTAGTGATCTGGACAGATGGGTGATCTGCACAAAAACAATAATAATAATAATAATAATAATAAACCGTTATGTCGGGAGTTTGCAAGGTTTTTTTTCTTGGCGATTCCAATGATTCCAAATTAAACAAAACGAAAGTTTTACTTTCAGCCTCCTTTGAAATTTTTAGGAGGACAAAATAACCACCTACTACGTAATAGGACGAAATGCCTTCCGAAGAATAATCAAAATAAACAAATTCGGGTTCGAGCTTTTTTAGAACGCTTGACCCAACTACGGATTTGAATCAAATTATTTTTCCACTCGTCTGATCGGAACGGTGACCGGATTTATTACCGAATAGATTCGCGGGAGAAAACAAAGGGGGCTCCAAATTGAAGTTGAGTCTCTTCATAAAGGAAGATGTTTAAACCTCTTTTGCGCACAATGGGTGGTTTATTTATATTGAATAACCGAACAGACTGCCGAGCGTTTATATTAAAGCCGTGCGAGCGAAATAAATGGTCGGGGAATGAGTTGAAAAACAAATCCTATTTTCCTTCACCTGACTAATTCCGTAGCGATTGGGAGCCAAGCTTTTTTTTCCCCTCTGTATATTGTTTGAGACCGAACTACATTTATATAAACTACAAACAAATATGAAATGGTCGTTCGATTCCACACGAGTATGTTTAGTACAAAATAATTTACTACAAATCTAGCTTAGTTTATCTTTTCGTTAGGGATTCAGAAGAGGACTACACACTTACTTGAGAAAAATAGGGTGAGGCGGAATGGGTCAATTCGGTCATTCGAGGTTCTAAGCTAAGGTTCTAGGCTGAAATATAGCCTCCACTCTACGCAGGCAAACAATACGTAAGTACTGTTTCCACTAGGGCATAATATAGTTGTTTTATAAGTCTCATGTTGATACCAGCTTATAGTGAGGGGTGGGGGGGGGGGAATACACTAACCGGTGGGATTGGGGGGTATGGAACTAGGAGGGGGGTCCGGGGGTCCAGCCAGCCATTTTTGGAGGCATCTTTACAATTTACAAACTCCTGAAAATAGTCGAGCAGGTTTCAGGAAGGTTGGGTTGGTGATGGGCAATGCGAATGAAGAATCGAACGAAAATATTCGTTGCATTCAACCCCCCTTGATACTTTCATCAAGGCTTCCTTCGCACTCGGAGAGAAAAATTTGTTTCTTCTCTTTTCGGGAAGGAAAACATTGATGTTGCGACGAATAACATCGGTAACATCGATGTCGATGTCCCATCCCTACTCCCAAAAACGTGACTCTTTTTGCCAGTTAGCTCGAGGCTAAAGCATGTCCCATGCTACAATATTTTACACGTTTTATCGATGCTTATTTACAGTTTTTAAGGATTCAGACTGATTAACTAATCGATGAGGTGATTGAGAAGGAAATAATTTTTGGCGTCCCCTCTCTCACTAGTACACTTGTAGTCCATATTGGCCTTTAAGCGTCAGACGAATCGCTTTCTTTCTCATTGATTAGTTTTGTCGGGAAGTGGTGGGGAGGATGATGGATTGGTAAAAGGGTCCCGTGACAAATTATACCGCACGCACCCGGCGCGTCGCATTATGCAGGGATTTCGGTATTCCGGTGCGGTGGCGGTTCAGAGATGACGTTTGGTGGTTCAAAAGCCGAAATCGAAGTAATTTTCGTGTCGGGAGAGCGGAATACGTGAGGCCAACATTGTGAGGACTCGGTCAATGTATAGAAGGCAAAATTGAAGGAAATTATTCTTAGTCCATCGAGAACTCGATTCACCTGAAAAACTTCTTTTTCATGGCCGATTGCAATGGTCCATCATCGTATAGTAGGATTCCTCATTCTACGGCTTTTTGTATTTTTCGAATCGAATATTCGTCTTGTCGAAAAGCCTCTTTATGCCGTATTGAAAGTCTATTCGAATTCAAATCAACCTTTTTTATTAGGTACATTTTTCGTGTCGATGACAAATAAAAAGTATTTATACCTTTGTCGTCGCACTGATTGTTTCACAAATATCTTCCATCTCTCGAACGGGCGATGTTTTCTCTTGACCTCATTCAATTGATTAAATTTCGGTAGAGATTGAGGGACCTCCATTGAACACTCCATCCTGTCCACTTGAAATGGACACCCTTTGAAGTCGAGGGAAACGTGCTAGCGATGGGGTTCAATGAAAAATGCCGTACAAGAGAAATTTCGTTCGTTGTAGAATAAGGTCGGGAAAAAGAGGGCGGCGAAGGGATTCCGTTGTTTATTATACAACGAGGGCGCCCTGAATAGGATGATGAAATGAGCGCATTAATATATCGCGGCCGGCCGGTAACGAGATCACAAATCACCGTCCTTTTTCAACAAAAGGATAATCAGCTCTTTTGGCGAAGGAACAAAAGGAGCTAAGGATCTTCGAGATAAAGAACCCTGGAATGTAGTGAATGAATATTAGGTTGCTACGTACAATTCTCCGTGAAGAGTACCTTTTTTCGGTTTCAGACCACCCTTAGCTACTGATCTCGAATGAATATTAGATATGGGTATTACAGTATCTCTGTAAATATCGTCTGTCGGTTTTGATCTCACAAAATAAGGAAAAACCACATATGTGGCAACTTCGGACTACCAACCTACAGACTGGAGAGTACATCTTTTCGATTGATTAATAATTGATCAATAATTGATTTCGAATGAATACCTATTAGTTATGGGTATTACAGTTTATCTGTTAATAAAATCTGTTGGTTTTGATCTCACAAAATAAGGAAAACCACATATTTGGCAGCTTCAGACTACCAACCTACAGACTGGTTGCAAAGAACCTGCCGTAAGATAAAATCTTATGAGCTTATCTTATATTATGAGTAGCTATATATACAGGAATATTGCGGGTAAGGATGACCAACACTAGTCGTTGTTATCATTCGGGTTATCATGATACATGATTAGGATCGTGTTCCACGATCGAAACGTCGTAATAAACCCGAATGATAACAACGACTAGTGTTGGTCATCCTTACCCGCAATCTACTGTTTCCTAGTCACAACAACCTCCACTATATACAGGAATATATGTAAATTATACTCCTAATAATTTAGTTCTGTACCACTCCTTACGCTAGCGCCCCAAGCGGATTGTTTAATGTGAACTTCTCTCTGTTGTCTTGACCGCAACCATGGTGGAAGGGGGAAGGTTATACTTTTGGTTTTGGGTGATTTTGTTTTGATTACCTCTTCCCTTCGTTTTATAATTTTGTTACTGCTACGGAACTCCTTTCGAGATTATATTGTTACTTTAATATAGAACCCGTAGAAAGGGACTTTTATTCAATTCTACTGTTTTAGGTAAGTTGAAATGTGTCTCTGGTTTAATATTGTATTTTCACTCTACTTCTGTTGTACCTACCTAACTCAATAAAATCTACTGTTTTAGCAATCGTCTAACTGTCCACTTTCTTCAGAATTACATATATATACAGGAACAGTATATATAAAGGAACCCAGTCGGTTCCAACAGCCGGATTTGGTAATGCAGTTAACGTACAGTATCTTGGATAATGAACCATTGGAATCGACCAAAGAAAAATTTTAGCCCCCCTCAAAAGTTTCAAGATATTTTACGATTCGGATTCGGAAAAACCGTCAGTACGCCGTCCGCGGCTCTTGGCCCAGTTAGCGTTGTGCTAAAATTACGAAATTTGGTTCACGGGTACACCCCCCCCCCCCCCCTCCTTCACGCTGGGGGTTCTAGATTTCACGATTATAATCTTCGGACTCAAATGAAATTTGTTGACGAGGAGATAATATAAATTCAAAATCTGCGTACTTTAATAGTAATAATCAATCTACCATTTAGTGATCTAGACAGAAGGGTGATCTGCACATAGAAGATAATAAATCGTTGTGTCAAGAATTTACAGAATTTTGCGATAAAACTGGTTTGTAGCGCTCTGTGGAAAATATTCAAGATTACGTTGGATTCGTAATGTTCGTGGAACGACGGTGGGAGCGGCGAACAGGGAGGGGAGTCGTGAAGGCCTCTTTCTACCCCACTTCTACGTCCACCCACATCTGCCCGCTTTCCTCTTTCTCACCCACTTTCCCATTCACCCAAAATTTAAATTTAAGCGGATGTTGCGGGGGGGGGGGTGGAGGGAGGAGAGAGGGATAGCGTAAAGATTAAGAGACAACCCCCGCCTCCCCTAGCAACCACCCACACCCGCCCGATTTCCTCTTTCTCACCCACCCCCACATACACATTCACCCAAAATTTAAATTTAAACGGATGTTATGGTGGGAGGGGGGGAGAGAGAGAGCGTATGGATTAAGAGACAAGTCCCGCCTTCCCCTCATCAACCACCCACACCCGCCCGCTTTCCTCTTTCCCACCCACTCACAATTCCAATTAATGTCGACAGACCTTAATAATACACATTAAGCCCCCCCCCCCCCCCCACCATCCTTCCCATGCCACCTATCCATTGATATCCATTGATAAATAATATTAAATAATAATTTGATCTATAGATTAGGTAACAATTTTCATTTACATTACAAGCCCACAAAGTGGTCCTTTACAGCTGCGTATTGCGCAAAATGAATGTTTCACTCATAATTCATAACAAAAATGTATAGGCCATGCCTGAGCGAGTTACGCCTATTTAAACCATTTGTTCGCCCATTCCTCCAATCCCGGATATTGTATGCAGATCAGTGTGATGTACACAGAAAGATGATCTGTACAAAGAAGATAATAAACCGTTGTGTCAAGAATTTGCAGATTTTTTTTTTTTTTTTTTTTTTTTTCATATAACGCGTATTTACCCCTGTACGGTCTGTATTCCGGACGCATGAGAGCGCTAACTTCAGAGGTGTCATTGGTCTCGTATTTGGTCGTACTCGTAGCAACGTTTGAAAAAACCGCCCCCTCACTTTTCAACATTTTTGTTAAATTGGACCCATCTAATGGCACAAGTACAGGCTTTACTGGCATGTGTGACAGTTTTATGGAGAAACTATTCCCGCTCGTAATACATCCCCAACTTCTCTAGTGCGTGATAAGATTTTATGAATTCGGAAAAATAGTCCGTTGAATGTGTACTCATATTATCCTTGATAAAAATACTTCAAGTGAGTATAAATATTCTAGAAAAATGGCTTTCACGGATATTTTCTTCGGGTTATTTGCTGTGAGGGCGAAGAGTAATATCGTTTATATGACCTGAGGGCCGTACTTTAGAGCGTCATATTAGAAATGCGGGAGAGAAACCGAGTTCAATAAAGTAGCGCGAAACGGAAGATGAGCTCCGAAAAGGGGTGGGAAACCGAGAGGGAAATGAAGTGTTCATATGAAAGCGAACTCTTGTGTACAAGGAAGTAGTTACTAAAACACTGGAGGGGATAACTCTGAATTGCATTACGGGGGTAGCGATATTGACAAGGCTTTTCATCATTCCCTGCGATGTTGAAAGGGAGCGAAGGATGAGGGCTGCCGCCTTGCGAGGAAGACGGTGGAGTCGGTTTGAGGGGGTCCACGTGACTTGACGGAATTAATAAACAACTCGAGAATTGAGCGGGATTCGGTTCCCTTTGATAACAAATACTCGTCTGGGATCCATTGACTGGAAACGGTTAAGAGTGACGTCACATTCTGGGCTTCATTAGAGACAACGTTGCTATCGCGAGGGGTCGATTAAAAACCGCCCCTCAGGATTATGACGGCAGATGAGCATTTTTGCGCACCAACCAATACAAACTAAATCACCTGCTAGTTGGTGGTCGACTTAATATTTTACCTTGTCTCAATCTCAAAATTCACTTATGTACTTCAATTGTCTCTGAAAATCATTGTTCATGCAACCAACTTGAACGTGTGTCGTCACATAAATATTCCGGTGTCATACTTGATAATAACATAAAATGTCTAATACATACAGTCTAAATTAGGAAAATTTGGAGCCATATTCCATCTACGATACAACCTTCTTCATAAAACTTCATAAAAATATAGAGGTAGGTAGTCTAAATGTTACACTCTATGAAATAATCATTGTATTGTAAATAAGGCCTTTGGCCGGTGGTGATGTCATAGCTTTAAGATCCAATACCGTACTGTACATAATGTCTGTCAACTCAAAATTCAAAACTTGGCAGAAATTAGCCTCATAGTTTTACTGAACCCTCAACTGTAGTCAACTTACTGCTACTCTTTATAAAAACGCGATAAGACTTCAACTAATTAAACGGCGGAAAAAAACTCGCAAATTAATCGATTTATAATCGATTAATTGCAGTTGAGGCGATTTTAAAATTTCCAGCTTCCTTTTGGGATTGTTTGTTTAGGCAAAATGCCTCAACTTGCGCGTGAGGCAGTCACCTTAACGTAAGCAACTCAATCAAACGGATGTTTTGTTAGGAAATTTTGATGGACTGCCTCAACCAAAATCTGAAGCCAAAATAATGTAAATGTTTGAAAGTAAAACGCCTCCTCTCAATATTTTGGTGAGTTGAGGCGTTTTACCTTAATAAGGTAAAAACTTAGGTATTTATTTTCAAAATTGCGAAAATGAATAAGTTTTGAGGCATTTTCATCCTAGAGTTAAAGCGTCCTACCTTAGCAGCCTGTCGTTTAGGCGTTTTACCCTAATATTGACCAATTTTCTTATGTTTATGGTCGGAATTTCCCCCACTTCTGGTTTGAATTTTGAAATTTGGACTTCACCATCGAAAAGGTCAGGTCCAAAATAAGGAGGTTCCGTAAAAACTCCATTTTCGTAAACATGGGACTTGAGGCGTTTTTATTTAAGAGGGCGGTGTTCAAGTAGGCCAAATGTAGGTAGGTGTCACGATGAAACCTAATATTATACGACCACGAGGACAATAATTAATATTCATCTTCAATAAACTTCCCAACGTGCGCAAACATTATACGAATATACAAACCTGTCCGTGGACCGCAGCCCGAAGAATTTATTGTTCATTTAATCATGGAAAGAGGCATTCGCCGTACCATCTCTGCCCCAAGTAAACAGCCGACGATTCCATATTTATTATTTACTTTCGGGTAGGAGATTTGTGGCGGCAAATACGTGTCTCTGAGCAACCCCTTTTGTGACAACTAGTAACAAATCACTGCTAAAAATTTGAAATATTTAGGGTTTCGTTCGTACCTAACCAAAGCTACATTAGCAATATGAGCCTCTATTGTAAATATTTATGGTTCGATATCATGTGTGACGTAAAAATGATTCATTATAGCAATCCGTCAGTAACAGGGGTATTGTTTTGTTACAGACGATGGTTTAATCACCGAAACCGGTCTAACAGTGTACTCATACTTGAGTAAAAATAGACGATATTTTCCAATATTCTTGTTTTTCCTGAAAATGAACGTTCTACGACAATATCTGATAGTGAGAAAGTATCCATTTTTATTCTGCCTGACACATAATGAGGGCATGTACATGTACTTCCTGTGTACTCTGTTCAAAAAATAGTGCAAATCGGACAATTTCCATCAGTTGGTTGGATTCCCAAGTTCTTGAAAATACTCTGTCGGGATGCCGTTCGCAGCTTACACACATTCCTGTTGGTTAGAGGTCAAAACTGGTCACAAAAATGGGGTCTGAAGTATTGACGAAGGGAGACAGTAAGAAACTCGATTCTATTTTCCAACTGTCTCTTTTCTTCAGTAGGCACCAGGTATACCTGGGTATCTACTGATGGAGTTGTAGTTCAATATTTTGGAAACCAATCAGCCCATTTCACCGTACTGGATAATTTTTTTTTTTTTTTTTTTTCTTTCAAATGATTTATTGCACCAAGTAACAACTTATTAGCAACATATTTTTGACATATATGTGAATTGGTTGTAGTACAACTTAGATACTTAACTAAGCCGCTTATAGTTTTGAAAGTTAGGAGTGCAATTTTGTGCACTTAAACCGATCACTGATTTCACTGAACGGACTTATCGCGAGAACACCTTCACTCACTTCCACAGGTCATGAGGCTTCTTTCTCTTGAGACGTCTGAGTAGGTCGTCAACGTCGAGCAGCTGGACAGCTTCTTCATTGACGTGTACTTGTAACCGCTTGTGATGGGCTATGGCTTGAACCTTGATGACTTCATTGACAGTTGGTATGCGAAGTTCTTTGTGTAGCCGGACATTTCTGGTGTACCGGTAGGCGTCCACACAACATCTCAGCACATTGTTTTGGAAACGTTGGATAATATCGCGGTTACTTTGAGCGGTGCAGCCCCACAACTGCACTCCGTAAGTCCAGACAGGCTTGAGGACTTGATTGTACAGGGTTAATTTGTTCTGGATCGACATTTTTGAGCGTCGGCCCATTAACCAGTACATTTTCCTGAACTTAAGCACCAGTTCTTCTTTTTTCTTCTTGACATGCGCCTTCCAGCGCAATTTAGCATCCAGGGTCATGCCCAGGTATTTAGCTTCATTGGCGTGCGGTATAGTCTTGCCGTTGAGATGAAGGGGGAAATAGTCGAGCTTACGATTGGTAAAGTCGACATGAACTGATTTCGCTTCATTCATCTTGATCCTCCATTTTGATGTCCATTCTTGGAGTTTCTTAATAGATCTTCTGAGCTTGGGAATCGTCACGTGATTTGTTTCACCAACTGCAAGGACGTACTGGATAATGGCTGTGATTACATTAGATTAGATAGTATCAGGGGCTCATGATGGGACCGATCCCCAAACACCGCCCTGAAACCTGGGCTTATTGGGCGAATTGTTGCCAATCTGTAGGCTCTGGGTCAAGTCAAGCTTCAAGTGCTGGACACTCAAAGAGGAGATGAGGCACAGTTTGAGAGCCTTGTATATATGCCTACAATATATATTATATTATTGATATTTCTTTTTGGTAGAAATTATAGCTATTGGCCATTGGGCCGTTTTTTTCATTTTTGAAAATTATTAGAACCATCGGACTGGAGACTCCTGGTTGAGGAAGGGAATTTTGTGGAGCTTGAAATATATATTATATATGTCAAGCTCCACCAAATGCCCTTCCTCAACCACCAAATGCGTTGATCTCACATAGCGAATTATTCACTTCAAGGCCACTTCATGTGAGAAATTAGAAAGCCTCAGTCATCGAAACCCCTCTTTTTCTACTAGGATATGAACATCAGGCAAACTATTTCGTGTATTTACGGGACTCACATGGACATTAAACCCACAATAGTAATCTATACAGAATATTTCATCTCACCACGTAGTGGATACCTACCCTTTTTATACTCGAGTTTTAACAACGCACCCACTTAAGCCCGTTTCTCCAGTTCCTTGATTATAACATCTAAATGATTACTCGAATTGATTAAAAATAAATTGAAGAGGAAGAGATGCCTCCCGATTTCGCTCCGGCTGGAAACTTCTTATAAATCCGAATTGAAAAAAAAAAAAAAAAAACTTAATATCGGAGGAAGTGGTTTCGGGTCTTTATTACCACTTGAGTTCCCCCACCCTCGAGAGACCAGCCGTTGCCGGAGTATGGAAACGGTTATCAATCTTCCCGAGGAAGGAAGATTTAGGGAGAGAAATGATCTTATTCGCTCCTTTGCTTAATTTTTTTTCTCCTCCCTTTTCAGAGATCCTGAGAGAGTCTTCAATCGATGAGTCGGTGTTTGAATTTAACGTTTATTTGGGAGGTTGCCAGAATCAACCATAAGAGATACGAGAAATTATGCAGGATGCCTCAGAATATGGTGTAAAAAAATAAGATGAATGAATGTTATGTTGACATGAATACATGGGAAATATGAACACACAAATATGAAATTAAATTGAATGCTGTCAGGTAGATGATGAAAAGGATTGAGATTTGGTGGTTGGAAATGGTCGAGGACTTGTTCTTGTCACACTGTGATGGTATTTGTCACCATTTCGGCACTAACTCCCCGTCGTCCTGAGTGAATTTGGTGGCATGCGAAAGAGTGGTCGCATTGGACCTACCTACTGTTTGTAACATTTTTTTATGGTTGTTCCTATTAAATAGAAATTTTCTTTTCACCCCTAGTTCATTTATGTACAACCCTGGCATATAATTTATTAATTACATACATTACATACCATTTAATGGTTCAAAACTTTTGTCGATTATAATAGGGAAATCAAGATTTTTCGTTGAAATTTCGCTGCAACTTACGGCACTTTCAAGAAAATATATCATGTCATGATATATTTTCTTGTCTGGAATTTAATGCTGTACAAGTTTCGTGGTGACGATTTTCCGCTAAAATAAACGAGTGAAGATCTAGATGACAAAAATATACCAAACTCTGCAAATTCTTGACACAACGGTTCATTATCTTCTTTGTACAGATCACCCTTCTGTCTAGATCACTAGGTCTAAATGTCTAGATCCTAAATGTTAGATTAATTATTATTATGAATTATCACTAATTACTAACAATTTTATCAAGTACGTAGTGAAAATTATTATAATTTATTGTTAGGTATTAATAATTCGTATTATTATTAATAATAATTATTATTAATTATGATCAATTAATACGATATAATTCTGGGGTTCTTAATACTACGTCAGTAATAATTTTTCTATAAAAGAAGTACCTACCAACAAACATTCGAAATTACCTTCATTTCCGTAGCACGACACGCACCTCAGAACAACAAACTCGACATCACTTGAGCCATATGATGTTCCAAAGAGCTTGTTAGTATGAAAATGGACCTGTATTTCAACAATTTGATTCACGATCGTGTTGTGAGGCACAATCTTTGAGCCGTCATTGTGAACGAACGGCTGGTCGTACAAAGCTGCGGATGGTCTCAAAAAATTCTACGGAACAAACTCTATCTAAATATGAAATAAAAAACATACCGTTCCATATGAATTTTCCGAGATATGAGATTTTCAAATTTTCAAAATTCGTTTTGAACCCCTTCCCCTTGACCTAGGGTTATGAAAAGTTTCGAGGACCATTGTGGGGTTGGTCGAAACCCATAAAAAAAATTTCGTAATTTTAACTCAACGCTAACTGGGCAAAGTGGCGCGGACGGCGTACGGCGTACGGCGGACGGACGGATTTTGGTTTATAAACCATTTTTATGGGTTAAGATAAATCTTCGATAATGAACCATTGGAATCGCCCAAAGAAAAAATTTTTTTAACCCCCCCTCAAAATTTGTTGGTTTACGTTTCAAGATACACGTGTAGATTCAGAAAATCGAATAAAAAAAAATCCGTCCGTCCGCCGTACGCCGTCCGCGCCACTTTGCCCAGTTAGCGTTGAGTTAAAATTACGAAATTTTTTTTATGGGTTTCGACCAGCCCCACAATGGTCCTCGAAACTTTTCATAACCCTAGGTCAAGGGAAGGGGTTCAAAACAAATTTTGAAATTTTGAAAATTTCATATCTCGAAAAATTCATATGGAACGGTATGTTTTTTATTTCATAGAGTTTTTTATTTAGATAGAGTTTGTTCCGTAGAATTTTTTAAGACCATCCGCAGCTCTGTACGACCAGCCTCAAAGATTGTGCCTCACAACACGATCGTGAATAAACTGTTGAAATACAGGTCCATTTTCATACTAAGAAGCTCTTTGGAACATCATATGTCGAGTTTGTTGTTCTGAGGTGCATTTCGTGCTACGGAAATGAAGGTAATTTCGAATGTTTGTTGGTAGGTACTTCTTTTATAGAAAAATTATTACCGACGTAGTATTAAAAACCCCAGAATTATATCGTATTAATTAATCATAATTAATAATAATTATTATTAATAATAAATACGAATGATTAATACCTACCTAACAATAAATTATAATAATTTTCACTAGGTACTTGATAAAATTATTAATAATTAGTGATAATTCATAATAATAATTAATCTAACATTTAGGATCTAGACATTTAGACCTAGTGATCTAGACAGAAGGGTGATCTGTACAAAGAAGATAATGAACCGTTGTGTCAAGAATTTGCAGAGTTTTTTTTAATTCGATTTTCTGAATCTACGTATCTTGAAACGTAAACCAACAAATTTTGAGGGGGGGTTAAAAAAATTTTTTCTTTGGGCGATTCCAATGGTTCATTATCGAAGATAATAAACCAAAAAACATGTTACTACTTTTCCGGAGCCGGTAGCAAGAAAACGGTCCAGTTTTTCATAAAAAATGTATACCCGTAAATAGATAAGGACCACCCTGTATGACCATACTTGTAGCAAATGTTATAAGCTTTCACCTACTGGAAAATGTTTCACAGTAGCGCACCGTTTTCGAGTTATACGCGAAAATCTGAAAAATGGGACCTTTTAAACCACCACCAAACCCCACCAGTTGGAGGGACTTTATGTTTTCTTTTCATGTAGGGAACCCCCTACATATTTCTGAAAACGTTGGAACTAGTATTTTTAGTTCCTCTATTTTTCCTACGAGTATTTTGACTGGACTATCAGTACCTACCACAATTGATGAATATGAGAATGATGAACCTGGAGGTATGTTCGGTCACCACGCCTTCGCACGAGTTGTGCTTCCCCCGTCACACGGCGACACGCTTCGCGAAAAGGTAAATTGGAAGGGACGATACGACGAACCCTCCGAGAACTGTTCCGTTGCAGGGTTGGAAGACTCGTAACAAACAGTCTTTAATTAGGGAATTCAGGAGCGACCCCTGGGTCGACTGATCCTCCCCTCGGAGGGACCTCCCAATATCAGCGACCCTCTCGAAATCCTACCTGGGACCAGCATCGCCCTGATCGGCCTCGACATCCAGATGAAACTAAAGCCGTTTATTGATTTAAGTTCATCATGTCGCTCACCTCAATCATCTTTTCTCTCGGTCTACTCCATCACTATCTCGCTTGCATTGAACACAAGTGGCGTAAGTCCAAATCTGAAGTGTTGAGAAAATCGAGGTAGAAGTTTAGCCAAATCTTGAATGCTCCAATTTGATGCTCAAAACTCCCGAGAGAGGATTATTTTTCCAATCCCACATGAAATTCAAATGTTATTCATATCCAGTCGGTTGACTCAGTAAAAATTTTAATTTGGAGTTTCTAAAATTTATTTCTACAAATTCATAGTGACTCAAGTGTACCTAAATAGAACTTTAATAACAGCGAAACACAGATATAAGACAGAACGGCAGACTTATCAAAGGTAATGTGCATTTCCTCACATCATTTCGTCGGCGTACCTACAAGGAAAACCCACTAAATTCTCCATTCTTGCCCAAAATTCTCCATTCTTGCTTCATTTAGGCCTCTTTGGATGCTCTCCAAGGTTTAAACTGGTCCCCAACCCCATAAACATTACACAATCTGTAACAAAGGAGAATGTTTATGGAGTTTGGGACCAGTTTAAACCTCGGAGAGCATCCAAAGAGGCCTAAATGAAGCTAAATCTCATTATGTGCAAAAATGAACTAGGTAATTGGGTTTTCCTTGTACGCCGACGATTTATATGTTTAATAACGTAAAGACATTGAAATTTTGTTAAATGAGTCTCGCTACAACTAGCAAAGAACAATAGGTAGACGGGCGAAAACAGGTTAACGGACGAAAACTCGTGATCGTCCTAATAACTTAGGTAACTATTGTTAATTAATCAAAGTCCATGAAGGACTGAGTCTAGTTTATACCCAGTAAATAGGAAATCAATACCATGGTTGGCAGGGTATTGTCATCTGTACTTAGTCATCTTTTTACTCAAATTTCAATTACGAGGACCGCTGCTTTGGGGAAATACAGTGAAAGGCCACTTCCTGCATTTTGAGCTCATTATTCGTTTCCCCAAACTCAACATTTCTGTGCTAGAGTGTTTCCCCAAAATAATTTGGTCTTTTTGTGAACATCCTGGTGAGCATTTGAGATGGATTTATTCTGAAGCAAACTTTGAAGGACTTCTATTTTTCTTTGCGATTGCGACCTGCTCAGGATGAGCAGGTACTGGGGTGTATTGTTGAAAATTACTGAACCGCTTCCTCGTTTATGTTACTCTTACTATTACTGAAATAATTTCCTGATAAGATGTTTCGTAAAAAAAATCGATCGGAGTTGTCACGCTTAACTCTCACCACTGAAATGTTGATAATATTTAAATTTTCCACCCGAGAATCAACGTTAAAATGGCAATTTACAAGTTTTTCTCCATGTGCCATCTCATGATTTTTCAATGATATTGACATTTTATGTCTTTACTCTGGCA
This sequence comes from Stenodema calcarata, assembly GCA_963920205.1. Taxonomy (NCBI): domain Eukaryota; kingdom Metazoa; phylum Arthropoda; class Insecta; order Hemiptera; family Miridae; genus Stenodema; species Stenodema calcarata. The sequence goes on along the minus strand of OY986061.1, from coordinate 22,976,530 downwards.
CATAACTCGAAAAACGTTACACAAAAGCGTTACACGAAATCGTCACGAAAATTTCTGATGATTTTCGCTTACAACCGATTCATTGCTGCGGAACTTTATCTTCGCCAGTTATCGTACAAAAATCGTTCACCACTCGTTGGATAGTGCGGAGTGCGTGGCCGACAAGCTGCGGTATGAGCGTGATTGTTTAAATAATTGTTTACACACAGGTGATCATTCTCAATAATTTATATTGTCTATACGAAAGCTTCATAATTTATGATGAACCATACAATTAAGTATAACAACTTCGCTACTGGGGTAGGTGATGTAGCATTGTTCGAAGGTTCTTGAATCACTTCTTTAAAGACATAAAATGTCCCAATGTGTTGCAGATTCGTATGCAAGCATTTAATTCTCGACTGTATCAACAACAGGATGGAGTTGACATTCTTGTGACATTTTCATGTCTTTGCTTTGGCACATAAACTGAAACGGGAAAAATTTGTTTCCTTGATTCACCCTTTCCCTCAGATCACGTCAGAACACAAGCGACAGGCGGGCCACTACGTCAGACGCACCTATGGCGCACAAGCGTATGACGTCAGACGGCTGGCAGGAGGCCAACTAGTACGTCAAAGCCCACGACGCACGAGCGTATGACGTCAGACGGCTAGCAGGAGGCCAACTAGTACGTCAAAGCCTATGCCGTAAGAGCGTATGACGTCAGACGGCTGGCGGGAGGCCAACTAGTACGTCACAGCCTATGACGTCAGAGGGCTGGCTGGCTAGGTGATCGGGTTTTAATAAGCCTCTGGAATTCCGCGCCTTCATTTTGCATTCATTTACATCTTCACGTCTTCTTGTCGCTAATTTTGCATTCATTTACATCTTCACATCTTCTTTTCGCTCATTTTATTTGTAAATAACTCGAAAATTACAACGTTGCGGGTGGCTCAAGTTGATTATCACCGAACTCTGAAATGGATGAGTTCCAACCAGTTGAAATTCTGATTTTATCTGATGAATGACGGAGGGTTAGACGTGACGGTTCTCCCTCGGGATTTTGACAGGGGATAGCACACAGTAACAACGGTTACTGTGTTACTTTGTTACCGTGTGCTATCCCCTGTCAAAATCCCCTATGTGACATTTACTTCATCTCATCATATGTCCACATGAATAGGGCCCAGTTCCTGGGCGGAAACGTCGTGTAATAAAGACATTCACAACCAACGACTAGTATTTGGTCATTCAACGCATCCATAATATATTATATGCTTCACATATTATGAAGTTTGTAATGGAGTATAATGCTGGTAATATAGTAATAAAGTATAGTTATATGGTATAATAACAAGGTATAATTACAGTTTTCAGTTAAGTAATTACATTTCTGATTCCTTCTGTTGTATCTTGATATTCGATTTGAATTAGCCGCTCGCGGTAATGGCCTAGTCCCGACTGGTGCCACTAGGCACCGCTATCTGTCACGTTATCAGATAGGAAGAAATACAGAAGATACTGTTTTTTTTCCAAGTCTTACTTGAATGTGCTCTCCCAGTTTCCCCGGTTTAATTATATTTATTAGCCTTCTATTCTTCTCAATTTGAGAATAAAACACTGGCGACGAGTTTTTTTACGATCCCGCGATCATAACCGGCGTTTACAACGGCTTCCGTTCTCACGCAATTCCCGTTTTTCGGCTGCGATAACGACGCCTTTTCCGAGCTTTTAGCTGCCGCCAACATGCCCGATTTCGTCGTGCCTCCACAGCTACCGGCCCCGACACTTTTCAAAATCGGACAGGGTTCATGGAAGATTTTCTTCAAAAGGATGGTGAATACCTTCATCACGTACTCCGTCACAGACGCGAAAATCAAGAAATCGTATTTGATTGCTTCGTTGGGCGATTGTGTTTACAATTTGCTGTGCAGTTTGTGCATTCCCAAAGAGCCGGACGATGATTCTTTTTCATTCGATGACCTAACCAAAAAACTGAATGGTCATTTCAAGCCAGTTACACCAGCATTTGCGGCCCGGCAATCATTTTATCACGCCAGACAGACGGAGAGCGAGGATGTGACGACATTTTCGGCTCGCGTACGTTCTTTAGCCTCGGACTGTTCGTTTGGAAACGAATTGGACATTGTAATCCGTGATGTATTCATAATGGGACTTCGAAATAAATCGATCAAGGACAGATTATTTGAAGAGGACCCCTCGAGGACAGAACTCACCCTTGCGAAAGCTATGGAAATAGCTATCTCCAAAGAGGCTTCGGGTAAAAGCACTTCTGAACCGGAAGGGAAGGTGAAAATTGAGTCTGATGAGCTGTCATTCATGCGAGGTAAGCGTAGAAATAACCGTAAGCCCCCAAACCGTCCCAAATGTTCCCATTGTGGATGGAAATCGCACGAGTCTGCGGATTGCAAATTTAAAAGTGCTACTTGTGACCGCTGTAAAACCATTGGGCACATCGCAAGTGCACCTGCATGTCCGAGGAAAGCTAAACATAAGCCGCAAAATAAGCGGTCGAGTGGACATAAGTCACACAATCATAAATTTTTGGCTCAGGACGATGACAACACTTCTAACGAGGGTGATAGGGACATTGAACTTCAAGATTCATTCTTTTGTCTGCTGACGGAACCAAAACGCGATGACGTCACCAGGCCCGACCCGTTTTTTGTCAAATTAGAAGTGGCTGGCCATACAGATAAGTATGAAATCGACACAGGCTCTACCCATAACGTGTTCTCCCATGATTTTTACCAAGAACGTTTTCACAATTTCCCGTTATCTAAAAATGACATCAAATTATCTGACTATGTGGGATATAAAATCAGCCCTTACGGAAAAGTAACTTTGCCCGTCAAACACGTTAATTATTCAGGTAATATGGATTTTTATGTCATAGATGGTGGTGGACCTCCCTTGATTGGGCGACACGGATTATTTCTTTTGAAAGATAACTCCTGGTTAAATGGAATTTTGTCATACCAAGAAACGGTAAAGTTTCCTGACGCCCCTCCAGACGTTCTGAATATACTCCAGGATTATCCAAAAGTTTTTTCAGAAGAAAAGGGTACGTACCCTCATGAAAAAGTTTCTTTGAAATTAAAAAAGGGGGCCCACCCCGTGTTTTTGAAAGCGCGCACCTTGCCGATAGCCCTCAAAGACAAGGTGGAAGAGGAGATCACCAGATTGGTAAAGGCTAAAATTTTAGAACCAGTCGACCACAGTGCTTGGGGTACACCAATAGTTCCGGTTTTAAAACCGAATGGCAAAATTCGCATCTGTGGGGATTTCAGATTGACCTTGAACCCGCAGTTGGAATCCACTGGTCACAGTTTACCCCGGGTGGATCATCTGTGCGCCAATTTTGGTGGGTCAACCGTATTTTCACGAATAGATCTGGTCGACGCTTATCAACAATTATCCTTGTCTGAGTCTTCTAAAGCCTTGACTACCATAAACACCCACATGGGATTATTTCGTTACACGAGATTGTGCTTTGGTGTGGCTTCAGCACCCCACGTTTTCCAGAAAGTGATGACGTCATTGTTTCGTGACGTAAAAGGTGTTGGATCTCTATTAGACGATATTTATGTTTCAGGCAGAACCAGAAAAGAACATAATGAGAGATTACGGCAAGTCTTGAAAATTTTGGATGCAGCTAACCTAAGGGCCAAAAGAGAAAAGTGCGTCTTCGCTCAACCTTCGATCCAATACCTAGGACATTGGTTTGACAAGGACGGATGTCACATGACGGACGAACACATCAAAAGCATCGTCGACGCCCCTCCTCCGACCAACACAGCGACACTCAAGTCTTTCCTGGGTATGGTCACATTTTATATAAAATTTGTGAAGAAGGCAGCGGATGTACTACAACCGCTTTACGCTTTATTGAAGAAAGGCACTAAGTGGAGTTGGTCAGAAAATTGTCAAAAATCTTTTGATAAGATAAAGGAAGTCTTGACGACAAAACCAGTCCTCACACACTTCGACCCAAAGCGTCCTCTGTGTTTAACTGTCGATGCGTCATCAAAATCGGTTGGTGCAGTATTATCACACATATTTACAGACGGTAACAGACCGATAGCTTATGCTTCACAGATCCTCTCAGAATCCCAAAAATCGTTCCCGTCGATTGAAAGAGAAGCATACGCCATCTATTATGGCATCATGAAATTCAAAGATTTTCTATATGGCAGAACATTTGAGCTGGTAACCGACCATCGACCTCTACTCTACATTTTTGGAGACAAGAAGGGTTTACCAATCTATGCGGCCAACAGAATCCAGCGTTGGGCCTATATGATTTCAAATTTTGATTATAAGCTCAAATGTGTCCGTTCCGAGGGAAATTGTGCCGACTATTTGTCAAGAATTGAATGGAATTTCAAGAATTCACATTCTGATCCTTTGGAAAGAGTTTCATATCTGAACTACATCAATGAATCGTGTGATTTTCGACTCGATTGGCGGGGAATCCAGAAAGAAACACGAAAAGACCCCGAACTTTCAAAATTAGTTTGTCTGCTCATGAATGGTCAAGAGATCCCTAATGAAGAGCCATTCATACCATTCAAAAGAAGACAAGTGGAGTTGACGGTAGACAAAGCATGTGTCATGTGGGGATACCGCATAGTCATACCGAAAGTTTATCGTGAATCAGTCCTCAGGAAACTTCATGAAAACCATTTTGGAGTAACCAAAATGAAGGCCTATGCCCGTTCGTTCTTTTGGTGGCCTTCAATGGACGCAGAAATCGAAAAACTGGCGTCCGACTGTGAAATTTGCCGACAATTTCGAAGCAACCCCCCAAAATCAGTTCTAAAACCATGGCACACCCCCAAAACCGTGTGGACCAGAATACACATCGATTTTTTGGGCCCGGTGAAGAATCAGTACTACTGTTTTGTCGTGCAAGACTCCACTTCGAAGTGGATTGAAAATTTTTTCGTCACAGCCCAGACGGCCAGCGTAGCAATTGAAAAACTGAGAGAAACCTTTGCACGATTTGGGTTTCCCCGCGTCATCTCATCGGATGGTGCCAAATGCTTCACAGGTACTGAATTTAAAAATTTTTTACAGTCGAACGGAATCCTACACCTGTCTGGCCCACCTTTCCATCCACAATCAAATGGTTGTGCTGAGAGCGCGGTAAAAATAGTCAAATCCTGCCTCAAAAAGTCCTTGGCTGATAAAACCCGAAAAATTTCACTGTCAGCTGCAGTAAATAATTATCTCTTCCAGTACCGAAACACCGTTCACGCCACAATCGGAGAAACTCCGGCAAACATGCTCCTCAAGATGAAGCCGTTCACTTCATTCGACAGGCTGTTGCCTTCGACCGAAGATGTAATTATACGGAAACAAATTTCTATGGTGCAGCAGGGGGGACGTAGAAATTTGAATCTAATTCCGGAAGATGAAGTTTGGGTGAAGGATTACCGAAACGATCGTCAGACGTGGACAAAAGGAAAAGTAGTCGACGTTGTGGGAAACCAAACGTTCCTCATCAAGACGGTTGATGAACAACTGTGGCGCCGTCATTCCGACCAAATTTGGCCCGGAACACCTATAAAAGCGAATCCTGTTCAGGAACTCGAAGAACCTACACCGGAGCAAAATCCTGAGGTTTTTTCTGAAGAACCACTGATCCAAAGTGTATCGTCTCAACCTGAACCATCGCTCCTATTAAACCCGTCCGTTACGCCTCCGGAAACAACAACTCCAGCGACACTCCAGACGCCCCCAAAACCTGCAACCCCGGTATCGGGAGAGGGAACTCCTCTACGCAGATCGAAGAGGTCTGTCAGGAAGCCAGTAAGGTTCCAATGAAGAAGACTGAAATTGATTTTCCCCCTTATTCGAAGATGAAGATTCCTTAAACAAAGAGACTGAACTTTATTGAAGCATTACTGTATGCAACATGATTTGTTTTCCTACTTGTATTTTTTTTGAAAAGATTTGAAATATTTTTTATTATCTTGAATTCTTGAATTGAGTCAATTTAAATTTTGATCTTTCTATTCAATGCCAATGTTGAGCTAGACTAATGATTGTTCCTAGTCAAGTATCATTTTCATTTACAACTTCCTTTAAATTTGTTTTCAATTTAATTTTCCAAATCTTTTTGGCGGAGAGATGTTGTATCTTGATATTCGATTTGAATTAGCCGCTCGCGGTAATGGCCTAGTCCCGACTGGTGCCACTAGGCACCGCTATCTGTCACGTTATCAGATAGGAAGAAATACAGAAGATACTGTTTTTTTTCCAAGTCTTACTTGAATGTGCTCTCCCAGTTTCCCCGGTTTAATTATATTTATTAGCCTTCTATTCTTCTCAATTTGAGAATAAAACACCTTCTCTAACCTATTTATTTTTTATGAGTATTTTTTTTTTCTGATTGACAAAGTTCCTCTTCATGGCGGATTTGATTTTGGAAGAGCTCATTCTTCAGTTCTTCCGCCTTCACTCATGCTCCATGAATTGTTGGTTTTGTTTGGTGCGAACCTCGAAGTCATCCATGCTGGATTTCTTTCCTGCAACAGTTTAATAAATTACCACTGAGAACTATGTTATTTTTTGTTTAAAAGTACACTAAATTTTTTTAAATCTATAATGTGAATGAATGAGTGAGTGAATTGAATCGAATTTGCAATGGGTCCAAAATTTTAGGAATGACGCTAAACAGGCGAATTTTAGAAGAAATATCTGGGTTTATGTAACATGACATGTTACATAAACCCAGATATTTCTTCTAAAATTCGCCATTATGATCTTTATGATCTTCGCCATATCATTATGATCTTTATGATAATGATTATTATCTTCACCTCAATGATAATTATCATTATGATCTGACTGTAGAACCGTAGGTCTACCGTTTGTTGTTAATGTTGTACCTAGTGGTCTTTCGTCGAATATGATTGTGATGATTGTGATGTTTGATATGATTGTGATGTTTGGAATATCTTATTCAAATATGACCAAAATTCAAAAAATATGTACCTAGCCTTCCAAAGAACTCAAAACATTCCCAAAAAATGTGTCTTCTATAGAAAATTGAACAACGAATCCGTATATACCCCCATATTGGGGTCTAGAATGCTTCCTTCCAGGGTATTTAATGAAAAATGTCCAGGAAATCACGATTTTTTTCTTATCTTCGGACGCTTTACGCATGATATAGAAGAAAAGTGGCAGTTCTTATTTTTATCCATAACGTTAGACTTGTCTGCATAGAATGGAACCAACCACAACTTTACAGGCTCAAAACCCTACTCCTCAGTTACCCTTTCGTTTTATTGAAACATTACTAGAATAAATGGAAGATAAATGTATCATATTCGACGAAAGACCACTAGGTACAACATTAACAACAAACGGTAGACCTACGGTTCTACAGTCAGATCATAATGATAATTATCATTGAGGTGAAGATAATAATCATTATCATAAAGATCATAATGATAATGATTAATTTTACGCTATTTCCTTATATCGTGACGGTACGGTTGTGAAAATCGATCGAGGAACTTTCTTTCTAATATGAGGAAAACATCTTAACCAAGCAATTTCGCCTCGACGTGACCGGTCGAAAAACAAATGGAAACGGCCTGTTAATCATTATTAGGTATTGTTAATCATTATTATCACCTAAATGATCATAAAAAGATGATGAATGCTGAACTTACTTGGCAGCGTTGTCCTGTCGAGCAGTTGAACTCTTCGGCTATCTTTTCCCATGCCTTCTTTTTTTCATCACAGACACGGCATCGCCCTTTTTGTTTTCCACTTCTCCCCTATATTTTAAAACCATGGTCCAGAAAGCCAAATAGGTAGGGATGGGCATAACGGTTATTTTCGAGAAACGTAAAATAACGTTCGTTGTATTAAAATAACTGTCAAAAAAACTAGTTACAAAGAAAATAGTTTCTTTTCTTCTGAATGAAAAACGGGTGGAACAGCAGGTGAAACAGTTATTTAATAACGTTCGTTATAATAACTGTCGAAAAAACTAGTTTATTTAATAACATTCGTTATAATAACTGTAAAAAAAACTAGTTTTTTCGACAGTTATTTAATAACGTTTGTTATAATAACTGTCGAAAAAACTAGTTTTTTTGCCGTTTTTTCAACTAGTTTTTTTCAAATTAAGAAACAGTTATGACGTTTTTTTCAAACTAGTTACTTTAAACTAGTTTCTCGTTTCTTCTCCCATCCCAAAAAAAAACTAGTTTCTTGTTTCTTGATTATTAACGGTTACTTGACCCGTTTCTTTTCTTGTTTCTTGACCCGTTATTAACGGTTACTTTCGAAAAACGTAAAATAACGTTCGTTATATAAAACAAACTGTCGAAAAAACTAGTTTCATTTCTTGAAACAACAGGTGTTCTAATATGTTGTTAGTAGTTAGTAACTACTAGTTACAAAGAAAACGAAAAACTGTATTTTTCAACTGTAATAGGAAAAACGAAAACTTTGTCGGCGCATTTGTTCGTGGTTTGTTCCGAGTCATATAAATATGACCTAATAATCAACTACTTATGCTTCGGAACAAACCACGAATAACGAATGTGATGACAAAGTTTTCGATAGTTAATTCAAAAACTAACACCTACCTACTTTTGCCGTTTTTTTGTAACTAGTTTCTTTCAAATTGAGAAACGGTTATAACGGTTATTTTTTTCAAACTAGTTTTTTAAACTAGTTTCTCGTTTCTCGACCCATCCCTACAAATACGAGTAGGTATGTTTAAAATCGAGAATAACAAACGGTTTGAAATCGAGGTGACGACGAGTTGAAGACTGGTAATGCTCGGGGCTGAAGGAGTGGCGACGGATTTGGGAAAACCCATGATTTCATCTCTTGAGTACAGTTCGACGACCCCACAATCACTATTAGAGAGTTCCTAAGGGGATAATAAGTTTGAACTGTCCAAATTGAACTATTTTCAATGTCAAAAACCTATAAAATCACGTACAAAATATAAACACAATTGCAACCTTCTGACTGGTTACCCACCGTCAGAGCTGCCAACTTCAGGTTCAACAAGAGTATTTAGAAAAATTATGACTTTTATCGTAAACAGACGATTTTGGGAAGAAAATCTTTTACAATTCAAGAAACCTTTTATTAGCACTTGCTTTCTCACAATAAAGATCACAGAACAGTCACAAAATTCATTCTTTTGGGTTTTTTCGGAAGTCAAGGAAACCACACGCGCAATCACGAACCAATGAAAATTTATATTAATAAACAACCGAGGCAACCAATTTCCGCGTTTCACGACAACTTTAGCAAAGATTTTTCTTAACTTACGAAAGTTAAGTTTTTTTTTTTTTGCTAAAGTAAAGATTTTTCTTGACTTCCGGAAGTCAACGACTATGAATTAGAAATCAGACTAAGCATTTCCTTTAGATATTTCTTTACTTTCGGAAGTAAAGTATGGTTTTTACTTTAGGCAGGACTATGAATTCCGCCCTTACTGTTAGTTCCTTGTTCTTCCATCTACAATGTTCGGCCTTATGCTTCATAGAATTACTATTAGTTCCTTGTTCTTACATCTACAATGTTCGGCCTTATGCTTCATAGAATTACTGTTAGTTCCTTGTTCTTCCATCTACAATGTTCGGCCTTATGCTTCATAGAATTACTATTAGTTCCTTGTTCTTACATCTACAATGTTCGGCCTTATGCTTCATAGAATTACTGTTAGTTCCTTGTTCTTCCATCTACAATGTTCGGCCTTATGCCTCATAGAATTACTATTAGTTCCTTGTCCTTCCATCTACAATGTTCGGCCTTATGCTTCATAGAATTACTATTAGTTCCTTGTTCTTACATCTACAATGTTCGGCCTTATACTTCATAGAATTATGTACTGTTAGTTCCTTGTTCTTACATCTACATTGTTCGGCCTAGTGCCTCATAGAATTACTGTTAGTTCCTTGTTCTTCCATCTACAATGTTTGGCCTTATGCCTCATAGAATTATGTACTGTTAGTTCCTTGTTCTTCCATCTACATTGTTCGGCCTAGTGCCTCATAGAATTACTATTAGTTCCTTGTTCTTCCATCTACAATGTTCGGCCTAGTGCCTCATAGAATTACTATTAGTTCCTTGTTCTTCCATCTACAATGTTCGGCCTTATGCTTCATAGAATTACTGTTAGTTCCTTGTTCTTCCATCTACAATGTTCGGCCTTATGCCTCATAGAATTACTATTAGTTCCTTGTTCTTCCATCTACTATGTTCGGCCTTGTGCCCCATAGAATTACTGTTATTTCTTGGTTTTTCCGCCTACCATGTCTGCGCCGGCTTCACTACACTGTTATATAATGTTGTAGCATCCATGCTTGGATGGACTGTCCTGTTGATATGAGTGATAACCGTTATTTAATTCGATCACGTGGTTTTTCACGTGGTTTTTGATCAGTTCGGTTTTTCGTTGTTCTGTACCTAGTTCAAAACGTTTTTATGTAAAATAGATCAAGTCATCGAAAAACATTGTAGTTCTATTCGTTCCCGAATCCTAGAGCTTTTCACCACTCATACCCATAATATCACCAAGTTTTCTTTGGTTGGTCTTGTAGTGCATCGTCAACTCACCTGAAACACGACAAAAATGACATTTAGTCAAATATTTGGTCATAACGTCGAGAGTTGGAACAACCTTAGCTTACATTTATGTGCTCCCTTACATGTATGTCCTCTGTTATCGACTCCAATACCCATGTTTTAGAGCTTCGAAATCCCTTGGGATTCTCCTCTTTGGGAGCCAAAAACCTCGAAATTTTCGGACTCGTTACAGTTTGGTTGGTTGGCAAAGTTGGGTTTTTACGAAAAGTTCTTTCTACCTTTATTAAAGTAAAATTTACCTTAATGCAATTTAAGCCTAATCCTTGCTCTATAGATCCAATAGATCCCGAGATGGACTTCGAAAATTGGCTATTTCTTTCAATAGTTCCAAATTTAAGTTTTATTCAAGTCTAGTCATCTCTTGGCTCCAATACTCATCCCATATGGAACGATATAGCACAGAAAGTTCTAGAGAAGTTATCTAGCATTAATTTAGGAACAAAGCAATGTCCGTAGGTCCAATAGGCATTCAAGTCAATAAAAAATGTTTTTAGCGTGAGGGGAAATTCCTCATAAGTTCCCAAAATGAAACGTTCTGACAAGTGACACCTCATTTTAATGGTTCTTTTATGCTAAACATGATGGTGAAATCAGAATTGCGATATCTCATTCCGTCCTCAAACTGGTGCACTTTGAAGATGAAGAAACGTGGTTGTTACTTGATATAATCTTCATCTTCAAGTCTGCTCTAATCTTATAATCTAATCTTATTTATTTATTAGAATTGCGATAGGTACCTCATTCCGTTATAACGGAATTAGATATCGCCATTCTGACTTCACCATCATGTTTACAGTTGAAATGTCCAAAAGCTGAGGGGTTTTTGGTGGGGAGGGGAGGGGGTTCACCCATAAATTCCAAAAATGAAACTGATGTGAGCACACAGCTAATACCAAAGAAAGAAAAGAGAATTGTAACTATCTAGTCAACCTTGTTAATTGCCAAAAATGAAATATTATCTATATTGGTTTCAGCTATCGTAGGATAGTTTTGATTACTGCATGTCACATTTTATATTGTTTATATTTATTACTTGTAAGCTCACTTGATAGTGGTACTCCACAAAAAGTAAATAAAATTAAAAAAAAAAATGAAACTCTGTCAAGTGACACCTCATTCTAAAGGTTTTTACACTCAGAATAACATGGTGAAATCAGAATTGCGATACCTTATTTCGTTCTCAAACTTGAGTAGGTACTTTGAAGATGAAGAAACGTGGTTGATACTTGAGATGTTCTTCATGGTCATCATGTTCTTTAATAAAGACATTTTACATAAAACCAATAATTTTTTCGAAAATTCGCTCTTATAGCCATGCTTTATGACTGTGGATTTTTTTTATTTAGTAGGATTACCATTACCGTTACATATATTTACAAAATATACAGGGATTGGGGGTGACTGAGTGCAATGACGGTGAAGGGGAGATTGATCAATGAAGAGAACGCCAGGTGAGTCCTGCTACAGATATTGATATATCTGATTCCTATATAATCCATTCTATTCGTTTTTATGACGAAATTAGTTATGAATTTCCTCGTGGGATGAGGATTAGAGTCAAAATTCTACCGAAGAGATGGCTAAAACTTGAATTTCAAACTTTTCAAAGAAATATCCAATTTTCGAAGTCCAATATTTCGGAATCTGTGATATCTACAGAGGTTGGGGTTAAATCATTTACGGGGATGCTCGAAGTAATCAGTATAACTCAGAATTCGTTGTCTGAAATGCTCTTGGGCGAATGGGGGTATCGTAGTCGGTACGACTGAAAAGAAATCCGGACGGTTCCCAAACTTTTTCTGTGCTTCCCACTAAAAGATAATTGAAAATTGAATCCCCCTTCATTTTCGCTCGTTTCAGAGCAGTTTTCAATAAACTTAATTGTCAGTTAGCGCATGAACGCTTTTCATTCTTTCCGTCCAACTCTCCCTCGTCTTCCCACCCTTTTGTTTTTGACGATTCTTCATTCTTTCAACTCGCGATAAGCTTTATTCTCCAAATGAGCGCTCTCATTTAGCTAAGGAAACTCGGTTATATCAACAACAACAAACAAAACAAAAAAAGTTAAAAAGGAAAGGAAAAGGAGATATTACTGAGCATTACAAGAAAAAGGACTCCGGCACTAATCTTTCCTTCTTATTGCTCATCCGTTTTTGTTCTATCTCTTCTCTGTTTCTTCCTTTAATTAAATTTTCAGCTCTACCACTCGCAACAATCTCTCGTCCTTATAATCTTCCGTTTCTCGTGATTCACTCGAGTTCTTTTTTCCGTGAGAACACAATTACTCGAGAATTTGTTTAGAAATAAACGAACAACTTCATAATATCTAGTGTGCTGTGCAGAAAGCACAGGAGCTCTGATTGTACATCGGTTGGTGGATTTATCGACAACACTGATTGACAAACAATCGCAGAAATCATCGATTCCAATCGAATTATATACTTGCCACGAAAGGCATTTCACATCTCACAAATTAAAAGTTCTCTAAAAATTGGTATTTGATTCTTGGCTTTGATCGCTATTTAAACTTTCTGAAAGATTGATTTGGAAGATCAAAATTAGACTATCATAACGGAGAAAGGGGATCAATAATGATAAAATAATTATTGATAATAATATTTAATAATATATCCCCACTTTACTGGAATGTGTAGGTCACAGCAACAATATCGCCTCACGACAATGTCCGACATACCCGCCAAAAGTCAACAATGAAGAAGGAAGATAGGAAGGAAGTAGGTAGATAGCATTCAGCAAGGTTGATGAGAGGCATAATATACCATTAGGCATACATATATCATATTATGAGGTTGAGAGTAGGGATGCAACTATCGGAGAACAATATCGATATAATATAATGAAATTTAGGGTTGTACTGTTGGAAAAAAGTTGACAAAAAAATAATATCGAAGACCGATATATTAAAATATCGATAGTCTATAATATATCGGTCTTCGATATTATTTTTTTTGTCAACTTTTTTCCAACAGTACAACCCTAAATTTCAAAGTTTCAAAATACGAATTCGATCTATGTATGAATACCTACCTCAATGTTTGTTAGGTCGGTATATGTCTTTTTTTCGTCTTATCCAACACTCATTAATCATAAACACCTTGACCACACAACAAGTGGCCTCTTCGACTTTGAATAAATCTTTATGGGATTTTATCTACTGTAATTATTACAGTTACTTCTTTTGATTCTGTATTAGTTTGTTCTATGAAAGATGAAGATTTATTGTTCTTTGGAACCGAACTCGGTCAGTTTAGATGAGGTTGGGCCTCAAAGTACAAGATGATTGCAATCAATGCATTGTGCGCAGTCCTCTGTTATCTCAACTATCTGTTGCACGCAACTTCAGTTTCAAGTTTCATGAAATGGCTTCCTCTAGTGAGAAGTGTTTCAGCAACCGGATTCTCGAAAAATCGCCTACAACCACCTCAAAGAATTACGCCTTTCAAATATTTTAATGAATATTGTTTCATTTCAGTGAATCGTGTTTTCGGTCGGTGCAGCCATGGCTTCCTTTTTACTTCTTAGCTAAGCCCCTTCCCCTTCGCTTTAAGACAAACAATCTGTATCCTTCTCCCTCTGGAGGCCACTGGCACCCCGAGTGATTGATTACCTCCTTCGGGGTAAATGCAATCCGGTTAATGCATAATCAGATTGATGGGAGTGAGAGAGAGAAGGGCCCCTTCTTCAGCCTGTACTTCCTCGAATGTGAAGTCCCGTTATCGACATTATTAATTTCTCAGTTTGAAACACAATTTAATTGAACGTTATTGGGACGTAAATAGTGGGGGAGTGTACAGTTCAAGCCACAGTTCAATGCCAGGAGTTGACTCCCAACAGTTATCTCATTAAGCCGTTTAATACCTCAAGTTCTCCGAATATAATACATGTCGATTTCGATATTAGAAAATAAAACAAGGGCATCTAAATCTACACTAACATTGCCTCGTCGTTGCTACGTCTCTTGGACTATGATAGGTACTTCACTTATTCTGAGTTCTGGGTTTCTGAAAATTTGTTTTAGCAAATCGGTAGTTATAGTTTTTAGCAAATCGGTAGTTATTGTTATAGTTTTTGCAAATCGGTAGCTTCAGTACATTCTGAATGGTAAAATCTTCTCATGCGCCAATGAGGCAATGGGAATGACGCTCGATGTCGCATTACGGTGGAAGGCAAATAAATGTCAAGAAAAAGAGCGAGGAATTCTGCTGGCTTATGGGACGTCACTCAGTTTTATCAGCTGGGAGCAAATATGATACAAACAAGTCCTTATGCCTGTATGGAGTTCTGGGTGCCAGGTCTGGAGCTGAGCAGCCAAAGTAACGTACAAATTATTCATCATGCCAGATCAAAGTGCTCTGGAACGTCTTCAAGGGACATTCACAATAACGTCTACAGACATCTGGGAGACGATTCACAATAACGTCTACAGACATCTGCGAGACGTCTACAGACAAATGGTACAAGCCGAAGTACGACGATTCGCAATAGCCTATCGGTAGATGCTTCTAAGGCACGTCGATAAAAAGGCCGTTCGTCTTACTCGACTAAATCATTTGGCTTCATCCTTTTTAGTATTTTCTCGAGGTGATCAACGTCGAGTAGACGAACGGCCTCTTTATCGACGTTGATCACCTCGAGAAAATACTAAAAAGGATGATTTAGTTTAGTTTCTAGTGATACAGTGAGTCACCACGAGTACATTATTCAAACAAAACGGCATTCCCCAGAAATATTGAGCCTACCACCGAGACACTACATCGAGAATCCTACACTCATATTTAGTCAACATCATAAAGAACATCAGTGATATAAAAACATCGGTTGCTGTTCAGCCCTTGGCTTCAATTACCTATATCGCGATCGTCATCAACGCGCGCCTCCACCTACGCTCGTCATATGTTTTCCATTTCATGTTCAGATCTTCCTTTTTTTCTACGTTTTCATACTGTTCCATTTTTCATACTGTTTCATCTCTTTTACAATTACATCAAGTATTTCATTTTTCTAACATTTCCTTTTTTTCTTTAAATTATTATTGCAGAGTGTTATTCTGTTTAACAGTAGAAGATGGTACTGAAATGTCAGAAAATGGAAAGTTGTATTTCTGAATTAAACTCTGAACGACGACAATAATAGAACTGAGGAATTTTGGTCAAAAACACATGATGTTGTAACACATGGGTTTCCAATGAGTAGATCATCCAAGCTAGTGTAGAGCAGTGTTGCCAGATAACTTGCCTCGAAATTCCCTACGGACCGTTTCAAAAATCCCTACTTTTCCCTACAAATTCCCTACCGTGTTAAAAAATTCCCTACGCGTAAAATTTCGATTGCTGAAAATGTAAAAGAACAAAAGAAGATCACTTCCCTCCTAGTCATCTACAAAACGACAATATCACTGCATTCACTGCTGCTGGTTTGGTTTGAGGATTGAAATAACTATTGAACCACTGAGTTGCACAATGTAATTTTTATTGCTGTCTCAATAATAGTTAGATTAGGTCCAGTCATTTTTTTCAGGACAAGAATTGTTAGGTACTTGAGAAATATCACTGAGATAAATATAAATATAATGAGGCTTATTACTAAGGCTCAAGAATGGTAGCATTGGTTACATTAGCCTTGGAATACCTATTTAAAAAAATCTTAATGTCGACGACCAGGAATGACTACGAGGAGAAAATATAATTAAAATGGTAAAACAGTAATAGTAAAACAAGTAACAGAAAAATTTGGGATTGAAAATAGAAAGAAGAGCAGTAAAATCTTAGGTTAATCTAAGAGGTTATCAAAAATAAATCAATAACTATTCATCAAAGAGACCATCAAAAACCAATCAAATCGTCTTCGTCACTATCGAGGGATTGCTCGCTTTTATTAGAAGCGTATAAGCTCTGTGACGCAAGCAACTTTATCAAATTTGGTGTGATGGGGTGGTTGTACCAATTGGTACCTTTCTCCTTCATATCCTTCATACCACAAGTGGTTTTCCGATCACGAATAAATGTACTAAAATCGTATATTTATTCAATTTATCAGAATTTTGCCAGTGTTTGAATCACGTAACCTAGCTTGACCGAAAATCCCTACGTTCAGCGTAGGGATTCCCTACGCTCAATGCACCCCCAAAATTCCCTACGTGTAGGGAAAAATCCCTACATCTGGCAACACTGGTGTAGAGGTCCAGTTTAGGGATGGGATATCGAGGGCTCGATATCGATATCGGTATCGATATTGACATCGGAAGAATGGTATCGATACCAGGTAGATATCGGCTTCATAATATCGATATCAACCGATATATATCGATATCGGTTATAAAAACTCCTACTTCGTTTTTTTTTTAATTTCACCTACTTATTTTAATTTTATTTCCTTTTCTCCGAACATTTTTGCACTTGCAGTTCCTACCTAAGATACCAACTGGTCAATAATTTACCGTGGACAAAGTAGGTGATTCCATGGTAGAATAAATACGAAGGACTTGGAAATACGAAGTGGTTCAAAGTAGTGACATCTAGTGTTGATACCTAACTACAGCCTGTTGGTTCAAAATTCCTTTCTAAAAAAAAAAAAATTCTTCTGATTATTTTTCAGTCAGATCTTTATTTTTATTTATTTATTCATTTATTTTTTGTTCCCGCCTTGATAGGAAAGTTAAATTATACACATGAATATGTAATACGGAATTTTTATTTCAAACGAAAATTGGACAGAATA
Organism: Stenodema calcarata; assembly: GCA_963920205.1. NCBI lineage: Eukaryota > Metazoa > Arthropoda > Insecta > Hemiptera > Miridae > Stenodema > Stenodema calcarata. The sequence goes on along the minus strand of OY986061.1, from coordinate 22,959,154 downwards.
CAAGAACGGCAAAATCATAAAAGAATTACAGGTAAATTTCGGGATTCAAAAAAAAGAAGCGCTCATCGAGGCTCTCCAGGAAAAGTAACTTGGAGAGAGTTTCCCCCTTCAGCCTGTACCGGTCCGAGGTGAGTGTGATATTCTGTTACTGTTGATTATTATTACTTATTATTATTTCGATCATATGTTTCCAAATTCACCTACGTGGCATTTCTATTGTGAAAGACTATTTTATGATGTGCTCTTCTTAGCTGAATAAAGCCTTATTCTAAAAGGTATAGACATTTAATACTACAATTTATTCAGCTAAGAAAAATCATGGATAAGTTCCTCAAACCTGAACGACTCGACGCTGATCCATCGTCACCTAACGCTGCACACGAATGGATCCACTGGTATGCTACCTTTACGCATTTCCTTAGTACCGATAACACTTTGAACTCTGCTAAGAAATTACAACTCCTCATCAACTTTGTCTCTCCTACTGTATACCTATACTTCAGCGGCTGCACGACCTTTGATGCAGCGGTAGCCATCCTGAAAGGACTGTACGTTAAGCAAAAAAATGTAGTTTATGCGAGACACTGCCTAGCTTCTCGTAAGCAACGGTCAGATGAATCAATCGATACTTATCTACGAGCTCTAAATTTAATGAGCAACGATTGCGAGTTTGAGGATGTCACCGCTGAGCAGAATCGTAAGGATTGCGTCCGTGATTCTTTTATAAGTGGGCTCCTGTCACCTATTATTCGCCAAAGACTCCTAGAAAACACAACACTGACACTAGACGACGCATACAACCAAGCTCTCTCTCTCGAAATGGCCCAGAAGCATTCCAAAACGTATGATTTCCCTACTGAAATTAACGCTGCGGCTCCCTCTAAATCTCCCACGCAACCAGACCCCACTTCAGCAGCCCTTACAAGATACAAATTAAGAAAATGCTACTTTTGTGGAGGCCCTTTCCACCGACGACATGATTGTCCCGCTAAAGAGGCTGTTTGTAATGGGTGCAGCAAAATAGGCCATTTCGAAAAAGTCTGTCAATCGAAATTTCAAAAAAACACCACGGCCTCCACTGACTTTACCGCTACAATTCTAACTGCCGCTTCTCCGCCTTGCGTCAAGAAGGCTGTAAAATTATTTAAGCTTAATGGTATTACATGTCATGCCCTGATTGATACAGGAAGCAGCCTGAGCTTCCTTAATCTTGAAAAGGTCAAGGATCTGCGCTTAGCTATGGTTCCTCAACAACGACAGGTATCTATGGCTACAACAGCCCTAGTTTCTCCAATAGTTGGTAGTTGTTCAGTAGACCTGCAGATTGAGGACCACTACTACAAAAACGCAGAATTCTCGGTTATGAAGGATCTCTGTGCGGATATCATACTAGGCCATGACCTTTTGCGAACCCACCGCTCAGTAGAATTGGAATTTGGGGGACCTCGTGAACCCCTCAAAATTTGCAGTCTCGCGGTTGCAGCCATAACTCCTGTATCCCTTTTCTCGTCGCTAGTTGACGGGTGGAAGCCCATTGCAACCAAATCTAGGCACCATTCATACACTAAAGACGACTTACATTTCATTCAACGTGAAGCCAGCAGGATGTTACAGGAAGGGATCATTGAACCAAGTAGATCTCCCTGGAGGGCCCAGGCGCTCGTAACATCCAGTGCCAATCACAAGAAAAGATTGGTTATTGACTATTCGCAGACAATTAACCGTTTTACCCTCCTGGATGCTTATCCACTTCCGCGTATTGACACTATCGTGCATAGGGTTTCGCAATATTCCATATTCAGCACCATAGACCTTCGTAGCGCATATCACCAAATCCCTATTAGAACCGAAGAAAGAGCATTTACAGCATTTGAGGCCAATGGGCAGCTATATCAATTTACCAGGATTCCATTTGGCGTTACAAATGGGGTTGCCGCCTTCCAAAGGGTAATTGATGAGATTATCCGTAACGAAAACCTGGTAGGTACGTTTGCTTACCTAGATGATGTAACTATCTGTGGAAAAAATAACGAGGAACATGATACCAATTTACAAAAATTTCTCAAAGCAGCCGAAAAATACAGTTTAACATTAAATGAAGAAAAGTGTAAGTTCAGAACAACAACAATCAGTATATTAGGCTACAACATTTCGAACAGATCCATTAAACCAGACCCAGAACGAGTAAAACCACTCCTTGACATGCCTGCTCCCAAGGATCCATCCTCCCTCCAGAGGATTTTGGGATTCTTCTCGCACTACTCGAAATGGGTACCTAAGTATTCTGAGAAGATAAGACCCTTAGTCCAGTCGTCCACATTTCCTCTAAAACAGGATGCTGTGGCGGCTTTTGAGCTTCTCAAAACCAATATTGCTGAGTCAGTTGTTTCTGCCGTGGACGAATCAATACCCTTCACCGTTGAAACGGACGCATCTGAATTTGCGATATCCGCGACCCTTTCCCAACAAAACCACCCAGTAGCCTTCTTTTCACGTACTCTCTCACCTTCCGAACAGAAACATTCTATAATAGAGAAGGAAGCATACGCAATTGTGGAAGCTCTGAGGAAATGGCGGTCATTCTTAATTTCACGTCATTTTCGACTTATCACTGACCAAAAGAGTGTATCATTCATGTTTGATAACCACCATGCAACCAAAATAAAAAACGAGAAAATCTTAAGATGGCGTATTGAATTGGCTCCCTACAAATATGACATTATCTATAGACCAGGAAAACAAAACATCTCAGCAGATACTCTTTCAAGGGTCACAGCTTCCATGAGCACTACTTCTCCTTTAACCAACTGGCATGAAAAAATGAACCATCCGGGCGTAACAAGGATGTACCATTGGATACGATCAAAGAACCTCCCGTTTTCTTTGGACGAAATTCGGAAAATGACAGCTTCTTGCAAAATTTGTGCAGAAATAAAACCTCGTTTCTACGCAAAAGAACCAACTCATCTGATCAAAGCCACCTCCCCTTGGGAAAGATTAAATCTCGATTTTAAAGGACCACTCCCCACCAACAGCCGTAATCGTTATATCCTGACTGTAGTCGACGAGTATAGCAGGTTTCCATTCGCCTTTCCGTGTCCTGACGTCTCTTCTGCCAGTATACGTCGACACCTGACCAATCTTTTCACGCTATTTGGACTCCCTGCTTACATCCACAGCGACCAAGGTGCCTCGTTCATGTCGGATGACTTGAAAACATTCTTACACTCGCAGGGAGTCGCCACTAGTCGAACCAGCCCTTACAACCCACAAGGGAATGGTCAGTGTGAAAGGTATAACAAGATAATTTGGGAGACTGTTAACCTTGCATTGAGACAACATGGACTTGATACCAAGCAGTGGGAAGCAGTTCTCAACGAAGCTTTACATTGCATCCGAGCTCTACTGTGTACTGCTACCAACAGCACCCCTCACGAGCGTATGTTCCAGCACCCAAGAAGGTCTTCCTGCGGCACCTCCCTACCTGCATGGCTGCTTCAGCAAGGACCAGTGCTGCTTCGAAAATTCCAGAGGCAGAGCAAATACGATCCCCTCGTTGAAGAGGTGGAACTACTTGAAGCGAATCCAAACTACGCTCACGTTCGACTACCAGATGGTCGAGAAACTACGGTTTCGACACGACATCTAGCCCCTTCCGGTGATCTCACGGACCACCTTCAAGACGAGGTAGTTTTACACCCTGATGAACCTCATCTTCTGTTGGATCGAGGCGAACCTCAGCTTTCGCCAGAACCTGCTGCTGAACCTTCAACCACGAACGATGCTCCTTTGCCATCCTCAAGGGAAGACGACAACCCTGTCAATCAAAACGTCCATCTCAGGAGGAGCACGCGTAAGCGCGAACCTCCCGCGTACCTACGGGACTATGTTCATAAATGAAGTGGGGGAGAATGTGATATTCTGTTACTGTTGATTATTATTACTTATTATTATTTCGATCATATGTTTCCAAATTCACCTACGTGGCATTTCTATTGTGAAAGACTATTTTATGATGTGCTCTTCTTAGCTGAATAAAGCCTTATTCTAAAAGGTATAGACATTTAATACTACAGTGAGAATATTCCCCGGCCTTGAAAATAGCCTCTCTGACGGTACTGAGGTTGAGGTTGACTTCATGGTCAATTTAAGTTTCAATTTCAACAGGGGCTCAACACAACACAAAAACGCGGATACTTTTTAGCCAACAACAGCACGGAAACGGAATGATGCCCACAAGAAGAACTTCGCGGTTCGCCAGTGAAAGATAACAGTGAATCACAGTTTGTGATATCGACCCGATATCGGTTGTCAGAATATCGATATATCGATATTATCGCCAGTGCTGATATCGATATCAGAATATCGGATATCGGACGCTAGATATCGATATTTCGATACTATCGGATATCGATATCCCATCCCTAGTCCAGTTGCTCAACTCTCAATAATTATTACGATTAGAAACAAACAGTTGCCATTATCATTATAGTAAGCAACCACTACATCATCGTACCATCTTGAATCGAGAAATACCACAATGAAGACTGTATGTAATAGTGTCCACGGATGTTTCCAAGCTTTCAACCCGTCCGCAGCGTTTTATCTCCAATTAAAGGAATTTCATCCAAAGAGAAGAACATAACAACAAACTTAACACGAGTCAACAGTAAAACAGATTAGGACGAGTCTAGCCGTCTTTAACAGCATCCTTCTGTACTTTACGGGCCCCAAAGGTCCTCTCCCGCACCTTTACTCAAGGAAATCGTGATCTACCGTTGCCAACATTCGGATCTTCTTTTCTTTCCTTCCTTTAACCCTCTAACGCCGACGTTTATCACTTTGAGCTTACGAGTAACCTTCTCTCAACCGGCAATGTTTTCCTCGTTTAAAAAGAATTCCGAGCTGCGGAATCCTTCGCTACGATAACTGGTGAGTTGAGAGTTGTTTCAGCTCTGTACTGTTGCACTGAAGGGTTTATGGGACAGCTAACATGATTAGGTCATGATGTGGGTTGAAACAAATTATGACTGATGGTGAAGGCCTCCGTACAAATCTCTACAATGAGGACCAGAAGCCCTTTACGTTTTCGATGGTCCATTCCAATAGACTGGTGCATCATAAATAGTCCAAAATTGGGCGTTGTCCACCTCAGTCCAATTTGAGATTGAGGTAGACAACGCGGCTTCTACAAGACATGAGCTCTTCATTGTAAGGGAGTATCAGTCCACCAGTGCGCTTTTACACTAATGAATCTTGAAGAAGAAAACATGTTTGTAAAAAAATAGCGAAGCAATACAAAAGCTCGTAAAAAACAGTGTGATAACGGCTTGGATTTGTTATCCGTCTGCCGGGGTAAGCTGAGCCGTTATTTTGGGATAGAAAATATAGAAAATACGATTTTGATTAGCTCTTTATTCCAATTGAATTGTGCTATCAGGGAGGGACTATATTTCCATGCCTGAAGCTCCCTAATCAGTGATCCTTAGTGTTCAACAAGCAGGCCATCCCCTCCAGGCTCAGAGCCCCCTCCCCCAGGAAATGCTGCCTAAATGCCCCAGCCCTGAGCAGCCTACTTTCGTTTGCATTCTGATTACACAGTAGAGAAATCCTCCTTGGGGTTTCTGACCTCGCGTAGTTTCTATCGTTCAGTGCAAGCAGTGCTCCTTCAGCTTCAGGATCTATCGACGTACCCATATTGGGTGATCCTCGTCCACCTGCAGATTTGATAACTCTTGATAACTAGATCCCATCGTAGGTGCCCGCAATTCATTGGTCCACAAACGACTCCAGCTGCTCTGCACACTCGTTCAGCATTTCTAGATTCCCATAAAATGTGCAAACCTGTCTCTATGCCAGATTACTAACCGCCCGAAACCTAGATATCCCAGACCTGATAACTTCCCGGTCAACTAATAGCAGGATATCCATCTTGTCAAGGCCTTGAGCACATATTGACAGGTAACAGACAAGGTGTAAGCAAAGATCGGCTGAGCGTATTTCTGGGGAGGCAGAAAATTAATTTAATGAAGTAGGTACAACAATACTTGATCAAGCGAATTGGACTATAAGTAGCCAGTGACCTTGACATTATAACACACCACTGCTCTTCAGGTGGCATTGAAAACCCTGAACGGGGATTGACGGACGACGGAAGAACACTAAATCTTGAGATTCTTCGTGCTGTCCACCTAGGAATCGGTTATCAGCGCCGGTAGCCGCCAGGGTGGGTGGGCATCGTTTCAGAAATCATTCAGAACGCGCCTTTCAAGAGGAGTAAAAGTAACGTAACCGATTTCCGACATTGGGATGTCACAATAAAACACGTATCGTAACGACGACGAATCTCAGACCCGTTTTATAGATTTTCACGTCGGTAAATTGGTTACTGGCGACCCTTCGAATTCCGTTAGTGACGCTCAAAGAACTGCAAGGCCGGCAGGGAGAGGGTCAGATATTTCGAAAGTTGTCCATTTTCTCCCCATCACTTTGCGACCATCTCCCTCTCTCGAAAATTGCAAGGCAACAATAGGCAGCAGACCCTTCTCTATCGAAACCCGAATGGAGTCATATTGTGTGAGTATATTCAATCGATTGAGGGGAGGAAACCCTCCGGTTTCGAGGGATAGTTTGGCAAATCGGACGTTAAGTGGACCATTGGCCGAACTATCAACAATTCGTATCGCTGATCTAACGTGAAATGTGACTTCTTCATGATATGATTCATTCTTTACGTTCACCAATCAGCACACAAACGGCTCAAACGATTCAGACCGTTTCATTCTCTACGTGTTTACAAATCGAAGCCCAGGTGTCCAGATTTTCTCTTAATTCGATCAAGGTGAAATGAAGATGATCGGATCTAATTTGATTGAATTCAGAACATAACATGAAGATTCACTTATTTCGATAAGTAAGTAGGTACTTGTAAATGGTAGGTACCTGATATAGCATATATTACTTGTGAACCTATAACTTGTCCGCGCCACTTTGCCCTGTTAGCGTTGTCCTAAAATTGTGGAATTTCGGTTTCAGGTTTTGACCAGCCCCAGGGTGGTCCTTGAAACGTTTCATAACTCTAGGTTAAGGGGAAGGGGTTGAAATTGAATTTTGGAACATTGAAAAGGTCATCTCGAAAATTATTTGTACTGCTATTCTGGTATTGGTAATCTCTGGTATTTATGAACATTTTCAAGATCATCCCGAGTTCTGTACAACCAGTTGTTTAGCCCAATGAGTGCTCAAAGATGTAGACAGTGACAGATCGTTAATATGAGAGTAAATTAAACAAGTCGGGTCAACGTTCAAAGTGGGGAACAGCTAATTCGAACAGCACATGGTTTTGAGGTATCGAGTTTTTCGGTCTGAGATACTTTTCGTGTCTGTGGAAAGAACGCAATTTCGAGTATTAAATACAAATTTTGTTAGCAGCTACTTGCTGTTAGGTATATAATATAATATTATTATTCCTCCAGTTGTTTCGAACAGTTTTGAGCCTCACAAGGATATCGTATACAGAACAGTGATCGAGACAGAAAGGTCTACAGAAGATAATAAACCATTGTCCAAGAATTTGCAACGATTTGGTTTATCATCTTCGATAATGAACCATTGGAATCGCCCAAAGAAGAAATTTTTTTAACCCCCCCACAAAATTTGTTGGTTTACGTTTCAAGATACGTAGATTCAGAAAATCGATTAAAAAAAAATCCTTCCGTCCGCCGTACGCCGTTATAACGGTGAACTAAAATTTCGAAATTTTTGTTGCGGGTTCCGACCAACCCCACAATGATCCTCGAAACTTTTCATAACCCTTTGTCAAGGGGAAGGGGTTCAAAACTAATTTTGAAATTTTTTATTTCATATTTAGATAGAGTTTATTCCTTAGAATTTTTTAAGACCATCCACAGCCGTTCGTTCACGATGACGGCTCAAAGTTGGAGGAGATCGAAAATCGTCAACATGAGAGTGAATCGTGAGGCAGCCTGTCGGGTCCATTTTCAAACTGGCCCAGCTGATTCCAACAGCACATGGTTTTCAAATATCAAGTTAATGAGTAATTTTTAATAATAATTATTAATAATGAAGCATAAAAATTATTAATAACCAACAATAAACATTAATAATTTACACTACTTGATAATAATTATTATTAATAGTAATAAAATAATAATTAATTATAATTCATAATAATAATTAATCTATCATTCAGTAATCGAGACAGAAGGGTGATCTGTACAAAGGAGATAATAAACCGTTGTCAAGAATTTGCTGAGTTTTTATTATTGATCCGATGTTTGAAGAGCACACGGTATTTGAGTAACAGTCGCTGTCTCGATACCAAAGTGGCAGTTTCCTCCAAAAGGACAATGACCAGGATGCAGAACATGAGTCCTAGAAGGAGCACGAGGGTAGGGAACTTGTAGACACTGAATATTACATATAGAACCAGTACCAGTGCCTTCAATTGGTTGTCCATCCTAGAAAGTCAACATAATATTTGTAGGAGATTTCAAGGGTGGAATTATGAAAGTAACAATTTTGTTTAGCAATCTTTGGTGGAGTTTTCGTATTGTCTTCCTGACCTAGAACTCAATTAGACTTGAAAGAGAGGGTACCTCGAAGTGACCTGGGGAAAGCTGGAAATCATTCTAAAACCTCAAGATATTCTTGAAAACGAGTAATCTGAGTTTGTACCCCTCCAGGAGTTGAGGTTAACTTTTGGTGTCCTGAAAACGTCTAAATTTTTAAATATGTTCAACAACCAACCGATGATGTCAGGAAAGCTACCGGTGGAAGGGTAATAAGCTAGGATATCCCAAAATTACTGTTTTTTGGAATTTTGCCAATAAGTATGATTAAAATTGGTTTAAATTTTCAAATTTAAGTGTTGTAGAGAACACTTAATTTACATGTATACACTTGATGTTACTTGTTACACTTAAATGTACTTGTACGAGTACATTTCAAATGGTAAATTTCAGCCAATTTTCCCCCTGGCCGCTCCTAGGTCCTTTGTTTATTTTACTAGACTAACCACTCTATCACGTAGATGATTTCGCAACAAATCATCCTTGGAATTTCAATGTTATAGGAGGGATTTTGAAGACCTCCACATCCCATAGAGTAGGATGTTATGTTATATTATGTTATGTTATGTTATTTTGAAGATCTCCACATCCCATACAGTAGGTAAGGTGTTCAGGTTTGTAGAGATATTTAAAGGTAAATAAAAATGTTGATTCTGATCAATGTGCAGATATTTGTGATAAATTAATATTGTTTTATTCCACGTATTACCATTCCTATTTCCATGTATTGCCACTTACTATAACCAACCTCCAATCTTCTTTCAGCTTGTTCAGCATCCTTTGAAGACGCCCTAATTCATTTTCTCCAAACTGAATAACATCGTTACTATCGACGTGGTGCATTTTTTCTTCGATATAGCTGATTAATTTTGTGTACATCACCGCGTCTTCCTCAGTCAAATTCGGCGGTTCAGAATTCATCTCGTCCGGTCCGCCTGCTGAGAATGTGTGTTTCGTTTGTGATGACATTTCTGATTGGCCAATTGTTCCCAAATCAAACAAATAGGTACATTTGGTACCAAAAGTATATCAAGTTGAAAAATCGAGGCAACTACCAACTGTTGGTAGTTACAGCTCCCCGAATGATAAACGTCAAATTTCAAATACGAAGTTAAATTATTATCTAGTTGTAGTTTAAATTAGTAGTTTCTAGGTATTCATCGGAGTTTAATAAGATACCTACTTTATATCAGTTTATAATAATTATATTTATAATATAAATTATTGTAAACACGTATTATCGAATGGGAAACTCAACTGCAGGGGTGATGTTAAAGAATCTTGCATTTTATCCTCGCAAAACTTTGGTTCTCATTACCCAAATCTTCAATGCCTCTCTGAGACTTGGACATTATCCCGTTAAATGGGAACAGGTCATCATTATCCTCATTCACACACCAAATAAATCTTCCAACAAGATCCTTTCAAAAATCTTCGAGAAACTGTTGCTGCCTAAATTGGTTTGTTCTCTCGAACCTCTCATCCCAACCCCGAAATTCGGATCCCGGTATACCCAATCTTGCCTACAACAACTCCATCGCAAGGCTGGCAAGGTATTGGGCTCCTTCGAAGGAAAATAGACATACATTGGTCTATTTACCAACACTGAAAAGGTATTTATAAGGTCTGTCACCCTAAACTTAAATCGGCCCTTCCGGATACTTCCAGGAACGTTCTAGGTCCGCTGTTGTACCTTGTATTCTCTAGCGACATCGTCACTTCCCCTGCAATTACCTCCACGCAATTTTCGGACGACACGGCCTTTCTATCCAGCTCGCAAAGAGGTGAGACAGCAGAATTTGAGCTTGAGGAGCTTGGTTGAACGAGTGGGTTGTCCGATGGAAAATAAAGTTTAACTCTCAAAAGCCCTGCTCCGTAATACCCATGAAGAACCAGAATTGAGCATCGGAGATGACGTTGTTCCCTCTAAAACTGAAGTTCGCTACTTTAGATAAAAGACTGACATTCGGCGCCAACATTAAATCCGTCCTAAGATGACGACTACGCCTAATGGGAAATCGCTCACCACTGACACAAAGCACCTTATTTACGTAGTGCTGGTTTGTGAATACTGATTTGGGGGTATGGCAGCCAAGTGTGGGGAGGTGCATCCGATTCACAAATCAAACGGGTCAAACCGTCCAAAACCGTGTATTGAAACTTATTACCGAATTTTTGTGGTATGTTTTGTGGTAGGAACAGCACCCTGCATAGGGACGTTGGAATCTCCACAGTACAGAAGGTGCACCAAACATCCTACAATAGATTCCACCAACTTCTCAGCAAGCACCAAAATCCTCGAGCAGCAAGCATAAATAAAAAAACCCTCCTGAAACCTAATCTTCGGAGCCCAAAACCAGTAGTGTTCAACAAACAAGCAGCTAATCATTAAAATATTTTCGTAACAACTTTACCAATAGGAGAAAGTCACTGGACTTCCACTCCTACCATGTTTCATGTGTAGTGTATTTGTGCATTTGTGCAATAAAGTTTAGAAGATTAAAAAAGAAATCCCTACATTTGGGGTTGACATACACATTTACAGCTACATAAATGTGGTAATGTATAGGGTTGATAATTTGCGACATTTGTCTTCTTAAAATCCCATTTTCGTCATTTTGTGTGATGAGAAAACTCGCTTGCTCATTATTTGCTGGAGTTGTTCATAGAAGAAATACACTTTTTTCTCTCTGAGAAATGGAACTTGTGCATATCAACTTACCTGCCAATTTGATATCCTGACTTTCACAATGTTCGGAGCTCAATGTCCTGAACGATGAGCTCGCTGAATATTGTGCCAATACCCTATTTTCTCCGGGAACTAATTTCAATGTTTCTACACTTTCTGAATCAATTTGTTTGCGATACATTCCAGTAACTATATTCGACCGAGGAACAACAACTAAGATAACTAGCTTCTCATCGACGCATTGATAGTCATGTATCAAATACGAAGTTAATTTAAAGTTGAATAGGTACCGTCATGCGTTGATTAAGGTGATTCGACTGGTTACAAAATTTGTAAGTACAGTCTCTACCACCACAGGAATCGGCGTTGGGTGAGAGGATGGTGCTTCTCGATTTCAGCCAGTCAAAATATGTTCCATGTTAAAATAATGTTTTACGACACGTGTATTACACATTAAACGTGTAAACGTGGAACATATTTTGACTGGCTGAAATCGAGAAGCACCATCCTCTCACCCAACGCCGATTCCTGTGGTGGTAGAGACTGTATTTACACTCATGACTGTACTTACACTATTGCAGCATGGGGCCGAGTGGCTCATAAAGCTAATTTCTATGTTATTCACGACGAGATGAACGTCGAACCGATTAACAAAGGGAAAACAACGCTAAAACGAAATTTGGCCTCTACAGTAACTGTAAAAAAAAAAAATAATAAAAAAAAAAATATTAAAAAAAAAGCCGATAAACAGCGTGAATATCGAATTCGTAAGAAACTTCGTATGAGTACGGGTAGTCATACTACAGAAAATGCCGTAAACGAACTTGTAAAAACAAATTCCGATAAAAAGCGTGAATATCGACTTCGCAAGAAACTTGATATAGGCTAAATAGATATAGGCTGAACGGTTTATTAAGATTGGATATTATTAATATTGACATAAAATGTCCCAATGTGTTGCAGACTCGTATGCAAGCATTTCATCCAGTCAGAAGCGACGATCTTGAATCAAAAGATATGACGTCAAACAGGTGCCGCCAAGAAAACCTCACAGGATATGACGTACGTTGACCGGCGGGGGTGGATGACGTCAGACAAGTGGCCGGCAAGAACACCTCAAGGGTATGATGACGTACGTGGACCGGCAGGGGGTGGATGACGTCAGACAAGTGGCCGGGAAGAACACCTCAAGGGTATGATGACGTACGTGGACCGGCAGGGGGTGGATGACGTCAGACAAGTGGCCGGGAAGAACACCTCAAGGGTATGATGACGTACGTGGACCGGCAGGGGGTGGATGACGTCAGACACGTGGCCGGCAAGATCACCTCACAGGATATGATGACGTACGTGGACCGGCAGGGGGTGGATGACGTCAGACAAGTGGCCGGCAAGATCACCTCACAGGATCTGATCACGTACGTGGACCGGCAGGGGGTGGATGACGTCAGACAAGTGGCCGGCAAGAACACCTCACAGGATCTGATCACGTACGTGGACCGGCAGGGGGTGGATGACGTCAGACAAGTGGCCGGCAAGAACACCTCACAGGATATGACGTACGTGGACCGGCGGGGGTGGATGACGTCAGACAAGTGGCCGGCAAGAACACCTCAAGGGTATGATGACGTACGTGGACCGGCAGGGGGTGGATGACGTCAGACAAGTGGCCGGCAAGATCACCTCACAGGATATGATGACGTACCTACGTGGACCGGCAGGGGGTGGATGACGTCAGACAAGTGGCCGGCAAGAACACCTCATAGGATATGACGTACGTGAACCGGCAGGAATGGATGACGTCAGAGGGGTCAAGGGGAGCCAATTATAATAGTTTTTTTTTTTGGGCATTGTTTATTAAACATAAAGCCACATTACATTATTACATTACATTTCTTTCATTACATTTACAAAATTTCATCATTATTACCTACGTTACATTTTTGGAAATTACCTACAGTTGGGAAAGACCCACATTATTACAAAAATGAGCAAAAATTGAAAATAAAAACTTACTGGTATTAATACAGCTAAGAACATAATACACCTAGAAATTCTTTTGTTAAAAATAATTACTCCACTAAAAAATGAAATAAAATGAAAGAATGAAATGAAAATACGTGCTTCTCACTGATTAAATGATGTTGTTCTCATATTTTAATAGAGGTCTGATCTATAAAAGAAATCAGTTCTTTCCATAACCCGCTATTCTCTCGTCTGAGTATACTTTTATAATTAACTAGGCTGATGCTCCTGCTAATATGTACTTTACGTAACATAGCGTCTCTTGGCACTGAATGTATTGGGCACACCATCATTAAATGCTCCAAATCTATCGGATGTCCGCAATCACACATTTCATTGACTCTTCTTCCTATGAAGTTGAGATAAGCCGGGCACACCCCGTGGTTCGCTCTGAGTCGGCATATTAATCTGGTTTCTCTTTTTGTCATGGTGATGTTTTTAAACCACGGCGTTAAATGTATTTTGGGGTTAATTTCTTTATAAAATTTTCCTCTCACCCCTATGTCATATAATGCTTGCCATTGTTTGTGAAGCTCTCGTTTAGCTACTGCATAAAATTCTTCCTTGGGTAAGTCTATCTCCAAGGGTTCACCATCCTGTGCGGCCCGTTTAGCAGCTCGATCCACTTGCTCGTTGTAAAGCAGACCAGCGTGGGACTTTACCCATAAAAATTGCACATTTACCCCTGCGCTTCTGCAGCTATTGATTAACTTAATCGTTTCTAAAATGAGGTGGTTGTTGAACTTGGAAAGGTACGGTGAGGATAGTGTGCATAAGCAACTGAGAGTCAGTGCAAATTACTGCGGTTTGACCTTCGTAGTGTGTAGACAGTTGTAGGTGTCGAAGCGCCATAATAATCCCGATTACTTCAGCCGAATAACTGCTAGTCTCCTGTGGTAGCTTATACTTCTTAATTACCCTAGAACTCACATCGAAAACTGCTGATCCCACCGAACCATCACTTGCCTTTGATCCGTCCGTAAATATCAACGTACAGTTCTGCCACCTTAGTTCTACAAATTCTGCGAAGTTTGAGTTTATTGCCAACCTGTTATCGCGTGGCCGGAAATACTGTACATGAATTTCGGAAAACTGAGAGAAATAGACGATGGAGTAACGGGAGCTGGAACTCACGGAGAAAAGACGATTGCAAATGGGAGACATGTTGATGAGGCTTGCAACCAGATTATAATAGTTCCTAACTGCATTGTTAGGTAGGTTTCTAACGATTGGCTAAAATCCGAACAGGTGGAAGGCAGAGGATTGATTTTGCAAACTCTTGAGTAAACAGTCCACTCGCTCCTGTAGCCGAAGCTCAGATGTCAACTTTAATCGCTACGATTCGCGAGGTTCAGCAAGCAGAAGTTATAGGTGGGCAGGTATTCCTTCATTATGCCTATTCATTTTAATGTGCCAAACCAAAGACATAAAATGTCAAAAATAATATTGAAATGAAACAAGTTTCATTTCCCTAGCAACGGCTTGGTTGTAAGTGAAAATTGTCGTAAACTTTAGGTAACGCTTTTTGAGAACAAATTTTGTTCTTGGTATTCATGTCAGACTTATATATAATATATATAAAAACTCTGCAAATTCTTGACACAACGGTTCATTATCTTCTTTGTACAGATCACACTTCTGTCTAGATCACTAGGTCTAAATTTCTAGATCCGAAATGTTAGATTAATTATTATTATCAATTATCACTAATTATTAACAATTTTATCAAGTACCTAGTGAAAATTATTATAATTTATTGTTAGGTATTAATAATTCGTATTTATTAATAATAATAATTATTATTAATTATGATTAATTAATACGATATAATTCTGGGGTTTTTAATACTACGTCGGTAATAAAGTTTCTATAAAAGAAGTACCTACCAACAAACATTCGAAATTACCTTCATTTCCGTAGCACGAAACGCACCTCAGAACAACAAACTCGACATCACTTAAGCCATATGATGTTCCAAAGAGCTTGTTAGCATGAAAATGGACCTGTATTTCAACAGTTTGAGTCAAGATCGTGTTGTGAGGCACAATCTTTGAGCCGTCATTGTGAAATAACGGCTGGTCGTACAAAGCTGCGGATGGTCTTAAAAAATTCTACGGAACAAACTCTATCTAAATATGAAATAAAAAACATACCGTTCTATATGAATTTTTCGAGATATGGAATTTTCAAAATTTCAAAATTCGTTTTGAACCCCTTCCCCTTGACCTAGGGTTATGAAAAGTTTCGAGGACCATTGTGGGGCTGGTCCAAACCCAGAAACCAAATTTCGTAATTTTAGCTCAACGCTAACTGGGCAAAGTGGCGCGGACGGCGGACGGCGGACGGCGTACGGCGTACGGCGGACGGACGGATTTTTTTTTATTCGATTTTCTGAATCTACGTATCTTGAAACGTAAACCAACAAATTTTGAGGGGGGGTTAAAAATTTTTTTTCTTTGAGCGATTCCAATGGTTCATTATCGAAGACCAAAATCGAATGCTCTCGAATGGAGAACGATTTTTGTCCGATGAAAACTACAGAAGTTTCATTTCCCTAGCAACGGCTTGGTTGTAAGTGAAAATTAACGTAAAATTTAGGTAACGTTTTTCGAGGACACTTTTTCGTGACAGTTTTCTATTTTAATGTGCCAAAGCAAAGACATAAAATAAATGTCAACATAAACCGTTGTGTAAGAATTTGCAGAGTGTTTTCTTGGTCGATTCCAATGGTTCACTACATACCTATCGAAGATAATAAACCAAAAGCGCTTATATATAATATTTATTTATTGCGTGATTTTCGCTTTTTAGGATTGACTGGTGACATGGTGTAGTCAACTGCACAAATAAATTACCGACTCGAAGTTTCAAGTGCTCCATGTTGATGTTGTACTTTCAGTTTCAAGTGAAGAAGCCCCTCAAACGGATGGCAGTAAGACCTCCCCCTTCAGTCAGCACGGATGGCGAGCTCGTTTGCGTTAATTGGCCGGGAAATTAGTTTCATTCGTTTAGACACAACTCGGTTCGAGTCTTTGAAAAGTCGTTGGGCGGCGTTAGGCTTCCTTTTGACGAATAACCGTCGGTTTGGTTTTGACGATGATTCACGGGGTGGAAGCAGCGAAGGGGGCTGTTCGGGGGAGATTGGAATAACAACGTCAGGATCAATATTTGTGTTGATTGGGTCAGTGTTTGGAATGTGTGAAAAAATGCGAATTCACGATGAAAAATCTTAGTGAGCACAACACGTTGGTAGCTGATGTTTACGAGGACTGTGTTCTGGGCTTGGATTTTTTATCACCGATCCAGCAAATCAGGCTGATCTGCTCAAAAGGAGGCGTCTGGGCGATGCTGAGGCAGTACAGTGGAGTTCCTGCAATTAGCGTCATTTGAAGCGGAGAAACTGCGAAGGATTTGCTAGAAACAGACATGGGAAGGATTGTTGTTTGAACGCATTCCATTGTTGTTGGAGATTGTTGTTGATGAGAAAGGCCCATGGTTAAGTCCAATCGTCTTAATTCCCAAAAAAGATCAACTTGGTATTGGATTGACTACCGGAAATTTAATGCTGTGCAGAGAAATTTTCGGTAACAGGTGCAAATGACAAGATCGTATAGTTTTAAAATTCGGGATGCAGGCTTCGATTGGTCCGAAATTATCCTCGATACGTTAAGAAAAGCAAGAGTATTGGAAAAAAACCCGTCTATTTCCACTGAAATGTGAGTACACTGTTAGACCGGTTTCGGTGATTAAACCATCGTCAGTAACAAAACAATACTGACGATGGTTTAATCACTAACACTAAAACGTACTCATATTTCAGTGGAAACGGACAATTTTTTTCAAAATTTGAACAGGAGTATACTACAATACTCTTGTTTTCCTTAACATGCGCTTACACGATTTCGTCTCGTGTGATTTAGTTCGCTCGATCAACAGAGTTGAAATTCTCAATAAATTTGTAACCTCTTGTACCTTTTGTACTTTGGAGGGTTCTTACAGTATTACTGATAAGATGTAGGAGGCTTTGACAAGTAAAGCACCTCGACCTGTTAAGATCTATTGTGCCCTACAGTTTTATAACAAAATATATAATGTAATTTATTCCTGAACTTTACACTAAGTCGTTACCATCTGTCGGGTTCATTAGTTACCTCATTGTGCTCTGCGAAATCCGCCTGAATCAGGCAAACAAAAGCTGGTTGTCTCCCTTAACGCACTTTCCTCGGGACACATTGACCGGATTTATTCGGGGTCTGCGGGAATAGATATCCCCACCTGCCTAATGACCCGGTGGAAAACAATGGGACCCGGGACTTCCTGACTGTTCTATTGTTCGGTGCTCCGTAACGATACAGGATTATATATTTTTCTACTCCTTCGCGTTCTCAAACTTGGTGGGGTTCGCTCATTTCTCGACTTCAAAAAGGACGAATCAGAAAAGGAGGCGAGAAACACGAAGGGCGATCGATATGTTCTAGTGAACTGCGTGGCCAATGCCGACTGTTCGTCACTTAAAAATAATTACCTTAACCAAAAACAGTCAAAAAAACACGTGGATAACGGTACTGTAATGATTTATTGAACCAATCAAACAGGTGGTAGGTCATTCCAGTGTTACCTTAGTCTCACCGCGTTCTCAGTCGAGGGATCCCTCAAAAACACACTCGTGAAATAACCGAGCTGAATTTTCAAATCCACTATTTTCTCTGAATTTAGAAGCCCAAAAACCGCATGGGACGGATCATTCGTCTCACGCTGACAGGACCACCAATTCAAGTGATAACAAATTCTAAATATGATCAATGAAGTTTACTCAAGTCTGCTAGCATTAAGTCGAAAATTCTGTTTTTCAGCCAACATTTTTAAATAACCTTGTAAACGTCGTTCTTTTTCAATGAATAATTTCACACACACTCTCCTGTTTCTTGTGGGTTTATTTCAATGTTTTTTTTTTTTTTTTTTATGCGCTAAGCCACCGAAAATTGTTGAGGAACAAGGGAAACTAAGGGAGCAGGAATTCTGCTTTTGACTAAGTATACATTTTTTCAAAAATTGACACACTCATCTCGGAATCTTCTGCTCCCCACCATCTCTAACAGCCTTCAGAATTCTCTAGAACAATTATTGTGAGTGTTATTATGTACTCGTACTTCGTACCGGAGGTTGGTCGGTTTGCTTAGGTAGGATCACCTACTCAAAAAAACACAAACATTGGTACCTATGCGACGAATGTTCAGAAATTAGTCTAGATTTATTAAAAAATGAGAATGAAAAGAAGTAGTTAGTCCTCCCTGAGTTATGGTTCTTTCACGAAGGACACCCTTTTATTCAACGTCCGTTCAGTGGATTATTTCTCAGATGAATCAGTCGAAAAAACGATATCTCACGTACCCCCTGATTGAGCGGCGGACGTTTCGAAGCCGTTGAAAGCAAGCGGAGGTAAAAACGCTCCGGATATTCCCCCCTGATGCCGGAACATATTTTCTGCGATATTGATTTTCGTCAGGTTTAAGGTTCCTTTGAACACATAATTGGTTCAGAGGGGTTGCGCTCAAGTAAGGGACGAGTCCCCCCCTCGCCCGTATTTTCACCCCAACTTGTATCATGTCGGTAAACACCGTTCGACTTCTGCTTGGAAAAACTTGGGCTTGTAACGTTTTGAAATATGCAGTTTACTTTCAACATTATAGAGAAAACTCCAGAAATAGTTTAAATCCAAGAGTAACCGAATGGTGTCCTTAACGTTTGTAAGTACTGATTTGCATGCATGTGGAAGTCCTCACTGGTTCCTCCAACTAATATTCTCAAACACACTTCATATTTACTCACCGTATAAGTCCGAGTGAGCCTCAACTATGAAACGCAAATTCAATTATATGATATAATATACCATAGTGTCAAATTGTAGATTTCCAAATAGGACCAATATACTCGTCTCCAGTAACATTTAACCCCATGTCTGTATTATGCTTTTGTTTTATCAAATGTCACATGTTTCACTGTTTCGTACTTCACTTGCGTTCTAGACTTCCTAAAAACTAGTCCTCTTGAATTCTTGATTCTTATCTGTGCTTTGCTTCTCTGTGTTCATTACAAGAATAATATACCTCTGACAAACCAACGTGAAACGTTCATTTACATCTATTTCGAGATATCGCAGGTAACGATTTACATTTATTTCATAAATTAATCACTGAATGCTCAAATTCTATTGCCGCTTCTTCCTCCTCACTTGTCCGCGTCAACACGATATCGAATCGAAGCCTCGAAAAACGCGATCTAAAAGTCATTCAAAGTCTTGCCCATTTTGCAAGCCCAAATTTAAATTTGTTTAGCAGAGAATCCGGAACATTTGCGACAGGAATGAATTTCAAATATGCTTCTCTTCTTGCTCGTTTCTCTCCTTTCATGTTTTGAATCATGGCGTCTTTTTTCACAAGAATCCCTGTTGTACAAATCAAATATGGCCGCTGAAAAATGCATTAAATTTTCCATTTTGTTGTTATCACTTCCTATCTCGTTGCCTCCATTTTGTCATTGTCGTTTGTCCTTTTTTGTCGTTTTCGTCATCTGGTGTTGTTTTCTCCACTCTATTGTCTTCATTTCCCAACCATTTGTGACAATCTTCAAGAAACATCCATGCTCCATCGTGGCAGAAAGCCGTGAGCATGAAATTAGAGAAGAACACACACCACTTCTTATATCGCTATCATTTCTTATCTCGTTATCAGTTATCACTCCTTTTTTTGTTGACGAATTTGGTAAACAAAAACAATACGCCCGACTCGACGTCGACCGAGTACGCGTATCTTAATCCTTTCATAGGTTCACTTGAATATGCATTTTGTTCCCTAGCCACGAGCGTCGTTTTACGATTCCTCCGGAAGTGATTGGTCCTGCGGCAGCCCACGCCGCGACCTTTTGCGAACAAGTACTGAGGTGACATAGTTACACATTATGTGTCTCTGGTTCCTGTCACAAGTCCGAAGTGGGGTAAGATCGTCCTTGGCAGTGCACACAAAACCAATTTTGGCGTAAGGACGATGTGCACATTCTGACTCACACCCTGCGCTAGGACATCCTTTCAGATCTTCCGGGTAAAATACCCCGAGATGCTGCGGCCGGTACTGACTATGAGAGCGTTTTTGAATCTGGGCTACGACTCTCTGGGGACTCTAAATGAGGCTCATTATGATTTCTTTAGAATACCTTATTGATCGGACCATAAAATATGGCTCCAGAGCGCAAATGCAGAACCGAAATACTTCATCACTGAAATTCGTTCCTCGCGCAAATACGTTCAATTGATCTCTTGTGGGACCGAGCGACAATACCCGTAAAATTCGAGTACCTGCGCTCATGTGCATGTTCTCTGAGTACCCATTTTTGTATATACTTCCGGCTCTCTCAACCCTAGAACGCAAGTTTTTGTTTCTGTAATAACTTAGGGAGGTTTACTCCAATTCTTTTTATTTGATCAGAGAAAGGGTGTCGACTCGAGTAAACAAATTTACGGGGCCGACTATTCGCAAATCGGAAAGTGACGAATCGGGTAGTGCAACCCCTCTGCATCAGTAGCGGAAGCAAGCCAGCAATTATGAATAATCTAGTATTGATTTATGTGCCTATATTAACACTCAGCCCTGGTAAATACCAGCAGCTTGTTTATTTGCATTCTTTGAACAAATATAGCAAGGTTTGACTCGACCAACTGGTACCAGCCGAGCACAGAACCACAAAAGCGTAATAAATGAGGACCAAAAAGGAAATTTTGATCTTGCCACCTACAACAGAAGGAATTAGAAGGAACGCAAGTCAACAAATTGCCTGATGCATGATTACAAAAAGGAAAAAAAAAATAATAATAATGTTACTAGTTATTTTTCAATTGAAATAGGCCGGCATTTTACACCAATCATGCCCACATGATCATGATTATGTGCTTTTGCATCTGTGTATCAGTCTCTGATGTCTGTTCGTAGTTTCAGATTTTATTCTTGACGTTGCCAAAAATGTCCGAAGAGTCTGGAAAAGACATTTTGCGTGGAAGGGAAAACACCGAGACTATGGACTTTGGAGTAGACGACTCAACCCTCCGTCGAACTGAATCCCTTGACTCACTCGATGAAGAGATGGGTGAAGTTCACAATAGAGAACCTGAGAATGCCCTTCGAGTGCAAGCCGCCTGCTCATCAAATGAGGTATTAACCCGTTTCCTTACGGAGTTTTCGAACCGGATGGAAACGTCCGTTGGCCATCTGGCCAATTGCATTAATACAACTGTTGCCGGTTTGTCCCAACGGATTGATGAACTGCAGGCCCTAAAACAAGACCAGACTCAAGTTCTTAATAGGCCAGTGAGCGTTCCTCACCGGAATCCCTCACCGTTAAGTTTGAATCCCGGAGTACTGTCCCCTTCTTTGAATATGAATGTAGATTGCGGTCCGCAGAATGCGCCCTCCGTTGGATCGACTGCTCGGGTGCCATCTGCCCCAGATGCTCAAATAGATAACTCCACACTTCTCGGTTCTCTATCTCGTCCTATGGACACTTATAGAGCCCGTAAGGTGGACAGCGTACGTTTTCGTCCTCTGGACGCAAAACTCGACGTTGAGTCAAATTTTAAATACTGGAGACGTGGCATCTTGAGTCAGATCGAGTCGATGGAGTGCTCATTTGTGGTGGATCCCAATGTGCGTCCTCCGTCAGAATTTACGGCATCTGAGTTGGAGGTTGCCGTTAACAAGGTTAAAAACTTCATGCTCGATTCTCTTGCCCCATACTTTCAGGACCTGGTGTATGACATGACCAGCCCGTTGGAAATTATGGAAAAATTAAAAACTATCTGTGACCCAACCTCTCACTTTCAGCTTAGGAGACTCGTAGACGAGTTTAACTCCTTCTACTATGACCCCCAGGCTGAAAGAGCAATAAATTTCATTACTCGGTTTAACGAAACTCACAGCAAACTTGCCTCAATTCATCCCGATATGTTAACAGATAAGTACGTTAAACTGACCTTTGAAAATGCCATCCGAGAGACCCTCACGTTTCAGAAAGCCGAACTGAATTCATTCAAGTTCTCGCTTTCAGAATTGAAAGAACTTCTTACTGACGAACAGCTCCGAGCCGATCAATCTGCGCAGGGCTCTAGTATGATGTTCTATAGAAATAAGGTGGCGTCCACTCGAGGTAGAGGCGGTGGACAGCGTGGTCGTTCTTCCAGCAGACCTGGAAAACCCCCCAACACACCTCCCTCTAAATTCAAAGGTCGTTCAAACTCAAAAACCACAGCTACTAATGCCTTCTGTGCGTACTGCAAAAAGAAGGGCCATACCCGGGACTCCTGCTTCAGGGCCAATAAATTGTGTTTTGCGTGTAGGGGAACACACACCTTAGACCAGTGCCGCCGCCAGGGCGCTCGTTCTGGACGCTCCTCTGCCCGCCATAACCATTTTTCGAAATTCACACCACAAAATAAATCCTCCAGCCAAGCCACTTTTAATAATTCGTCTCGACCTAAACCACTAGTCCCTGCTAACGCCGATGAGCCGAAGCTTTTCAGACTCCCTCTGGGTCAAGCCCGTCACTTGGCCGAGGAATTCTCACAAAACCCCAACTCTGTCTTCACAATTGCTGGCTCCACAAATGTCAGTGACACCGACGATGTCTGGGTGGTGATGGGAACGGATGAACAGAAGTGCTTGGAATCACTCTCGTCTGTCAACTATGTCAGCGAGCGCTCCCACTCAGGTAATGCCCTTCACTTGTCTGATAATCCAAGCTCTTTTACAGCAATTGTAGATACTGGATGTACCGAACACCTGACAAATATCAAGGAAATACTGACGAACTTTCGGCCCCTGCCCAAAACAAGGATTTTTAAATGTGCAAATGGTGCCGATTCAGCAGATATTTCAGTAAGTCATTGTGGAGAAATAACCTTTCAAAACAATAATATGACATCTACACTCAACAATGTGTTTTATAACCCACATTTATCCTCTAATCTGTTTTCTGTTCGAAAATTAACCCAAGTAGGCCTCTCAGTTGAATTTGTTCACCCTGCTACTGGTCGGGTTTTGAAAACAGGATTTTTCAGAAACAATCTTTGGTGGGTGGACCTCCCCTTAGTTGCACCCGATGAGGGACTTCCCAAACCCCCTAAAATTGCGCGCTTGCGTCGTCAGATCCAAGTGGATCCCCTTTTGATTTATCAGCTTGGCAACTTGTGTCAAGATTCAGGTGATAGTCTCAGGTCAGGAAATTTCAAAGCATGCACTGGTAGTTCCTCAGAGGGTGTTAGGGTCGGAGGGAGCTCCCAAGCCTTCACTAGTGCGCAGTTGTCACACGTTGCCCACCTGGGAGGGAGGAAACCAGGGGAAAATGTCCGTCCTAGTTCACAGACCGACTTAACTCCTTCAGAATCAACATCTCTAACTCAAGTACCAAAAATTAAGTCCCTAAATTCAATTCCATTGACTATATCAAGCCCAAAAGTAATAACTTCCCCACAGCAAAACCCCTCCAAGCCTACTGAATCCGCCGTTGCAAGGTTCGATCAGTTAAAGCTTGAAAAGGAGTTTCCTTCAATACCGATGCTGGACGTCCTTTGGCATCTGCGCCTGAATCATGCCTCGCTGGCTTATCTCAATGCTGCTAGGCGTTTCTTGCCAGAGTTGAAGCATGTCAGGTTTACGGATCGAATCCTGAATTGCGAATACTGTCATGAGGCAAATACAAAAAGAAAGTCACACTCCTCTACCAGATATAGGTCCGATAAGCCCTTTGCAATGCTTCATTCCGACATTATGGGAAAAATAAGTCCTGCCAACTTCGGGTCTGGGGACATGTATATCGTAATATTTGTATGTGACTACACCCGATATATATTTGCTTGAGTGCACCGAAACTGGGATTGTACTGTTCAATGAACAGCATAGGACCTTAGTGAATTCGTGTGACGTCAAGTTTATAGAGACAATTGTTTACGGGGACAGGGTTAAGGATTATCCTAAGCCCCTGTGTGATATTCTGAATTTGGACGGTGAAAATGATCTACCTGAATCGACGGAAGATTTCTGTCATGATGTTGCTGTCTTACAGCGTGATGCCCATTCAGAATATGTTGAGCCCCTTACTTATCAGGAGGCCTTGGAGTCCCCCGAAAGTGAGTTTTGGGAGAGTGCGATCCGAAGCGAACTTCAGTCGCTCCAGGAAATGGGCACCTGGGATCTTGTACCCAAATCCAGTCTTCCGCCAAACAGTAAAGTTATCAAGTCTCGGTGGGTACATAAGCGGAAGATTGAATCAGATGGTTCGCTTAGATACAAAAGCCGCCTTGTTATTAAGGGATACGCAGATACAAATAAGTACCTCATTTCTGAAATATTTGCTCCAGTAGCCCGCCTTGTAGATGTTCGTGTGTTTTTATCCGTGGTGAATAAGCTAGGTCTCACCCTTCACCAACTTGATGTTACCACCGCTTTCCTGCATGGGGATCTGGAAAAACCCGTCTACATGCATGTGCCTGAAGGGTTGGAGCTTACTGGTACTATCCCTACAATAGAAGAACCCCTTGTTTGCAAACTCAAGCGTTCTCTTTACGGGCTAAAAGTAAGCCCGAATCTTTGGTATCGTAAATTTAGCAGAATCCTGACAAGTCTTGGTTTTGTTACCTACCCTTTTCAATCATGTATCTTTAAATGGGAAGGAGGTAAAGTTTATGTGATCTTAATTATTTATGTTGATGATTGCCTTCTGGCTTCTAATAATAATCACAAAGCCTTGGAAATCATTGAGGGCCTCCAAAAGGAAATTCGAATTAAGAACCTTGGCGCCCCCAAAAGGTTCCTGGGTTTTGAAATTGAAAGGGATGAGAATCACAAATGGATATTTCTACACCAGAGGCCTATGATTGAAAACTTGATAGATAAATATCTTGATCCTGAAGAGAATATCGCAGAAATACCAATGATGCCTACCTCTTGTACTTTGAATGCCCAACTTCAAGAGTCTGGCATTTCCGGACCATCTCCAAATGTTCCCTTCAGAGAAGTTATTGGATCTCTCCTTTATATCCAAAATGGGACTCGCCCGGATATCTCATTCAGTGTAAATTTCCTAAGCAGGAAGCAAATTGGCTACACATTAGCTGATTGGAAATGTGTAATTAAGATTCTTAAATACCTAAAAGGTACTTTGAATTTTGGAATTGTGTTCACAGGACAAGCCGAAAATATTCTCGCTTACACTGATGCATCTTTGGGCACTAGTGATTTAAATGGGAAATCGACAACTGGTTACCTTATAACGTGCCTTGGAGATGTGGTGTCATGTAAATCAAAAAAACAAAGTCATGTTTCTCTCAGTACTTGTGAGGCGGAGTACATAGCCATGTCGGACTCATGTAAAGAGCTAGTTAGCGTTCGTAGCCTATGTAAATTCTTGATCAATATAGATATGCTTCCGACATTGCGATGTGACTGTGCCCCAGCCATTAGTGTTGCAATGACCAACGACTCCAAGACATTAAAACACTTGGTGAAACTCTGTATGCATTATGTCCACGAACTCTACAAGTCTGGGGATGTGCATATTGAGTGGACATCTACAAATAACCAACTGGCAGACACGTTCACAAAGGCCTTGCCGCGTGACAAATTTATTGCTTTTCGAAATATTGTCATGTGCCCTTCTGATGCCCTTTTCTCTTGAATTGTTGATAGGTGACAAGGAACCTTGGAACTATACATGACCGTTCAATGACTCGTCACTGTATCTACCTACGTGATTCACTGCGCCTATCTATCTACGTGAATACTGTCGTTTTACACTTGGTTACCTTTATATGTCTGATATCTGTTGGGACCTATCTATTATTGATAGTTCGCTGTATTTGAAGCTAAATTTGCCTCTTAGAAGGCCGTTAGCTATTTCTGTTAGTAGGCCTACAGCGATGCTTCTGGTCCTGAACCCCAGTACGGTCAGCCCTTGGAAATTTCTGAAGTCCTTCAAATGAAGCCTCAGTGCGTTTTTTTGTTTTGTTTGTTTCTCTTCTCGTTTTGCAACCGTCTGAAGTGTCGGATATAAAGAATATATTTTATATCACCATTTCTTAACGCGTGCTAAGAATTAGAAACATGTAACACTGGACTATGCCTATATGAATATCATGTCTTGATTTAGCCTTGACTAACCTTGTCATGGCCGGGAAAGAAAAAAAAAACAGTTCTGATTCTCGACTCACCTGTTGCCTATTTGTAAAGGAGGGAGTGTCAAATTGTAGATTTCCAAATAGGACCAATATACTCGTCTCCAGTAACATTTAACCCCATGTCTGTATTATGCTTTTGTTTTATCAAATGTCACATGTTTCACTGTTTCGTACTTCACTTGCGTTCTAGACTTCCTAAAAACTAGTCCTCTTGAATTCTTGATTCTTATCTGTGCTTTGCTTCTCTGTGTTCATTACAAGAATAATATACCTCTGACAAACCAACGTGAAACGTTCATTTACATCTATTTCGAGATATCGCAGGTAACGATTTACATTTATTTCATAAATTAATCACTGAATGCTCAAATTCTATTGCCGCTTCTTCCTCCTCACTTGTCCGCGTCAACACATAGTATATTATACTACATTATATATATTACATGATAGTCAATTGTATATTATATTTAACTATATGATTAGTAGTTCATATCGGAATTCATTCATTTCTACACGTTAATTTTTACACCCCCGGGAAAATTTTTGACAAACAGGGTACTGAATAGAGGATTTTTTAACTGATTTTTAACACTTTTCATAATCCCAAAACTTAATTTTTCAAAAGTATCAATTTTAAATTCATGATTTTTCAATAGGTATTTTTCAACATGTCTCAATAGTCAATCAGGAAAAGGCTGATTCTTTCAAACCCCAACTCCGGTAGGAGAAATGATGAGTCTTTTAAGGAACTCCCAGCTGTGTGATCTTCTGATTGGTGTAACTTACGATCTATACTGAAATCAACTTACGAACAGATTAAGGGACAAGTTCTGAGGCAAATCCCGAGAAAAAGTCTGCTGAAGATAAGCAAAATTATCAACGCACCCATCAAGCTCCGCTCGATACCGCAATTGTGGAAACTAGCAGTAAGTAAACTGAAGTAAACACGATTCCAAAGCCATGGAATTATGTTGATAAATGTCATCGTATCAGTTCGATCACCAGTGTTGTCCAAGTTGTTTAAAAAGCCTCTGCTAGAATAAAATTTTGTATGATGATTTGTTCCTGAAAAGAAACCCCCGAAACGGCCTCATTCGAATGCAATGACATCTTCCGAATTATTCTACAAAAACTGGACTCACAGAAGCAACTGAAAATGTCAGAAGTCTGAAGTTCAGAGGACCTTCGTCCCGCTTCCCGATCACCCGTTCGCAGAAGTCAGTCAAGGAAATGCTCACCGAGGCTCGAACCGAAGGCGGATAAACGGGCTGAGGATGAAATCTGCCAGAAATAACGGAACCTGAGCATAAACTTAGGACCAGTACTCGAACTGAATACACAAGAGGGTCCCGGGGAAAAGCTCTTCCCTCCATTCCGACTTCAACCCGCAGATGTACGGGATATAATAACCCGGTTAGGTGAGCCTCACGTAGCGCGGGTGATTTCGTGAAGGGCGCGTCCGAACAAGAAATCGATCATCCCTTAAATGCCCGTCTGCTCGGAACGGCTGTCAAATCCGTTTCAAAATGGTTCGTCCAACCTTGTTCCATGATTTCTGAAGAAAATCCATGAGGTCGAGGTACATAAATATGTACGCAAACGTGTCCAAACCGTGACCATAACAATAATTCTGCATCATTTGGGCTGATCGGGCCGTAGAAAATGCCTTAGTTTTCTCATCAAGAGCCACAGTCATATCTATTGTCTGAGTGTTCACAATTTCAAATGATTCATCATACGTGACAGCCACCATTTGAACCCTTTTTAGCGGGTCAACATTATTAACAAACACTTTACTTACCTGCTGCAGGTATACAAATGTGGAATTTTAAGGGTATGGCTGGGAGCGCCTAAAATGGATGTGTTTACAAAATAATTTGCACAAAACATTTGTGTTTTGAAAAAGTCGTGTTGACATTTTCACGTTCAAATCTGCTGATTGATTATTGGAAAAATCCCTCGTGAGTTCACTTTTCAAATTCAATATTTCAGGCGTTTGCTATCAAAACCAGCCATATTTTTCTGAAATCCACTTTTTTTGCATATTTTGGAAGTTTTGTAGGTCCTTCATAACGAAGGGATATAGCTCAAATCCAGCTCATTCCAACCCAAAACTAGATGAAAAGGTTTGCCCACTAGATCAAATCCAGATCTAAATTGGACAAATTAACCTTCTTTCCCCAATACTCGACTACACTTCGAATCCACCTTGCAGATAACCTTCCCTGGTCCTGTTCTCAATGGTGTTCCGGTGGTCGCGGTTCGCTTGCTGTTTCCCTAGTTCATCGAAAGTGTTATCAACTAGGTATAGATTGCAATTTATGACCTTTTTCACATTGTACCAAAGTTTATGTCTCAAGTGTGAAATTTCAAATCATTTGAAAACGTTAAGTGGATGTCATTTATTTAAAACTCGTAAAGACACAAATATTAACTGGTAAACTGGAAAAAACCAATTTCGCACAACTTAAATGAAAAAAATAAATCAATAAATAAACTGAGAAAAAGCAGGAAAAATCGTGTTTTGCATCAAAATCAGCTCATTCCAACCTGATTAGAGTAATTACTCCGAAGGTAATGCACCTGCAATGAAATTGAAAAACTAATCAAATTCTAGGCAGTTATACCTACAATTAAAAATTTAGCTCTAGAACTCTGGACGTGAGAAGTTTTTTGTCTCTCCTGTAAAATATCGAAAAATGGAATCAGCTGGTTTTGATAGCAAACGCCTCATTTGATCGTTATCAGTAAATTTATGACGATTCATTACATTGTAACGATCAAATGAGGCGTTTGCTATCAAAACCAGCTATGTCATACTTTCATACACTGTTGCACAAATGGCCCGTGGTATCTCTTCGTCCTCTCTAATATTTTGCTTGGGTCATGTTTGAATCATTAGGTATCGTCTATATCGAAGAATCGATTGGTAACCGGTATTAGGAAAACTATTTTAGAGCATATCGTACGATGAATGCGCCTCTTCCCATCGCCGTTACACTGGTAACAGTTAGCTTTCCGTGGATCGGATACCGTTTCCGTTGATGGGTATCTCTTTGGTAAACGTGGAAAGATGAGTTGGTATCAGATGCCTCACGTAACAAACTCGTCACTTCAATATCCTGAACGGTTTCTCCGACCCGAGCACGTAAATCGGCGTTCAGCTCGCAACCCCCGTCGACTCACTCTGACATTAGGCCGCCTCGAATGTTTGTCTCATTATGGAGCCGAATCGTCTCCGTACTCACAATACGTGTAATTAGTGTGAAATGATCTCTTATCGTGGTCCTACTGATCGATCTTTACACCAGGACTACGTAGACCCGCATTGACCACTGTCAGGAGCGCGCCTTCAGTAATGGCAATTACATTACAGTAGGGAGCAACCGCTGGGGGACATGTCATTCTTAATCTCCGATTCCAAATGCCACTGTTGGTGATGGGCAAAACGAGTGATTTCGATAATCGAATACCGAGTATTCGAATGGTTTCAACAATCGATTGATCATTCGAATGATTTCACTCGGATGCGAACGGAAACCCACCACCATTTTGAATCAAATGTAAGCCAACCAATTGGGGAGCAGTATCGGAATCAGGATGAAAACTCCGGATTGCAAAAGTATTCGAACGAAATCAACCAATGAGAGTTCAGATTCGGCATCCGGATGAACAATCTCGGCATTAAAAGTAGCAGTTATGAATGGCATAGTTTTCGAACGAAGTAACAGCTATTTTTTACCTTATCGCTTATCTCCAAAGTAAATTTCTTTTTTGGAAAAATTTATAAGATTTTACAGGTAAAAGGTTTATGCGCGAATGCGCCACCAAGTTCGTTACGATACGAATGAAAAAGTATTCGAATACTTGAAATGTCGCATTCGGATATCCGAATGATTTAAATAATCGAATGCCGCACTCGATTCTGCACTCGAATGGCCACTGTGTTATTTACTTACTAACGTTCAATAAATAAAAAATATATATAAAAAAGAACTACAGAGTTCATACCAAACATCACATGGTGCCGAAATCAAATACGAGATGACATTCAATGAAATCAAGAAGTTGAAGATTTGAAAAATCATGGATGTTTCAACACCGGATATCAAGTCCTTGCCCAGCAAGATTTAACCGACTAGCAGAAATGATTCTTTGAAGGAAACAATCCAAACGGGGAACTCCTATTTAGGGACCAGCACAGAAGCCAATGAGGAGGAGAAAAAAGAAGAAAGGAGAGAAAACCAAACCTCGACCAGAGTGGTCAAAAACAACGTGAGAGACATATTGAACCCAGAAAAAGGAGAAGAGATACAGCGATCGAAACAAAACTAAGCCAAGTTGACTTTGAAGTTCGGGACAGAGAAAGGTGCTCCGAACCAAAGTCTTAACTCGTTCAAGATCATGGACGAAAATGTCGACAAAACCCTAAAATGTGGACCATTCTTGAATTTCTGAAGAAGTGAGATGCCAGGAGCGCGCTTTCAGTAGGGAGCATGAAAGCCATCAACCAACCTCTGCTACTTTTACCCTCATATTTAGACATTTGAAGAAGATGAAAGTTTGAGAATGTAAAAATGATGAGGAAGATAATTCTTCTTGTTTGATTGATCATCACTGTTGACTGGTGGATCTGTAAGTTGGTACCAAAAGTAGTAGGTACCTAAAATAACAGTGCACATTTTTTCACAGCGGCTCTGTACAGATCCAGTTTATCATCCTGTACAGATCCTTCACTGTTCACCACAGATCACCTTTGTGATCCTTGTGAGTCCATTAACGATACAAAATAAGGAGTAATGAGTTATTTATGGGTGTGAGTTCGTTTGAGAAGGTGACCAGCAGGTAATTAGGTCATTTAAAGGATCTACTATGGGAGGAGTGTTGAAACACTAGGGTCGAAATATATTGTTTGTACGAAAGGCAGTAAGAATCCTCGAGTTTTAACTATTAACTAGGTACTTTCTTCTACTCATTCAGGTAGGTCGCTAAGACCAAATAAACGTCATTCTTTGTTCATTACTCAATTACACTGTTCTATATCTAGAAAGAATAATTTAAAATCATCTCTGTTGGCAACAGCTTCTTCTGTAACCACCTGGTGGTCCTTCGGTCTTCAATGTGAGCGTATCCGCGTCACTTCCGTCTACCAATAAGTCCCACTGAATTCCGGTCCGTTATTGTTCTAGAGGTAATATTTTATTAGGAGAAAGTAATATTATAGTAGGTTACTTTCAAAGGGTAAAATTTAAAATAAGATGCCATACAAATAGACGATATAGTAGGATTACACAGGACTGTCTGTATCTGCGTGGGGCTCCCTTTGGGTAGATCGCAATCCAATATCACGACACAATAGCTGTGGTATAGCTGGACATGGCCCAGTATATCTGCTTAACAGAGCGGTTCGGCGCATATTGACGCATTGTGTTTGCAAATCGTCTTGAGTAAATTGACTCGATTTTGAACTCCTCAAGTGACATATTCAATCCGATCGATGTCACATTGAGAATCCAACCCCTAACCACAGTCATGAATTATTTAGTAACTTGTAATCAAAATCATGTTTGGCATCCTTCACAAGTAATTTGACTTGTTTTAATTTAAAAAGAAAAGGAACCTTTTTTCTCCGTCCAAAATGTTTAAAACTCGAAGTTACGAAAAAATGTAGGTATATTAAAACCCGTTTCGGACAATCCTGAATTTACTGCCGAAAGACAGCAAAAATCATTTATATATAATAGGTATATATTATATATAATTATATGACTCAACACTGAACACACAAAACACGGCAAACGGAGGGATAACACAAAAGGTAAGTACGTGGTTGTTACTTGAGATGTTCTCAACGGTTCATCTGCTCTAATCTGATCACGGAATGAGATATCGCCATTCTGACTTAACTATCGTGTTCAGCGTTGGAAAATCTATGAACTGAGGTGTTACTCGGCAGAAAATGGTTGAATGAGATGTTCCAAACAGTACATTTCACATAAAACCAGACATTTTTTCGAAAATTTGCTCTTATAGCCATGGTGCATGACTGGGGGTTTTTAAATTTTATTTTCATACTCCACTTCATTTTCACCATTAAAATCCCCAAGTCTTTCATTCAATGTCATTAGAAACGTGTGAAAACAGTCGCCTTTTGATACCGATTCATTTAAAAGGTCGTATTGAATGAGTTTGAAGAAGGAGTGAGATCAGGTTTTACAACGGTTGAAGTAATAATACTTAAGTTAAGGTACAGAGATAAATGAAAGAGGTATGCAGAGGATTCCGGTGAAACTTGATATAAAATCGATACCGTCCCGTTGTTTGAAGCTCATTTCATTTCACTGATTACACGGAAACGAAGGATTCCCTTACACCCTCTTCAACTACAATCGACCTCTCAAAAACCAAAGTGTTTTCGTTACATGATTGAAAAGAATGCAAATTGAGAAAGCTGACGAAAAAAAAGAAAAGCCGCTCCCTCGTTGAAATCGTTCGACGTCAAATGAGAATCACTCCTGAGAATTTTTTCTTTTTCTAGATTTCACCCCCTCGTTTTTGTCGAAGTGCCGATTTCGGAACGGGGAAAGATTCCCTGACGGA
Source organism: Stenodema calcarata (assembly GCA_963920205.1). Lineage (NCBI taxonomy): Eukaryota > Metazoa > Arthropoda > Insecta > Hemiptera > Miridae > Stenodema > Stenodema calcarata. The sequence goes on along the minus strand of OY986061.1, from coordinate 22,926,033 downwards.
GGGACGGGAAGGCGTTTATTTTGATATTAAACTTCGTCGAAAGTTGGGATTCAGCTCGAGGAAAAGTCTGGATAACCCAATAAGAAATACTCACGGAATTCCGGAACCGTCAGTCGGCACATTCTTTTGGTCCCAGCGAACGCTCACCTAACGCCCCTTTTCCGACCTCCCGTTTCGACATTCTTCAAATATCTTCGGCGTTTTTCGCCTGCCGTTTAAAAAATAAACAAACAAAATTTAGATTTCAGCTTGGGAGAGAAAATTGACAATGTTAATCCCGAAAGAGTTTTCTACGAATTTCGACCCGAATCGCATCCACGAACATTCTCCTTCAAATATCTTCATAACACGAATATCAGAATTGCGACATCTTATTTCGTTCTCAAACTTGAGTAATTTGAAGATGAAGAATACGTTCTTCATGTTTAGTCTGCTCTAATCTGATAACGGAATGAGATATCGCATTTCTGACTTCACCGTCGTTCTTAGAGTTGAAATGTCCAAATGCTGAGGGGGTTTTGGGGAGTTTGGGCAGGGGGGGGGGAGGTCCACTCATAAATTCCAAACATGAAACGGTCTGTCAAGTGACACCTCATTTTAAAGGTTTTTACACGGTGAATAAGATGGTGAACTCAGAATTTCGATACTTACGTTATTTCGTTCTCAAACGTGAGTTTTTTGAAGATGAAGAAACGTGGTTGTTACCTGAGATGTTCTTCATGGACATCATGTTCTTTAATGGAGACATTTTACATAAAACCAATTATTTCGCTCTTATAGCCAAGGTGCATGACTGTTTACATTTGGTTTTTAGGTACAGAACTCGGAAAATAACTGTCAAACCGCAAAACTCTTCTGATTAAACGTTGTTAGATATTGAATTCCTCATAAAATGATGATGTTAACTTCTTAGTGAATATATAGCCCTAGCAAATAGTAGATGAGACGTTGGTTACATCGATTTCCCGATTTTAGCTTCCAATTTCGCTTGGAAGCTAAAACTCTTGCAACCACTAAGATTGCCTCCTCCGTAAGTGCTTTCCAAAATCAAAGTTCACCCAAGTATTTATTCGCAAATGTTATTCGTTCGGCCGCGCTGAATCGCATGCATAAATGCAAAATAAACTTCCATGAAGAATAAAAACAACCGCAACGCAAGACTAAGACGGCCCGGTAAATACCGAAATCATGCAAACCATTTGCGTTTCTCTTTCGAGAAGGCGGGTTTTTTGTATGGTAATCTACGGAGAAAACTTGGATAAAGGTAGAGGATAAAGGCTCATTCAGAAAAATCGTTTTTCTCCGCCTGTAGGGGTAAGTTTGAACCACCTAAGGGAAAAACTTGCGAAGAAAATTCCTCCGGTTACAGCGCGCGGTTTTAATATCGAGCTCTACAGACATAAACAGGTGAATTATGCTTCTTATATTATTCATATAATATATGAATAATATAAGAAGCATAATTCATATTATGTACATATTATGTAGTTGGAGAAGAAGTCAACGGACTTGAAATTGGCTCGGCTCGTGAAATTTCAGTCTTTGTTCAGTTGTGCATTCGTTCCGAAATGAACGGCCGAAAATTGTAATTAATATTATGTTATATTACGAGTATTTAGGTACTTTATGTCGTTATATAATTCTTAAGGAGCTCCTTGCCGTGATAAATTGATGATCTTAACAAAAATCAAAGTTAAAACAGTCATGCAGCATGGCTATAAGAAAGAATCTTCGAATAAATAAGTGGTTTATGTAAAATGTCTCCATTTTAATGGTTTTATAACAAATTTTGTCGCCATTTTTTGCCGAGTAACAACTCAGGTGTCGTTGCACCATTAGTGAGGTCTGAATGTAGGCACTGGGAGATGAACCAATTCGTTGGTTAATTTAATGTTGGTTCTTTAATTTATATGTCGGCAATATTTTCGCTCGAATGCGTTGTTTAGGAGTAATAAGCGAAAAGCTGACGAAAGACCGAAAATTTAAACGTTTTTGGGGCGAAAATCTGGTTGAGTTGTAGGTATAGATACCTACAAGGAGATCTACTAACGTGTTTTATTATGAATTCTTCCAGGACCTAGCAGTTACCTACCTTCTAGGCACGGGAGTGATGAATTTGGGGATTTGTCGATAACGCCCCGATTCATTTTATTTGCGCTGGGCTTCTGATGGAATCCGTTGATCAACCAGCATCTACCCTTTACATGTTAGCGCATTTTCAACGTTTTCCCACGTACAACAAAAGGGGTGACTACTAAGTGTTCGAAATTGGGAAATACGATGATGTTGAGGGATGTCGAGGGTCGGTCAAATGAAAATTGAGTTATGTGCCAACGTTTCGAAGAATATATTTCTTCATCTTCAGGGCAGGTTATGAAATGGAGTTAGACTCCAACAGGGAAGCTCCTTCCTCCAGATCACAGAAGTAATAACTTGGAAGTTATTACTTCTGTGATCTGGAGGAAGGAGCTTCCCTGTTGGAGTCTAACTCCATTTCATAACCTGCCCTGAAGATGAAGAAATATATTCTTCGAAACGTTGGCACATAACTCAATTTTCATTTGACCGACCCTCGACATCCCTCAACATCATTCTTACTGACGGTCAACCTAAACCACACACACTCATTGGGAAATACATGATTTGTTCACAGATTTTCACGCCTTCTGCGTGTATCTCCAGTGTATTTCTCTCGGAGCCCGTTCATATGTAAATATCTCTGGGTTGAAACGAGAAAGCGACAGCAAAGGGTTGTTTCCGTTTCTCTAGGGGTGAAGGAATGCCAGATGATGTTTAGAGCCGACATGTCTAAGCAGAGGCCCCTGATCTCCTACGAAATGAGGATCTCTAATATTGTGTGTCATTAGAGGCAAAGGGTGGTCTTGAAAGGGTTAAAAGCTGAAAGGAAGGCTGTGGTATAGCGAACACGTGGCGTCTGTTTTGCTCCAACCTTCGTTTGAAAAGATTCAAACTTATGTGATAGTTAGACGTAATATTTTATTTCTACAACCAACTGATTGCTACATTTTCACCAACAGATAAATTTGATACAACAAAACTGGTCCCTATACTGATACTCCCTATACAGTATACTGATAATGACAATAGTAGGCCTAATTCCAAACTGTGATAAAATTGAATTATCTTCTTTATTTTCAGGAATAGGAACCGTACAGGACCTCGTTTTACCCTTCTCGTGTGAATCAATCCATAGCTAGAATCACTCAGCAATGCTGAACATTGCTCATGCCATTGTACCTTGTACATGCCATTCAGCACCAACACAGTGTACTCCGGGTGTTGAAACAGCGTCCAGGAAATGAAATGGTCATTCACATTGACTTCAGCGAGAATTATGCATGTAAGCATTTCACCATGGGCCGTAATTACCATGCCAATATTGGTAATTACCGTGGCCCAGAATTTGAAAATATGAAATTTTGAGCTTAAAAATGGAGTTTGATTGTTGCCTCGTGTATTTTCTCAACCCTAGCCAGGCCAGAAATCCTCAAAAATTAAAAGCCTTTTAGGAGTAGGTTGGCTAATTTTTGAAAACTTTGCTAGTTGAAAATTGTCCGTAGTTTGACATTCACCCTCATAGCTGTTCTAAATGGTGGAGGGAGAAAGTGAAGGAAGGAACAGGGTGAAGAGGGGTGAGTGAGGAGGGAGCGGGGAGGAGGGAAGACAAGGTGATAACAAGAGGATATTGGGATATCACGGGAATAACGAGATCTTAAGCCTTCATTCTCCTGATATCTCAATATCATCTCGACATCGCGTAATCCCCCCCTCCTTCCACCACCACCCACGTCCCTCTTCACTCTTTTTTACTCCCTCCTCCCTCCTCCTTACACCTTCCTGCTTACTCCCTCCTGCTTACTCCCTCCTCCCTCCTCCTGACTCACTCCTCCCGCCACCCTCCTAATCCCTCCGCCACCACGTTCCTCTTCACTCTTTCTTACTCACTCCTCCCTCCTCCTTACTCCCTCCTCCCTCCTCCTGACTCACTCCTCCAGCCACCCTCCTAATCCCTTCGCCATTAATTGTCCGCTAAGATGGTTGTAGATTGTTTCTTAAATAAAAACACCTCAATCGAGTTAAGGGCATGCAGGACCTAGGTCGGGAAGTCGTTGATGGATATCTCGGGCTGTGATTGACCTAGAATTTTGAAATAAATTCTACTGATAGATAGATAGATAGGTGCATCTACTCTATGGATTATTGTACGGATTGGAGGTATAATTTCAGAGGTATTTGAGTTGTCGCTTCAGATTAAATGCGCCAAGTTACTTAAGTTGTGGATTCATTCTGAACGTTTGGTAGCGATGCATATGCATTGCCACAGGAGAAAGGCTGCTTGGAACTGAGCTCCGCCATGCCGGCTGGAATGATAATGCGGTTCACCGTTCCCGAGATAGTTAGGGAAAACGGCAAGTTTCAAGTCGGTAAGGCGGTGTGGGTGAATCGAGCTGCTCCACAGCGTTCCCTACCAACTTGCCGTTTGTTTATACTGATACCAGCTTCGGTAGGTGCAGACCTGGTGATTCCAGAAGTTTACTGACCTGGTGGATGGGGAGGGGTAGAGGGATCCACCCTGAGATTGTTTGGGTTGGGGAGAGGAAACCTCAATAGGAATCCCGGAACTGATGACGGTTCTGTGGAAGGAGGAGCTCATTGAATATGAAACGCGGTTTCTGGGAGGGTAATGTGGGGGGAAAGGCAAAGAGATAGTATAGTTATACCTCTGTAGCAAGGAGGGGTTGCCCTCAAATCATATCCCCTTTCATATTTCATTGAGACTCGAGGGACCAGTTCCACTGAAATAAGGTCATTCCTGTTAGATATACACCAAGCACAGGGAAACTCACCCGTAGGAGCTGCAGAATAATTCCAGGTACGTACTCTCACATCAGGATGTCAATCAAACCGGTCTTAGATTGTAGAACTGATTGAATCCAATCGGAATACCTACTGATATTGGAAGTGCTCGAGCGGTGTCTTGCGATCGCTACAATACTGATTCGTCAGGATTAGGAACCAAATCGCATGTCCGTGAAGCGAATACAATACGGACAACAATACAAACCACAATACTTACTGTGTAAATATGAACAAAAATTGTGTACCTATATGAACAAACATTTAATGCCAAAAACGTATTATTTTATTATTATTAATTTTTTTTCAGTAAGTAAAAAACATTATTGTTCTGTGATAAACACTACATTTGGGATGGTAGGAGAACTAAAAGTAGAAGAGTCTTCTAATTGGCATGTGAGATGTTGAGGGGTTGCAGTCCATCAACTGGTCTCTACGTTGGCTGTCTAAATTCAAGAGATCCAGTGGTCGACGTTATACGCCTGGCGTATCACGTTGTCAGCGGCGCAAAAAACCTGTCGCTAGGAAAACAGGCCTTTAGGGATGGCAATCAATAATAGATTGTGCTGAAAAACCAGGACCAATTATAACATGATCGATAATCGATAAAAATCGGGTCCAAAAAACCGATTGCGAAAATCGATGCTTAATCGGTTTGAACCTCGTATTGAACTGAACTACGTGTTGGACTGAGCTGTAGGAGAGGCGCATGACGACAATAAACCGAGGATGCTTATCGATTTAGCATTCGATTTCAAAATGTTTGCGTACCAATTTGACATCCCTAGTGTCGGTTGCAATGGTTCTGAATTAGGTTATTTTAGTGAGGACATTTTGGTTTATTATCTTCGATAATGAACCATTGGAATTGCCTAAAGAAAAAAATTGTTAAACCCCCCCTCAAAATTTGTTGGTTTACGTTTCAAGATACGTAGATTCAGAAAATCGAATTAAAAAAAATCCGTCCGTCCGCTGTACGCCGTCCGCGCCACTTTGCCCGGTTAGCGTTGAGTTAAAATTACGAAATTTGGTTTCTGGGTTTCGACCAACCCCACAATGGTCCTCGAAACTTTTCATAACCCTAGGTCAAGGGGAAGGGGTTCAAAACGAATTTTGAAAATTTGAAAATCTCATATCTCGAAAAATTCATATTGAACGGTATGTTTTTTATTTCATATTTAGATAGAGTTTGTTCCGTAGAATTTTTTAAGACCATCCGCAGCTTTGTACGACCAGCCGTTCGTTCACAATGACGGCTCAAAGATTGTGACTCACAACACGATCGTGAATCAAACTGTTGAAATACAGGTCCATTTTCATACTAACAAGCTCTATGGAACATCATATGGCTTAAGAGATGTTACGGAAATGAAGGTAATTTCGAATGTTTGTTGGTAGGTACTTCTTTTATAGAAAAATCATTACCGACGTAGTATTAAAAACCCCAGAATTATATCGTATTAATTAATCATAATTAATAATAATTATTATTAATAATAAATACGAATTATTAATACCTAACAATAAATTATAATAATTTTCACTAGGTACTTGATAAAATTGTTAATAATTAGTGATAATTGATAATAATAATAATTAATCTAACATTTAGGATCTAGACATTTAGACCTAGTGATCTAGACAGAAGGGTGATCTATACAAAGAAGATAATGAACCGTTGTGTCAAGAATTTGCAGAGTTTTTTTTTTAATTAGTAGTCAACTTCCAAGGAGGCTAAAGATGACCATAAATTTTTTCGGAATTTTTGCTCAATTGGTTATTGTTGTAAGAAGAAGGAGAAGAAGAAGAGATTTATTAAATACATTTGATTTGTTCCTCTCTACTATTGGAGATGAAGTGCAAACGAAGACAAAAGAGGAAATGAGTTAAAAATACTGCATTTTTCAGACAGGAACATAGAATTTCACAGTAAACCCAACTTCAATCAGCTGTGTTGTATCTTGAGAATAGGAGCTAATACAAAATTTGCATTGTCATATTCGTGTTTAGCAGAATAAGGCTATTAGAAACTAAAAAAAGTTGAGTCGTTTTAACTAAAAATTACGTAGATGAGTCATTTCTTCTGAAAAATGACCGATTTTTGGATTTTGACGATCCAAATTACCCCCACTTCCGAGCCGAAATTTGAATTTCTGACTCCACCATCCGAAAGAGTAGGTCGAAAATAGCGGGGGTATGTGAAAATCCCAAATTCTCCAAAATTGGACTTGCGAGCAGCCTAGTATTGATACCCATCATAACCTCATTCAGTATCAATGTGACCCTACAGATGAATAGCCCTTGGCCTTGGGTAGACTTTGGTGGAATGTTAGACGTTCCAAAATAAAATAAAATATTCTGAATACAACTTAATGACAAACAAACAAATTATTTCGAATTTATTATGGGGTTTTAATATTTGTGGTTAAAACAGAGGTGAGTTTTAATACGTGGTGACGCTTCTTTTATAATTTCAGATGAATTTCTCGTTCCGCATCCTTCCATTACGCTCAAGAGAACATTAGTTGCGGTGAGTGATACACCGTATTCACGGGCAGTGGGCCCTTCGCTTTACATTCAAACCGCTCATTGGTCGACATTACGGATGCGGCAGCCGAAAAATGTTAATCAGGATCCGCTCTGATGGGCGGATTAGGCAACAAAAAGGAAAATTCTGAACCGGGTTCACGCGTTTAAACATCAAAAGTTCGCGTTTTTTAATAGAGCTCGTTTCGTGGGAAGAAAAACTCTGGTTTCTAGCGTGAATTCAAACTGCTGAGAGCGCAGTGATTTGAATCTCTCTGTAACGACAGGACAACTGAGCACAGGTGAAGTGTGCACATTCAAAACCACATGGGAATTGAGCATTACCTGTACATGATTTCATTAGTGCAGAGAATTGATACTAAACCAATTTCAGTTTATAGATTATTCAAAGCTGAACCAGATGTGAAGTGTGATTTGATCTTTATGTTATCGAAATATCACAAGTGACGTTTTCGAAAAATCGAATACTCCTGCCCCCTTTCCGCTCGTAACCATGAACCGCCCGCTCCTCCACTGCCGTCCATCACCGCTCTATTCTTTAACACCCTCATCCATTTAGCACCCACAATCTCAATTCATGCAGCGGATGTCAGCTGAAGAATGACGGACGATAAATATTGTGATGCATTAATTGTCCCGCCCCCTTTCCACCCGTCACCACCAACCGCCAACTCCACCAACACAGTCCACCCCTGCTCTATTCTTTACCACCCACTTCCATTTAGCACCCACAATTTCAATTTATGCAGCGGAAGTCAGCTGATGATTCACGGACGATAAATGTTGTGATGCATTGATACTCCCGCCCCCTTTCCACCCTTCACCACCAACCGCCCACTCCACCACCACAGTCCACCCCCGCTCTATTCTTTACCACCCACTTCCATTTAGCACCCACAATTTCAATTTATGCAGCGGAAGTCAGCTGATGATTCACGGACGATAAATGTTGCGATGCATTAATACTCCCGCCCCCTTTCCACCCGTCACGGCCAACCACTCACTCCACCACCACAGTCCACCACCGCTCTATTCTTTAACACCCTCATCCATTTAGCACCCACAATCTCAATTTATGCAGCGGATGAATGACGAACGATAAGAGTTGTGAAGCATTAATACTCCCGCCCCCTTTCCACCCGTCACCACCGACCGCCCACTCCACCACCACAGTCCACCCCCGCTCTATTCTTTACCACCCACTTCCATTTAGCACCCACAATTTCAATTTATGTAGCGGAAGTCAGCTGATGATTCACGGACGATAAATGTTGCGATGCATTAATACTCCCGCCCCCTTTCCACCCGTCACGGCCAACCACTCACTCCACCACCACAGTCCACCACCGCTCTATTCTTTAACACCCTCATCCATTTAGCACCCACAATCTCAATTTATGCAGCGGATGAATGACGAACGATAAGTGTTGTGAAGCATTAATACTCCCGCCCCCTTTCCACCCGTCACCACCGACCGCCCACTCCACCACCACAGTCCACCCCCGCTCTATTCTTTACCACCCACTTCCATTTAGCACCCGCAATTTCAATTTATGCAGCGGAAGTCAGCTGATGATTCACGGACGATAAATGTTGCGATGCATTAATACTCCCGCCCCCTTTCCACCCGTCACGGCTTCCTGTCTTTACCATTCACCAATTATATTTAACAGCTGCTGTTAAATATAAGTGCTTATGAAAGAAACAAAGTGCTGCTGTTAAATATAGTTGCTTATGAAAGAAACAAAGTGCTGCTGCAGCACTTTGTTTCTTTCATGAGCATCCTGATTTTTTTTAACTACCCCCGTAATTCAGCATAATATTCAGCATATTATGCTACTCTCTCAACTACCCAGGCTATCACACCAGTCCCTTTCACCCAGTTGTGGTCCACGTCTCGCCATGTTTATTGTAGTTTCCCATTTATTCTTCGAGCTTTGCCCTACAATCTCCTATCACCTGTAGAGCACAACTACATTCTCGCACAAACTAAAAGAAAACAATTTTCTCTTAGCTTATTGCATTAGGGCCTGTTAGTAGCAAAGACATTATGTGCAGTGTGTATACTTGAAGGATTTCTTTATCGTTTTATTTTATAATTCCCTTCTCGATTAGTGAATTAAATTTAGTTGAAGTTTGTATTTTGAAGTTTTTCTACTCCCCCACACCGCACAGAACCTGTTTCTTGGTGCTGGGGTAGTTCCATATTATTTTTAATATATTTTTTTATATTATATTTAAAGTATCTATTGAGTTCATAAGCTTGTAAATTTCACCTCTGATGGAATAAATCTTTCATTCATTCATAATTACCAATGGGAAAGTGGCGGGGAGGAGGTTATTGAAAATTATGGAAACAATATTCTGCGAATTAGTTTAACAGAAAAAATCTACACAAGCCGAAGGGGAAGTGAAAAGGGAAATACGATGAAAAAAATCGAAAATTGAGTGAAACTTGAAGATGAAGGGGAAAAGTGGTCTGGGAAGTGTAAGATCTGATTAATAACTAATTGCCTTCTAAAAGTTTGATGAACCGTATAAAAGGGCTATGGGGCGAGGAACGGGTTACTTTTATAATTGCTCGGAGCTCTAATTCAGTTTGTTCCCGGACCCGGAGAAAGAAGGCCGTGCGGCCTTTCAAGGGACTGTGATTCCCGATAAGGCGATAACCGATCAGAGCTGTCCAATCGGAATGAGCGAAAAAAGGGAGAGAAAGAGGGATTTTCGCACTTCAAAATAAAACCAGGAGACACTTGGCCAAAAGACCAAAGAAACTACATTATATAATCCACAGTCATGCAGCATGGCTATAAGAGCGAATACGGTTTTATGATGAATGACTCAATGTTACTGGTTTTATAATAAAATTTATTAGAAAACCACTAAAACCAGAAAATCTATAAATTGAGGTTGCTGTTACTCGGAAAAAATCAATTCAACATTTAATGTTGTCTTGATTTTTCAACGCTGTGAACACGATGGTGAAGTCATAATTGCGACATCTCATTCCCTTATTAGATTAGAGCAGATGAACCGTGAAGAACATCTCAAGTAACTTCATCATCGGCGTTAAATATCTTTAAAATGAGGTGTCAAACTGTTTCATTTTCGGAATTCATGGGTAATTTCCCACCCTTCACATTCCCCTAAACACCCCTTAGAGTAGCCCGATTCTGCCCATCCACGAAATAAACCTTCCGATTGCGAAGACTGATTTTTTGAGCAAATTTAAACTCTTCATCTCAGTTCCATCGTGAGTAACTCATCTAATGAGTAATTCATCTATATTTAATATAGATGAAGCTCATCAGGGATTGACGTATGTGAAATTCGTTTCATCATCTGCCACTTTTCGATATCGGCAAACGATAGCCGTTAACGTTAACCTAAACGTTGCATGGTCACATTAGACGTGGTACCCAGTGGTTTTGGTTATCGACCAAGACTTTCAGTCGAAACAAGTCAGTTAACCAAGGCTGACATGAAAAATAGGTATGCAACTTGAACATTGCAGCTTCGGGAAGAGTAAAAGTCAAAAAGGGCCACGTAAAATAATAAATAATGATGTTGAGGGATGTCGAGGGTCGATCAAATGACCGACCCTCGACATCCCTCAAGATCATTCTTACTGACGGTCAAAAATCACACACACCTAATAAATAATGTAGTAGGTAAGTATAGTTCCGAATAAGGCACAGAAATAATGATATTACATACTGAAGCGTAAAGTAGGTAGGTTTGTAATCATGGGTATTTGTGGTAAAGGGAGAAAACATCGTAAGGAAAACCTCGATGTCAAAAACATCGGAAGGAAAACCTCGATGTCAAAAACATCGGAAGAAAAACATCGATGGTTAGAGAAAAAATCGAATGTTTTAAAACACCGAGTATCCGATACCCATGATGGGTAAACCATTCCTAATGAATAGGTAGTCGACTGGGTTGTTTTCCTAGTGTGGATTCGTGGTACAGCTGAGCAAGTATTCATTGGATCCAATGAGTAACTCGGGGTTTATCCTGTTAACTAAATGATCACCCATTGACCCTCATCCCCCCCCCCCATCCACCAGCACCTCAGCCAAGGGGTTTTTTATTCTTCGTTCCGGTAACCCGATAAGGTCTCGTGTAATGCACGTGACAAACACACGCGTCCTGTTCCGGTCCTTTTGTGAGCGAGTGTGCGAGTGTTGAGATGGCGTAAGTGTAAATAAAATTTGGTGGCGGTGCGGTGCGGTGGGGGGAGGAGGGGGTGCAGATGACAGATGGGGAGGAGGAGGAGGGGGTGCAGATGGTTGTGGAGATGGGAGGAGGTGTGCAGACGATCGATGGGGCGAGAGGAGGAGGGGGATCAGAAGGCGGTGGCGGGGGAGGAGGGAGTTCAGATAGTGTTGGAGGGGGGAGGAGGGGGTGCAGATGGTAGATGGGGAGGATGAGGAGGGGGCGGTAGATGGTTGTGGTTGGTGGGGGGGGGGGGGGGGTGTGCAGGTGGTGTTGGCGATGGGAGGAGGGGATTGCAGATGATGGACGGGGAGTGGGAGGAGGGGTGCTGATGATAGTTGTAGTGGGGTGAGGAGGGGGTGCAGATGGCGAGACCGCCATATTCTGTACTCAACCTTCACACTCACACAGGTGGATCCCAATTGTTGTATTAACACACACACACTGCCCCAATGATAATGGGCGCTCTAATTGGTGTGGGAAAAGTCTTACAAAAAATAAACACACATACACGTACACTCATACACATACGCACACACAACCCTCCATACATACATACACACATACAGCCCCCCCCCCCTCCCCCTCACCAATCGCATTAACATCAATGGGACGTCGTTCAATTGAAATTAATTCGAAAACACAATCGCGAGAATTCGAGGGTGAGAAACTAATGCGAGGGAGCGAAAAAAAAAGTTATGAATTTGTATGAAGAGCCGATTGAAACAGACAATTTATACGGCAAATGTCGAAACTTTGAATTTTTCATTTGATGCCAACAACAAAACTCTGCAAATTCTTGACACAACGGTTTATTATCTTCCTTGTGCAGATCACCCTTCTGTCTATACCAGACTGTATTGCAAATCGGCACCATACCATATTCTCACCGTACTCATACCATACCATACGAATTTCTTTCCTATCATACCATACTGTATTATACCAAATCATACATACAATAATATACCATACCATACTCATACCATGTCATACAAACCGAATGAATATTGAAATGTCATCCATTTCTGACCTATATTTAAAATTTCAAGTATCTAGCTCATCATCAAAATTTAATTTGTTTAAACAAATAGGTATTATTTAAACAATTTTACAGACAAGAAACCGAGTGAATATTGCATTGTTATCCAGTTCTGACCTATTTTTAAAATTTCAAGTCAATAGCTCATCATCAAAATTTAATTTGTATTATTACAAAAAGGTATTATTTAAACAATTTTACAGATGAGAAACCGAGTAAATATTGCAATGTGGTCTATCCCCGACTCACGGTTAAAATTTCTAGACTGTAGTTTACCGGGAAGATGACAAAAGGTAGTTTTATTCTGGGCGTCTGAGGGTTGGGTCACATAACGGCCGTTTTCGACGCGAAAGTTTAGTGTTTTTCCTAAACCTTTGCGCGCTCACTGTGAACGAACGGCTGGTCGCACAAAAATCCAATTGGTCTTAAAAGATTCGTAATTTTTCAGGTCATTCAAACGTGAACTGACAATTACACGTTTCAGTTAAATATTTTGAGATATGACATTGTCGAAATTTTAAATTTCGTTTTGAACCCCTTCCCCTTGACCTAGGGTTATGAAAAATTTTGAGGACCATTGTGGGGCTGGTCCAAAGCCAGAAACCAAATTTTGTAATTTTAGCTCAACGCTAACTGGGCAAAGTGGCACGGACGGCGTACGGCGGACGGACGGAATTTTTTTATTCGATTTTCTGAATCTACGTGTCTTGAAACGTAAACCAACAAATTTTGAGGGGGGGTTAAAATTTTTTTTTCTTTGGGCGATTCCAATGGTTCGTTATCGAAGATAATAAACCAAAAGGAGACTTCATATGGACTCGAGGTGTTTATTTGAGTTCGAATGGACCTTCAAAAAGAGCAATTGTCGACTCAAATACATCGTGAAAACGGAAACAAAATGACTTCATATGGACTCGACGTGTTTATTTGAGTTTGAATGAACCTTCAAGAAGAGCAATTGTCGACTCAAATACTTCGTGAAAACGAAAAAAAGTTGACTTCATATCGACTTGAGGTGTTTATTTGAGTTCGAATAGACCTTCAAGAAGACCAACTGTCGACTCAAATACTTCGTGGAAACGAAAAAAAGTTGACTTCATATCGACGCGAGGTGTTTATTTGAGTTCGAACGGACCTTCAAGAAGAGCAATTGTCGACTCAAATACTTCGTGAAAACGAAAAAAACTTGACTTCATATGGACTCGAGGTGTTTATTTGAGTTCGAATGGACCTTCAAGAAGAGCAATTGTCGACTCAAATACATCGTGAAAACGGAAACAAAATGACTTCATATGGACTCGACGTGTTTATTTGAGTTTGAATGAACCTTCAAGAAGAGCAATTGTCGACTCAAATACTTCGTGAAAACGAAAAAAAGTTGACTTCATATCGACTTGAGGTGTTTATTTGAGTTCGAATAGACCTTCAAGAAGACCAACTGTCGACTCAAATACTTCGTGGAAACGAAAAAAAGTTGACTTCATATCGACGCGAGGTGTTTATTTGAGTTCGAACGGACCTTCAAGAAGAGCAATTGTCGACTCAAATACTTCGTGAAAACGAAAAAAACTTGACTTCATATGGACTCGAGGTGTTTATTTGAGTTCGAATGGACCTTCAAGAAGAGCAATTGTCGACTCAAATACTTCGTGAAAACAAAAAAAAGTTGACTTCATATCGACTCGACGTGTTTTTTTGAGTTCAAATGGACCTTCAAGAAGAGCAATTGGCAAGTCAAATACATCGTGAAAACGGAAACAAAATGACTTCATATGGACTCCCTTGACCTAGGGTTATGAAAAATTTTGAGGACCATTGTGGGGCTGGTCCAAAGCCAGAAACCAAATTTTGTAATTTTAGCTCAACGCTAACTGGGCAAAGTGGCACGGACGGCGTACGGCGGACGGACGGAATTTTTTTATTCGATTTTCTGAATCTACGTGTCTTGAAACGTAAACCAACAAATTTTGAGGGGGGGTTAAAATTTTTTTTTCTTTGGGCGATTCCAATGGTTCGTTATCGAAGATAATAAACCAAAAGGAGACTTCATATGGACTCGAGGTGTTTATTTGAGTTCGAATGGACCTTCAAAAAGAGCAATTGTCGACTCAAATACATCGTGAAAACGGAAACAAAATGACTTCATATGGACTCGACGTGTTTATTTGAGTTTGAATGAACCTTCAAGAAGAGCAATTGTCGACTCAAATACTTCGTGAAAACGAAAAAAAGTTGACTTCATATCGACTTGAGGTGTTTATTTGAGTTCGAATAGACCTTCAAGAAGACCAACTGTCGACTCAAATACTTCGTGGAAACGAAAAAAAGTTGACTTCATATCGACGCGAGGTGTTTATTTGAGTTCGAACGGACCTTCAAGAAGAGCAATTGTCGACTCAAATACTTCGTGAAAACGAAAAAAACTTGACTTCATATGGACTCGAGGTGTTTATTTGAGTTCGAATGGACCTTCAAGAAGAGCAATTGTCGACTCAAATACATCGTGAAAACGGAAACAAAATGACTTCATATGGACTCGACGTGTTTATTTGAGTTTGAATGAACCTTCAAGAAGAGCAATTGTCGACTCAAATACTTCGTGAAAACGAAAAAAAGTTGACTTCATATCGACTTGAGGTGTTTATTTGAGTTCGAATAGACCTTCAAGAAGACCAACTGTCGACTCAAATACTTCGTGGAAACGAAAAAAAGTTGACTTCATATCGACGCGAGGTGTTTATTTGAGTTCGAACGGACCTTCAAGAAGAGCAATTGTCGACTCAAATACTTCGTGAAAACGAAAAAAACTTGACTTCATATGGACTCGAGGTGTTTATTTGAGTTCGAATGGACCTTCAAGAAGAGCAATTGTCGACTCAAATACTTCGTGAAAACAAAAAAAAGTTGACTTCATATCGACTCGACGTGTTTTTTTGAGTTCAAATGGACCTTCAAGAAGAGCAATTGGCAAGTCAAACACTTCGTGAATACGAAAAAAAGTTGACTTCATATCGACTCGAAGTGTTTATTTGAGTTCGAATGGACCTTCAAGAAGAGCAGTTGTCGACTCAAATACTTCGTGAAAACGAAAAAAAAGTTAACTTCATATCGACTCGAGGTGTTTATTTGAGTTCGAATGGACCTTCAAGAAGAAAAATTGTCGACTCAAATACTTCGTGAAAACGAAAAAAAGTTGACTTCATATCGACTCGAGGTGTTTATTTGAGTTCGAATGGACCTTCAAGAAGAGCAATTGTCGACTCAAATACTTCGTGAAAACGGAAAAAAGTTGATTTCATATCGACGCGAGGTGTTTATTTGAGTTCGAACGGACCTTCAAGAAGAGCAATTGTCGACTAAATTACTTCGTGAAAACGAAAAAAAGTTGACTTCATATCGACTCGAGGTGTTTATTTGAGTTCGAATAGACCTTCAAGAAGAGCAACTGTCGACTCAAATACTTCGTGAAAACGAGAAAAAGTTGGCTTCATATCGACTCGAGGTGTTTATTTGAGTTCGAATAGACCTTCAAGAAGAGCAATTGTCGACCCAAATACTTCGTGAAAACGAAAAAAAGTTGACTTCATATCGACTCGACGTGTTTATTTGAGTTCGAATGGACCTTCAAGAAGAGCAATTGGCGACTCAAACTCTTTGTGAATACGAAAAAAAGTTGACTTCATATCGACTCGAGGTGTTTATTTGAGTTCGAATGGACCTTCAAGAAGAGCAGTTGTCGACTCAAATACTTCGTGAAAACGAAAATAAGTTTACTTCATATCGACTCGAGGTGGTTATTTGAGTTCGAATAGACCTTCAAGAAGAGCAACTGTCGACTCAAATACTTCGTGAAAGCGAAAAAAAGTTGACTTCATATCGACTCGAGGTGTTTATTTGTGTTCGAATGGACCTTCAAGAAGAGCAATTGTCGACTCAAACACTTCGTGAAAACGAAAAAACGTTGACTTCATATCGACTCGAGGTGTTTATTTGAGTTCGAATGGACCTTCAAGAAGAGCAATTGTCGACTCAAATACTTCGTCTAAACGAAAAAAAGTTGACTTCATATCGATTCGACGTGTTTATTTGAGTTCGAACGGACCTTCAAGAAGAGCAATTGTCGGCTCAAAGACTTCGTGAAAACGAAAGAAAGTTGACTTCATATCGACCCGACGTGTTTATTTGAGTTCGAATGGACCTTCAATAAGAGCAATTGTCGACTCAAATACTTCGTGAAAACGAAAAAAACTTGACTTCACATTGACTCGACGTGTTTATTTGAGTTCGAATGGACCTTCAAGAAGAGCAATTGTCGACTCAAATACTTCGTGAAGACGAAAAAAAGTTGACTTCATATCGACTCGAGGTGTTTATTTGAGTTCGAATGGACCTTCAATAAGAGCAATTGTCGACTCAAATACTTCGTGAAAACGAAAAAAAGTTAACTTCATATCGACTCGAGGTGTTTATTTGAGTTCGAATGGACCTTCAAGAAGAGCAATTGTCGACTCAAATACTTCGTGAAAACGAAAAAAAGTTGACTTCATTTCGACTCGAGGTGTTCATTTGAGTTCGAATAGACCTTCAAGAAGAGCAATTGTCGACTCAAATACTTCGTGAAAACGAAAAAAAGTTGACTTCATATTGACTCGAGGTGTTTATTTGAGTTCGAATAGACCTTCAAGAAGAGCAACTGTCGACTCAAATACTTCGTGAAAGCGAAAAAAAGTTGACTTCATATCGACTCGACGTGTTTATTTGAGTTCGAATGGACGTTCAAGAAGAGCAATTGTCGGCTCAAATACTTCGTGAAAACGAAAAAAAGTTGACTTCATATCGACTCGAGGTGTTTATTTGAGTTCGAATGGACGTTCAAGAAGAGCAATTGTCGACTCAAATAGTTCGTGAAAACGAAAAAAAGTTGACTTCATATCGACTCGACGTGTTTATTCGAGTTCGAATGAACCTTCAAGAAGAGCAACTGTCGACTCAAATACTTCGTGAAAACGAAAAAAGTTGACTTCATATCGACTCGACGTGTTTATTTGAGTTCGAATGGACCTTCAATAAGAGCAATTGTCGACTCAAATACTTCGTGAAAACGAAAAAAACTTGACTTCACATCGACTCGACGTGTTTATTTGAGTTCGAATGGACCTTCAAGAAGAGCAATTGTCGACTCAAATACTTCGTGAAGACGAAAAAAAGTTGACTTCATATCGACTCGAGGTGTTTATTTGAGTTCGAATGGACCTTCAATAAGAGCAATTGTCGACTCAAATACTTCGTGAAAACGAAAAAAAGTTGACTTCATATCGACTCGAGGTGTTTATTTGAGTTCGAATGGACCTTCAAGAAGAGCAATTGTCGACTCAAATACTTCGTGAAAACGAAAAAAAGTTGACTTCATTTCGACTCGAGGTGTTTATTTGAGTTCGAATAGACCTTCAAGAAGAGCAATTGTCGACTCAAATACTTCGTGAAAACGAAAAAAAGTTGACTTCATATTGACTCGAGGTGTTTATTTGAGTTCGAATAGACCTTCAAGAAGAGCAACTGTCGACTCAAATACTTCGTGAAAGCGAAAAAAAGTTGACTTCATATCGACTCGAGGTGTTTATTTGAGTTCGGATGGACGTTCAAGAAGAGCAATTGTCGACTCAAATAGTTCGTGAAAACGAAAAAAAGTTGACTTCATATCGACTCGACGTGTTTATCCGAGTTCGAATGGACCTTCAAGAAGAGCAACTGTCGACTCAAATACTTCGTGAAAACGAAAAAAGTTGACTTCATATCGACTCGACGTGTTTATTTGAGTTCGAATGGACCTTCAAGAAGAGCAATTGGCGACTCAAACACTTCGTGAAAACAAAAAAAAGTTGACTTCATATCGACGCGAGGTGTTTATTTGAGTTCGAATGGCCCTTCAAGAAGAGCAATTGGCGACTCAAACACTTCGTGAAAACGAAAAAAAGATGACTTCATATCGACTCGAGGTGTTTATTTGAGTTCGAATGGACCTTCAAGAAGAGCAATTGTCGACACAAATACTTCGTGAAAACGGAAAAAAGTTGACTTCACTTCGACTCGAGGTGTTTATTTGAGTTCGAATAGACCTTCAAGAAGAGCAACTGTCGACTCAAATACTTCGTGAAAACGAAAAAAAGGAGACTTCATATGGACTCGAGGTGTTTATTTGAGTTCGAATGGACCTTCAAGAAGAGCAACTGTCGACTCAAATACTTCGTGAAAACGAGAAAAAGTTGACTTCATATCGACTCGACGTGTTTATTTGAGTTCGAATGGACGTTCAAGAAGAGCAATTGTCGGCTCAAATACTTCGTGAAAACGAAAAAAAGTTGACTTCATATCGACCCGACGTGTTTATTTGAGTTCGAATGGACCTTCAATAAGAGCAATTGTCGACTCAAATACTTCGTGAAAACGAAAAAAAGTTGACTTCACATCGACTCGACATGTTTATTTGAGTTCGAATGGACCTTCAAGAAGAGCAATTGTCGACTCAAATACTTCGTGAAGACGAAAAAAAGTTGACTTCATATCGACTCGAGGTGTTTATTTGAGTTCGAATGGACCTTCAAGAAGAGCAATTGTCGACTCAAATACTTCGTGAAAACGAAAAAAAGTTGACTTCATTTCGACTCGAGGTGTTTATTTGAGTTCGAATGGACCTTCAATAAGAGCAATTGTCGACTCAAATACTTCGTGAAAACGAAAAAAAGATGACTTCACATCGACTCGACGTGTTTATTTGAGTTCGAATGGACCTTCAAGAAGAGCAATTGTCGACTCAAATACTTCGTGAAGACGAAAAAAAGTTGACTTCATATCGACTCGAGGTGTTTATTTGAGTTCGAATGGACCTTCAATAAGAGCAATTGTCGACTCAAATACTTCGTGAAAACGAAAAAAAGTTGACTTCATATCGACTCGAGGTGTTTATTTGAGTTCGAATGGACCTTCAAGAAGAGCAATTGTCGACTCAAATACTTCGTGAAAACGAAAAAAAGTTGACTTCATTTCGACTCGAGGTGTTTATTTGAGTTCGAATAGACCTTCAAGAAGAGCAATTGTCGACTCAAATACTTCGTGAAAACGAAAAAAAGTTGACTTCATATTGACTCGAGGTGTTTATTTGAGTTCGAATAGACCTTCAAGAAGAGCAACTGTCGACTCAAAAACTTCGTGAAAGCGAAAAAAAGTTGACTTCATATCGACTCGAGGTGTTTATTTGAGTTCGAATGGACGTTCAAGAAGAGCAATTGTCGACTCAAATAGTTCGTGAAAACGAAAAAAAGTTGACTTCATATCGACTCGACGTGTTTATTCGAGTTCGAATGGACCTTCAAGAAGAGCAACTGTCGACTCAAATACTTCGTGAAAACGAAAAAAGTTGACTTCATATCGACTCGACGTGTTTATTTGAGTTCGAATGGACCTTCAAGAAGAGCAATTGGCGACTCAAACACTTCGTGAAAACAAAAAAAAGTTGACTTCATATCGACGCGAGGTGTTTATTTGAGTTCGAATGGCCCTTCAAGAAGAGCAATTGGCGACTCAAACACTTCGTGAAAACGAAAAAAAGATGACTTCATATCGACTCGAGGTGTTTATTTGAGTTCGAATGGACCTTCAAGAAGAGCAACTGTCGACTCAAATACTTCGTGAAAACGAGAAAAAGTTGACTTCATATCGACTCGAGGTGTTTATTTGAGTTCGAATGGACGTTCAAGAAGAGCAATTGTCGGGTCAAATACTTCGTGAAAACGAAAAAAAGTTGACTTCATATCGACCCGACGTGTTTATTTGAGTTCGAATGGACCTTCAATAAGAGCAATTGTCGACTCAAATACTTCGTGAAAACGAAAAAAAGTTGACTTCACATCGACTCGACGTGTTTATTTGAGTTCGAATGGACCTTCAAGAAGAGCAATTGTCGACTCAAATACTTCGTGAAGACGAAAAAAAGTTGACTTCATATCGACTCGAGGTGTTTATTTGAGTTCGAATGGACCTTCAAGAAGAGCAATTGTCGACTCAAATACTTCGTGAAAACGAAAAAAAGTTGACTTCATTTCGACTCGAGGTGTTTATTTGAGTTCGAATGGCCCTTCAAGAAGAGCAATTGGCGACTCAAACACTTCGTGAAAACGAAAAAAAGATGACTTCATATCGACTCGAGGTGTTTATTTGAGTTCGAATGGACCTTCAAGAAGAGCAATTGTCGACTCAAATACTTCGTGAAAACGAAAAAAAGTTGACTTCATATCGACTCGAGGTGTTTAT
Source organism: Stenodema calcarata (assembly GCA_963920205.1). Taxonomy (NCBI): domain Eukaryota; kingdom Metazoa; phylum Arthropoda; class Insecta; order Hemiptera; family Miridae; genus Stenodema; species Stenodema calcarata. Next base: position 22,905,041 of record OY986061.1, on the reverse strand, counting down.
TTGAGTTCGAATGGACCTTCAATAAGAGCAATTGTCGACTCAAATACTTCGTGAAAACGAAAAAAAGTTGACTTCATATCGACTCGAGGTGTTTATTTGAGTTCGAATGGACCTTCAAGAAGAGCAATTGTCGACTAAAATACTTCGTGAAAACGAAAAAAAGTTGACTTCATTTCGACTCGAGGTGTTTATTTGAGTTCGAATGGACCTTCAAGAAGAGCAATTGTCGACACAAATACTTCGTGAAAACGGAAAAACGTTGACTTCACTTCGACTCGAGGTGTTTATTTGAGTTCGAATAGACCTTCAAGAAGAGCAATTGTCGACTCAAATACTTCGTGAAAACGAAAAAAGGTTGACTTCATATCGACTCGAGGTGTTTATTTGAGTTCGAATGGACCTTCAAGAAGAGCAATTGTCGACTCAAATACATCGTGAAAACGGAAAACAACGGTTCATTATCTTCTTTGTACAGATCACCCTTCTGTCTAGATCACTAGGTCTAAATGTCTAGATCCTAAATGTTAGATTAATTATTATTATCAATTATCACTAATTATTAACAATTTTATCAAGTACCTACTGAAAATTATTATAATTTATTGTTACGTATTAATAATTCGTATTTATTAATAATAATAATTATTATTAATTATGATTAATTAATACGATATAATTCTGGGGTTTTTAATACTACGTCGGTAATAATTTTTCTATAATTTTTCTATATGTGCCTCACAACACGATCGTGTATCAAACTGTTGAAATACAGGTCCATTTTCATACTAACAAGCTCTTTTGAACATCATAATATTATGGCTTAAGACTTAAGAAGTACCTACCAACAAACATTCGAAATTACCTTCATTTCCGTAGCACGAAACGCACCTCAGAACAACAAACTCGACATCACTTAAGCCATATGATGTTCCAAAGAGCTTGTTAGTATGAAAATGGACCTGTATTTCAACAGTTTGATACACGATCGTGTAGTGAGGCACAATCTTTGAGCCCTCATTGTGAACGAACGGCTGGTCGTACGAAGCTGCGGATGGTCTTAAAAAATTCTACGGAACAAACTCTATCTAAATATGAAATAAAAAACATACCGTTCTATATGAATTTTTCGAGATATGAAATTTTCAAAATTTCAAAATTCGTTTTGAACCCCTTCCCCTTGACCTAGGGTTATGAAAAGTTTCGAGGACCATTGTGGGGTTGGTCGAAACCCATAAAAAAAATTTCGTAATTTTAACTCAACGCTAACTGGGCAAAGTGGCGCGGACGGCGGACGGCGGACGGCGTACGGCGGACGGTGGACGGCGGACGGCGTACGGCGGACGGACGGATTTTTTTTTATTCGATTTTCTGAATCTACGTATCTTGAAACGTAAACCAACAAATTTTGAGGGGGGGTTAAAATTTTTTTTTCTTTGGGCGATTCCAATGGTTCATTATCGAAGATAATAAACCAAAAAGTCAACATTTCGAGGTTTTTGGCCCCCAAAAAATTTCCCTAGGGATTCCGAAGGTTGATGCTACACGACTCAAACATGTCCTAACAATACACCAAAAACTCTAGGGTTATGAAAAGCTTCGAGGATCATTGTTGGTTTGGTACGAACCCGTAAACCAAATTTAATAATTTTAGCACAACGCTTACTGAGCAAAGTGCCGCGTACAGCGTTCGGCGGAGGGACGGATTGTATTTTTTTTTTTTTTTTTTCTTTTCGATTTTCTGAATCTACGTAGGTAGGTACTTGAAACGTTAACGAACAAATTTTGAGGGGTGGTTAAAAAATGTTTTCTCTGGTCGATTCCAATGGTTCATTATCGAAGATAATAAACCAAAATGGCCACGTTCGGCACAGAAATTAGCTTTAGGATAAACTCTGCTAATCCTGGGCCTATTCTGCTTAAAGTGAAAGTCTTAAGGAGGCTACATGCCAAACTGCAGCTCCATATCTGAATATCATAGAAATTAGCTGTAAGAGCCACTCAGCTGATCCCTGGCTATAATGTATTATGTATTATACCAAATTATATTATATATATGGTATAATTATATTATATACTAGCGGACCCGACAGACTTCATCCTGTCATTTATGAAGATTTGTAATGTGGCAGTTTTTTGTTCCTACGTATTTTATATTCGTGGCTAAAAAAATCTCCTGAACAGAACCGTCACCCTGGTGATAAGGCGTTGTGAATAAAAAATAATTAAATGTTTTTTTCCTGTACCACCAGGTGCATCTAAGAAGTAAATCCCTCCAGTTTCATAATTTGTTACTTTCATAAGAGTATCAAATGCATACTTCTGTTGTTCATTCAACAGTGGAAGATTTGTTTGAATTAATTCTTTCAAAGTGTTGAGATCATACAGTTTTTCTCGATGCAACTTTTGGTTAAAAGCATCATGCATTGGACGATTGGGCCCTGTCAGGCCTAATTGAATTAATAGTTTGTTTGACATCATCAAGCACATGTCCTCAATTGAAATCAATGCTTCATTGTAAATTTCTTCGCTTTGTATATTTGGATTTCCCATTCTATTCAGTATTTGATACAAAATATCATCACACATATAATATTAAATATTATATAATATTATACAAATTTTCTACTTGATCCACAAATCAATTGGGTTTGATGGGAAGCATGTAGATATGATTATAGAAAACAATGTTCGCATTTGATGAGCGTGTGATTATATTACAGCATCATTGAGAGTTTGATCCCGATGACCGTCATTTTGTAGCAATTGCAAACGTTGACAGGCTTCTCTGTAGGATCCACACAATTCACCATCAACAGTTCGTAAATCTGATGTTGGGCCACGTACTAATAGCAGTCGTAAATAAAAACATTCATCATTGCTTGGATGTACTGAATAATTCGACCTATCGCATCGGTGGAATATACATCTGGGTTCCTTGTTTCCGTCGTATAAATCTCCTTGAGGATTGATTCCAGGTATAATATTTTGGCATTTCAGAATATAGCAATGTTTGTGCAAAATCATCATTTTGGCATGTCTAAAAAAAAAACTGGTTAATGTAGTAGATGGTGGCTGAGCAGCTCTTTGTACTGCGTTCTGTGCTGTAAAATACACTCTTTGTCCATTTTCTAAATGTACAGCTAAGTGAACAACAGAAGGGTGTCTCTCATGAATTGGAAAAGAAAATATTCGCCAAACTGCTTCATTACTACTAACAGCGACCCATTTGGTATTGGGTAACTTCATCATTGGAATTCTCTGCACCAATTCCAATCACAGCCATATCACTCCCTTTGGTTACATATTTGCAAATGTATTTAATAGATTTCACTGAATTCAACGTTGTTGTGTGCTTTGAATGTCTTTGATAAAATGGGTGAATATGGAACAATCCAACGATTATCTATTTCAATATCTTGTTGATTTAATTTGACAATTGTTGATTTTCCATTGTCTGCTGTCGATCGGCGACGATACAATGCATAACCGTCATTACCAGTAATTGTTTCCAATATTAATGTCCGTGGATATCGTTTTGAACATTTACCATCCATCATACACGGTGAATTTTGATTAAGAGTTCCACAGGGACCCTGTATCATGTTTTTTGATAACTACCTCATGCAATCCAGGATCTACTTGTACATTAGGGATTTCAGATTATATCACTGCATCAACTTCATTTGGCCTAATCTTTTCAACCCACCAAATCAAAATGTGTGCATGTGGCAATCCTCGTTGCTTAGACAACAGTGAGTGCTTGACTACGTTTTAGTTAGAAAACATTTGTATGGGAAAAAGAAAAGGGCTGCTTTTATGGTTTTTCCTGCAATTATTCGAATTTTTCTCGCCGTAAAAACCATCCTTGAAGTTCAACGAACATTTTAAAAAAAGAATTGTTATGTTGTTGAGTTATGCGCTTACCAACACATTTTGGGATTCTTTTTTATATTATAGATTATACCAAATTTCAAGTCAATATTACCATGGGAATTGGCGACGGGTGAGAGGATATGACGGTTCCACGTTAAAAATCCATTGCAACGTGTCGAATGTGTAAATGAATGGTTTATTTGCACAGTTTTGAATTTATTTATCGCTCTATTCCACAGGTCCGTTTCCTCCGTAAGTATTTCCATTGTTACTATGATTCCCACAGTGACGAAGGGTCCCTCGTCCCACAGGGGATTTCCACGGGTCCGGTCCCACGAGGGGTTTCCAAAGGGGGTCCATTCAGCTTCAAGTTTCCACAATGTTATCGAGGTCTATCGGGATGGGAGTTATGGGGCGGGGGGATGGGGAGGGGGGACCCTCGTGATTAATGACGAATCCGCCTCTTCCCCCCCCCCCACCAGGCCTACTAGAATCAAGCCAATGGCCACCACCACCTTCCTCATTAAGGAAGATGATGAACGGTTCCAATCAATTAACTGGGATTATCAATTTTAGTAGCTGGTTTCCGTTTAGATTAACCTCTCCACCCCGCCGCGACCCCTTCCATCCCCTCCCCTCCACTCCCCGCTCACTGACGAACTGAGCTGAAACCTGTTGTAGCTTGAGGTGTTTCTGATACCTTCAGAAGGTAACCAACCTTCTACGTTTTTTAATTCGATGAGACCAAATCAGAAGTTGATTTAGGCCTTAATTGGCAGAATGTCTTAGCATGAGAATCCTGAGTACTCGAGTACCTGATGAAAAAATTCGAGTACTTGACTACAAAAATGAAATCAGAAATCATTAGAAAAAGATAAGGGTGCCCGATTTCACTTTTCAACGTTAAACGAATGCGTCGACAAAGTTTTCGATAGTTCAATTCAAAGTAAACGCTTGCATACGAGTCTGCAACACATTGAAACATTTTCATGCACTTAGTCACATGTCGCGGTGCACTAATCATAATTCAGGTGATTTGCGTATCATAATTCGAATTTAGAGTTCCCTCAAGAGTTTGTATACCGAGTATCACCTTTCTAGGATGATCAGGGCCGAAACTGGGAAGTAATATCAAACTGTAAAGTACCTACCTAATTCCAATAACGAACAACTTCACTTCTGATGGTCATAATCATCATTGAGGCGACTTGGGACAAATTTCGTTAGCAATTTTCGTGAGCAAATTTCGTGACGATTTTTTTTTTATGTGCCATATGAAATACATGAAAATGTCAATACGTTTTTAGCAAATTTTCGAAGCTAAAAGGCTCATCAAGAAAATCAAATTGTTTAAACAAGCTTAAAGCGAGTGAATGTTGCATTGTTGCATTGTTGCATGTTGCATTGTTTCCGAACCACGTTCAAATTTCAAGTCCATTACAAATTTCTAGTTCATCATCCAAATTTAATCTGTTTTTAAACATTTGTTTAAATAAAATATTGGTTTAAAATCAAATATTGTTTAAACAATTTTAAAGACAAGAAACGAAGTAAATACAGTTCGACCTAAAATGTCAAGTCTCTGTGAAAGATTTATTTTGCAAGGAACTTAAAAAAGGTAAACAAGTAAATTCAAGTGTTTATGTTGTTTTCTGTTGAGATATAAATGTTTCGCAAACTTTCTATAGCGTTTTAGCGACTGTTCGAAAGAAAAAGGAAGCCATTGTTCTCGGTCCAAATTTTTTTTAAACTCGAATTTTCAAAAACACTTTTACCTATACCAAAATCCGTTTCAGACCATCCTGAATTCACTGCCGAAAGACACCAAAAATTCCAGACGATAACTCTTGATAATTGAGATACAAAGTTGAAATTTGTACGAAAATTCTTTCCTGGCAATCAAAAGGCTAAGTTCGTATTCGGGCAGAATTCGACCACACTGGGGGGTTTCGGAGCATTTTAAGGGGGGGGGGGGTGAATTTCCCACATATTCCAAAAATGAAACAGTCTGACAAGTGACACCTCATTTTAAAGGTAGATATCGTCTAGTTTTTACGCTGAACATGATGGTAAAGTCAGAATTGCGGTATCTTATTCCGTTCTCAAACTGGAGCACTTTGAATTTGAAGAAACCTGGTTGTTAAGTAGGTACTTGGAATTTTCTTCACGGATCATCTGCTCTTCTTCTTGTAAAAGCGTTGAAAACTCCATAAACTGCTCCTTAGGACTTACACTTCAAGCAGAATAGGCCCGGGATCAGCTGAGTGGGGCTCCTAAAGCTAACAGACATATCCATGATCAGATGTTTTTCCACGTAAGGGTGAAATAATTTTAATTATAATTTGAGCTCAGAGGATATCTAGGTTCAATGGGGCCATGACATAGCCAATATAATTTCGTATGTACCATTGTTTTACAAAGCTCCTGGACTACTAGTCTTTTTGCTAAGAACCCAATTCCATATCGAATCAATAAGATCTCCATCACACCCACTACTTGCTGCTATACGTATTGCTGTAGGATCGGAACTGGTTGGTTCTCGAATGGTTTGTAACTCCCACTGCGAGCAAAGCTTTCGTTGATATGATTCCTATTGAAGTCGAATGAAGTCTGAATGAGGAGTGTACGAGCTCTTGCTCTACATTAGTTAAATTCTCTTTTCACAGTTGGAAACGCGAGATTCAATGAAACCCCATTAAAGGAATGAAAGATCAACGCTAACTGGGCAAAGTGGCGCGGACGGCGGACGGCGTACGGCGTACGGCGTACGGCGGACGGACGGATTTTTTTTTATTCGATTTTCTGAATCTACGTATCTTGAAACGTAAACCAACAAATTTTGAGGGGGGGTTAAAATTTTTTTTTCTTTGGGCGATTCCAATGGTTCATTATCGAAGATAATAAACCAAAAAGTGAGATATCGATTCAATACAGTCGGTGTAGTGGCGAGGCGACGGTAGCGTGGAGTTTAAGAACACCGGAGGGTATCATTGAGTTGGCGGCTTTGACGTTGATAGATCGACCACGGACTTTACCGTCGGAAACCTTCTGTTGGACACTTTGATAGAAACCGGTAGAACACAACGACGGCGTTTTCTCTCTACGAGTTAACAATGATATTATAACAAAACATTTTTCTTCGATCGGTTCAACCGAGCGGGAAAACTCACTTTCCGTTCCGCTCCCGTGGAAAACAATCGAATTTCTGTTTTCCGCGCCGGTAGAACGACAGTTTTCACGTCGACGTGTGGACTCCCCAATCGTCAATTAAATTTAAAACGATCAGAAGACTCGAACTGACTTGCGCTGACCCAGTTCAGCCACTTGTGCTGCTGTCAGAGTTGGGCAATTATTAAATACTTTCGTAATAAACTGCTTTTTCAACTAATAGTGGATTTATTAGTTGAAAAATTTGTTTATATATAACTCCACAACTGTCAATCTTACGCCAAAAGTCACTACTCAAAAAACTAAAGTTGATAAAATTCCGCGTCGATTGAAAAAAAACTCTGCAAATTCTTGACACAACGGTTCATTATCTTCTTTGTACAGATCACCCTTCTGTCTAGATCACTAGGTCTAAATGTCTAGATCCTAAATGTTAGATTAATTATTATTATCAATTATCACTAATTATTAACAATTTTATCAAGTACCTAGTGAAAATTATTATAACTTATTGTTAGGTATTAATAATTCGTATTTATTATTAATAATTATTATTATTAATTATGGTTAATTAATACGATATAATTCTGGGGTTTTTAATACTACGTCGGTAATAATTTTTCTATAAAAGAAGTACCTACCAACAAACATTCGAAATTACCTTCATTTCCGTAGCACGAAACGCACCTCAGAACAACAAACTCGACATCACTTAAGCCATATGATGTTCCAAAGAGCTTGTTAGTATGAAAATGGACCTGTATTTCAACAATTTGAGTCACGATCGTGTTGTGAGGCACAATCTTTGAGCCGTCATTGTGAACGAACGGCTGGTCGTACAAAGCTGGGGATGGTCTTAAAAAATTCTACGGAACAAACTCTATCTAAATATGAAATAAAAAACATACCGTTCTATATGAATTTTTCGAGATATGAGATTTTTAAATTTTCAAAATTCGTTTTGAACCCCTTCCCCTTGACCTAGGCTTATGAAAAGTTTCGAGGACCATTGTGGGGTTGGTCGAAACCCATAAAAAAAATTTCGTAAATTTAACTCAACGCTAACTGGGCAAAGTGGCGCGGACGGCGTACGGCGTACGGCGTACGGCGTACGGCGGACGGACGGATTTTTTTTTATTCGATTTTCTGAATCTACGTATCTTGAAACGTAAACCAACAAATTTTGAGGGGGGGTTAAAAAAATTTTTTCTTTGGGCGATTCCAATGGTTCATTATCGAAGATAATAAACCAAAAGTCAAAAATCGTTTTACGATTGATCAAACTATGGCGAGTTTTACCAATTTTCGCACCGCCGATAAAATAATTATCTAAGAATGGTATCAAGGGAGAGTAGTTTTCTCCTTGCAACGCCGATAAGAATATCGATTCAAAAAACCTATATTGTCCCTAAAACTATGACGAATTTTAAAATGTTGGTGATTTTGAACACTTCGATTGATGCTCAAATTTTAGGGCCTATTTTTGGCGATTGGGTTTGATGTTGTAGCAGTAGTACTGTACTGCTATGGCAGCACATTGAAAATCGAGTAGCGTCAGTTTTTGCAAAAATTGGCGAAAATTGCCATTTTTTATCAATCGTAAAACATTTTCTATTCTACCGATTTCTGACTTTTTTTCAGTCGACGCGGAATCTTCAGTTTTGTGTATAGTGACTTTTGGCGTAAGATTGACAGTTGTGGAGTTATAAGTAAAACCCGCAGAAAGTCCGAAAATTCTGAGGTTTTTGGGCTACTAAAAGCTTTGCCGTTCGAAATTTTATGTGCAAACCCTGAATTCATGTGATTGGGTCCCAAATAGACCAATTAAAACTATAAAATCTTCTACACCACCTTTTGCAAGATAAATTCCTCAAGTACTGGACTATGCTTAAAGCAGATGAACCGTGAAGAAAATTTAACAGCCATGTTTCTTCATCTTCAAAGTGCTCCAGTTTAAGAACTGCATAAGATATCGCAATTCTGACTTCACCATCGGGTTCAGCGTTGAAAGATCGATAAACCGAGGTATTAACGAGGTATAAAGGAGACAAAATGTTTTATAAATCCAGTAAAGTAGAGAAATTTTACATAAAACCAGTTCTTTCTTCGGAAATTCGCTCTTATAGCCATGCTGCATGACTGTGGATTTTTTTACCATGGTGTTTGTCATGAAAATGGTTAAACACTGCCATTTTTTACCCTTATATTCCAAAGGATTTTCGGGGGAGGCTCCCGAACCCCCCTCTCACAGACCTACAGGGGGGGGGGGGGAGGGTTAGCCTAGATCTGCCACTGGCGCAGAGTAGGGAGTGAAGAATTGCAGAGTCAATCATTGACGATCACTCCACTCCAGTTTTGTGGCCCATCCCGCCAACATACAATTCTTCACTCCCTACTCTGCAATTATTGTCAGTGACACTTTTTCCGTCGCCGGACTTCACGCCACGCCAGACACCCCCCCCCCCCCCCACACACACACCATAACCCCTTGCCACCCAACACCTCCAGCCCCCCCCCCCCCTCATCCTTCCCCGCTCCCCTCTTTCCCCTGCAGTTCGATTACAAACCGCGATTGACATTTATGTAGTTACGTCAAGATCAGCTCATGAATAGCAGACAGTTATTCCACATACACCACATTGGTCGGAAGGTTGTAGTTATTGTTTTATTATGTATTGTAGTATTAATGTGTCATATTATGATACATTAATAGGTATACTTAAGCATAATATGCTTAAGTATAATATTATTATACTTAGTTACATTCTAGCTGTAATTAAAAACCATTATAAAATTTGTATTTTCAAAATTTGTATTGTCAAAATTGTATTTTGACGGCCATTTAATTATATCTTACTAATACATACGTACATGGCGCTAGGGGGGCCTTGGTCCTATGCTGTGTGGACACAATAAATAAATACAAAAATAAAACTTACGTTGCACTTTTTCGGGCCGAAAAAAACGTCACACAATTTTTCCAAAAACCTCAAGCTAAAAGACATATCCATGTCAAATCGGGGTGTGCTGCTGACGATTTTTAGTTTTATACTCACTTCAAACCCATCATAAGTTAATATTTTACTAATTCTATTTGAAATTTTCCTGTAGTGGCTCACGGGACGACTTTCACAACTCAATATCCCTAATAAAGTGCTCCTGTACAAGGTAGTGCTAATGCCCATTTGGACCTATGGCCTCCAGCTGTGGGTGCTGAGACGAATATTAAAATTATACAAACGTTTCAGAATAATTTTCTGAGGAGCAAATTAAACGTCCCTTGATATGTAAAGAATGACGACCTTCACAAAGAACTCAAAGTGGAGACAGTTCCCGGCGTGATAAAAAAAGCCAGCTATGAGATATAATATATCTATATTATAGATGAGCGCAGGCTTCTTGAACATCCAAACCCAGCTGCTATCTTGACAACTCTCAACAAATTCGACACCTGAACAAAACCAAACCGTTGGACCTTCTGTGCTTATAATGAGTGAAGTTCAAGTGCGGTAGAAGTTAATAGGCTGTACCGCAAAAAGTATTAATTTATTAACTAAATAGCTACCTAGTTAAGTACCTGATTTATCATTGTAACTAGTTGTTATGTTTTCTTAATAAACGCAAGAAAAAAATCATTCAAGTCATGAACTAAAAATACTAAAAATTAAAGGAACTTGAAGAAAAATCCCGTCAACAGATCAGAATCTGGAATTTAATGATTTGTTTTCCTCCAATAAGAATGGAATTCAATGAGGTCACCCCCTGAAGACTTTACTTTACGTTCTTAATAATTGAAAAAAAAAAAATCCCTTTTCCGTTTTCTTTTTTCCTGCGTCACTCGGATTATCAGGATTAATAAACGTCACACTGCTCTTCCATTGATTGGCTGGAGCAAGATAAATAACTCGGTCGCCTTTCAAATGATGGGGTTCCGTTAAAAGATGAAATCTCCTCAGTCATTACGCTCCGTTGGGATTTGAGATTCCGGCGGTCGTTTATCGATCGGAAAGTGAATCTCGGTAGTGATCAAACACGTTATTATTATGAGACCGCCAGTGAAAATATTGCAGCAGAAATACGATCAGTATTTCTAGTATTCTAGATCTACTGAACAGATTTCGTTTTCAATATGTTTTGAGATCGATTTCGACATGATTTTGATGAATTAAGGTTTCAACGTCTAGAAATCAATTTTCCACTTGTCAAAAATATAGGTTAATGGCTAAAATTACCCAGGGGTGGATCCGGATTTAAATTGGGTTCATGAGGTTCATATCCTAAACTAACCTCCCTTCTCATTTTTCCAAGGGGATTTCGGGAAACTCAATGCCCACAACGTTCAATAACATTTTTTTCATTTTCTTATTCTCGTTTTGAGGAAAACATGTAGGGAGATGTAGCAGTAGTAGGCACTTGAGACTTCAACTCCTAAAAATAAGCGATTGGAACCACTCAAATATTCGAATTGGGCGCCGTTTTGAAAATTGGCATCTGCTGAATTTCTCCTCGAGTCATCTAGATTAAAACGATCTTGACTAAAACGAGGTGCCTACTACTGGGTCCTAAAAATTTTTATAAATTAATAAAATAAATAAATTAAGCATGAATAAAGTAGAGGCTGCAGCATTGCCTAACTGAATAAGAAGAGGAACATGGTAAGGGTGAAGAATCGGATTTTTTAAAAGGCTCTGGCTCAAGTTGAAACGAAGCTCTGTGCGATTTCAAGTCAATCGGTGAAGGTGAAGAGGCTGTAGTCTAGACTAACTGAACAAGAAGAAAAACCTGGTAAGGGGTTTTTGAAGTTATATAACCCGGCTCCCTTTAGAACTGCCGACTTGGAACATTCGGGGAAGTTTCACCAAAAGGATCCACACCAAATTTCACGTTGATCGGCTGTGGACCCGTCAAAGTTGCCAAAATTAGCCTAAATTTAGGTGTTTTGCTCCTGAGATTTTCTTGGGTTAAATCTTCCAAATGGCACTGGAACATGTTGTAAATAAGGTCTGTACAAAATTTTATGTCGGTAGGTCTTGTTACTCAGGCTGTAGACTCGTCAATAGTAGACAAAATCAGCATAAAATGTCTCTTTTTTTAAAACATTTTTTTGGGTTGAGATAGTGAGGTAAAACTTTTAAAAGGCTCTGTCTCAAGCTGAAACGAAGCTCGAAGCTCAAGCTGAAACGAAGAAAAAGAACTACAACAAGGTAAGGGCGAAAAACAGGGGTTTTGAAGTTATATAACTCGGCTTCCTTCAGACCTAGCAACTTGAAACATTCAGGGCTTTCTATTATCCACACCACGAAGACCCACACCAAATTTCAAGTTGATCGGTCAAATAGAAGCCGGGATATAGATACCTGGAAAAAGGCGTTTTGTGACGACTAGGTACCGTTCGTTCTTCTCAACTTATTTGCGTTTCGACCGCTTTCCTATATAAAATCGTTATAAAATTGTTATCACGTGATCCATTCCGAGAACCACGAAAAAAAGCTATTGAAACATTTCATCTCTCACGATGCAATTACCGAATAAACAAGAGTCTCCAGACTCAATTCGCTGGCTGGCTCGAGACATTCAAGGATTCATTAAAGCGCGGTGGACTGTGAAGGTTTACGGTCGTGCAGCAAGTTGTCGGGTCCGGGGGTTGTGTCTCGTTGCAGTTCGTACGAGTAAATATTTAGCTTGAAACCCCAGAGAGTCCGCATCGTCGGACGTAAATATTTGATAGAGCTGCGGGGTTCGGCTCATAAGTTTTACTAGCGGATGAACTATCGCTCGAAATGCGTTCAAAAGGATATTTACGATCGTATTTTTTGCTGAGCAAGCAGGAGCTGAAAATACGACAATGCGTATTGCAGTTTGTTGCTGTCTGATTGCAGTTTGTTTACAAGTGATGACTCGATCACGATCCAAACTTTGGAGCATGTCCCATTTAGTGGATAGCCAATAGTGAGACTGAACAGACTCAATCCAATACCATATCCGTAATTTTCAATGCGGTGGTTCGAACTGTGAGTGCCTGGTTGAGAGAGAACACGGAAACTGTAGGAACACTTTTAGTCTTTTATTTACGAGTGGAAATGAATAACAGAATGAGCACAATGAATTTGACTGAAAGAATGGTACGTGACAATGAATAACTGAAACTGAATTAGGGATGGCCATCGATAGTATCGAAATATCGATATTTTACGTTGATATATCGATATTTTTATATAGATAGCGCATAGTCCGATAGTATCGGATATCGATACTATAGAAACCACAGTCGAAAACTCATTGCCCGAAAATTGACATTACAGTTGGGCTTAGGTACCTATTTACATAGTTTTGTAATTTAATGTTCTTTTCAACCGATATTTTAGTAAATATCGGTATTTTTTATCGGCACTGTCGGTTGCCAAAAGTATTGATACTGAGCTATACGATAAATATCGTCATTGATATCTTACCTCCGATACTATCGAATATCGAAATATCGATATGTTGGCGTCCGATGGCCATCCCTAGACTGAATAACTTGAGACATGTGCTGAAGGCAAGCGAATATGATAACTGATAACTAGAGCCCGGTAAAATATGCACTTTTTTCCCTCAAAATATGATTTTACGATTGGCGAAATATGCAAAATATGCAAAATCGTGCAAAAAAAAATGCAAATAAAAAATGCACCCCACCAAATACTATAATATGACGATCAAGTATCTCAATGATGACCTTGATTTGTCTAATGTAGGTGCAACGGGGAATGTACTGTCTAAATCTCATTTTCGACCAAAAAAAAGTGACTTTAATCGTTTTTCGTTGGTCAAATTCTTACTTTCTTGTCAACCCAATAGGATGAAAGCGATTCGTATAGCGAACATCTTCCTGGCTGCAGTGGACTGGATATTGATTTTAATAACGTATATACCTACATTTCACCAAACAGATACAGAAAATTTTTCTGTAAAATCAATATTCAATATTGAACGTCTTAAGCAATCTGATGACCCAAACCTTTTGTGTTAAACATATAGTTTCTTAATACCGAATAGTGGACGACATAGACTCCAAAAGGAGTTTGGTCCAGTACCTCCTGAATGAAATGTTTATAATTGAAATCCTCCCGGTCTCGGTTGCTTTGTTATCAAAACGCTTATTGTGCAGAAACTGAATGAATCGTAACATGATCGCGTGTACGAAAAAATCATTCCATTTGCAAACTGCCCCCTCTTGCTCTTTCGTAATAACACCACTCAATGGACAATATAACGGACGGGCGTGGTAACGATATAAGAAACCCTTGAAGGGAAGGACATCGGAATTGTCAATACTTCCAGTCAAAAGCGACGCGCAGGAAGCTTTGGATAGGAAAAAGAAAAACCTTCCACGTGACGTCAATAACGGTAGTTGAATAATACAAAAGCTTCTGCTTCTGCCCCTTCAGCAACGTAGTCCACTTGGCGCCCTCCACCTTCTTCTTTTGCCGTCCATTTAGATTGTTACGTTCCTTCCGGCAGATTAAGCGTAACTGCGTTAGAATCCGTTTTACACGTCTCTCGAATGAAATAACGAAAGCTACGGCAAGGGAGCACGGGGCTCTCAAACTGTGGTCTCTTGGACTCATTAAAATTGATTAGTAATTGAAATTGGTACTTACAAAAATAAAAGTGAACTGGATAAAAATTAATTAGAAACATTCATGCCTGGATATCGAATATTGCTCCTCCAACCAGTGGATTTGTAGGATGAAAATACGAGTCTTGATAAACGCTTACACACCATAAATATCACACGCGCTATTTACTGAGTTGCTGAAATTAACTTTGCGATCATCTTGGAATATCCTGATGAACCCTGAAGAAGTACAAGCTGCTGATGAAGCCCAATCTACGACATATATACAGCTCACCGCCTCAGTCACTCTGCATGATGCCTCTCACGAAACAGTTGACAGTAGAATTTAAGGGGACAACGAAGAATCTACTGATGACGATGAAGAAGTGAGGTTAATATTGGAATGTAAAATTTTGAAAGTTCTAGCGGCATAGATTAACCACTAACTGCCACACACTGCATTACGTGGTGACTATTCCATCAGAAATCGCTGCATTACGAAAAATTCACTAGTGTTCAAAATCCACTAGATGGAACCGACTTATTTAAATGCTTCGCGCTGTCATTATCATTCGAATGAAGGTTTAAGTTATTTTGGACTTAATAGTTCAATTATTTTTCAAGAAGCAATAACCATCAAGAGAAAACTCAGCTCAAGACTATAATAACGTCCCGTTTAGGAATAATAATGGAATCCGCCGAAATTCAACGACCTCGGAAGGCGTAGGTAAATGCAAATGGGAAACTTCCCGTTGAAATAAAACTGCTGAAGTGGTGCGGAAACCAAGCGGCACACATCCGGAAAAATGGCGGAGAAGACAACATTTCGGATTCTGCTCGGAGGGCAGGAGTTGTATCTTTTAATTAACACAATTAAAATGTAGATTCGGACATTTCGCTGTTACGAGGCACTTAATTAAACGAACAGAGATCTCGAATTCGTCGTAAAGTCCAATTACCAACTTTCGTTTATTAGGAAGTTGAAGGAAGGCGTAAGTTGCAGGAGAGAAAAAAAAATCGAGGGATGGCTTCAAATATTGGAAGTTGTATTTACAGTGGGATGTAATCGGGCCAAACGGATTTAGACAAAATGCGCCCACTCAATTTCATTAAAATTCAATGTCATTTAATGTCATTAAAATCGCAAAGCTTGGAACAGTCAGGGTAGTAGGTACACTATTTTTAGGTAGGTAATAAGCATGCCAAATTTTCTTGAAATTGTCATTTTTTATCTTAATAGTCTATTTCTAGTGGACTCTCACATCCCTGCGTGACCTGATGAGTTTAACATTTTGATGATATTTATTATTTCTTAGGCCAATTCTGTTTACTTAAACATCAAATTTCACCTTGAATACTGATTTGAGATCACTGTATTTACAAATTTATAGGTAAGCGTCCAGCCTAAAACTAAATCATAAAAACTTGAGGAAATCTTCTTACTTCTAATCGATAGCAACGATCGATAAACCAATAATTGCAGAGCTTTGCCCCCACCCATCCTACGCAATTTTCGACAAACGGAAGTCTGTACTGTTTTAAAGTGTATTACATTTTCAACAATTCGGGATAAACTGTGCACTAAGTTATGGTTTTTCAAAGACAGGCCATTTTTTTGCTATTTGCCACGAAAGGCTGTGGAACTGTGAGTTATGAAGCTAAAAACATTTATTTCACGGTTTTTAGCGTGGTATCTACAAGCGAGCCCAATTTTTTCTAAATTTCTAACTCGGATTTTCACTACCCGAACTGGTCCTGACGACATACTGAAAAATCAAACGATTTCGATTGGCCTATTGAGGCACCTGATACGTCTTATTCCACTAGTCGAACCAGTGTAAGTTGAATAAGCACCTGTAGAGCGTTTATGTTTTGACGGAAACCAATATTACTTTGGTCACTGAAACGGAGGTTTCCCTGTGATGTTGGAGTTGCGGGTATCAGGTTCCCTCAAGTGGACTGTAGTGATCGTAGTGTGAAGTCGAGGCTGCGAAACCTTTCAAACGGCGGTAATCCTATTTCCAAAATCGCTCGTTCAACTAAAGGACTTTGGTACGTTCGAAATGCATTCCAGAGTGATGTTATATTATTTTACATTTATTATCAACATAGTACACAAATATTGGAGCCAAATTTTGATTGCTGTATGATACCTGATATGAATTTAGTCTAAACCCCGTATAAACGATGCCTTGTAAATTTATGAAACGTTGTTTTCCATACATTGGCTTTTGAGACGTTGTTCAGCTTCCCAGGGTCTTGATCTGACTCCATATCCCAACGCGGGGAGTCCTTTTTTATGCCAAAGGACTTTAAAACATAAAACAGGGTCAGTCCGGCTGTTATTCGTAATGGTTTCTGTAACATGATTGGATTCGGGTGGGTGAAGGATTGGCCTTCTGCAAGGCATTCAAACTGTTCATACTGCTCTGCAAGGCTTTAGAGTTCTAAGCTTTCCTCCTAGAACTCCAAGTTCCTGACACTCTTGAGAAGGATCTGACATAAATGCCGTGTGAGGGAGATCAAAATTGATCCCAAACCCCCCTGAAAACGTTGGTGCGCTGGTTCCCACGAAACTCCAATGACTACTAAGGACCACCGGACAAATTTCAAGTTCTCTTACCTATCTCAGATTCGCTGGTGGCTGCAACGTACTGTGTTGGGGTTTGGGGCATTTGGGATTAGAGGAATTCGGCACAGGTTGATTATTGAGATTTAACTCACTTGGAGGATTCCTCACGGTGTAGATAAGGATATCTACTGGACACTTCTATGTCTATGGTAAAATGTTAACTGGCCTATTGTCAATCTTGGGCCACCCTCGTTGGGCTTGTAAGCCTTTTCCAAACCAATCATTAAGGTGCTTGGGCCATCTAATAGCATTTCCCTGCGTTACCCCGCAGTCATAGAGTGTTGGCCGTAACAACTCCAATTCAATTTACGGAGCTAATGAGGTTATACACGGATCCTTGGGGCTTTCAGGACGTATTTCATTTCCAACGATCAGTCATTACACAGAATGCCTTATTCCACACATTGACTACACTCAATGCAATCTTGTCCTAGTGTACGACCCACTCGCATTTCTGTCTGTAATCGTGATTAAGTCGGACCAAAACACGTACAATATCAATAGAGAGGAAAACTCGAGAGCCAAATAATACTCTCACAATTCGGATGATACTAATCTGAATAGCGCCGCCTCTTCGACTTCTATTCCAACCCATTTACTAAACCAACTAAAGTCAGACATAACACTGAATTCGGGTTTTTCCAGTCTGGATCTCCCGACCTCCCCTTTTTGACTCGATATATCTTCTTATCTAGTAAGAGGGAACTTCAAAAACTTTTCCCCAAACAAGCGGTCCGTATTTCCCACGAGATCCCTAATCGATGGCTTTATTCCCGCACTCGGAGAAAATCATGACCCACTAAAGAGGATTCAGCTGTTTATTGTTGCCCTCAAATACTTCACTATCTCGTTCCTTCTTTAATTATTTTTTATATTTTTGGCACAAACTGTCGTGCTTCTGAGGTTCACAAATCTTATCTGTGTGTCGAGAATTTGGGTCTTTGGTACATGAAAAGTCGGTTGGAGGCCAAAGCAGGGATACGATTGTTAGGCGAACGCAATGAAGAGCGTTTTGTTGAGGTACAATTTCATTTCCATGACGCATGACAGGCGTCATTCGGCTCTTTCCTTTATGTGGGTATTGAACACGCAGTGGGTGTGCGATTAGACGCACTTCGGGTTGGCGATGTGCCAATTTAGGTTCAGCTGATCAACAATGACTAAGTATAACAAGTATTTGTTACAGAATGTGTAGGTATGTTTTTGATTAAGTTCTACTTATAGCGAAATAATCCAGAGGTATATTTGCAAGAACATCTTGACGAATATTGTGATTACACTGATTGATAAACTGAAAAATAACAACCATGTCGCTTGTTAATCCTTATTAGCTTTTTATTGCGTTGTATTGGCACTAAACCGTGTTTTCGAATGATTATCGTCGATTTAAGTGAAATCCATCACTTCATCAAGGCAGATTTGGTGTAATGCGATTATGAATTATTGGCGTTTGCACTTCGCTCGGTTGGTTTTCGGAATTATTTCATTAGGTAACGGGTTTTAAAGCCATCAGCTTGATTATTATTTTACGGGCCGATAGTCGTTGTCCCTTTTCAATTCCGATTGGCGGCCTAATGAACGTGTTTACGTTTCACTTCGGGAGGCCTATCGAAAATAGCATCGTTCAGAGTGAATGCGTTTCTATGATTTTGTCAACGTGTCAGTCGCAGTCTGCCATATCACCGTACAGCCATATTGTGTGAAATTAGTGAATATCGTGGAAAGTTTCGTATATTCAACATTCGCTCCACAGGAGAGAGCCATAGAAATGCGAGAAGACGAATATCCGTGTATATCATATAACTTGATAACCTCCAGAAGGTCGGATTTAATGTCCTAAATCGCACCAGGGAAGGGAGTTATAGCAATATGAGTTGACAAATACCTGTAACTGTGCTTTTTCGGAAGTGCACATTTTTTCGTTGAAGTGAACGCTCTTTCTACAGGTACAATTTCGGAAAACGGGACAATTTTGCGTCCCGATGCCTGTTCCGGGGATACCAGGACAAAGAAGTAAGTAGTGTTACTGTAATTCTTTTCGATCGGATAAACACCGAGGGTGGGTCTTCGTTATTTATATATCAATCATAATTAGCTCGAGACGAAGCCGCAAATTGGCATGAATCATGCAAATTGTACAAATTAAAAAAAAAAGCGGTAATTACACCATACAACTACACCGCACTATTTTCTTCTGTTTCGCATGAAAACGTAATAAACCGAGCAGTTAGCCGACGATTCTATTTTGGAAACGAGGGGTGGTGAGTTTACCGGGACAAATGACCTCTGGTGACGTTAATTATAGTGAGATTCATAATTCATGAACTGGGTCGTTACCGCCTCCTGCGCGTTATCTTGTCGGCGGCGCGCCAGCAGGTGACAAAAACCGCGACGAAAAACAAAACTCCGTTGAGCGCGAATTAACCATTTCGAACGACCGGTTCACGATACGAGGGAAAGTGAGATGATTGATGTGCGCGAGGTTGATAATTAGGACGTAGTGTTGATAGCGGTAAGTGTTCGGTTTACGGCTTGCAGTCTACGAACCGTGTTTAGAGCTCGAAAAGTGAGAATGTTCAAAAACCAGATTCAAGGGTGATCTGATGGCAACGGTTTCAAAAGATTCGGTTCATAGGAGTGTGCGTTTTGAGTCTTCATCGTTAACGAGCCGGTTGTGGAACGCTATAGAGATGTTGAACAGGACTGACGGCCAGCCCTGAGCAAATCGGCACCAGGATTGGCCGAAGACAACTGTGAACCAATTTTCACTGGAATCGGTGTATCAAGTAGTGATGGGTGTCGTTGTGCGTTCGAGAAAAGTATCGATTCTTATGCACTAAAAAACCCCCTTTTCATACCATAAAATATAAAGATTTTTTTTTCAAGACTCTACTTATCGATAAAGAAATTTCCGAAGTCCAAAATTTGAAGAGTTCTTAAGAAGCACAGTAACTGTGCTTAAGAAATCTTTAAATTTTGGAAAAAACTGTTTTTCATTTGTATTTTGCGCTATTAGTACGGGGTTCTTTCGGCGTGCACCCCTCGAGAAAATCTTTTTGTTTTTATAATGTATTAGGGACGGGAGAGGGCTGGGGAGGTTTCGCCGAGTGCCGGCCATTGTATACAAATCCGCCCTCTACTTATAAGTATATACACATTGTTGCTTAGGACCTGTTTTTCTGACATTCTCAACATCATTTTTTTTTTTTTTTTTCAATTCACATTTTAATCGCATTATTGCACGGAAGAGAAAGGTTGTCATAAAATAAAGTTCATGGAAGAAGAAAAAATTGAAATATATTGCTCCAAAGTGAAATCAGAAATTATTTGATGAAGTTTACAAACAATTACATAAAGTCACCTCAACTCATCATCAATACTTTTCAGAAAACTGATCCTACTTACTAACGTGTGAGGTAAGGTAACAGTACTATAGCCGTATTATAGCCTCCTCACCTGCCTTCTTCTTCTTCTTTTCCTGGTTTTTTTTTTTTTTTTTTTTTTTTTAAATCTAGTACTAGGAATAATCAAATATCGGAATTGATGTATCGATAATCGATATTATTGGAGGGCTCAGTATCAATACAAAAATATCGATTCTCGGTGGTCAAATATCGATGTTTTTAAATATTAGGTATCGATACCCATCCCTAGTATCAAGGTCATATTCAGGTGATTCATGTTGAGACCCGGGGTGGACACTAGAGTCGGATAACCGCGAAGCGAAACAACTCCCACTGATAACACCAGGGCAATTGTAATTAGTTCACTAATAAAGGATACTAACTGGTCCTGGACACCCATGATTTAGAGTTATGGAGAGTTTCAAGGTTCTCTACTGGCCTGATGCCGGGTTCCGAATTTCTAATTTGTAGGCCAATTCAGAAGGAACCATCAATGAGCTAGTTGTTGACTTCCCCTTCAATCTGATATGACCATCTGGCCACCGTCCCGAACGAACACAAATATTTCAACTCACTACTCCAATTATTTCGTACGGTTAAGGGACTCATAAGGGAATTACATACACCTACAACAGTGATCCGAGCAGAAGATAATGAACAGTTGTGTAAAAACTTGCAGCAGTTTTCTTTTCAAACGTAGCAGGCAAACTTCGCCTTGAACGATTCCCAACTCTGCGGATCTCTTGCCAACGATAAAGTTCCTCTTTTTTCTCCCTAATCCGTTAATTAATTTCTAAAAATGCGGGAAATCTCCTTCTTTCAATTAATCCTCAAATCCAATAACCGCCCTTCTCTCGGTAAACTCCCGATTATCTTTTTGTTTGAACGCGCCTCTCCCCGTTATAATTTCAGAGGGAAAAAGTTTCAGGTGGCCCTCGGATCGGAATTTTTCGAAAAACCTTCAATCGATCGAACCTTCTAAAAAAAATGATGTAGTGAGTAAATGACACGGTTATATCGTCGTTTCAGACACAATAGCGATGGGAGGTTCAATTTCGACTCGAGCACCTTCAATACTGCAGAGGCGTACGCAATATTGAAGGCGCTGGAGTTTGTCTGGGATGAATTCCTCAACCTCGATCTCAAGACAAACCGCCTGGTTATCATGACATACTCCAAAAGTGTAACGTCCAGACTTGGTAGTCTGACATCAGTTCAATGCTGAACTACGAGTACATTGAAGCTGTGACACTACGGATTATGGGACGTCTGGGGTTCAGGGGACGTATTGCTGGGTTCGAGGACACTGTGGAATCACTGAAACTGAAGCTGCGGGCCAAGAAGCAAACGTTGCCGTCTCTCTAACATATCCACGACCCTCTCCAGAGTATTCACCTAACGACCTGAAACGATTGAAGACTGAATTTATGGACGACTATGCAGGGGGCAGATACAAGTGGCTGTTCCCATTAAACAGGAAACCATGGTTCAGGTTGGTTACTGATGCTCCACACAGAGCATTCTATAAGATTATCTTTCGATTGAGGAGCGGACACAGCTACTCAAATGCCCACTTATGCAGAATGAATATAGTCTAACACCGAATCGGCGGGGAGGAACCCGAGACCTAGCAGCATGGTAACTTTAATACCAGCATAATAACTTCGAAACTTCTTTTAGGAGTTTCCTTCCGGAGAGCAAGTGGCAGGTACATTCCAGGACTATATTATAGTCCTATAATATAGAAGTTTCGAAGTTCGTTGCCAATCCCTTCAATCTCGATAATATTCTGGTGTCCTCGAAAATAGAAGTATATAAATAATTAAAGTAAATTATAAAGTAGGTAATTAATAATGTATCGTATTAATACATAATCGTGTAATGACCAACCTGTAACGGCTGTAATAAAGTAAAAGCCAATCAACAAAAAAAAGTTTCATTTATTTCATTGCACCCGAGATAGAAAACTATAACTAGAAATACCTAGATGATGGCGAAAAGTAATTAAATATTATTACAGAAGGGTGATCACTTGCAATTATATTCTGATTCTCGTCTGTCCAGCCAACCATCTATAATACGGCAAAACCCCTCAAAAATGCAACAAGTTCAGTCAAAAGGATTTGCAACAAATTGAACATTCTTTATTTATTTTCTTATTAAACTCAGGAACTTCAAACCACCCTTTTCGTGGATCTCCAAGAAATTTGCAACAAAAAAAAAACGAAAAACATTTTTTTTGGTTGCAGCCTCCTTATACATTCAAGCATAATCATGCGACTATCATCATGTTCAAGGTGTTGAAAGGTACGAGAGCACTTAACTAATAGACCAGTAAACAATTATCCTTAAGGAGAGGACCTCGAAGTGACCTGAGGAAAGCTCGAAATCGTTCTAAAACCTTAAGGTAGTCTTGAAAACTAGTAATCTGAGTTTGTATCCCTCCAGAAGTTGAGCTTAACTTTTCGGACTTTCTTCAGTTTTTCGTTTATAACTCCTAAACAACGCGCCCTAGCGAAAACCTTACAAGAGACAATTGAAAACCGCTTACTTTTGCGTCGATTTATCCCCCCTAGTAAATTGTCTGATCGGAGTTAAGTCGCTACGAAAATGGTGTAAGTATTATTATAGGAAATATAATTCTAAATCCGAAAACGAGGAGGAAAATGCAAATAAGGGACGTACAAATTGAGAAATAGTGATATTTTGACGTAAGATCAAGTTTAGTCGAGAAAAAAAAAAAAAAAAACGAAAAAATTATAACCCTCCAACAGGTAGAGGAAGGACACTCGTTCAGGAAGGGCCGTCCTGAATTTTTTGATGCAGATTAACAGAAAAAGTTGTCGTCACTTCCACCCTGTATAATTAGTATTGCGAAATATATTATATTTTGATATAATATATTAATATATATAATATAATAATATATTTGATATTCATTATTTTACTTTCAATCGTTGACTTGGCGTGTATTTAAATATCCAATTAGGGTGTACTGCAAATCGTGTTACAAATAACTAAGAAAACGTTTTGTTGTTGCAGAAACCTTGCATTATGATTGTTAATGTCCATAATCAAGTTGGTTATAATTAATTTCATGTTACGATAATTAGAGTGTAGGAATGATAAGATGAAGAAAATACTCACTGTCTTGAGGGTTGGAGGCTGTGACGGAGGCGAGATTCCAACATAAAAACACTACGATCAAACTGGAAGCCATTTGGTAAGAGCGCTCACATGACCCGGTTACCATCGATGCCCGCCACCGACTGAAGGGCCTAAGGGCTACAAGCGCGAGCCCTTCGAGGGGTGAGTTCGTCCCTTTTCCCGCCCTCCGCCCCTGAAGAGTTTATCGGAACGCGGACGAAACGCCTTCAAGCAAATGTTGCATAAAAGAGGAAAATCATAAGCAATTTTGTCTCTCAAACCGAATTTTTCCAATAGGGTTTAGCATTTCAAAGCTTTTCGAAAAAAATTTGATTCTTGCGGTCAATTTCTTGTCAAAGGCTTAACTACGAAATAAGAACAGTAAAATGGTGAATTTCGTCAATTTCTTATTTTTTATTATTTATTTTATTACTATCTTGATGGCAGATTATTTGACCAATCGTAGGATCAGAAGAGGCTTTAAGCGAGGAACAAACAAATGTGGTGTTACCAAAGTTCAATTTCAGATTCATCTCACGGAACCATTAATTCATAACTATGAGGTGTTGCGCAGTCCTACGATAGACTATTTCCCAAGAGTCACCCGTTACCACCATTGCAGAATCATCTACAAATTATATCACCTCTTTATCAATGTCAGTTGAAAAAACACCATAATATAGTACCTATACCCACGTCAATATTCCCAAATATCGTAAAACGTGGGAACGTAGAATACGAGTGTGGTTGTGTATAAGCCTGCGTGTTTTTGACTGAAAAAGTTGAGTTGACGTTAGAAAAAGGCGCCAAAGTATGATAGAAAACACAAAGTTTTTGACGTTTATTTTGCGAGCCCACAGCGATGCGTCAGACTGAGCCAATGCGAGTCGCGAAAATCGGATGACGTTGTTCAGATAAAGCGAAAGTGTAACTTGTGCACTATAAATTGTAATTTTTTAAATCATTTTCGTCATAAATCATAAACCTATATGCCATTTACCAAATTTTACAGGAGAGCAAAAAAAACTATTTTTTGTCTGTTGTTCTAAACGTTTTGGAAGTTATACATTTTTTTTACTTGGAACTGCTCTACTTAAGTAGCAATAAGCATAAAAAATAGATTCGCTCATATGCGGATTTTTTTCTTTTGGTTTACTTATTATCTTCGATAATGAACCATTGGAATCGCCCAAAGAAAAAATTTTTTTAACCCCCCCTCAAAATTTGTTGGTTTACGTTTCAAGATACGTAGATTCAGAAAATCGAATAAAAAAAACTCTGCAAATTCTTGACACAACGGTTCATTATCTTCTTTGTACAGATCACCCTTGTGTCTAGATCACTAGGTCTAAATGTCTAGATCCTAAATGTTAGATTAATTATTATTATCAATTATCACTAATTATTAACAATTTTATCAAGTACCTAGTGAAAATTATTATAATTTATTGTTAGGTATTAATAATTTGTATTTATTATTAATAATGATTATTATTAATTATGATTAATTAATACGATATAATTCTAGGGTTTTTAATACTACGTCGGTAATAATTTTTCTATAAAAGAAGTACCTACCAACAAACATTCGAAATTACCTTCATTTCCGTAGCACGAAACGCACCTCAGAACAACCAACTCGACATCACTTAAGCCATATGATGTTCCAAAGATCTTGTTAGTATGAAAATGGACCTGTATTTCAACAGTTTGAGTCACGATCGTGTTGTGAGGCACAATCTTTGAGCCGTCATTGTAAACGAACGGCTGGTCGTACAAAGCTGCGGATGGTCTTAAAAAATTCTACGGAACAAACTCTATCTAATTATGAAATAAAAAACATACCGTTCTATATGAATTTTTCGAGATATGAGATTTTCAAATTTTCAAAATTCGTTTTGAACCCCTTCCCCTTGACCTAGGGTTATGAAAAGTTTCGAGGATCATTGTGGGGCTGGTCCAAACCCAGAAACCAAATTTCGTAATTTTAGCTCAACGTTAACTGGGCAAAGTGGCGCGGACGGCGGACGGCGTACGGCGTACGGCGTACGGCGGACGGACGGATTTTGGTTTATTATCTTCGATAATGAACCATTGGAATCGCCCAAAGAAAAAATTTTTTTAACCCCCCCTCAAAATTTGTTGGTTTACGTTTCAAGATACGTAGATTCAGAAAAACGAATAAAAAAAAATCCGTCCGTCCGCCGTACGCCGTACGCCGTACGCCGTCCGCCGTCCGCGCCACTTTGCCCAGTTAGCGTTGAGTTAAAATTACGAAATTTTTTTTATGGGTTTCGACCAACCCCACAATGGTCCTCGAAACTTTTCATAACCCTAGGTCAAGGGGAAGGGGTTCAAAACGAATTTTGAAATTTTGAAAATTCCATATCTCGAAAAATTCATATAGAACGGTATGTTTTTTATTTCATATTTCGATAGAGTTTGTTCCGTAGAATTTTTTAAGACCATCCGCAGCTTTGTACGACCAGCCGTTCGTTCACAATAAGGGCTCAAAGATTGTGCCTCACAACCCGATCGTGAATCAAACTGTTGAAATACAGGTCCATTTTCATACTAACAAGATCTTTGGAACATCATATGGCTTAAGTGATGTCGAGTTGGTTGTTCTGAGGTGCGTTTCGTGCTACGGAAATGAAGGTAATTTCGAATGTTTGTTGGTAGGTACTTCTTTTATAGAAAAATTATTATCGACGTAGTATTAAAAAGCCCAGAATTATATCGTATTAATTAATCATAATTAATAATAAATACAAATTATTATTACCTAACAATAAATTATAATAATTTTCACTAGGTAGGTACTTGATAAAATTGTTAATAATTAGTGATAATTGATAATAATAATTAATCTAACATTCAGGATCTAGACATTTAGACCTAGTGATCTAGACAGAAGGGTGATCTGTACAAAGAAGATAATGAACCGTTGTGTCAAGAATTTTGGTTTATTATCTTCGATAATGAACCATTGGAATCGCCCAAAGAAAAAATTTTTTTAACCCCCCCTCAAAATTTGTTGGTTTACGTTTCAAGATACGTAGATTCAGAAAAACGAATAAAAAAAAATCCGTCCGTCCGCCGTACGCCGTACGCCGTACGCCGTACGCCGTCCGCCGTCCGCGCCACTTTGCCCAGTTAGCGTTGAGTTAAAATTACGAAATTTTTTTTATGGGTTTCGACCAACCCCACAATGGTCCTCGAAACTTTTCATAACCCTAGGTCAAGGGGAAGGGGTTCAAAACGAATTTTGAAATTTTGAAAATTCCATATCTCGAAAAATTCATATAGAACGGTATGTTTTTTATTTCATATTTCGATAGAGTTTGTTCCGTAGAATTTTTTAAGACCATCCGCAGCTTTGTACGACCAGCCGTTCGTTCACAATAAGGGCTCAAAGATTGTGCCTCACAACCCGATCGTGAATCAAACTGTTGAAATACAGGTCCATTTTCATACTAACAAGATCTTTGGAACATCATATGGCTTAAGTGATGTCGAGTTGGTTGTTCTGAGGTGCGTTTCGTGCTACGGAAATGAAGGTAATTTCGAATGTTTGTTGGTAGGTACTTCTTTTATAGAAAAATTATTATCGACGTAGTATTAAAAAGCCCAGAATTATATCGTATTAATTAATCATAATTAATAATAAATACAAATTATTATTACCTAACAATAAATTATAATAATTTTCACTAGGTAGGTACTTGATAAAATTGTTAATAATTAGTGATAATTGATAATAATAATTAATCTAACATTCAGGATCTAGACATTTAGACCTAGTGATCTAGACAGAAGGGTGATCTGTACAAAGAAGATAATGAACCGTTGTGTCAAGAATTTGCAGAGTTTTTTATTCGATTTTCTGAATCTACGTATCTTGAAACGTAAACCAACAAATTTTGAGGGGGGGTTAAAAAATTTTTTTCTTTGGGCGATTCCAATGGTTCATTATCGAAGATAATAAACCAAAATCCGTCCGTCCGCCGTACGCCGTACGCCGTACGCCGTCCCCCGTACGCCGTCCGCCGTCCACGCCGTTTTGCCCAGTTAGCGTTGAGCTAAAATTACAAAATTTGGTTTCTGGGTTTGGACCAGCCCCACAATGATCCTCGAAACTTTTCATAACCCTAGGTCAAGGGGAAGGGATTCAAAACGAAATTTAGAATTTCGATGATGTCTTATCTCCAAATATTTAACTGAACCGTGTAAATTTTAGTTCACCTTCGAATGACCTGAAAAATTACGAATCTTTTAAGACCAATTGGATTTTTGTGCGACCAGCCGTTCGTTCACAGTGACCACGCAAAGTTTTAGGAAAAACACTAAACTTTCGCGTCGAAAACGGCCGTTATGTGACCCAACCACCAGACGCCCAGAATAAAACTACCTTTTTACATCTTCCCGGTAAACTACAGTCTAGAAATTTTAACCGTGAGTCGGGGATAGACCACATTGCAATATTCACTCGGTTTCTCATCTGTAAAATTGTTTAAATAATACCTTTTTGTAATAATACAAATTAAATTTTGATGATGAGCTATGGACTTGAAATTTTAAAAGTAGGTCAGAACTGGATCACAATGCAATATTCACTCGGTTTCTTGTCTGTAAAATTGTTTAAATAATACCTATTTGTTTAAACAAATTAAATGTTGACGATGAGCTAGATACTTAAAATTTTAAATATAGGTCAGAAATGGATGACATTTCAATATTCACTCGGTTTGTATGACATGGTATGAGTATGGTATGGTATATTATTGTATGTATGATTTGGTATAATACAGTATGGTATGATAGGATGATGTTGAGGGATGTCGAGGGTCGGTCAAATGAAAATTGATTTATGTGCCAACGTTTCGAAGAATATATTTCTTCATCTTCAGGGCCTAAAAACAGTTTCATAATATTGATTACAGTTCTATTGTGAGAAAGTTGTTGTAGTTATTTAGTTATATTTAGTTACAGTAATAATTTAGTTGTAGGTAGTTTTTATAAACAATTTGGTTAAACGAATGACGTTAAAACAGATAGCTAAAGAGATAAATTGAAATGGTGTGTGGGCTGTACAATAATTTGTGACTTACAGTGGGAAGTTCTTTCCTCCAGGGCACCGGAGTTACAACTTAACAACTTAGCTTAAAGTTACCTATATATATATACGGATGAAAGTATATCCAAGAGTGGGGTAACAAAAGCCAGGACATCGTGGCGCCAAGAAACGTGTGAAAATTGAACAAACAAAGTCGTAAAAAGCAGGTACTTTAAAAAGGTCGGTGTTATTCCAACTAACTTCATAAAATGGTACACATGCGAAAAATAGAAAAACCTTGTTGAATTTTCTAGTGCGATATGTTTGTGACGTTTTAAAATGGTACCCGATGCCGTGCAATAGTGTTGTCGGATGGAACTGATGAAACTGGGGATTTGAGATTGATCCGTGGTTGCTACCTCTGCCATAAGTGTGTGTGGTTTTGTTGACCGTCAGTAACAATGATGTTGAGGGATGTCGAGGGTCGGTCAAATGAAAATTGATTTATGTGCCAACGTTTCGAAGAATATATTTCTTCATCTTCAGGGCCTAAAAACAGTTTCATAATATTGATTACAGTTCTATTGTGAGAAAGTTGTTGTAGTTATTTAGTTATATTTAGTTACAGTAATAATTTAGTTGTAGGTAGTTTTTATAAACAATTTGGTTAAACGAATGACGTTAAAACAGATAGCTAAAGAGATAAATTGAAATGGTGTGTGGGCTGTACAATAATTTGTGACTTACAGTGGGAAGTTCTTTCCTCCAGGGCACCGGAGTTACAACTTAACAACTTAGCTTAAAGTTACCTATATATATATACGGATGAAAGTATATCCAAGAGTGGGGTAACAAAAGCCAGGACATCGTGGCGCCAAGAAACGTGTGAAAATTGAACAAACAAAGTCGTAAAAAGCAGGTACTTTAAAAAGGTCGGTGTTATTCCAACTAACTTCATAAAATGGTACACATGCGAAAAATAGAAAAACCTTGTTGAATTTTCTAGTGCGATATGTTTGTGACGTTTTAAAATGGTACCCGATGCCGTGCAATAGTGTTGTCGGATGGAACTGATGAAACTGGGGATTTGAGATTGATCCGTGGTTGCTACCTCTGCCATAAGTGTGTGTGGTTTTGTTGACCGTCAGTAACAATGATGTTGAGGGATGTCGAGGGTCGGTCAAATGAAAATTGATTTATGTGCCAACGTTTCGAAGAATATATTTCTTCATCTTCAGGGCCTAAAAACAGTTTCATAATATTGATTACAGTTCTATTGTGAGAAAGTTGTTGTAGTTATTTAGTTATATTTAGTTACAGTAATAATTTAGTTGTAGGTAGTTTTTATAAACAATTTGGTTAAACGAATGACGTTAAAACAGATAGCTAAAGAGATAAATTGAAATGGTGTGTGGGCTGTACAATAATTTGTGACTTACAGTGGGAAGTTCTTTCCTCCAGGGCACCGGAGTTACAACTTAACAACTTAGCTTAAAGTTACCTATATATATATACGGATGAAAGTATATCCAAGAGTGGGGTAACAAAAGCCAGGACATCGTGGCGCCAAGAAACGTGTGAAAATTGAACAAACAAAGTCGTAAAAAGCAGGTACTTTAAAAAGGTCGGTGTTATTCCAACTAACTTCATAAAATGGTACACATGCGAAAAATAGAAAAACCTTGTTGAATTTTCTAGTGCGATATGTTTGTGACGTTTTAAAATGGTACCCGATGCCGTGCAATAGTGTTGTCGGATGGAACTGATGAAACTGGGGATTTGAGATTGATCCGTGGTTGCTACCTCTGCCATAAGTGTGTGTGGTTTTGTTGACCGTCAGTAACAATGATGTTGAGGGATGTCGAGGGTCGGTCAAATGAAAATTGATTTATGTGCCAACGTTTCGAAGAATATATTTCTTCATCTTCAGGGCCTAAAAACAGTTTCATAATATTGATTACAGTTCTATTGTGAGAAAGTTGTTGTAGTTATTTAGTTATATTTAGTTACAGTAATAATTTAGTTGTAGGTAGTTTTTATAAACAATTTGGTTAAACGAATGACGTTAAAACAGATAGCTAAAGAGATAAATTGAAATGGTGTGTGGGCTGTACAATAATTTGTGACTTACAGTGGGAAGTTCTTTCCTCCAGGGCACCGGAGTTACAACTTAACAACTTAGCTTAAAGTTACCTATATATATATACGGATGAAAGTATATCCAAGAGTGGGGTAACAAAAGCCAGGACATCGTGGCGCCAAGAAACGTGTGAAAATTGAACAAACAAAGTCGTAAAAAGCAGGTACTTTAAAAAGGTCGGTGTTATTCCAACTAACTTCATAAAATGGTACACATGCGAAAAATAGAAAAACCTTGTTGAATTTTCTAGTGCGATATGTTTGTGACGTTTTAAAATGGTACCCGATGCCGTGCAATAGTGTTGTCGGATGGAACTGATGAAACTGGGGATTTGAGATTGATCCGTGGTTGCTACCTCTGCCATAAGTGTGTGTGGTTTTGTTGACCGTCAGTAACAATGATGTTGAGGGATGTCGAGGGTCGGTCAAATGAAAATTGATTTATGTGCCAACGTTTCGAAGAATATATTTCTTCATCTTCAGGGCCTAAAAACAGTTTCATAATATTGATTACAGTTCTATTGTGAGAAAGTTGTTGTAGTTATTTAGTTATATTTAGTTACAGTAATAATTTAGTTGTAGGTAGTTTTTATAAACAATTTGGTTAAACGAATGACGTTAAAACAGATAGCTAAAGAGATAAATTGAAATGGTGTGTGGGCTGTACAATAATTTGTGACTTACAGTGGGAAGTTCTTTCCTCCAGGGCACCGGAGTTACAACTTAACAACTTAGCTTAAAGTTACCTATATATATATACGGATGAAAGTATATCCAAGAGTGGGGTAACAAAAGCCAGGACATCGTGGCGCCAAGAAACGTGTGAAAATTGAACAAACAAAGTCGTAAAAAGCAGGTACTTTAAAAAGGTCGGTGTTATTCCAACTAACTTCATAAAATGGTACACATGCGAAAAATAGAAAAACCTTGTTGAATTTTCTAGTGCGATATGTTTGTGACGTTTTAAAATGGTACCCGATGCCGTGCAATAGTGTTGTCGGATGGAACTGATGAAACTGGGGATTTGAGATTGATCCGTGGTTGCTACCTCTGCCATAAGTGTGTGTGGTTTTGTTGACCGTCAGTAACAATGATGTTGAGGGATGTCGAGGGTCGGTCAAATGAAAATTGATTTATGTGCCAACGTTTCGAAGAATATATTTCTTCATCTTCAGGGCCTAAAAACAGTTTCATAATATTGATTACAGTTCTATTGTGAGAAAGTTGTTGTAGTTATTTAGTTATATTTAGTTACAGTAATAATTTAGTTGTAGGTAGTTTTTATAAACAATTTGGTTAAACGAATGACGTTAAAACAGATAGCTAAAGAGATAAATTGAAATGGTGTGTGGGCTGTACAATAATTTGTGACTTACAGTGGGAAGTTCTTTCCTCCAGGGCACCGGAGTTACAACTTAACAACTTAGCTTAAAGTTACCTATATATATATACGGATGAAAGTATATCCAAGAGTGGGGTAACAAAAGCCAGGACATCGTGGCGCCAAGAAACGTGTGAAAATTGAACAAACAAAGTCGTAAAAAGCAGGTACTTTAAAAGGTCGGAATGATAGGAAAGAAATTCGTATGGTATGGTATGAGTACGGTGAGAATATGGTATGGAGCCGATTTGCAATACAGTCTGGTATAGACAGAAGGGTGATCTGCACAAGGAAGATAATAAACCGTTGTGTCAAGAATTTGCAGAGTTTTTTTAATGAGTTTTGAATTTTGTAAGTCGTCGGATTTCGGTTGTTTCAAAAGTCAACAATTTTTTATTAGCAATAATTGCGTTACTGGAATGAAAATGAAGAAATGGAAACGTTTCACCTGAACAGTTTGTCCGAAAAAAGGAGCACGAAAAGTCAAGAGAACAAGGCTGATAGAAAGGTTATATTTTCATTGAACAATTGACGCGTTATTCGCACAAGAAACTCTGAAAACTTGGGAGAGCGTATTAAACAAAAACGTCTGTAAATAACTGACAATAATTGAATAAAGAGTTACGGTTTTCTGAGAGAAAAATACATAACAAAAAAAAGCACAGCAACTTTTGAGCGCAAAATGACTGTCTTTCATCGGACGCGAAAAACTAACTGAACTGGGAGGGGGGAAGAACGGGTGAGGAGGCCAAGGGAGTTTCTGAAATAGTCCGCCAGAGCCCAGCGGACTTGGATCAACGGTCTGCATTGCCTGTTATCCTAAACTACACATCTGAAAAACTAGAACCAAACATTGGCAAATTTACTGTGGCAGTGTCTGTCTCTGAGACTCCAGGTGCAAGCGGGGACAGTGAAGTGCCTGGGGTCGAACATCACCGTTAAGCGAAACTTTATTGAATCAAAACTCTCTCAGCCGATTGCGATGGAGGTGGGCGTTCAGGTAGTCGTGGCTGGTGATGAATCTGAATAACATTATTTGACAAATTTCATTTTTTCTGCGTTTCTTCAGAAAATTTCTCATTTGAGAGGATTGAAACAGCCAATATCCATCATGTTCATAACACGTTACGGCGGTTGTTTCATATTTCAAAAGGCGAGTCTTGACATGTACAATAGAAATCCGTGCAAAAGGTACACTGCCGAAAAGTGGGGTATAATTTGTTTAAAAAATCATCGATTCAATTGGCCATTTCGTCCCCAGGGGGGTTAGTAAGACCATTCAATTTAGGCCTAATTACGAGGCTCCAATTTACCGCCATCCTAAATTGATTTTCCCAGTCCTGGACCTCCTAAATGGGTTTGCCGGTCATCTTACAGTGCAGTTCGCTTGACAAACAGGACTGGGAGTCTCTGAATGGAAAGACGGACCCGTCGAGAAAGAAATAGCACGAAGGACGCGGGAGGGAGGAAGAAATGATTTGTGAACGAGGAAAGCCGACGATGTACGATCCCCGGAATCCCAACGTGTTGATACGGCCTCCCGAAATGTTAAGATAGCTCGGAAGGCGAAATCTCCCACTCCGGATTGAAGATAACAGTTGAAAATGAAGCGAGAAAGGCGAAGTGGAGAGAGGGGAGGAACGAAAAACTATTCCTAGACGAGGGCAGTGCGCCAGTGGTCCGAACGGGCATGTTATAGCAGCCATGAGGAAGGTAACACCCCTATTTCATTTTTTCCCCAACAATAACACAGTCATAATTTTAATTGCGAGAATTAAAAACATGTGTCCGTCGAAACGTCCGAGTCTTCTTTCACGATTCTGTCAAATCGTACACAGGCGCAAACCCCTTATGATCGTTCTCTGTTCGGAATTTGGTTACATTGTTTATACGAGCGGCAGCCAGTGTTTTGTGTTGACGTTTCGTCCGAGTCAGTGCCAAGTTTCGCAGCCCATTGACAAACGCCGAAATGACCATCTTCTTTGGTATCGCAGAGACAATTAATTCATTAATGTCGCTGTAATTGGTAGAACGCAGCTTGTGTGGTAAGAGCACTTACATTACAAAGTCCAATTCAATCTTGTAGTTCATATAAATTATTTAAGCATTCACACAAGGTTCTAACGTGGTGGAGTGAACGGACTTCGCTTTGAACACACGGCGTGAATTTCCAAACCCGTTTTGGTGTAATATTTTTAAAAATGAACCATTAAGATCCACCAGTACGAAATTTGTTGTAACCCCATCAAACTTTGAGGGTATGTTTCAAGATAGGCCAGTGACAAAAGGTCAGTGACAAAAAATTGCATTGGTATGTTCTGTGAGTAGGTAGTATTTATTAAAATATAGTAACTTTATTTAAATAAACAGTATAAGCTACAATTTAAGCCCAGCTCTGTAGTTTAAATAAATCCTAAGAGATTGGCCTTCAAATTTTGACTATTTCGTCCGAAAAATCGACATTTCAGTTTTAGTCATCTCTTGAGTAGAATGCTCTAATACTCATCCTATAAGAAAGGAAGTTCTAGAGGAGTTACCTAGCTTTAATTTAAGCACAAAGCGAAGTCTGTAGGTCCAATAGGTCTCTAGTTATTAAATTAATCCAAAAATTTTGGTATATAATATATTATGTTTTGTGGATATATATATAACTTTATATAGTTATTATTATTATTATTACATACTATTATTATGAGTAATAAAGGGAACGTCTGGTGATTCCTGCTACAGATATACTCCGAAGTATGAATTTATAATAATGCGCTATAAATTTTGAATCTGCAGCGTTTGGCACCCAAAACGTTTTCCAAGGTATTTCGAAGCTGCAAACTTAGTGTAATATTACTCAATTATGTCCCACCAAACAAATCAGCTTCCTGCAATTTTTTTGGACCTAAGGTAATGCGTCAGAAGTCGACACTGCACTAATAGTCGACACCCTCTTCAAAAGTGGGCAAAAGCTAAGGATAAAGACATGGTTTGACGTTTTTAGTTGTTGCTTCCTACGAGGCAACATATTATACTATTTCTCGTATTATACTATTTCGTATTATACTATTTCTCGTATTATACTATTATACTCGTATTATACTATTTCTTCTCAGCGTAGAGAGATGAGGTTGCCTTAGAAACACGCGGGTTTAAAGGACGCCACAGCGCTCAAAGCTGCTATTGTTCGTTTGACCACGTTTCTATGCTGATTGTTGGCGTTTTGGCTAAGGACGGACTGGAAATGTAAGTGTATTTCACTCTTATTACCTGACATTTAATAATATCTTTTAAATTTCTGTGTCGTTTATTGCTTCTAGGCAACATTTATTCAGGTTCGGGGAGGGTGTTGACTACTGACATAAATTTCGGCTCTTATTTATTAGTCGACCGGGGGTGTCGACTTCTGAAAATTGTCAGAATTTGCTGTGCATCAGTAGTCGACACTAGCTGTATTTTCTTCGAAAATATACCAACTAAGTTCACAGAATGGTCTCAAGGTTTAGAGGATGGAATTTTATTAACTTTGTATTTTCTTTTCATGGCAGAAATTTGAAAAATGGCTGGCTCGTCAACGAAGAAGAAGACGAAGGAGGCTCCCAAAAAACCGAAGAAAACATGCAATCCCAATAGGAAGGGAAGACGACTCCTCCAGTACACAGAGGACCGAATGGCTAAGGCTATTCAAGACGTAAGAAGTGGAGTAAGCATCAAGGAGGCAGCAAAAAACAACGATGTTCCTAGAACCACTCGACGTGGCCACTACTTTCAAGGCCAAAATAGAAGATTCTCAGCTGTGTTTTGTGAAAGATGTTACAGATAAATTAAACCCTGTATTGATTGGGGAAGACAACGATCAGGACAGGAGATACATTTTGCCAAGTTCTTCCAAGTGATTTTGTTCATTTTGCAATAATAAGTTACCAACTTGTGATTTTAATTAAACATTTATCTTGTGATTTTATTCATTTCGTAATGTGATTTAATAATAGTCCACAGCTAGTGTGTAATGAATCATGCAAAGTATTTCTCTAGTAAGTACTTGACAATATTTTTCTTGAAAATAAAACTGTGCTCTACATTTTGACATTTTATGTCTTTACTATGGCATACAACTAAAAAAAAACGTGACATTACGGTGTGACGAAGAAAGAGTAATGAAAAATTTCTAATGATTTTCACGTACAACCGATTTGTTGCTACGGAACTTTAACTTCGCCAGTTATCATCGTACTAAAATCGTTCACCACTCGTTGGATAGCTCTCAATTTACCTAACCATATTACGTTAACCTCTGCGGAGTGCGTGGCCGACAAGCTGCGGTATGAGTGGGTGTGGGAGGGGGCGCAGAGACATAAAATGTCCCTCGTGGTTGCGTACTTGTACGAAAGCTGTACATTTTATGTACAGTTTCTTCGAAAATTCGCTCTTATAGTCATGCTGCATGACTGGGGACTTTTTATCTCAGTTTGATAACCCCGAAACAGAAACACTGTACTGAGAGTGAGAGTTACACCGATAACCCGCACACAGATGGATCCCAATGCATAAGGGATCTACTAACATTTTCTGGTTTACTCGATCTTTATGTTCCTTATGTATCCCAACCGTTGTATAACGCTAATTACTGAAGTGTTTTCCTCAATAAAAGATTTATTAGATGTTGATGGGCAGACTGACCAATTTGGGTGGACAAAAATCTGAAACTCGGAGATCCTTTAGGAAATTTCACGGTGATCACGAAAGTAGTGAGGAAGAAATGGGGGTTTCAGATATCTGCCTCCCTCTGGCCCCTCTGACGTCATCACCACCTCCCTTCGCTACCGCCCGATCATCTAGCCAGCCAGCCGTCTGACGTCATAGTCTCTTACGGCATAGTCTTTGACGTACTAGTTGGCCTCCTGCCCGCCGTCTGACGTCATACGCTCGTGCGTCATAGGCTCTGACGTAGTGGCCCGCCGGTCGCTTGTGTTCTGACGTGATCTGAGGGAAAGGGTGAATCAAGGGAACAAATTTTTCCTGTTTCAGTTTATGTGCCAAAGCAAAGACATGAAAATGTCAAAAACTATTTAAATAGGTACCTAAGCCCAACTGTAATGTCAATTTTCTGACAATGAGTTTTCGACTATAGTTTTCATACCTTTTTACTTAAGTACTTATTGCAATTTGAGACTGATAATGAGCTGTTTGCAAATAAAAAGTCTGATAACTACTTTATTACCTACATTTTATTAATCTATTTTCAAGTTCCGATTCACAGTTGAATGTATTTTATTTAGATGGAAGTCGAAAAAAGTGAAAACGATGGAATGACGAAACCTGTCGACTACTGACTCAAGAGATACTGTCGACTTCTAACACATGTAGGTCGACTACTAGTGCAAAACCATGTCGACTACTGAAGAAAATGTTGGTCACTGGTGTCGACTACTAGAGCATTGGGATTTTTTACAAAACTTGTTTTTCCCTTTTCAAACCATGTTGAATAGTATTTCCCGCTGCCAGGTCTTTTAGGGAAGGATCTTGGGTACACAATGAACAGGTTTGCAATGAGAAAATACTATTTCCCTACGTGAAAGGTAAGCTCAAAGTTCAAACTTCCTTTAACGTGTCGACTTCTGACGCATTACCTTACACATCCGCGGTGACTGGCCTAAGATTCGTTAAATCCAAATATTGAATTTTCTTAAAATCCATCCGTCCGCCGTACGTTGCACGAAGATGATCATTTTCAAAATGTGAACAATCAATGATCATTAACTCCAGTCGAATTTTGAATGTAGGTAATTGCGTCAAAGTGTCGATAAGAATACCTACCTGGATACGCCACATGCGAGACAATCATGTTTCCCTTGCCTGTATTCTATCTACAGTACTCGATAAACCGTAGTCAAGTCTTCATGCATCTTAAATACTCAATTTCGGCACCAAAGCCAGGAACTTGTGGAGTTTAAAGCCAGAACGAGATTTCTGAATTATTTACATAGTCTTGGGTGTAAATGGTTACTCTGACTCTTTGCACGAGTGAATGTAAAACTTTAAGAACCCGTTTTTCAAACTCGTTAAAACGTTATAAAATTATAGTTTGGAGTTTACATTAACCAACTTAGCTGACTATATTTAGAGCTCATCAATAGGGTCTAGCGAAAATATGCTTGTTGCCTAAATCCTCTTGGAATACCCTAAAAACGTTCCCTTTTCGTTTCAAGAATCAGTGTGATCTAAAAAGATTCTTGAAAAAAATGCCAAAAACCAAAAAATGTGGAAATTGTCCAGTATTTTGAGAATATCATAGCATTGACTGACCCGATTGGGATTTAAAAACGGCGTTTTGAAGGTGTTTGAAAGGGGAACGAAATTTATACTCATAATAACAGAGACCTACCATAATATGGTAGGTCTCTGTTATTATGAGTATAAATTTAACGGTTACAAAACAAAGAAATAATGCACAAGAATCCAAATAATCGAATTTTAGAGATCTGATTGTTAGTAAAAAAAAAATCTGAAACGTTTCTAGGGTATTTCAAGAGGGTTTAGGGGGAAAGCATATTTTCGCTACACCCTACTCATCAAGTCATTTTCAAGTTTGAGCAAAACCCATCTGATTTGCCATAGTAAAGGTAATCAGTACGTTGGGTGTAGAAGTTACCTTCAAGATTACGTGAAATTACTTCCGTATGCACATAACCTTTCCCAACGACAGAAGTTATCGGGATAACTCGGCAAGGGTCACGCGAGCGTTGTCCCATTGATACAGATGTTCTCAACCCCTAATCCCGTACACCCAGCCGTTACAAAACACTTGATAATTAAAATCCAGGGGTATAATTTCCCCTTTATAATTTACCGGCCGTTTGTATGTAGGCTAATGGACCTTTCGTGCAAACTTCCTGTGAAATATATACATCAGCAGGCGTGAGGGGGGGAGGAGTTGGATTCATTATAGGTGGTTCATTACTAACTCGTAACTACATAATATTATTTGACCCACGCTGACTTGACTTGTTCAGTGCAGAAACACTACTTACATTTTAAGTTTTTCCATCTTTTTCACATCTGATGTGAAATCAGATATAGAAACATATTTTTTAAATGATTTATTGCGCCAAGCAACAACTTATTAAATATAGAAACTTTTTTTAATGATTTATTGCCCCAAGTGACAACTTATTCGCAACATATTTTGACACTATATTTTTGGCAACATATTTTTTCATTTTAAACTTGAAGGCCCCATTGCATAATCCCAGCTTTATATTTTAGTCGTTTAAGTGTGTCTTATATGG
Source organism: Stenodema calcarata (assembly GCA_963920205.1). NCBI lineage: Eukaryota > Metazoa > Arthropoda > Insecta > Hemiptera > Miridae > Stenodema > Stenodema calcarata. The sequence goes on along the minus strand of OY986061.1, from coordinate 22,865,364 downwards.
ACAACAGATTGTTATGTTTTTTTGTCTTGACACAATAAAAGTGTATTATTATTTCTCGTAATAGACCTGCAGTTTTGGTCTACAGGAATTTAAAATAGGTATTCTGTTAGCTCGAAGTTTTACCTTTAAGGGCACGATTGATTAGCTTCAAATTAAGCGCAGAGCGGAGTCTGTATGCCTCGAAATCAAATTGCCTACAACTTGTATTCTGTGAGTTCTACTCGGAGGATCAATGGTGTAACCGCAATTTTGGACTAAAAAAGGTCTACAACTAAAATTTTCACTTTTTGGAATGAAATGGTAAAGTTTCAACGTGCCTTTATTCGGTAACTAACCAACCTACATCGCCGTCGTTAGGCCTGAATCGATGCTCACACAAATGATGCTCTTCAGAATCGTATACAGGGTGTCTCAAAAGTGGTTAACTCCCCTGCTAAAATCCTTACGTGACAAGGAAAAAAAATCTTTCTTTTTGGAATCTATGTATTTTTTGTGAGGATCTCAAATATCGTATTTTTGTGCACTTGCGCATGCGCAAAACATGCACAAAGCGCACCAACTTTCTTATTTCAAATGGGAACCCCCATTTTTACTGCAGGTTGGGATTCTACGTAAAATTTCATGATTGTTTGAATCCTCAGTTGATTGGTTTACTGCACGTAACCCGCCTCCTGGGCGGTCAAAGTTGCGCAAACCAATGACTGCGTCCAAAATCAGATTTTTGAAAACCCCAAGTGTGGCACATGTTTTTTCATTATTTTTGACGCTGTAACACGTGGTGGTATCTATTTTTTAATTTGATCGGAAGTTTTGAAATGGCAATCGGTTTTTTTTAGCGGAAAGGAGCTTTTTTTCGTCCTCATGAGTTTTGAAACGATTTTAATTACTTAGTTCGGAAAGCTAGATAATGTTATTTTCTTTCCCTCCTTCTTTCTCAACCGGGCTGGGGACCGGCTACGGCGAAGTTAAAAGAAAAAAATTAATTAAAATTCCTTCTTTCAAAAACGAGAAAAAGAACTTTAATGCAGCTGCTAGAAATGCCGGCCTCCTTACAAGCAAAGTTCTGCCCGATTGCGCCACAGTCAATGTTCCGTCGTAAAAGTGAGGCCCTATCAGCTGGTTACCGATGAGTTCACACCAAACATTCGTCGAAACGATGACTTGGTGACTAGTCTGGTAGGTGATTCGAGGATTCTTTGTATCCCAGGTCCGGGAATTCCACCTGTTCAGTACGCCATCATTGGTGAACGTCCCCTCATCTGTCCAAAGACCAGGAAATCTGGAACTTCCTCGAGAAGGATGTTCACTATGGCGAGGAAATCCGTACGACGGTCCTCATCTCCTTGTCGCACACCGTGGACGATATAGGAGCGGTAAGGGAAGTATTTGTAATGATGGCTGACGCGTCGAATTTTATCCTTCTGAATACCTAACACGTGACTCTCTCGACGTAGAGAAACAGTAAAATGTCCAGTTCCAGGTCAAACGAACGTACTTGTACTACGGCACGATGAACCAATCTTCGTGGTGTCACAGCTCCAGATTGTGTGAAATCCCGAATAGCGAGATGAATCGTCTGTCTGTTGGGGTGGCGCCTATCCGGGAACTGCTTGGCGTACACTCGAACTGCTTTTCTCAAAACGGAGTTACACTGGTAATAAATCCGGACCTTGGAAGTCCTCTCTTCCTCTCTTCCTGTATTAGCATGAGGCATAATTCCATACTCACGTCTTCGAGGTAACAATGAAAATAAATCGGATCTGAGATGAGTTCAGATAAAAGTAAATAGTTTCTACGCTTATTTCGTTTCAGGATTCCACGATGCTTCAAATCTTTTCTGAACTCGTCATCATAACAATTTCCAAACTAGGTAATTAAAATCGCTTCTTAACTCATGAGGACGAAAAAAAGAGCGACTTTTCGCTAAAAACCACCGAATTTTCGGCCGCCATTTCAAAAATTCCTATCAAATTAAAAAATGGATACCACCACATGATTTGGCATCGAAAAATAATGGGAAAACATATGCCACACTTGAGGTTTTCAAAAATCTGATTTTGGGCGCAATCGTTGGTTTGCGCAACTTTGAGAGCCCAGGGAGGCGGGTTGCGCGCAGTAAAAAAATCAACTGAGGAGTCAAACATTCATGAAAGTTTACGTAGAATCCGAATCTGCAATAAAAAATGGGGGTTCTCATTTGAAATAAGAAAGTTGCACCGCATTGCGCATGTTTTGCGCATGCGCACGTGCACAAAAATGATATGTTTGAGATCCTCACAAAAAATACATTCAGATTCCGAAAAGAGAGATTTTCTTCCATGTCACATAAGGATTTTAGCAGGGGGGTTAACCACTTTTGAGACACCCTGTGTACGATTCTGAAGAGCATCAGTTGTATAATGACTTTCGTCGAAAAATGTATAGTTTAGGAGATACCTATAGAGCAAAAAATTAAAAAAGTCCAAATATTTCGCGGTTTTTTGTGTGTTTCACTTTTTCCACAACTTTTACAGAATTGCAAACTTCAGTATACTCTACCCTAATGGGTCCAAACAACATACCGAAAAATCAGAGATACTACATCATGTTTTGTGAATTTAGCTATTTTCTGTTCAACATTTTGTTGATCTTTTTTGTTCAAAGATTGCCAGTAGGGGTTTCCATTTTATCATTACCGACCATAATGTTATGAAGGCTCTAACATCGAGGTCGTAAATTAAAGGTTAATTCGTTGCTTTGCTCTTCAACAACCTTTTGCTTGAATGAAAACAACAGGCGAAATTGAATTCGGAGCCTCCAAACTTTATTACACATCTGGGAAAGAGAACTTTTCATTATTCATTATAATGCGGAATTCTATTACACAGAATTCGCGATTCCTATTGTGAACTTTACTTAAGTAAAATAACGATGAGGACACGAGTTAGAATACGAGTCAATGTAGTCACGCTCCAGAAGGTTGCTTTGTAATGTTAGTTTGTGTTCACAAAACGTATCTACGAGTAACATGACATTGTGTGGACATACGTTATGAGTATATTGGCCAACCCAAGTTTTGGAGTTTGGAATGTAATTCTTGAACGAGTAATTTCTACTGCACTACGCACTAATAAGCAGAATAAGCCATTTGTGGAGTAGGCAATGAATCTGGTTTTAACAATTGAACTTCAATTATAATTATCAGTTGAATTTGAGAAACTTGATTATGAATTATGAATTATGATTCAATTATGAATTATCAGTTGAAATGTACATGATTGATGTATTGGTACAATGATTGGATAGTTGTAATCGGTGGATCATTTAGGCGTGTCTTCAATACTCATCGGAAGGAAAAGTTTAAATAGTGAGGTACCATACTGCACCTCAGAAAGTAGGTCCTCACAAAATTAATTAAAAAATATAGCTAGGTAATCTTGTACCTAGTTATCCTAGAATAGGTGAGAGGAGAAAAAGAGAAGAAATTGTTAAAGCGTCCTCAATACTCCGAGCAGGTAACTCATATAATTTGCGTCGTATACTGTTTATGACGTTGTTGTTGTTTTATTAATGTCAACAATAGACATTTTTTCTATCTATCCAACTATCTATTTACTTTTACACCGGATATATCCCGGATGTAGTATACTTGCTGGCAGACAGGGGGACCAGCTGCTGACATACGGCGATGAACTGGCGCTTATTTCGCAATAAAAATTGACGAAGAGTTTGACGCTTTTAAATCTCGGAATCCCCCTCTCTTGGCTCGGCTCGGTTCGGAGCGTGGAAACGGTAACGGAAATCGGTGCCAACAGTTGGACTCGAGAGTTTTTACAATGACTTTGTCAACACTGACGGTCCGTGTGCGGTCGGCCATCGCGATTTTATCGGGATAAACATGAGAGAGTAAAAAACAAGAAAACCCTCATCGCATTTCAGTTTACCAAGAAATTTCTCAGTGAAAACTGTGTTGTGAGTGGATCAATCATGTTCGGCTGGCGGTCGAAGACGAAGCCTCAACGGGTACGTAGTCCGCCCTCTAAGCGTATTCTATCAACACTCTGGCAAAAATGTTGCTCAACATTTTGTGCATCGCTGTTGAATGATCGTCGAAACCTCGCAGTACACACAAATGTTTCACAACAGTTCAGTGTCAATTAAAATTTTCGCTCTCATGCTTCAAAGTATTGACGGGTGTGCAAACAATGTCTAAACATTGTCAAACATTGTCAATTAAACTTTCAAAACAATTTGAAACAATGTCCTTTTTTGCGCATTTCTTCTCCTCTCACTTGCAATTTAATGGCACATAAACGACATGAACAAAGTTTCGTGCAAAAATGGGTTTGTGCGAGGAGCCCTTGAGCCACAGGGTGACTCTAACCAACTGGAATTTATGTGGTTGTTGCTGTGAACCAGGGATGGGATATCGAAATAAAATATCAATAATAATATGAATCGATACCTACGTCAATTGAAAAAATCAATGCACCTTATATCGGACGACCTTGGAAAAGCTGGAAATCGTTCTAAAACTTTAAAATAATCTCGAAAACGAGTAATCTCTGTTGGTACCCCTCCAGAAATCTTAGGTGACCCGAAAACGTCAAAATTTTCGAACGTTCTGCAGTTTTTCGCTTATAACTCCTAAACAACGCATCCTAGCTAAAAGCTTACCAGTTGATAAATTAAAGAGCATTAATGCTCTTTATTAAGAAGGATATTCCAAAATGAGTGAATGAATGTTTTTTGGAATTTGGCATATTACTATGGTTAGAATTGGTCAAACTTTAAAATTTAGGTGTTCTTTGAACTCGCCGTTTTCTTCTCCACAACTTTGATACGAAGAGTGTTTTGATAGAACCAGCACTCTGGGTGCTACAGACGACAGAAAGTCGTCAAATGGAGGGGAAAATTGTCGTTTTTCAGCCGTCGATTACTACCCTATAAATCGGTCTAATTTTAAAACTGGATAGGTCAAACGAGGGGCGCCTTGGAATTCCGTCCCGGGAGCTCGTAAAAACCACTCACGGTTAATCCCTCGGCTCGGGCGAACCTTGGATTTCCGTCCCGGTGCCTAGTGCAAAGTGCGAGCGGACTTTGGGATTCCGCCCCGCTCTCTCTCAGCGTTGATTAGAAGTCTTTGTGAACAGCCAACATAAACACGTTACTTAGTTTCACGGTTTTAAGTGAAGATCAGGAATGGCTAGTGGTTCCTCCGATAAACCTCCCCCAATCAACTGATTAGTACCATGTAGATTAGTTGGACATATAGATCAAGTGGACGGGGTTGCGGAATAAAAACCTCCCCCAATCAACTGATTAGTACCATATAGATTAGTTGGAGACATAGATCAAGTGGACGGGGTTGCGGAATAAAAACATCCCCTAATCAACTGATTAGTACCATATAGATTAGTTGGACATACAGTTCAAGTGGACGGGGTTGCGGAATAAAAACCTCCCCCAATCAACTGATTAGTACCATATAGATTAGTTGGACACATAGATCAAGTGGACGGGGTTGCGGAATAAAAACCTCCCCCAATCAACTGATTAGTACCATATAGATTAGTTGGAGACATAGATCAAGTGGACGGGGTTGCGGAATAAAAACATCCCCTAATCAACTGATTAGTACCATATAGATTAGTTGGACATATAGATCAAGTGGACGGGGTTGCGGAATAAAAACCTCCCCCAATCAACTGATTAGTACCATATAGATTAGTTGGACACATAGATCAAGTGGACGGGGTTGCGGAATAAAAACCTCCCCCAATCAACTGATTAGTACCATATAGATTAGTTGGACACAGATCAAGTGGACGGGGTTGCGGAATAAAAACCTCCCCCAATCAACTGATTAGTACCATATAGATTAGTTGGACACAGATCAAGTGGACGGGGTTGCGGAATAAAAACCTCCCCCAATCAACTGATTAGTACCATATAGATTAGTTGGAATATAGATCAAGTGGACGGGGTTGCGGAATAAAAACATCCCCTAATCACTTTTTACTTTCCTCAGGACGGAGTTCCAAGGTTTCAGTAGGCTGGGTCCAAGTTGTTGGGACGGAATCCCAAGGTGCCAGTGAGCCCCACGCTAATGGTAGGGACGGAATCCCAAGGTTTTCTAAGCCGGCTTAATATTTTAATGAGGTTCCGGGACGGAATTCGTAGCCGCCCCAAACGAGGCAAAATGTAGTTACATATCCAGTTTTAAAATTAGACCGATTTATAGGGTAGTAATGGACGGCTGAAAAACGACAATTTTCCCCTCCATTTGACGACTTTCTATCGTCTGTAGCATCCAGAGTACTGGTCCTATCAAAACACTCTTCGTATCAAAGTTGTAGAGAAGAAAACAGCGAGTTCAAAAAACACCTACACTTTAGAATTTGACCAATTTTAACCATAATTATATGCCAAATTTCAAAAACATTCATTCACTCATTTTGGAATATCCTGCATCCTGACCATTATCAGTAGTATATTTTCAGTAAAAAGACAAAGTACCTATAAGCTTTATATTAATGTAGATGTAGATAGCGACCAGTGGAAAAACCTCTTCACCCTAATCATGTTACAATGGGAATTACAGAGCCGAGGTCAAATTTAATTACAAAATTGTCGTTTTCAGCCTTCGATTACAACTCACAAATTGGTTTAATTTTGGAGTTGGGTAAATCAATCGATGCAAAGTTTAATATTCTCTCATTTGTCTCTTGGTAAGATTTTCGCTAGGATGTGTTGCTTAGGAACTATAAGCGAATAGCTGATGAAAGTCCAAAAATATCGACGTTTTCGGGCCACCAAATTTAACCTCAACCCCTGGAGGGGTACAAACTCAGATTACTCATTTTCGAGACCAAGGTTTTAGAACGATTTCCAGCTTTCGCCAGGTCACTTCGAGGTACCCCCTCTTTCAGGTCTAATTTTACTGGACTAAAGCCACAAATTACTATATTAAAATGTTGTAGACATTTTGTACTGTTACGTGAGCCACCACCATTAGATGTTATCGTTCTTTTACGTCATAAAACTCCGGGGAATAATGCCAAACCTTCTCAAAGCCACGTTTCCAACGTCATAATTTGGCAAGAGACCGAATCGCGTGTAGATTCCACAGCTCGTTAATTAATTATAAATATTCTTAATTCGAGCGCAGCATCGGAGTTGTTTCAGTTTTCGAGCGTCCCGAGGTATTTTGGGGGAAGATGAATGAAAACTGAAATCGCTCGTGATGAAGATAGAAATTCTCATTGGGACGTTTAACCCGGTTGCCTGGGCCACGTCCAAAGGTTCACGATTTTTCGAAAGGTCTGAAAGATCGTAAAAGCTGTGCCAACCTTTGGAAACTTAGTCGCGGGTGAATGACCCTCCAGTACGTGTGTATTATCCCCTCAGCACTTTAACAGTAGCGTTGATTCGGCTATCACAAACAAATACCTACCATTGACTACTGTAATCTGACTAATGTATTCTGCCGTTCGAAACAAAAACGCCTTATCGCAAATGTTGACGAAAATGAGATTTTTACGTACCCCCCCTAAATGAAATCCAAATTTTAAAACGTTTTAAAAAGTTTTACGTAGTGAAACGGTTTAAAAGCGTTTTACCTTTGGAAGTTTACTTTTTTTGGCTTCAGATTTAGGATCAGACGAATCTTCGAACATTGTAAGACTTTTCTCTTTCAAATGTTTACTCAGCTGGTTTAGCGATGAGCTCTTTTTCCACATAATATAATTAGGCTATCCTGACTTGTAGAGTGTAGCTGTTGTACCTTAAAAATTAAGAGGTCGGTAACCCTCTTGTTTTTGAAGGTGAATCGCCTTACATGCAAGTTAAAGCGGTTCACCTTCAAAAACATGGCAAAAAAAATCAATTCGATTTGATTTCCCCGCCTTAAGTAGAGTTTTTGGTTTCAACATCGATTTTTTTCGATAATTTTGTCAACGAGAGTAGAAAACTTAAAAATCGATTTCTAAAATACGTGGTTTTCGGAGATAAGGCGTTTTACCTTCAAACGGCAGTACTTATTGCTAATTCAAGTTTTCGAAGCGGAAGTTTATGGCAGCTGTTGGGACAGAACAGGGGTTTCGTTGGTGAATTTCATGGTCAAAGGGCCTACTATTAATGCTGATTTCGATACCCTTCAAAAATTTAAAAGAATACAAAAGACAAGAGGAAGGGAATGCTGACTCGTGGTGCGCCCCTCCTGCTGCTTGTTTCTTTTGGATCAGGTTTGTGTGACCCACTGACCTTATTCCCTAGATCATTTGGAACATACCTCATAAATTCGGTTGGACTATACCTACTCATGGTTAGATTGCAACACCTGTTGAACGGTCAATTTTGGGATAATAGATACATACAAAAATTGAAATGAAGCTATTTTAATAGTTTATTCACACTCGATATCCCTGTAGAGGTTGATCAGCAGTTTGAAGTGTACAGTGCGTTTGAGGGTCGAACACATTCACCCGCTCAGATGTGTACATTTCAGAAATCTAACGTACGTACTAACCGTATTCACTCTCCCATTTATTTACTTTTTAAACCCGATTTATTTTAAACATATAATACGTTTTTACGAAGACCTACTTGCCAAAAACCAACCCAAAAACCGTAACGAAATTTTCATAATGATTGCCGATTACAACCATCTGCTCCTTATGCACTGGTATGTGTTCCAAAAACACTGGAATTCGGTTCGGGCTTAGTTATATTGAAAGCAAATGAAGCATAGTTGGCATAGGATGATAGTTGGTCTACCACTCTAGGGAGGGGTGGAGTTTTTTTTTTTGGGGGGGGGGGGGAATTACCCATGAATTCCAAAAATGAAACAGTCTGACAAGTGACACCACATTTTGAAGGCTTTTCTTTCGCTGAACACGGTGGTGAAGTCAGAATTGCGATATCTTATTCTGTTCTCATAGAGGAGCATTTTGAAGATAAAGAAACCTGGTTGTTACTTGAGATTTTCTTCACGGTTCTGTGCTACAATCTGATAATATCGCTCAAACCCTTCCAAGAGGGTCTATGCACCTTCATAAATGGTATATAATATATATATAAATGGTATATAATATATCAGCATATTATGCTGATATAGACAAAAGTTTTACTGATTTTGTTTTTTATATTTGCTTGTGTAGTCCACCATAATTGTCTATCAACCTCACACTTATTTGTATTCGTCCAAACAAGTGGCTCCCCTCCTCGACTGAAAATACAAAACTCACCTTCTGATTTCCGCCTTCGGAGACCCTGCGACCGTTAACAGGTTGATGACGACCCTCTTCAAAGGTCGAGTGATAACCGTAAAACGCTCCTCCCGACTATCAAGGGAGTCGGTCTCGGGTGCAGACGGGATGAGGTTTGCAAGATTCCGCTCGTAACGACAACCAACTGGGAGCTAGACGCGGTCGTTCAGGCCTCGATAAAACGAACGATTACGGAAAACTTCTTGAAGACGACAATTTGAACCATTAGTATGCTCTGAAGAGAAACTCAAGGTCTCCGAGATTTCGAAGTGTTTTATATCAAGAGAGAAACTCTCAATGTTACATTAAGAACATCCTTGAGTCCACCAAAATCTATTCAATAAATGAACAATAAATTAATACCTAATTTGGGAAATTACTGCTTTCATGTTTTCAACTTCGGACATTTTCTTCTGCTTATTGACAACGAGAAACAGTAGCAAAACCGGCAAAATCTACTCGGCATTAATTTTCAAACAAAGAAATTGCTTCTGCTTTGTTCCACAGGCTGCAGAACACTGATTTTACAGGGATCAGGGTCCTAAGGTGTCTGGCTGGTGGCTGTGGAGGACAACATAAAAATATTACGTTGATGTTCATGCATTTTCTCCATTCTTGGGCATTTATTTACCCCTCCCGATCGTGTGTTCGCTCAAATTGAAAAGAAGTTGAAGAAAATGGAGTCCCAAGTAGAGCCTGGAGCGTATGAATAACTCGCTGAAAGTAAACTGTTCTCAAGCCAGGAAGAGATTAAACTGACTATGACTGGAAGAACGCCAGCAACGCATTCTTCAAACCATCAGCACAGTGGCATTTCAAATTCGCCCCAACGAAAAGGGTTTCTTTATAACGAAAGAACGGAATAAGGCGTTGGTGCAAGGTGGAATGAAAAGCAAGCTCTCTGCCTCTCGATCCAGCTTGCTTTCTTCTTAGAATGAAGCCCCTAAAACTTTGCGATGTATGAAACTTGCTCACCAAACATTTTGGACCGAATTAGGATATGACGACCGCCGGATTTTCTACAAAAAATATTTTGCCATCAGCTTCTCAAGATGGATGGAGTAGAGAATTCGATAGCAAAGAAATGTGTGAGCCTGGTGAAGAAGATAATGCCCCTAGAGTGTAATATCAAAAAGTTTCATTCATTCTTTTAATATGTTTATCAACAATATAATTAAGTTACAGAAAACAGTGTTGGTGATTTTCAAGTACGACCTTCGATATTCACTATAGATGCAAAATGACTAAAATTCATACCTTAATACCCCCCTCCCCCTCATGACCCCCTTGTACCCCAAATGGTATTTTACAATCTTCTTCCCTAAAGTATCTAAAACCAAAGAGTTTTGGGGTCATAACTCTTTTAGGCTAATTGGGAAAGAAAATCAGCTTTTTCTGAAAATGTTGAAGATTTCTGAAGATTTCATCGTAAGCCTCCACAATAGGAACACCAGTGAACAATAGTGAACCTTTTACATTATTTAAGAACTAAGTGATTGCCTTTAATTCAACAATGTTTGGTAATTACTACGAAATTGTACATTTCTCGGAGTTTATCAGATCGTCAGTTGAAATGTTCTCTATTGAGGTGCGACTATTATACTTGGTATCGTCAATGAGACACCGGATTTTGGTTTTGGAAATAGTACCCGGTATTTTGGAAATAGTGTCTACTTTGTAGTTTTGATTTTATTTTAGACTGCAAGAATTATTACTGACTGCGTGGGATCAGTTTAACGTTTGTAACCTATGAGTTACTATTCTGCTTGTAGGGTGTGCGAAGGCTATCTGCTTCTGAAATTGCCTTCAGCTTGGATTAGGAGGGTAATATTTACCTAAAAGAAGATGATTTTCTTAGACTAATATCATTTAATTTTTAACTTGATTGTAATAGGTAACTTTCAAGTCACTTCACTGATTCGTTAAAGGGTCAAATTTTCCACCAGTTCCACAATGTTTTTTAGGAGGTTACTGTATTATTATGAAATAATATATAAATATTACACAGACTTCATCTGCGTCATTGGGACAAATTTTCTTTACTCATTCAAGACGATTAATGTCTCACGAAACGATTGAAAAGTTCATTTCAACGAACGAGGTCGAGAGTAAAACCCCCAGACCAACAAAACGCAGGAAATACGATGAACAGTTTTGATTGACGCGGTTAAGTGTCAATTTTTGTTTAGTCAAGGGCTCTCCTCCCTCAAGGAGAAACATAACTGCTGGAACTCGCCCAATAACAACTGAATCCCCGCTGGCGCCTTTCCAGAGGGGGGATAATAATAAAAATATTTCGAATAAATAAATCGCGTTTCTGCAAGATGCGAAGCCGATTATAGAACTGTTTTCCGATCGGTTCAATTCGCCGTTGAGAGCTAAGAATATTTTAGAGTTTGTTTAACATTGGAGATATTTTTCACAGGTTGTGCAAAACGTTAACGCGCAAAATATCACGAATCGTACCATCTCAAATAACAACAACAGTCCGCAGTAAGTAGCTTCCGCCCTCCAAACCCTCCTGATGTTATCATGTTGATATATTCTACAAACTCTATATATTCCCTCACATTCTATGAGCTGAGCTTGTTGCAATCCACTTTGCAATGAAATATGCTGCACAGCTCAACCCAGACCGAGACAGGCACTTGATGATCCTCACAGACTCACTAATCGCCCTACTGAAATTTCATAATGGCAACCCTAGCTCGAACCTAAGCTTTCTAGAAGGTGAAATTATCAAGTCTTGTGGGACTCTACAGGCCTTAGGTCCACGGCAACCAAGAGGCACCCCGACAGAGCTGTAGCAGCATTTGGAAGGACAAAGGCCCCTGGATTAGATGGAATAGACATGGCAATGGTGAAAGAGGCACCTGACGCGTACAAGGAGGCATTACTGGACCTCTATAATATGGCCCTGGACAGAGGGGTTTTCCCGACTGCATGGAACGTGGCCAATTACAAAGGTTCATTATCGAAGATAATAAACCAAAATTGAATGCGGATGCGATTTCGTTGACTGCCCGATTCCTGTACATTTGATGATAATACGTGGTTCTGAGTGAAAATTGAAATTAATAATTATTCAAAGGTCTTGGAAAATATGGTTACAACCTCGGTTATGTACCGACCCGTATTGCGGATCGAGCTGCCGAGAGAGTAAGGACATTCACTGCCGTGTCGATGGCAACACTGCGCGGATCCGTGTGCTTGGCGAGTTAGGTTCTTTACTCAATATATATTATATTCCTGTGGAATCAATTAGTTCTCATTTCTTACTACCGAGAGTACACCGTTACACGGTAGTGTAGTATTTACGTTCTTTCTCCCCTTCGGGGAGAAAGCGCGTAAATACTACACGGTAGTGAAGTAGGTACTACATGTGGAAAAATGTAGTATTCGTGTGCTATCTCCTGCACATGAATACCTACTACTTACACAAGTTAGTACAGTTATAACACCTAATAACATGAGTTTCCACTATTAGAGAGAAATGTGGAAGACCCCACCTAGTCACGTTATAGTAGTAGCGTAGAAATTAACAGTTTTGGCTTCTAGTCGCTTTTCGGTAGCTGTCCACATTTTGGTTTATTATCTTCGATAATGAACCATTGGAATCGCCCAAAGAAAAAAAATTTTTAACCCCCCCTCAAAATTTGTTGGTTTACGTTTCAAGATACGTAGATTCAGAAAATCGAATAAAAAAAAATCCGTCCGTCCGCCGTCCGCGCCACTTTGCCCAGTTAGCGTTGAGCTAAAATTACGAAATTCGGTTTCTGGGTTTGGACCAGCCCCACAATTATCCTCGAAACTTTTCATAACCCTAGGTCAAGGGGAAGGGGTTCAAAACGAATTTTGAAATTTTGAAAATTCCATATCTCGAAAAATTCATATAGAACGGTGTTCGGCCCCCCCGGCATTTCGTGCTCCCCAATTTCCTATATTTTCCAGTTATGTTTTCCAAATAAACTACCGATTTACCGACGCAATTGTTTTCTGAATAATCCCGAGACTATCGTACAAACGGTATGTTTTTTATTTCATATTCAGATAGAGTTTGTTCCGTAGAATTTTTTAAGACCATCCGCAGCTTTGTACGACCAGCCGTTCGTTCACAATGACGGCACAAAGATTGTGCCTCACAACACGATCGTGAATCAAACTGTTGAAATACAGGTCCATTTTCATACTAAAAGCTCTTTGGAACATCATATGGCTTAAGTGATGTCGAGTTTGTTGTTCTGAGGTGCGTTTCGTGCTACGGAAATGAAGGTAATTACGAATGTTTGTTGGTAGGTACTTCTTTTATAGAAAAATTATTACTGATATAGTAATTAAAACCCCAGAATTATATCGTATTAATTAATCATAATTAATAATAATAATTATTAATAATAAATACAAATTATTAATACCTAACAATAAATTATAATAATTTTCACTAGGTACTTGATAAAATTGATAATAATAATTAATCTAACATTTAGGATCTAGACATTTAGACCTAGTGTTTCATCTTCCAGGTAAACTACAGTCTAGAAATTTGAACCGTCAGTCGGGGATAGACCACATTACAATATTCACTCGGTTTCTCATCTGTAAAATTGTTTAAATAATACCTTTTTGTAATAATACAAATTAAATTTTGATGCTGAGCTATTGACTTGAAATTTTAAAAATAGGTCAGAACTGGATCACAATGCAATATTCACTCGGTTTCTTGTCTGTAAAATTGTTTAAATAATACCTATTTGTTTAAACAAATTAAATTTTGATGATGAGCTTGATACTTAAAATTTTAAATATAGGTCAGAAATGGATGACATTTCAATATTCACTCGGTTTGTATGACATGGTATGAGTATGGTATGGTATATTATTGTATGTATGATTTGGTATAATACAGTATGGTATGATAGGAAAGAAATTCGTATGGTATGGTATGAGTACGTTGAGAATATGGTATGGTGCCGATTTGCAATACAGTCTGGTATTTTTTTACATTTTCATGTCTTTGCTTTGGCACATTCAGTTTATAAACTGAAACGGGAAAAATTTGTTCCCTTGATTCACCCTTTCCCTCAGATCACGTCAGAACACAAGCACCGGCGGGCCATTACGTCAGAGCCTATGACGCACGAGCGTACGACGTAAGGCGGCTGGCAGGAGGCCAACTAGTACGTCAGAGCCTATGACGCAAGAGCGTATGACGTAAGACGGCTGGCAGGAGGCCAACAAGTACTTCAGAGCCTATGACGCACGAGCGTATGACGTAAGACGGCTGGCAGGAGGCCAACAAGTACGTCAGAGCCTATGACGCACGAGCATATGACGTAAGACGGCTGGCAGGAGGCTAACAAGTACGTCAGAGCCTATGACGCACGAGCGTATGACGTAAGACGGCTGGCAGGAGGCTAACTAGAGCGTCAGAGCCTATGACGCACGAGCGTATGACGTAAGACGGCTGGCAGGAGGCCAACAAGTACGTCAGAGCCTATGACGCACGAGCGTATGACGTAATACATTGGCAGGAGGCCAACTAGTGCGTCAGACGACGAGACCTTTTATGTCTCTGCGCCCCCTCCCACACCGCGTACCTCGTACTTCATTTTGGTTTATTATCTTCGATAATGAACCATTGGAATCGCCCAAAGAAAAAAAAATTTTAACCCCCCTCAAAATTTGTTGGTTTACGTTTCAAGATACGTAGATTCAGAAAATAGAATTAAAAAAACTCTGCAAATTCTTGACACAACGGTTCATTATCTTCTTTGTACAGATCACACTTCTGTCTAGATCACTAAGTCTAAATTTCTAGATCCGAAATGTTAGATTAATTATTATTATCAATTATCACTAATTATTAACAATTTTATCAAGTACCTAGTGAAAATTATTATAATTTATTGTTAGGTATTAATAATTCGTATTTATTATTAATAATAATTATTATTAATTATGATTAATTAATACGATATAATTCTGGGGTTTTGGTTTATTATCTTCGATAATGAACCATTGGAATCGCCCAAAGAAAAAAATTTTTTAACCCCCCCTCAAAATTTGTTGGTTTACGTTTCAAGATACGTAGATTCAGAAAATCGAATAAAAAAAAATCCGTCCGTCCGCCGTCCGTGCCACTTTGCCCAGTTAGCGTTGAGTTAAAATTACGAAATTCGGTTTCTGGGTTCGGACCAGCCCCACAATGGTCCTCGAAACTTTTCATAACCCTAGGTCAAGGGGAAGGGGTTCAAAACGAAATTTAAAATTTCGACAATGTCATATCTCAAAATATTTAACTGAAACGTTTGATTTTCAGTTCACTTTTGAATGACCTGAAAAATTACGAATCTTTTAAGACCAATTGGATTTTTGTGCGACCAGCCGTTCGTTCACAGTGAGCGCGCAAAGGTTTAGGAAAAACACTAATCTTTCGCGTCGAAAACGGCCGTTATGTGACCCAACCCTCAGACGCCCAGAATAAAACTACCTTTTGTCATCTTCCCGGTAAACTACAGTCTAGAAATTTTAACCGTGAGTCGGGGATAGACCACATTGCAATATTTACTCGGTTTCTCATCTGTAAAATTGTTTAAATAATACCTTTTTGTAATAATACAAATTAAATTTTGATGATGAGCTATTGACTTGAAATTTTAAAAATAGGTCAGAACTGGATCACAGAACTGGATTCACTCGGTTTCTTCTCTGTAAAATTGTTTAAATAATACCTATTTGTTTAAACAAATTAAATTTTGATGATGAGCTAGATACTTGAAATTTTAAATATAGGTCAGAAATGGATGACATTTCAATATTCACTCGGTTTGTATGACATGGTATGAGTATGGTATGGTATATTATTGTATGTATGATTTGGTATAATACAGTATGGTATGATAGGAAAGAAATTCGTATGGTATGGTATGAGTACGGTGAGAATATGGTATGGTGCCGATTTGCAATACAGTCTGGTATAGACAGAAGGGTGATCTGCACAAGGAAGATAATAAACCGTTGTTTATTTCATATTTAGATAGAGTTTGTTCCGTAGAATTTTTTAAGACCATCCGCAGCTTTGTACGACCAGCCGTTCGTTTACAATGACGGCTCACAACACGATCGTGAATCAAACTGTTGAAATACAGGTCCATTTTCATACTAATAAGCTCTTTGGAACATCATATGGCTTAAGTGATGTCGAGTTTGTTGTTCTGAGGTGCGTTTCGTGCTACGGAAATGAAGGTAATTTCGAATGTTGGTTGGTAGGTACTTCTTTTATAGAAAAATTATTACCGACGTAGTATTAAAAACCCCAGAATTATATCGTATTATAGATCAGGTAGTGTTAATCGATGTGAGAGGAAGAAGAGTGGGGATATGCTATCCACTTTTTAATAATTAAAATTACTTTTTATTAATTATTAATCAAATAAATACTCTTAAATGTTCATACAATTCGTGCCTAATTGGTTCTGGTGAACAAAAATTATTATTATTAAATTGATTATGGATCAATTTCAATAAATTCCGGTAATGAAATAGGTAATATTTATTGATATTATCAATATTTCGCGTCGATTCCCTTCCGAGCTATTCTTCAGCATGATCTATTACCGTTTTCAGATGATTCAAAATTTAAGATCTGCAGGTGTGGGAAACGGGCAAAGTTTTGATAATGAATACGCGTACAACTTCAGGGCAGTCAATATTCAATTGATTCTGAATTGAAGTTCTCATTTTTCTTACAGAGCATGCCGATGGGGTCGGGGGCGATGCTGCGGGCTCGGAGGAGCGGCGTCAGCGTCAAACCGAACCGCGTCCTCGACAAAGGATCTTCCCGCGGCATGATCTACGAGAATGAAGAACTACGCATGCGGAACGTCAACTTCAACGAAGAGCTCGACAAACGTGAGTACAAAACGTGGAAAGATGACGTAGTACGGATTGTTCGCCATAAAGAAAGAGCAGCTCCATCTAATCGTATACTTACATATGAGAGTAATAACACCTCAGTAAGCTCAGGATAGAAAATGCCCTGTCCTGTATTCCTGCATAAGGAACCAGAAACAGAGCACATGGTACTGCCTATGGACACGCATGGTTGTGCGGTTGGGGGAGTTGTTTACTCCAAGGAAATGAAAAAAACATTAATTGTTCTTCAGTTATAACTTGTTATACAGTTACGTGGCATCTAGGTTCACAAAAATACTACTGAGGGCGGTTTTACAATTTTCCACTCCAAGGGAAATTACTCCACTTAAGTCCATGAGGCTGCAATCCTCCTCGTCTCATTCCAAGTTTCCACTGGAGCTCCGTTTCGTTTACGGCTTCGTTCGGTTTCCTTGTGGTCAAAGCAAAAGAAAACTACTACAAAATGAAACTTGATAGGGTAGAGGGAAGTGCTAGGAAGACATGGAGAGTATTAAATCAAATTATAGATAAGTCAGGAAAGAAAAATAATCATATAAAAAAATTAGTAGGGAACGGGCATGTTTTGGATGGGGAGAGGGACAAAAAGAAATGTTTAGACGGCTTGAATAACTTTTTTGCGGGCATCGGAAGCAGTATGGCAACGAAAATTAGGAATAAGAATGTGAAGACGGGTTCCGGTGAAACTTGCACTACAGTTAAATTCAAATTTAAGGAAATCGTAGAGAAGGATGTTATAAGTTCTATCCAATCATTGAAGGGGGGATCAAGCCCAGGGTGGGATGGTATAACATCTGAGATATTGAAGAATAATATTAAAACATTGTGTATACCATTGCTCCATTTAGTTAAGATTAGTTTTGAAACGGGACAGTTCCCCGACAATATGAAGATAGCTGCTGTAGTTCCTATATTTAAAAAAGGGGATAGTACTTCCTGTAGTAACTACCGCCCGATCAGTCTTGTGAGTTGCATAGCCAAAATAATAGAAAAATGTGCTAAGAATCAATTGACCAAATTTCTAGAGGATAATCTCTTACTTGCGTCTGCACAATATGGTTTTAGGAAAAATAAATCAACCCAAGATGCGGTCTGCAGGGGCGGCTCGTGGGCTCAGAAACTGGTGGGGCACCAGGGCAATATTTAGGTGCATACCTACCTATTAGGTACTCACTATAGGAACTAAACTCAAACTATGCTTACAGCTAAACTGCTTCATAATTAATGGTATGCAGCTCTTAGCAAGTTAGGAAACATCGTTCTCCAAAGAGTTCTCTTGAGGAGAGGGAAGATTACTGACCAGTATCCAGGATTACCGACGAGGAGGTGGCTGCAAGGCAATCCCACCTAACCACCCAAATAATTATCTTCAAAATGATAGGAAGAATAAAAGAGAAATTGTGACTGTACGAGTACTATTCAAAGAGTACATTATAAAGGTAGTCAAAAAATTATATTATTGGAGTTTCTATACTGGGGTTTTTAAAAATTAGCAATCGCGACCATCTGCTTCCTAGCCGAGTGGTACCTTGAAAACCCCCTCTAAAAATGTCCTCTTATGCCCAGATTGCACATACGTTTTCTTATCCAATCGTATCAAAACATTTTGAGCGATCACAGAACAGCAAGATTGATTTCAACTAGCTTTTAGAGTTCGTTGGTTAGCTCAAACAAAGCTCGAGTCAACGAAGTCACCATCAGTTTCAGGGATAACAAATAAAACAGTATTCTCAACGGTTGGCTGAGCTACATAATAATATTATGTATAGGTATTACTGTTATTAACGGTTATTAACTGTTATTAACTTACAGAATGTAGAAATCAACAAATGAGATTCCCTTGGGCGAATAGTGATCCACGTAGTATAGTAGGGTTTTCTGTGGATCCACTTCAGTCTTGACGACTAGCAAAGCGTTCACGCGTTGCACGTGAGATATTAAATTTCAATGTTTAGTTGATTAATATTATGGAGACAATAATTCACTTTTACTATGATGAGTAAATACGAAGCTAAAAACCACCAGTCAATGCATTCAAAATAATATTATAACGTCAGGCAACATTTTGATATCATTCTTATCAAACATGGAAGAAAGCATGGAAGAATGAAACTCCGTTCTTCCTTGACAAGGAACGATTCAACGATCGATTGTTTTCGGCGTTCAACTTGATACGATATTTTGGCCACCGCCCGGAACGCCTCCTATCTCGGAACACAGAGTGCCTTCCCCCACCCCAGGAAGCGCCTATACCTTCAACATTGAGACTGGGGCACTTCTGGTCGATCCGATAATCGACTTTTTTAATCGATAAATCGAAACAAAATGCGACTCAGTGGAAGTGGGTAGTCATGGAGGAAGGGAGATCTCCCTTCTTCCATGGTGGGTAGTAGTGGGTAAGATTTTTTCTCCTTGTTCTATGTTTTTTTCTGTTTTCCTTTGCAAATTTTTGGGTGGGGCGAGGGCCAAGGTGGCCTTATGGACGAGCCGCCACTGGCGGTCTGTCAACTTCCTCACTGATAACAGATGACCTAGATCAAGGATTCAAAAGCTTAGCAATCTTTTTGGACCTAGCCAAAGCATTCGATACGATTTCCCATGATAAACTTTATGAAAAAATGGCTAAACTCGGTATAAAAAATACAGAACAGAAATGGTTTAAAAGCTATCTCTGTGATAGAAAACAGTATGTTAGAGTTGATAATGTTTCAAGTGATACTGTGACGTTGGGTAGTTATGGCATACCGCAGGGTACTGTTCTAGGGCCAATTCTTTTTATAATGTACATTAATGACCTCCAATATGTTAAATTACCTGGGAAAGTAATTGTTTGCGGATGACACTGCGATTTACGTAAATGGAATTTCCTGGGAGGCTGCTCTGCAAGGAGCTGAGGAATGTTTAAAAATAATTAATGATTGGCTGGCCCTTAATAAACTAACATTGAATGTAGAAAAAACCAATTTCTTGCCTTTCAGTATTGATACCAGATCCGCTCTACCCCTTGATAAAAATACTCTTCCATTTCACAAGTCCTTTTGTAATGACCTGACATGTTTATCTTGTGCTAAGATTTCGAGGGTGAAGGAAGCCAAATATTTAGGAATTACCTTAGATGAAAACATGAAATGGCACATACAGATACAACTAACAAATAATAAAATGAGGAAAGTTCTTTATATATTTTCTAAGTTAAAAAACATTGTAAGCAGAAAGCTCATGATTCAAGTATATCTAGCCTTAGCAGAATCTGTTGCTACATACTGTATGCCTGCCTGGAGTGGGGCTTACAAATCTGCTTTAGAGCCACTTCTTCTTACCCATAAAGCCTTGATTAGAAAAGTCTGTGGGGCTAATTATTTGGCTCATACTTTGCCTTTGTACAAGAATATCAAAATTTTGCCATTTACAGACTTGCTTAATTTACATAGAGTAAAGCAATTACTTAAGGAAAAATCTTATGAATTCCCTACGCATTATGTTTATACTCGATCCAAAACTGATCTTTCTCTAGTGCTGCCCCTCGTACGTACTACTTTTGCACAAAACTCATATTCATGTAGGGGAACAACAATATTTAATTCATTCAACTATAATCTTAAATCTGAGTTGTTAAAATCGAAAAATATGTATAAAACATTAAAAAAATATTATCTAAGCTGCTTAAATGATAGGAATACATCATCCTATGGATTATAAAATTAGTCTAGGGTTACAAATTATTAATAAAACACTTAATGTCTAACCATTCTAAGATTAGGTAGCTAAAAGACTCGTCTCCTAACACGGGCATTAGCCCATATTGGAGACTAATTTCCTGTAAATTTAAAAAAAAAATTCAAGTTTCCGTTTCCTTTTTTGGTTTATCTTATTTCCAGTTCGATTGGATTTCGGTCGATGATTGGCAAAAGCTCAGCATTGAATATCGTGTTTGGCCACCCCATCCCCAAGATTCTCGCAGACATCTGTTTACGAAGGTCTGCAGCTGATGGGGCTGATGTTTAATGGTACGGTGACCATCCACGTTTCGCTGCCATACAGCAGGAATGATTTTACGCTAGTGCTTAATTTTTTCGGGACAAGTTCCTATTTTTCCAGGTAGGATAGAGCTGGACAAACGCATAGTTTACTTTTCTTACACGACTCCTCACGTAGAACGCTGATCCTTCATCTATAGATACCGCACTACCAAGGAATGCGAAGCTATCTACGGGTTCGTCCCTGAGAACAAGTGGGTTATGGTGACGTGAAGCTCGCACGACGCTGTCCAGTATCACAATAAAAAGGTTCGTCGAAATGGCACATCGCTTTCTATCGCTTAGTTCGTATCCTTATTAGGTCGGTCTGCTAGCTGCCCTTCATCGAATATGGCATTTGAATTCATCGTACGAGCTCTTGATATTTGTCGACTTTGAGAAAGCCTTTCACTCAGTGGACAGAGAAGTCATGTGAAAAATCCTGGTGTGGTACAGAGTTGCCACAAAACTCATCAAGGGAATATTTTTTCTTTATTTAATAAATAGATCGAGGAATTCTGTAGGTCAGCAACCGGAATAGGAAGCCATGCAGTAGGATACAATATATGCTACTATAGACATATCGCTCACTCGCAAGAAAAGTAACACAACTCATAAAAAATTCATTTTGTGGGTTTTACCGTAACAATGTTCCTTTTTGGAGTGCGTAAATGTTACGCACACCAAGAAGGAGCATTGTTACGGTAAAACCCACAAAATGAATTTTTTTGAGTTATGTCACTTTTCTTGCGGGTGAGCGATATTGTGTCTAGATATGCTCCACAGACGGGTTTTTGGTGTGGAAACTACGGCTTGGGAGGTGAAGCAAAATGGGTAGAGAGGATCCTTAAAAATCTTCGAAGTGTTTTGGAAATTATATTTATTATAGATTTCTGCGTTATATTTAGTAAGTGCTAGACCGTTGGACCAGCTCCTCCCCACGTAATAATTCCATAACTTCCTTTGTGACTGCCCTACGGTTTTATCTACGGTTTTATCCACTGATGCTGCGAAGCAGTCACTTACAGGAGAACGCGCCATAAACCTGGGTTTATAATAACCTTGGGCAGTGCCCACAATAGATCTTTCCAAGTGTCAGTGAAAAGGGACCCTCTCCTTATACGGGGGAAACAAGTGCATCAATAGTACAAGTAATAAATAATACATACAGTAATAATTACATGAAACATCAAGTTGAGTAGACTAAGTGAAAGAATTGTCTATTCAGTGTATCCACCCAGGCACAGACTCCCTTCCTAATGGCTCCCGAAAAAAGTAACCCTTTGGTCCCTGTCCAAGTGTCCAGATAAAATAGGACGACCCGTGACACAGTTGTTCGAATACGTCTCTGTCACATTTACTTACCTGCGACAAAAACAACTGTTTTGTGAAATATATGACAATCTACGAGAAGTAGAATAAGAAGCATATTCGACGGAACGCACCATTTCTTCAACCGTATCACCTATTATGCTACATTGTTGTAAGATGTACATTGTTGTATGCTACATTGTTGGAAGAGAAATAAAAAAGTGTTTACGAAAAATGAAAGATGTATCTACGAAAAATGTACTTTCACAGTACCTACAAGCATTTCCTTACAACTTGCAATTTGAAATATTTTGAATTGACTTTGATATTAAAACTTTTCAGTTGTGGGTGCCTACCTACCCATGGAGGAAGATGCACTTTTTAATAACGAATAACTGTTGAAAACTTTAAAAAACGAATAAAAACGAAAAACTTTTTAATAACGAATAAAACGACTAATTGG
Source organism: Stenodema calcarata (assembly GCA_963920205.1). Classification (NCBI taxonomy): domain Eukaryota; kingdom Metazoa; phylum Arthropoda; class Insecta; order Hemiptera; family Miridae; genus Stenodema; species Stenodema calcarata. Next base: position 22,842,394 of record OY986061.1, on the reverse strand, counting down.
CTTAACCATACTTCTCTTAGTCTGGTCTTCTAATTACTAATCGAGAACCCATATCCAAACAGTAATTTGAACCGTTACTAGGTATGAGTGTGTGTGAAGATGAAGAAATATATTCTTCGAAACGTTGGCACATAAATCAATTTTCATTTGACCGACCCTCGACATCCCCCAACATCATCGTTACTAGGTATGTACAAGTAAAGCAACGAACTGTTGAAAAATAGGTATTTACACATAAAATACCGAATAAAGTGAACAAATTATGTTGCCAATTGATATAATGAAACGCCGACGTTCATCAATTTATTTTTGGTTTGTTACCAAGTTGTTGTCCAAAAAGTCGGAATGAAATGCAAAAAGTGGGGTTGCCGTGACCAGGATTCGAACCTGGGTTGTTGCGGCCACAACGCAAAGTACTAACCACTATACGATCACGGCTACGGGTTTTCCCCTGTTCAGGGCCAGTGGGAAATTGGGTGATGAACGGAACAAATAGGGAATAACAGGAGTGAGTGAGGAGAAGTAGGGAATAAAAGTAGGTCACCAGCTCCCAAGAGGAGAGACGAACCGAATGCGCTGAGACAAGTGTTTTTGTAAGTGATAAACGGGGACATTATGGCCCATTTTTAGCGAATATCCTTTCCCCGGGATGTCTGATTTGAAATGATCAAATTTAGATGAAATCACGAAGCAGTAGAACTCCGTTAATCTGAGCAGCTCCAGTGACCTATTGGAGCATACAATTGGTAATATATTTTTCGATCTTATGGAGGAGAGGGAGATGTTTATGGTACCTACGCTTAGAAGTGGCGATATAGCTAAGAAAATAAAACTTTGTCGAGAAAAAGTCACAACTTACCTCGTTAGGCGCAGGGCGGAATTTGGACCGCCCAAACTCCCTTCCATGACGGACGTAACTTTGGTACTGAGCTCTCGAGGAAGCTAAAAATGCAATGAAGGATTACGTGGGTGCTTCATCTACCTGTCGATTGTCTTTGACATTCAGAACGTCAAAAGGCCTCTGAGGCGGTCCATATACCTACCGCTTATGCGTAGAACGGAGGGTTAATCGAAATTCATTTTGATGGATCAACTCCCCCTCAAAATTGGTTTGATTTGCATTATAATCACTTTCAAAATGAACTACGAAATTCAGGATACCTGCTCGGACAAGCTCAGGACACCCCAAGTCAACAGCAAGGGGTGCAAAAAGGATTTTAAGTGTTCAAAACGCCATAATTCCTCGGAAACTTCAAATAGGTACAGTTATCGTTAATGTACTTAATGATCGAATAGATTTTGATTTTGAGAGTATTCTAAGGAAAAGCCTAAAATACACATAATCAACATGATGGTGAATCAATCGGTAAAACTTCTGACATGGTCAAGTAGTGTAATTGTCATCGTGAGCGATTCAAGATTATACCGTAAAAATACAAGTACCAATACATTTATAATATAAATGTCCATTAGATACTGTGTGGTTTACCTTACATATTATGTAAGGTAAACCACACAGTATCTAATGGACCGGTTAAGGACTTTCATTTTTTAGCGAATTTTCGAAGAAAATCATCCCAAATCCGTTTCAGACCATCCTGAATCCAATGCCCAAAGACACCAAAAATTATATGTATGAAGAAACGTGGTTTATACTTGAGATGTTCAGTCCTACTTCATGTTCAGTCTGCTCTAATCTGATAATGGAATAAGATATCGCAATTCTGAATTCACCATCTTATTCAGCATTGAAAAATCTATAAGCTTAAGGAAATTTAGGGGGGGAGGGGGGGACCCATAAATCCCCAAAATGAAACAGTCTCACAAGTGACACCTCATTTTAATGGGTTGTTTACGCTGAACCACCATTCACCATTGTGAAATCAGTGTTGCGATATCTTAATCCGTTCTCAATCTGGAGCACTATGAATATTATTATAAGAAATAATATTTTGAAGAAACATGGTTGATACATGAGATGTTCTTCGAAAATTTGCTCGTATAGCCATGGTGCATGACTGTGGATTTTTGAAATTGATTTCAAAAGTTGTTTTCAACTTCAAGTGGAAAAGGGCTAATAATAGTCGAATTTGGAAGCGTATCCTTGAAGAAAAATTGGATTTCTCAGATGAAAAAATTTAAAGAAACAACTGCAAAGGACGTTCACTCATCACTCCCGGAAAATAGAATCTTCATAAATGATCGCTTGACTGGATATAACAGGAAACTATTTTGGCTCACCCGATTGTTCGCGAAGAAGTATGAGTATCGTTTCGTCTGGACATCGGAAGGTAAAATTTTCGTTAAAAAAGATGACTCAACCCAGTCCCGACCGATTCTCATCAGGGACATGGATCAGCTTGTGAAAATGGATTCGCGCGGATTTTTGCCCTCCGAAGTTGGAAACAGCCAGTAACTGTATATATTTAATTCAATAAGAGTTTATCATTAATTTATGTGTTTATGGTTGATTTACTGAAAGAAATAGATAGCTGTTTCAACGTCCACACGTATGAACTGGCGTCCATGATAGATGTAGAAGGATGTTGTAAATTTCCTATGGGAACCCGTTCGATTTTTATTTTTCACGTCAATATCAGAAATGTAAGGAAAAACCTAAATTCGCTTTTGATGGAACTTTCTTTTTTAAAACGAAGCCCAGAGATTATTGTTTTAAGTGAATGTTGGCTTCCTGTAATTAAGAGCGAGCATATAGCGCTTAAAGGATACAGTGTGTCTTATTCTGAACGTAATGTCAATCAAAATAGCGGGACAATGTTATTTATAAAAGATGAAATGAAGGACCTGGAAGTGAAGGAATTACGTATATTTGGCAGTAGTGCTTTAAAGGTGGGGGGTGTTTTCAACAAGGTATCTTTTTCACTTCTAGCTTTTTACAGATCGCACGTAAGCAGGGAGGGGGAACTTATGTTTCTGAGGGATTTCGAAAGAGAAATAGGTTTACTTGGTCCGAACAGCTTTGTGGTAGGAGATAGTAATTACGACATTCTAAAAAATTCGGGCACTCCAAATACGGCTTTGTACATGGACATATTGGCTAAACACGGTTTCCTTTCGTTAATAAATGGCGTGACCAGGCCTGAGAGTGGGTCGTGCGTGGATCATATTTTCACTAATATAGTATTCAATAATGAAACAATGAAACCAGCCATAATCCATACAAAAATTAGTGATCATTTTGCTGTTATGCTACATTGGTCTACGGGTTGTCAAGCTGAACCCAGTTTAAAACAAAAGGAAATACGGACAGAAATCAACTTTGAAAAATTAGTTAGTTCTTTAAGTGAAGAAAAGTGGGAGATGGTTTTGGGGTCTTCTGAGGTTAATGAATGTAGTTTTAACTTTGTAAATTGTTTGCAAAAATATATAAACATAAGCTCAAGGACGAGAAAGAAAAATTCAAGAAGCACAGCCTTGAAGCCTTGGATAACCGCAGCGTTGCTTACTTCCATACGTAAGAAAGAAAAAATGTACAAAGCCACACAAAGACAACCCTTTAATTCTAATTATTGCGCATACTTTCACAAATATCAGAAAAAATTAAAAATACTGATAAGATTAAGTGAGGAGAAATACTACAAATCGAGGTTAGATAGTGTAGTAGGGGACAGCAGAAAAACATGGAGCTTGATGAATGAAATAATGATGAAAGCTAAGAATAAAAATATTAAAATGATAAAAAAATTGGCATTGGGCAATAAGCTAGTTGACGCCGTTGAGAACCCTAGAAAGTGTGGCAATATTTTTAATGAATTTTTCGCAAGTGTGGGAAGTAACCTAGCGGCGTCAATTCCTCTGGTGAATCGGAGTGAGGCGAGTGGTATGGAGGAGCGTAAAGCGAGTGCCCCCACTGAGGGGATGCTCCTGGTGAACGTCAGTGAGAATGATGTTCTTCGTGCAATTGATTCGCTAAAGGGAGGCTCTAGTCCAGGGTGGGACGAAATAGACTCTAAAATTGTAAAACTTTGTAAAAGTGCGCTAAGTAAACCGTTGGCACATTTAATTAACCTTAGTTTCAGGTCAGGTATTTTTCCTTCCAACATGAAATTGGCCGTGGTTGTTCCTCTATACAAGGCGGGAGTAAAAACTCAGTGTACCAACTACCGTCCGATCTCTTTGCTAAGTAGTATATCTAAAATAATAGAGAGGTGTGCTAAGGAGCAACTACTTGCTTTTCTTGAGGGAAATAAATTGTTGAGTAACAACCAATATGGGTTCCGAAGGACCTATAGCACTCAGGACGCAGTTTCTCGTTTAAGCTCCCACGTAATTAACGATCTAGATAAGGGTCTTAAGCCATTAGCAGTTTTCCTTGATTTAGCGAAAGCTTTTGATAGCATCTCCCATGACCTTCTTTATGAGAAAATGGCTAAGATGGGGATTAGATCGGGTACATTGGCGTGGTTCAAGAGCTATTTAGGTAACCGTCAGCAAATTGTCAGAATAAATGGCGTAAAAAGCGACAAAATAGAACTAACAGGATGGGGCGTGCCGCAGGGAACGGTCCTGGGGCCTGTGCTTTTCCTAATCTACATAAATGATTTGGGTGAGTTGGGCATTCCAGGAATTAAGATACTGTTTGCAGATGACACAGTGCTGTACTTTAATGGGAACACGTGGAATGAAGCTTTTTCTAGAGCAAACACGGGGTTACGTAATGTGTTTTTATGGCTAAATGCAAATAAACTTAGTCTGAATGTTAAAAAGTCTCAGTATGTGGCGTTTGCTTTGAATTCAGCGGGTATCCCGGTCAATGGTGACATTATACTGCACATTGATAAATGCTCACCCGAAAACTGCAAGACAGCATGTAGGATTTTGGACAGGGCCGATTGCGTTCGGTATCTTGGCATTTGGTTTGACCGGCACATGAGATGGGAAAAGCAAATAAGCCATGTATCCCAGATGCTGCGGAAGAATATGTATTTGTTTGCCCGTTTAAGGTCCTTCCTCTCTGACAGATTGCTGAGAGTTGTGTATTTTGCACTAGTTCAATCGGTGCTGTCTTACTGTCTTCCTTGTTGGGGTGGAGCGTATCAAACCACGCTCGCTCCGTTAATCACAGCTCAGAAGGCCATAGTGAGGATAATTTCTAGGAAAAGTTCTCGAGAACACACGATGCCTCTTTTTAAAAAAATTAGAATTTTGCCATTCTCCATGCTGAAAGAGCTTGCATTTGTAAAGCATTTTGTAAAGTGCAAACACTTTGTTTACCCGTCTCACGAAATTAGTACAAGGTTTAAAACAAATATTAACATTGTAGTTCCCCATAATACCACAGCACTGGCAAAAAATTTCTATGAGTCTTGTTCGGTTGGGATCATTAACGGTTTTCCAGCCGATCTAAAGACATTTATTTACTCTGGTTCGTATACTGTTAAACAGGTCACAGAAAAGTTAAAATTGTATTATGCAGGCCGTTTAGCTTCAGAACAATGACTTGTTGTTGGTTCATTTTAGGAACATTTGTTTATTCATATATAATACTCAATATATATAACACTCGATATAATATATATTATATACAAAGGTACTCAATGAATCTTATGTAAATGGTTCTCTTGCTTGATAGGAGCCATAGTGACTGCTCATCCCCTGCCACGGGCTTTTGCCTATATAGGGGATTAATTTCCATAATTGTGACAGGCCATTAATGGCCTGTGCTGGATTTTTCATTGTATTATTGTGTATATTTTGGAAATAAAAATTTAAAAAAAAAAAAAAAAAAAAAAACTTCTTAATCGTTCAGTATATTCTCCACAACATAAATTTATTGCTTATAACAGGATTACAGTTGGGTGCATTAATTATAAACAAATATAATTGAGAGTACAATGACACATAATTATGACACATAACAATGACACATAATTATGACACATAATTGGGAGTACAAGTCCAATGACTTTCTCCCGCTATTATTAGTGTTGCTTTGGACTTCAGTGAGTAGATAAGTGTGGCGTTTGCGTTTCAATCTGCGGTTTGGACGGTCGGGTGGAATTTGGTCAAGGATGCCAGCTGCTAAAGGATTTGGGTGGTTGTGAAGTCTTGTAAGGACGGGTTGAAAACGATAACTGTAAGGAATGTTTTCGTACCTGAAGTATTCGAAAATGTTGAAAAGTTTAAAGCGTAGAAGCTTAAAAGCAAACCCAACCCAAATTTCTAAACAAGGCTTCACATTTTCGTAGTCTGGGTGATGGAATGGCGTGATGGCGTAGGAATGGATTCATAATGCCCAGAATTTTCTAGAAAGACAATGACATTGTATCTTCAATATATTTAATATGTGCCTTAAATGTTGAACTCTACAACGTTTGTGAATATTGTACATTATAGCTCCCAACCGTAACATGCAACCTTTATATGCAGATATTGATAATATTATTATAATATATTATATTGAAGTCAATGGAGTTGGACGATTGTTGCGAAAATTGGATTGATAATTCCAAAGCCGATCGTTGGATGAAGAAATCGGTGGGCAGAAATGGAGCGTCAAACTAGAAGCACTCACGTTTATGCGTGGCGGTTTAGTGTGACTGCTGGTTCGTGGGCGATGGTCATTCGTGGGAAAGAGCTAAAAATTCGCTGTTTTTTTAACCTACCTAATGCCGGTCTATTGGGGTTCTAATTAAGCGATAAAAAATGGGTAACCCCATGAGCACTTTGAAGGTGAAGAAACGTGGTTGTTACTTGAGATGTTCTTCTCGGTTCAACTACTAAAATCTGATAGTGGAATGAGATATCGCAATTCTGACTTCACCATTGTGTTCAGCGTTCAAAAATCTTTAAACTGAAGTGTTACTCGGCATAAGAAGGAGAAAAAATTGGTTATAAAACAAGTAAACTGGAGACATTGTACATAACGCCTGTTATTTCTTCGAAAATTCGTTCTTATAGCCATGATGCATGATGTGAATTTTTATTACTAAACTAGGTACGTTTTTCATGACAATGCGAGGCCTCGTTCGGCCTAATCGACCCAAGAATGTGTTTTCCTCGTCATCAGTACTCTCCAGAGTGTTCAAATTCTGTAATCCACTGTTTTTGAATCCTGTAGAACCTGAATAAGTAGTTATCGGTTGGAAGTAGTTTGTAAACGATATTCGAAAATTTGCTGATTAGATCGTCCAGCATGTAGCTTTATTCAACCTGCTCTTGGGATGATCCAAGTCTTTACTAGCAGATGTGGGTAAAAACTGGAGCAATTTGAAGGTTGAGGTGATTGAGATGTTCTTCATGGTTCAACTGCTCAAATCTGATTGAGTAGTAGATAGTGTACAACCTGAATAAGTAGTGGTCGCTTGGAAGGAAAATACGCTCATTAGATCGTGCAACATGTACCTTTATACAACATGCTCTTGGGATGATCCAGCTCTTTACGAGCAGATCTGGGTAAAACTACTTCGATAAGAATGGGATTCAGGTGAGATGGGGATAAACGGGAGGAAATGGTGGGGAATTCAGGAGAGTCGGGAAGTGATAGCACAAGTAACTTTAAAACTTCTACTCAAACTGATTACGTTCTCTTGAATGAAGAATCGCACGATACTACAGTACGTTCCTCCTCCTTCGACGCTCTCAATAAAACGAGCTTTCTCGCATCATCGGAATCAGATGGTTGCAACTCCTGCTGCGCCTTTCCGAAAGAAAACGAAAGTGGGTTCGGAAAAGGGAAAGAGAGCTGTAGAACCCGAAAATTGAGTAAATCGTAAAACGCACGTGCGCCGAAACTCAAGTCTTCCACAATGCCAAGGTAAACTGTGGAAGGCGGAATTGGCTCTCGCGAACATCACTGTAGTTAAGGAGGGGGAGCAGTAAAAACCTCGTAGCCCTTCGAAAAAGACCCCCCCCCCCCACCGTAGTCCACTTTCATTAGCCATTCCTTTCCATCCTTTTTCAACGTAATTTCTCTCGCTCACTCTCACGGCGTTTCTTCTCCGGCGTCCTATCCGTCATTACATGATCCCTCTGTTAACACTATACAAAACGGCTAAACGGTCGTAAACACGTTGATTAGTTCACCTGTCTTCCAAAATTTCCGAGATTTCACAACCCAATTTACTCTTCAGCACCTAAATCACTCTGATCCGTCAGAACATTCAGAGTTTTATGAGACAACAATAATAAATGCCTAAATTTTAGTTGTACATGAATAGTATGCTCAAGAGTGTACCTAGTGAATTCTTACTGCCTGTATGTGACGTGAATTAGGTCTGAAGGACACTTTTTTTGTACACAGTTTCAAGGTTCAAGTGGCCATTTTTCTATAAGCAGGTTTTGAGCCCAAACCATAATAAGTAGGTTTGGGCTCAAAACCTGCTAAATCCATAGTTACTCTCTTGGTCGCTAGGAAACTATAATCGGTCCAGTAGAATACATCCGAATCTTCAAGGATTTTGGGACTGACTTGCCCACTTGCACAGAAAGTTGTTGGTTGAAAATCGGCATTACCTTTAGATCAACAGATTAACCCACTAAAGCTGAGGGAAACATTCTGGAGAACAATGGAGTGCAATCCCAGTTTTACAATACCCTGTTTTCATTAATGTTCACACCCATGAGCGAAGGTACTACTCTTCGCTCATGGGTGTGAACGTTACTGAAAACCTGGAAAGTAATGAAAAACCTTGTGACGCCAAGTTCGTTTAATAATGGGACTCTAATTATCTCAGTACCCCAGTGAAATATTTAATATTTCTGTTTGTTTCATAATACATAATATGTTCAATTACCTACCTAAGTTAGTTTTCTCTACATTCAGGAAACTAATTTGCAGAGTTTTTTAATACTACAGCCTGATGGTTAACAATTTCTACTTCAAGTTTCTTCGAATTTGATTTAATTTATTTAATGATGCCTTATTAATTAAAATGCCTTAAGAGCTGAGTTCTGCCCTTACGGGATTCAGTTGACGTTTGTCGTTCTAAGGTTCGCATTCTAACCATGGCTTCCAACCTCAAATCATCTTCTCCATCAGTTAAAGTTTCTTTGATGAGAAAATGGATAGCAGGTGAATCTCATTTTACAGTGGATGGCAACCAAATCTACTGCAAATCGTGTTGCAAACCAGTAAGTTGCTATTAATGTTTTTACTCAGATAATCATTTAGGATTAGTATTTCTCAAAATACCCTCTCAGTATTTGGAACTGCTTACTCAGAATTTTCAAACCTTTATTTCCCTTACCTTCGATATAGTATTCTGTATACAGTAACACTGTTCCATCTTGGGTTTGTGATTCTTAATTCGTCAATTCATTAATTGTTTTCTTTTTCACAGAGTTCATTCGGCAGGAAACAGCAATTAAATCAACTCAAATCGACCGTAATCCATATTGAGGCTTTGAAAAAATTGAAATTCACCAAACAGCGACAATTGACCCTCAGTGACAGCGCGCCTACAAAACCCGTTCCAGATTTTGTTGAGGAGATGGTGTCAGTCTGCTGCAGGAGGGAATCCCTCTCAGCAAATTAGACCGTGGTCCCCTAAAAAAGGTTTCTGGCGACATTTTACGACTTTTTACTTTTCTGACGACTGAGTACTTGCCTGGGCCGATTCCTTGCAGAAGAACTCTTACTGGTCGAGTCACATCTGAATCATACACTATATATGGTTAGATTTCAAATGACATATTTTGGCCGAATCAATGACATAAATAACATATAATTTTTTTTTTTTTTTTACATATTTTGCCAAATGAAATGACATATTTTCCCCATCTCTAATGATGACCATCCAATAACGTGGCCGTGTAAACTAACGATGGGCTGAGAGATTCACGCAATTCTTGAGCGCTTTGCGGGTAGCCGAGTTCCGAGGACGGGGATCAAACAATATCCTCCCCAAGACTTCAAACCTTTCAACGCTGTAAAAATAATTTTCTGTATCATTCAATCATATACCTAGCGTGTAAATATATAATCCTCTATTCAATGTCCGACTTTGAAGATGGTTTAATAGTGTACTGGTAGGTGCTACAGGCTGAACTTCAACTCTCAATCGTTCGTAGTCGAATAAAACTAAAAAATTCTGATCTTTTTCCCCTTAAGTAATTTTTATACTAGAAAATTTCGTTTGAAACGAGGTCCACGGCCACAACGCAAAGTACTAACAACTATATGATCACGGCTATAGTTGTTAGTACTTACAGTACGGCTATAGAGGATCCTATTTTCAGTGAAAACTGGTAAAGCGTTAAGTGGAAAAGAAACTCTTGAGAAACTGGGCCGCGAGACGCCTTCCACGGTGCAGGGGCAAAAAAAAAAAGAATGACTGAAGTCTAAGTTCGAAAACAACATTTCGTTATTTATGTCGTACGACCACAATTGTGGAGGTTGTGACACAAGATACTCTGGTGTAATTTAAAAAATTAACAGTATTTAAAGAAAAATGCCACCATCTGCACAGTATACTGACCTCTTCAATCCATTCATGATATCCACTCTATAAAGATATCCTCAATGCACCATATGAATATTCATTCGAACAATCAACATTTTTTTCGGGAAGAACCCTTTCGTCAACATTCCTCTCCTTTATATATATATTTTTTTTTTTTAAGATATTTTATATAAGCGCCTTGATTATTAATTATGAGGGCGTATAAATGCACAATTGCGTGAAATAAGGCTTAAATTTTCTCATGCAACTCTTGAGGATTCAGCGAAATTTGGAAGGTACCTATGATGCAGTCGTTCATAGTCGTTCAATCAACATTTCGCTTCGAATTCTGCGAAGCAGCGGAAGCCTAGTATTCACTTTGTAGAGCTGAAAAATGTTTGTCATCCAAAATCAAAATTTCCACTCGCATTCCACGTTTCATAGCCAACTAAACAAATTCGGTTTCGTGTCTGTCTTTTTGTCTGTTTTCTGAGAGAAAAGCCATTTTCTCTGGAAATCGTTTATGCCCCCGAGCTTTGCCCAAAAATACCTAACGATTTTTCGTTGCCCAGCATTTTGTCACGAGCATGACGAACCGGGCATTACTATTACTATTTTCTGAAATTTTAATGGTGACATTCGAAGATACGAATAAATCTCGTAAATGGGCGCCTACCTAAGTACACAGGTGCCTCACAATGGTAAACTGAACGCTCGAACCGCCGAAATACCGTTTCACCACTACTCCTCAATGTTGCGTAAGCATAATAGAACAGTTTCTGAGAAAAACCCCGCAGGAAACGAGATTTTCCGAGGAAACAGCGGGGAGCTTGTCACTGTTGATGCTTTTCTGACTGTTTGAAGGCTTATTGACTAAATCTTCTGGTGGATAAGCGAAAATTTTCTTGGTCGGAGGGCGAGCTTGTCGCTTGTGACGGTGGAGAGGGTGGAATCACTGCCCTGAACAGCATTATGGACGCTGATTTGAGTGACTTCTTTCAGCATATCGATGCGGAGCAGCGTATTCGGGATCATCGGGGAGCAAGGGCGGCCAGTCCCGCTCGGGTCAAATAGCAGGAGGAGTCTTCGGATGGTGCGAGGGGGCGAATTGGACAGTCTACGGATCATCGAGTTAGAATTCTTGCATATAATGTAAACGGATTAAGCACTAAGTTAACGCAGGATGGTTTTCTTTCTTTTTAAAATCACTTGAAATCGTAATTATTTTAGAAACGTTTCTTGAGGTGGATAATTCTGCTAAATGTGCGTCTTATTTTCATGAGTATGATACTGTTGTGTTGCCGGCGGTGAGATTGGCTCAAAAAGAAGATCGGTGGGTGGGCTGTGCAATTTCATAAAATTGGGAAACACTTATGTTATTCGTCTGCGTTTGGAGGGGGGTGGAAGCTGCATTATCTTTCCGACATGTCTGAATGGTAGTTAAGAGATTTGAAAAAGAAAAGAAAAAATAAAGAAAAAAAAAGAATAAGAAAAAAATAATAATATAATTTAATAAAATAAAATAAAATAAAATAAAATAAAAAAATGATGTACCTACCTACTATGTCGTATAAAATGATGTACCTACTATGTACTCTGTGCTTGAGTTATGAGGTAACCAATTTTATTTTGAATTAAGAGATAACAAATTTTATTTTTATTTTTGGTACTTACTTCGAGCGGAAGTCAATTATGTATTTATTTATTTATGAATGCCTATCTATTTTCTTTCCACACCGGCAGACTCGGATTCATGGCCAAATTTGCCAAATCCTATTTGTTTTATTTTAAATTGTGTTTTTAAATTTTGTTTTTTTGGTTTCAATAAAACTTTTTTCTTCTTCTTCTTCTTCTTCTTGACTAACGGCGAACTCTAGTGGGTAGGTAGGTTCCTACTGAGTAAAACGAGCCGTGCACTGCCCTCCAAACCCCTCTACTAGACGTACAAGACGGTCAAAAAGAACACTTATCTCTCATAGGCTCTGTGTCACAATGACATCCCGTGAGAGAGAAAAGACGATTTGTTTCATATGACACGTTCCCCATTGAGTGTTAAAATTAAGAAAAACATTAATGTCACAGAAACTCTTTTTTCGACCAACACACGAAATGAAGTGAAATTCAATGGAAGAGATACGAGTAGTTACCGCCTAAGATATCCGCATACCTACAGAGTAAGTCGAGTACATTGGCCCTGTACAACGTAGCTAAATTGGTAGTCTTCAACTACACCATTAATAACTAGAATAGGAAACATCAAAGGCTGGAGTACATATGCCTCGTTTCAGATAACAGTATAAACGTTCGACATATTTAGAACGCTCAAAACTAGAGCACTCAATTCTAACCTGAAATAGCTGTGGGAATGGATCAGATGTGGCACCTTTGTTCAGAAAACATCCCATAAGGAAAACATGATGTTTCTCCGAGCTCATGAAATTTTTGAACACATATCTTCCTATAATATTATGTGAAACCTATACTAAGTACCGATGGTTTCTGTTGTTATTAGGATGATGAAATATAGGTGCTGAGTTGTTATTCGACGTTAAGGTTTGTAACATAGGTACAACAATACGAGAACTGAATTCAGCTACATTACATAGGTAGGGGTTGTACCAACTATTCGTGCGTAGTGATTCCAAAAGTTACTTATTATACCTACTTGGAAAAGATAAAGTAAAGTTCAAATTTTTAAATTGAATATTTCACCTATTTTGTTACCTATGAAAATTAAAAAATACTTATGTGTACATTTTTGACAGTTCAAGTTTGATTTTCATCGCTCACCTTTTAACACTGCATTTGTATAGGTTCGTTACCTTGGCGTACATTTTTAAATTTTTTCCAAGTTGAAAAGGGGGTCCGCCGGCTGAAACTGAAACGCCAAGGGGTTTGCGAGTGACAAAAGGTTGGGAACCGCTGGTCTACATAGTTTTAGTTATATTGCTGGTCCGGAAGAAGACTGTCACAACTCAAAATGTGACATTTCTCAGGAGAGCGTTTTGAGATGTCTGCTAAGTTCGAAAGTTGAAATAACCTTTTACTACGTGAGTTTCATATTTAAATTTTTAAATCTTCCCTAGAACTGTCTGCTTTGATTGAGTTATCACCGAATCCGTATATAATTAGCGATACTCTGCCAAATAATCCCGAAACCAAACTTTGTTTGGAGACGCTTATACGCTCATGAATCCGTCCGTCACATCGAGATTTCGGCCCTAAGGCCACCTAAAGACTTCCGGTTTTTACCAAATGGTTGTGAAAACTTGGCTCCTGGTCAGCGGCCCCACTAGTTTCCTCAAATGTGCAAATATAGACCCCTTACAGTACCATTTAGTAAAAAAACCGGAAGTCTGTAGGTGGCCCGGGGGCCGAGGTCTGGTTGGAGACAGAGCTGAGAAAGTTTAAATCGCTCTGCGTGTGCTAAAATCCTTCCTGTTCACCCGAGGACGTTGAACATTGATAGGGAGCTAGGGGTGGGGAATATTCAACATAACCGCTTCAAATAACGTAATACTGTCCAGTAACGTAATACCAGATAACCTATTACCAGAAAAATTCCATTACTGGAGTAACCGTTTTGAGAACTTGGGGAAAGGCCTTTGAGGGCCTCTTTGTTGCCGGCCATTCGGAATTCCGTGATAATAAGTTGGCTGAGACTATTCCAGGAAATAGGTTAGGGAAAACGAATGCGTGAATGCGCGGTTTCCTGTCCGCGGTGGAAAGGTTTCCAAATCGCCGGTAACCTATTACCAAAATAACCTAATACCACAACCTATCACCTGACGGTCGCTGTTACTCGATAAGCTATTACAAAGAAATAACCGTATTGGCCATGCCTATAGGGAACCTCTCTGGGACAGCTGGGAAATTCATAACTAAGATGGAATGGTTGAAACGGACACAAATGTAGAGTCTATAACTAGATATCGGTCACCAAAAGACAGCAAAGGCGTTTTGACCTCAAGATCTGATACAGACATCAAAAGAATGAAAACATTTCAGAACCAGCCCCTTGAGGAATGACATCAATATCATCGTCTGCCAACTCGTCCTCTCTAAAGTTGACAACCTCCACAAATTCCACTTAATTGGCTCGTTTCTCACATCCGAAGGAACAATAATAGATGCCCCTTCATTTTTCAGTATAAAACAGGTGACTCAGGGCTGGAGGAAGGTGGAAGGGGTTTTGAATACGGCGTGGAAATAGACCGCGTGGGTTAAATTTGGATGTAGACAATGTGCTGTGTCGAGACGAGTTTCTTTGTTGTGTGATTTTCTGTGGACTTCCCTTTCTGTCCTGAGAGTTTCACAAATGAGCTTGTACTGGCTAAATATAAAGCAAAGCCACATACTCCAACGACGGTTCGTCATTGCTCTATTAGACATGTATATCTGCATAGTTCACTACTATGGCAACCGATCATATGACAAGATTATCGGTGGCATCACATGATCGGTGATAGTCTTGATTTTTGGCCTTTTTTTTTATTGCATTTTCTGAAAGAAAACCTTTTATCTCATCGGCATGTTGTTTCCTAGTTTGGAAACAGAAAGGCTGAATTCGATCATATATCTGGGAGAGTACTTAGATCAACATATCAAGTGGAAGAGCATGTAGCAGCATTGGCCAAGAAAATCAGGAAATCCATGCATTACTTTCTAATGCTTCAAAGTTGGTTAAAAAGAGAAAATCTTAAAATGGTGCGTAATCATCATGTATATGGGTCACTGGACATTGAGCACAGAATCCGCTTTCAATAGACTGTACTTAGACTGTAAAAACAATTTTGTTATATGTATTGTGTACTATTTTCTTCAAAGAGAATAGAAAAACTCTGCAAATTCTTGACACAACGGTTTATCATCTTTTTTGTACAGATCACTGATCTGTGTAGATCACACTGATCTGCATACAACATCCGGAATTGGAGAATGGGCCGACAAATAAATAAATCTAAGTTGTTAATGTGATAAGAAGGATAGGGTGGATGAGGGGGGGGGGATAATGTGTATTATTAACGTCTGTCGATCATGAGGTGACTTACCCCACATTAATAGGAATTGTGAGTGGGTGAGAAAGAGGAAAACGAGTGGAGCGGGACGATTGGGAAGGTTGATGACAGGGAGCGGGGGTTGTCTCCACCCACCGCCACAACTGCTTAAATTTATATTTTGGGTGAATGTGAATGTGGAAGTGGATGAGAGAGGAGGAAAGCGGGCAGATGTGGGTGGTTGATGAGGGGGAGGGGGGAGTTGTCCCTTAACATTTAGCGCTCTCTCCCCCTCCTCCCATCGCCACTACTGCTAAATTTAGATTGTGGGTGAATGCGAATGTGGAAGTGGGTGAGAAAGAGAAAAGCGAGGAGCGGAGCGGGATGATTGGGAAGGATGATGACAGGGAGCGGGGGTTGTCTCCACCCCTCCACCCACCGCCACAACTGCTTAAATTTATATTTTGGGTGAATGTGAATGTGGAAGTGGGTGAGAGAAAGGAAAGCGGGCAGATGTGGGTGGCTGATGTAGGGGAGGCGGGAGATGTCCCTTAATAGCCGGCCATACACCTACATTCTTTCATCTCCAAAATTGGGGCACGTGGAAACGTGAGAGGATTCGCGAGGGGACAGAACGGGAAGGGACAGATGGTTCGCAAATGGTGGCCATACCACACGTTCTTTATTTTGCGAGTGATTAGCGCGGCAGGTTATTTTATGAGGGAAATTCTTGACACAACGGTTCATTATCTTCTTTGTACAGATCACCCTTCTGTCTAGATCACTAGGTCTAAATGTCTAGATCCTAAATTTTAGATTAATTATTATTATGAATTATCACCAATTATTAATAATTTAATAATAATTAATAATTATTAATAATCGGACGGACCGATTTTTTTTCATTCGATTTTCTGAATCTACGTATCTTGAAACGTAAACCAACAAATTTTGACATGGGTTTAAAATTTTTTTTTCTTTGGGCGATTCCAATGGTTCATTATCGAAGATAATAAACCAAAATTGAATCTAGGTCTTTTTGAAGGTCCATTTCATCGTCAATGACTCGAATGTTTTCTCCTACTTCTCGCCCATACGCTTGGTGGACGTTTTGCATCACGTCTGTACGTTGATCATCAACCCTCGCGTCTGAGGGTCGTCCCTAAAAGTCAATTCCAAACCCCAAGTTCACCTGGCACTTCCCTCGAGTGAAAAGCTCGAGGTGACTTTCCACTTCATTCGCGAGAACGGTGCGTCACCTCCGAGCGGCTGTTGTCATCGCCGACTTCGGAAACCTCTAAAGGTGACAACCCCGAAAACTTGGCAGCCATTAAAATCACCTTCAATTTATCGATCCCCGCCCCGCTCACCATCTCCGGTCTAACCTCAACGTCTAATTCAGTTAAATGTCGTAATCCTTTTAACGCCCCCGCCCGCTCCCCCGTCTAAAACCGACTACAAACACGCGTCACCTGGCGAAAACCCTCTTTGTGTTCTTGTTTACTTGCAAATCGGTCCACGAATTTCACCGCTTTCCTCGTCGACGTTTTGTCACATTTGAATGACGGAAGGATGGTTCACGGTTACGGAGTGCGTGAGTGCATTCTCTAATTAATCCGTCACGCAAGCGTTTTCTCCCAACACCTACCACGCAATCCGATTGACTAAATTTAAGGTTAAAACGAAAACACGTAATTATGACTTAAATCGTTACAATCGCCCCGGTACACTGCACATGATAAATATGATTTCAGCGGCCCCCACTCATTCGGAGGAGTTGAACACATTATTGTAGCTTTGCACAACTGAAGTATGAACGGTGTCAACAGTAAGAAGCCAAATATAGAGTTCCCCTTATGCAGCATAACATGACCTACTGAGCGAATTTTCGAGGAAATCACGTCCCCATACTACCCTATAGGTTATAACTCCTCGAAAATTTGCTCATCATGTCATCCTGCATGGTTCGAGTATAAATACCCACCAATACTGCTGCAGAATGGAATGTGAATGTTTGATGTTTGTGTGTATTTTTTCTCTTAGACCACAACGTGAATGCCAAACTCTTCGCTAACCGACTGAGCTAAAGAAGTTCAACAGTCATGTAGGTATTTTTTTGTACACGTCGTTTTTCCGTCATCCTCTACTTTTTGTGTTTTTCGCATTTTGAAATTCCACCTTCGTTTCTAGGTATTACAACTGGTTCAACTCAGATACAGTACTGAGTTTGAGGGAAGCTAAAAGGCTTGGAAATTATTACGAGGAGATAAAACCAATTAAATGTGAGTGTCAGCGAGATTTTCCATCCTTTTTCCCTTTGATTATTTTAGTCTTGAAAACTTCACCACGCTTAGACAAACTTAACAGCACTGCCTATTGTAGGTTTGGTATGGAACCAACGCAGTATGTTTGGTATCGTCGCTTAAAAGCTGATTTATTCCAAAACTACCAGTAATTTCACACTAAACTTACAACTTACAGCTTATTGTAGGCTCCCCAGAAGCCTCCTCCCATGATTTAAAATGAGTTAGCGCTCCGAACGAAAAATTGTGAAGAGTATGAACTACATTGTGATGTCAGCATCGGTGGTGTTGCTTCAGGAGTTCCCTTCAACTAAAATTTTCTCGTTGAAATTATTGTGAAATTATAAATTTTTAGAGTTTTCCACCTGTACAAGAAAAATATAGGGTCATGCAGCATGGCTATAAGAGCAAATTTTCGAAGAAATAACTGATTTTATGTAAAATGTCTCCATTTTACTGGTTTCATAACAAATGTTATCTCCTTATTTTGCCGAGTAACACCTCAGTTTATAAATTTTTCATTGCTGAAAACGATGGTGGAGTCAAAATCGCGATATCTCATCCCGTTATCAGATTAGAGCAGATGAACCGTCTAGAACATCTATAGTATCAACCAAGTCTTCGTCTTCAAAGTGCTCCAGTTTGAGAACGGAATAAGATATAGCAATTGTGTTTTCACCATTTTGTTCAGTGTAGGGCTGTTTGCTCTACCAACGGGAAGATCAGGGATGAAATGACAAGGCAGTCACTTTAACTTTGATGGCTGATATATATATTTATATATAATGGCGCGTTATGAAATGTCGATATTTACAGCTTAATTAATAGATGAACGATTGTAGAAAAAATACAGGTTTACGTAGAGTGAATGCACTTGAACACACGAGGGGTTACTACACTCAGGAAACTTGAGTCACTTGAAGCAGAGTAGGTCGGGTACAAACAGTTATCAGTTAGATCGAAAGTGATGCGTTTGAACGTGATGCGAGTGAATGCGTTGGTTGACAGATCGTTGGTTGACTGAACCGCGTTGGTTGACTCAACCGCGTTGGTTGACTCAACCGCGTTGGTTGAGTCAACCGCGTTGGTTGACTCAACCGCGTTGACTGATCGAAGTTTGTAGACTGAACGATGGTTGAACGGTGGACTGCACGCATTTGGCAGTGCTCAGGGATTTTATAACCTAGGTAGAGGGGAGCAGACGTTTTGGAACTCTTGTGAAAACACAATAAACCGCGAGAGGGGGTAACTTGGAGGGATGGAATGGAAGAGCGAAGTCAGTTATGATACAATGACCTTAGGTCGTTGCCACAGGGGGTTAATGGTATAAGTACACAGATGTAGGGATAACTAACCAGGTGTAGGGACTACCCAGGTATGCCAACGGGACGTGACGTTCAACAACCTCAAGGTGGTTGAACTGGCAGTGAAAGGGAATTTTATGAGGAAGCGTATTTTATTTTTGTTATTTTATTATTTGTTTTCGCGGTGTGAGGTTACGGCCGAACATGGTTCGGGGGCCAGCGAAGGATAACGGAAGTCACAAGGGGTATGGTAATGCGGCCTAAGGGCCATCGAAAATGTGGTAGGTCGTCGTCCATGATGAGGACGACCTCCCCAACGGCGGGGGGATTCAGTGAACGCTGTATGAGGAAGTGACCGGGAGTAAGAATTTGTAGGTCGGCTGGGGATGAGGAGAGTGGGGCCTAGAATTTAGGATCCCTTCGGTTTTTGCGATTATTGGAGAGAGTTCGATAAAGTACAACACGCTGTGGGAAGTACGGAATTTTCAGGGATTAATGAGAGAGTTCGATAGAATACAACACGCTGTGGGTAGTACGGAATTTTCAGGGATTATTGAGAGAGTTCGATGGATTACAACACGCTGTGGGATGTACGGAATTTTCAGGGGTTAATGAGAGAGTTCGATAGAATACAACACGCTGTGGGAAGTAAGGAATTTTCAGGGATTAATGAGAGAGTTCGATAACTGTACAACACGCTGTGGGAAGTACGGAATTTTCAGGGATTAATGAGAGAGTTCGATAGAATACAACACGCTGTGGGAAGTACGGAATTTTCAGGGATTAATGAGAGAGTTCGATAAAGTACAACACGCTGTGGGAAGTACGCAACTTTCAGGGATTAATGGGAGTTCGATAAAGTACAACTCGCTGTGGGAAGTAAGGAACTTTCAGGGATTAATGGGAGTTCGATAAAGTACAACACGCTGTGGGAAGTACGGAATTTTCAGGGATTAATGGGAGTTCGATAAAGTACAACACGCTGTGGGAAGTACGGAATTTTCAGGGGTTAATGAGAGAGTTCGATAAAGTACAACACGCTGTGGGTAGTACGGAATTTTCAGGGATTAATGGGAGAGTTCGATAACTGTACAACACGCTGTGGGAAGTACGGGATTTTCAGGGATTAATGAGAGAGTTCGATAGAATACAACACGCTGTGGGAAGTACGCAACTTTCAGGGATTAATGGGAGTTCGATAAAGTACAACTCGCTGTGGGAAGTACGGAACTTTCAGGGATTAATGGGAGTTCGATAAAGTACAACACGCTGTGGGAAGTACGGAATTTTCAGGGATTAATGGGAGTTCGATAAAGCACAACACGCTGTGGGAAGTACGGAATTTTCAGGGGTTAATGAGAGAGTTCGATAAAGTACAACACGCTGTGGGTAGTACGGAATTTTCAGGGATTAATGCGAGAGTTCGATAAAGTACAACACGCTGTGGGAAGTACGGAGTTTTCTGAGAACGATTTTATTAATGAGAGAGTTTGATTAGTTTGAGTTTTATTAAAGGAAAGATTATTCGATAATGAGGGCTCCGTCCAGTTTAGTTATCAAGCATTGAGAGCGATATGATCATCGAAGCGTTGGTCTTTAAAATTGTGAAAAGTCAAAAACGGGGATGGTCGTGATGAGCACTGCCAGTGTTTTCAAATCACTATAAGTATTCGATCTAAAATCTGACTGAGAACTGTTTGTACTTACAGTACGCGACGGTGGGGGCAGAGAGGCGGCGCGTTCGTTGAGGAGCTTTTTCCAGGCAGTGAGGTGTTTGTGTAGACGGCCCGTGATGACTTCGACGATCTCAGGGGACTTTTCAGTTTTCAGTAAGTCCTTGGTGAGGGGTCGGACTTCCGTGCTGATGGTTTGGTAGTCGGAGCAGCATGACGAATAGACATTTTGTTTCGTTGTGGGAGAGCAGTTGGATGATGACGGATAAGTTGCATCAAGAGTTGACTTCGATTTCACTGTCAACCCTTGCCTGATTCATTCCCGGGTTTCGGCACCAAAATGTAGGGCTGTTTGCTCTACCAACGGGAAGATCAGGGATGAAATGACAAGGCAGTCACTTTAACTTTGATGGCTGATATATATATTTACAAAAGATCGTGCGCGTTATGAAATGTCGATATTTACAGCTTAATTAATAGATGAACGATTGTAGAAAAAATACAGGTTTACGTAGAGTGAATGCACTTGAACACACGAGGGGTTACTACACTCAGGAAACTTGAGTCACTTGAAGCAGAGTAGGTCGGGTACAAACAGTTATCAGTTAGATCGAAAGTGATGCGTTTGAACGTGATGCGAGTGAATGCGTTGGTTGACAGATCGTTGGTTGACTGAACCGCGTTGGTTGACTGAACCGCGTTGGTTGACTCAACCGCGTTGGTTGACTCAACCGCGTTGGTTGACTCAACCGCGTTGACTGATCGAAGTTTGTAGACTGAACGATGGTTGAACGGTGGACTGCACGCATTTGGCAGTGCTCAGGGATTTTATAACCTAGGTAGAGGGGAGCAGACGTTTTGGAACTCTTGTGAAAACACAATAAACCGCGAGAGGGGGTAACTTGGAGGGATGGAATGGAAGAGCGAAGTCAGTTATGATACAATGACCTTAGGTCGTTGCCACAGGGGGTTAATGGTATAAGTACACAGATGTAGGGATAACTAACCAGGTGTAGGGACTACCCAGGTATGCCAACGGGACGTGACGTTCAACAACCTCAAGGTGGTTGAACTGGCAGTGAAAGGGAATTTTATGAGGAAGCGTATTTTATTTTTGTTATTTTATTATTTGTTTTCGCGGTGTGAGGTTACGGCCGAACATTCAGCGTTAAAAAAAAACCTTTAGAATGAGGTAGCACTTTTCTGACTGTTTCATTTTGGATAATCCCCCCCCCCCTAAAACTCCCCAAAACTCTTTCTAGGAGTGGCCCGATTGTACCCACCTACCAACTTAGCCTTTCGATTAACAAGACAGATTTTTTGCACTATTTCGAACTTTTTATCTCAATTCTATCGAGAGTCTGATACATAGGTATAATTTTTGGTGTCTTTTGGCAGTGAATTCAGGATGGTCTGGCACGGACTTTGGTATGATAATAACGTCCCATAAGATCCCACAAGGTCTAACTCAGTTTTTCAAACTTTCAGGAGAGACAAAAAACGCATTTTCCAACGTACTGTAGTAATTTCCATGGTTACCGCAGCTTTTTTACGTTCAAGAAGCATTTTCCTGCAGTGCAATAAAGGGAAAACCAATGAGCTAGAAAGAGGGACCGAGAGATTTCGCTTCCGTGCCTAACTCATTTTGCACAAAAAAAAACTGAGTTAGACCTTGTGGGATCTTAAGAGACGATATTAAACAGCCAATTTGGGTACACCAACCATCATGAATACTTTTGGTCCGAAAAGGGTTAACAGATACCAATAACAGTATCTGGAAAAAAATGTTTCATCGATTGGAAATACATACAAATGGACTCACAATGCGGTATTTGAAACAACATCAAATGTTCCAATATTAAAAAGTCCTACATTTATTGTTAACAGCAATAAAAATTTTATTACTGCAAGCAATGAAAGGAGGACTATTGGAGTTCAACTGTAATTCCTGACTGAATAATCCCTACTCTATGTGGAATCACAAAGCTCTTCTCGTAACTACTATCTCTAATTTTCGGTTAATTTTGTGCTAACCGAAGAAACCTCTCTTCGAGAATAACGGAAATACGATGAATAAATTCAAAAGGGTCGCTTTCAGTGAAGAGGATTTGCAGTCGAGTGGGTCTGCAGTCCGGTTCAGTTTATCCGACAGTTTTCAACTAATGGGAGGTATTATCTCTTCTGGGATAAGATATTCCATTTTGAGGAATAACAGTGATATTTCACCGTGATTTACTGCAGAAAGGGTTTTAGAAGTGTAATATCTAGATACGAAACAACACTAAGCAGAGATCCGCCCATCACGCAAGGATCAGCGCTGTTGAGCTTAGAACAGTTAATTCAGAATAATAAGTTAGTCCTTGCTGTTACAACACTGAAGTTAGCTTTTAGATATTTACCAACAGTTGCTGAGAGTTAACTTAGTCGTTCAAAGGTTTTTTTCGTCGTTTTTGAGTCGAAAATCTTTTATGAGCGAGAGCCTTTTCAATTGAAATTGACTTATTCATTTGGGATAAAAAGGCTCTCGCTTACCAGTTCAGTATATTAAGTAGTAACCGACAGCCTTATTATCTCAAATGAATACCTACGTCAATTTGAATTGAAATCATGTTTTTTCCTATTTTGGTTTATTATCTTAGTGAACTTAGGTTTTATTTTATTGAGAGAGTCCTGTGATTTCACTATCGTGTTATACATCAACCTAAGAAGAAGAATGTGTAACACGATAGTGATTTTTATTGAGAAAGTCCAGTAAATTCACTATCGTGTTACACATTATTCTTCCTAGGTTGATGTGTAACACGATAGTGAATTTACCGGATTTTCTCAATAAAATTTACGTAAGTTCACTATCGTGTTACACATTAGGTAATTTACAATCAAAAATTAACATGACTGCACATTTTGGTTTATTATCTTCGATAATGAACCATTGAAATCGACCAAACATAAAATTGTTTGACCCCCTCAAAATTGGTTGGTAGATTCAGAAAAACGAATTATAAAACTCTGCAAATTCTTGACACAACGGTTTATTATCTTCTTCGTGCAGATCACCCTTCTGTCTAGATCACTAAATGGCAGATTATGAATTAAAATTAATTGTTACTAACAATTATTAAGAAGTAGTGGTGTAAATTATTATTAATCATTAATATTCTTTATTAATAATTAACGGAGTATGAGCATGAGAAATTAACCTTTGTGCAGAAACTAAATGATGGAGATGATGAATTAATTACAAATAAAATGTACCGATATAATTCTTTTCTTTGGTCGATTCTAATGGTTCATTATCGAAGATACTAAACCGAAAGCAGGAACCCGGCAAAGGGTTAAATACTTCCAACGACTTTTATGGTAATTGGTGGTTATAGTGCTCTTTGGAAAATCTTCAAGATTACGTTGGATTCGTAATATTCGTGGAACTGCGGTGGGAATGGCGCAAGTGTGGGGGGGAGGGGTCGTGTAGGCTTCTGTCTACCCCACCTCTACATCCACCCGCCATATAAATTGTAAGAACGGTGGGGTGGGGGGTGGAGGAGGTTGTAAGTATTACAGACAACCCCCCCACCCCTCTTCAGACCCGCTCATCTCATCAACCACTTACATCTGCCCGCTTCCCACTTTCTCAACCACCTCTACATCCACCCGCTATATAAATTGTAAGAACGGTGTTGGGGGGGGGGGGGGGACGAGGATGTAAGGATTACAGACAACTCCCCCTCCCCCTCATCAAACACCTGGAGATGGGGAAAGAGAGCGTAAGGACTACTCCCACCATCTCACCTCATCAACCAACTACATTTGCCCGATTTCCTCTACCTCACCCACCTCCACATTCACCCACACTTTGAATTTTAAGACCGGTTGGTGGGGGGAAAGGGGGTAATGAACCATAAGAATCGACCAAAGAAAAGAATTACCATATCGGTACATTTCATTTGTAATTAATTCATCATCTCCATCATTTAGTTTCTGCACAAAGGTTCATTTCTCATGCTCACACTCCATTAATTATTAATAAAGAATATTTATTGAATGCCATTTAGTGATCTAGACAGAAGGGTGATCTGCACGAAGAAGATAATAAACCGATGTGTCAAGAATTGGCAGAGTTTTGTAATTCGTTTTTCTGAATCTAGGTATCTTGAAACGTAAACCAACAAATATTGAGGGGGGTTAAACAATTTTTAATTGTTTAATATTAAATTGCTACAGTATAGAATTATAAATATAAAACCGAAGAGTTGTAACAACAATTTTTGTGAAACAAATAAAAGTTACCACATGACTCAACGCAGGTGTTCAAAATCGTCTCACAATGTTCGGTAGCTTGATGTTAGCTACTGGCTTCAACACATTTTGTAAGTCAAATGTCCTGTGTAAGTTGATCAATTGCACGGTCAATCAGGTATGTTTTATTCTATTGCAATAATCTATCAAAAAATACCTACTCGATAACCATCCCTATTTTCGACTGCCAAGATGAATTGTTCATAAATCACGCTTTTCACGAAGTTTTTCTTCTAAGTCGCTGACCCCAGACATAAACGTAATGTGTATCGAGAATGCACTTCAATCGATTATCCATCGAACAGTTTACGATAAATCCACGATGTACTCCACGGTGTCAACAAAGTTGATTTTCTCCGGAATGAAGGGCTTCAACTCTTATTTCCGAACCCCGTTGAAACGTTACAAGAGGTCCCACGCTGGTTACAGTAAAACTTGATTTATAAGTTGGGAAAAAGGAGCGGGGTTTGAAATTTAAGGCTTCTCTCGGAAACCAACTTAGCCGACAGTTGCGGGTTTCGAAACATAACGTACCTCTTAAATAAACGGGCTGTGAGGGATTTTTAAGGAGAATTCGCCCGCGGTGAGCTTCAAACTTCGCTGACATTGTTAATTTTTTAAATCAACCATTTTCCAGTTTTTCGACGTTTTCGAGCCGAATTTCGGGAATTCCGATGAGTTAATATGTCTCGATTTTCTTCCTTTATCCGAATTGAGTATGTATACTCAAAAAAGTGTATACAATTTTCGACGTTTTGATTCGATTATTGGTTTGAATTTGCACAAAAAATCTATGTTGACAATTGAAAGGCTAAGTTCGTAGATGAGCAGAATCGGGCCACTATAAGGGGGGGTTTAGGGGAATTTTAAGGGGGTGGGAAAATTACCCATAAATTCTATTAAAAAAAAAAAATCCTCAGCCATGCAGCATGGCTATAAGAGCGAATTTTCGAAGAAATAACGGGTTTTATATAATATGTGAACACGAAGTTGAAGTCAGAATCTCTTATTCCGTTCTCAAACTGGAGCACTTTGAAGATGAAATAACTTGGTTGTTACTTGAGATTTTCTTCACGGTTCAGCGTTGTAACTCGACAAAAAATGGAGATAACAATAAATGTTGCGGTGGTCGGAAAAGATATGGGCATACAATGATAATCTCACACCTAAATTTTTGGTTATTTCCACTATAAGTGGTACCAATGCAGCCATGAATATAAATAAACCAAAATTGTTGTATACAAATCCACAGTCATGCAGCATGGCTATAAGAACGAAGTTTTGAAGAAATAACGGGTTTTATGTAAAATGTCTCCAGTTTACAGGTTTTTGTTATAAACAAATTTTGTTATAAAACCTGCAAACTGGAGACATTTTACATAAAGCCAGTTATTTCTTCGAAAATTCACTCTTATAGCCATGCATGACTATGGAGTTTTATACAACAATTTTGGTTTATTTATATTCATGGCTGCTTTGGTACCACTGCCAGTGGAAACGACCAAAAATTGAGGTGTGAGGTTATCATTGGATGCCCTCCATATCTTTTCCGACCACCACAAGTTTTAAATTTGTGTTTTCCGAATGGACTCGGTGCGATGGTCATTGTCGAGTGAAGTTGAGTAGTCTGTCACTAGCTCAGTGATGGTCTCTTTCAGTTTTCCAACGCACTTCCGACCTAGTAATAATTTATTTACATAAACTTTTGTCCGAGGAACCACCGACGGGTTCATCGGAAAAAGCCTTAGTCAGTTCATTTATTTTTAAAAATAAGAAAGCTGGGGGAGAAAAAAACCCAACTAAACTGACGAACTTACGGCGTTTGTTTATCCCCAGCTGGAAAGTTGGACGTCTTAAAAAGAGGGAGCTTCAAGTGGGCTCCCAGAACCATCGCCGAACTATCTCAGTCGGTTGCGATCCTTGAAATCGGGTTCATCGTTTCTCCCGAGAATCTGATTGTATCTGCACCACGTTATAAGTCGCTCGTTCCGAGTTGTTCTGAGGACTATAAGTGATTTCTTTCCCGATTTTACCGTTTGTTTTACCGTTTATCGTCTTTCACTAATTTAGCGGTTTTTATGCTAGAAATATTGAAGTTTCTACAAGATGAAACTCGAAGTAAAAGTAGGTAAGTTTTGGTTTCAAATCATAGTTACCTGCTGTACGTAACATTGTCCCAACTCCTGCCTGACAAAAATTTCCTTCAGGCTTCAGTAGATTGTGAGTGGTTTGGTACGAAGTCATTGTGAAATTTAAATAGAAATGAAAAGTTCCTCCAAGTAAGTTAGCATGTGCAAAACCCATTAACAAAAACAGGAAAACCCGTAAACCAAATTTCGTAATTTTAGCTCAACGCTAACTGGGTAAAGTACCGCGGACGGATTTTTTTTATTCGATTTTCTGAAACTACGTATCTTGAAACGTGAACCGACAAATTTTGAGGGAGGAGGGGTTACAATTTTGTTTTTTCTCTGGTCGATTTCAATGGTTCATTATCGAAGATAATAAACCGAAACATCTGCAAATTCTTGACACAACGGTTCATTATCTTCTTTGTACAGATCACCGTTCTGTCTTGATCACTGACTGATAAATTAATTATTATTATGAATCATCATCACTTATTAATAATCATTATCAAGTAGTGTAAATTGATGTTCGTTGTTCTTGATGATTAATAATTATTGTTAGTTATTAATAAGTATTACCTATTAATTATTAATAACCATTTTTGGTTAACTCGATATGTGAAAACCATGTGCTGTTCGAATCAGCTGGGCCAGTGTGAACATTGACCCGACAGGCCGCCGCTTGATTCACCCACATGTCGACTTTTGATATGCTCCAACTTTGAGCCCTCATTGTGAACGAACGGCTGGTCGTACCAACCTCCGTATGGTCTTAAATTTTTTAAAAATTAAACTCTATTTAAATGTGAATTTAAAACTATACCGTTCCATTTGAATTGTTCGAGATATGAATTTTTCAGAATTTCAAAATTTGTTTTGAATTTCTTCTCATTGAGCAGTAATGAAAAGTTTCAAGGATCATTGTGGGGGGTTGGTTGGAACCCGTAAACCAAAAACAAAAACTGCAGTTTAACACGTGTCGTACCAAAATTTAACTTAACTTGATAACTTGATCATCTGAGTCATCACTCCCAGTAGCTACAGCAAGGCACTGCAACAATCGACTATCACAGTCGTACCCTACAAATCCTCGCGCTTACGGTTTGTTGTTATTGTCAGGCGATAAGTTCGACTTGACTTGCGTTCAGCAATAAATCCCTTCAGGAAAACCCGCGTTCACTTCTGGCTCGGATACCTAGCGATCCTGTATGCAAGGTCAAGACTTTTGAAAGATTACAAACACTTCTTCGTCTTGTGAAACGGAGCGAAGATGAGAAGATTTATAGGTTTATTTAAAGCTTTTAAGAGGTCTCGTGCAACGAGAATATGGGATTTCTATTATTGGACCGCTAAACTTTTCTTATTGTTCTGTACCAATAACAAGTTCCTATGAAGAAAAAAAAGGTGAATCCGCACGTGAGCGTATAGATCGGGAGGGGGGTCAGATTTTGGCGCAGGGGTGCCCAGTTTGGTTCGAGCAGTTTAGATGGCGGTACGCTACTGTAGTCTGTTGCCGCCAGCCTTCCCGTTCTCGACTATTATTAGTTGTATTGTGATATGCACCCTCGGGTTACAGGTCACAATGATATCAAGAGGCTGAAAAGGGAAAATGAGCATCTGAGGAGGGAGATATGGACTCTGAGGGAGGAGCTCTACCGAATAGAACACGAACGTGGACAGGTATGTACACTTTTTTGTCGTTAACGGTACATTTCAAATATCTAATAACTCAACAACGTGGTTATTCGGCCTTGTAGGTATCTGGATTCTATTGGATTTATCGAAATTTGTCTTCAATGTGTCTCCTATGGTTTAGGCCCGGTAAATTTACTTATCCATGTCCTTCTCTGATCCTCACTTCCCCTTTACATGATTCAGTTTTTCTATGAAAATACATTAATTAAATTCATAATCTCCCAAGGTATTGGCGACAGTGACAGTTGTGATGGGCATTGGGACTGTTGTAAGGGGAGGTTGAAGGTAGTCAGTGGTTCTCTATCCCCCACTGACAGTTTTATTTGATGTTGGACCATTGGTCTTGCAGCACTCAGCCAGAGACAATATACCTACCTGTTATACCTACTTGTAACGGTGAGTATAACTACTCGTATGAGGCGCTGGGATGCACAACTCGTTCTTTCCAGTACCATAAATTGTTCAGAGAACTGCTGGTTTTTTTTTTTTTTCAAATTTTGTGTAGTTGAGCGCAAACTGCGGGAAAATTAAGGTCCTTCGTGAAAAACAGCAGGAACCCTTTTTAATTGAATCTTTTATTTCAGAAACCACCTAAGCAACAAAATACCAAAAAATGTGTTTTGGTGGTAGGTGCCTATTCAAGGAAAATTTGAAAAAATAGAATATCCCAATAGCATCTTTTTGATTTGGTTAAAAAAAATAGTTGAAGGAGTCTAGACCTATACTTAAGCTGCAAAGTTTTTTTTTTTTTAACCCAACACTCGAGAAGAACCAGTTTTGCAACATTCAGTGCTATAAAGAACTAGTTTT
This sequence comes from Stenodema calcarata, assembly GCA_963920205.1. Taxonomy (NCBI): domain Eukaryota; kingdom Metazoa; phylum Arthropoda; class Insecta; order Hemiptera; family Miridae; genus Stenodema; species Stenodema calcarata. The sequence continues at coordinate 22,812,784 of OY986061.1, read as the reverse complement.
GGCACTCATCACCTGACGTGCATTTGATTGCCATGCTGATCAACGATTCCAAGTCATCCTCAATCATCCCCAGTCATTATTAACCTTTCCAACCCGTCCTGGACCAAAACTGTTGTATTTAAGGTAAAGATCCATGGTAAAAAACTCTGCAAATTCTTGACACAACGGTTTATTATCTTCCTTGTGCAGATCACCCTTCTGTCTATACCAGACTGTATTGCAAATCGGCACCATACCATATTCTCACCGTACTCATACCATACCATACGAATTTCTTTCCTATCATACCATACTGTATTATACCAAATCATACATACAATAATATACCATACCATACTCATACCATGTCGTACAAACCGAGTGAATATTGAAATGTCATCCATTTCTGACCTATATTTAAAATTTCAAGTATCTAGCTCATCATCAAAATTTAATTTTTTTAAACAAATAGGTATTATTTAAACAATTTTACAGACAAGAAACCGAGTGAATCCAGTTCTGTGATCCAGTTCTGACCTATTTGTAAAATTTCAAGTCAATAGCTCATCATCAAAATTTAATTTGTATTATTACAAAAAGGTATTATTTAAACAATTTTACAGATGAGAAACCGAGTGAATATTGCAATGTGGTCTATCCCCGACTCACGGTTAAAATTTCTAGACTGTAGTTTACCGGGAAGATGAAAAAAGGTAGTTTTATTCTGGGCGTCTGGGGGTTGGGTCACATAACGGCCGTTTTCGACGCGAAAGTTTAGTGTTTTTCCTAAACCTTTGCGCGCTCACTGTGAACGAACGGCTGGTCGCACAAAAATCCAATTGGTCTTAAAAGATTCGTAATTTTTCAGGTCATTCAAAAGTGAACTAAAAATTACACCATTTCATGAGAATTTGTAGAGATATGACATTGTCGAAATTTCAAAGTTCGTTTTGAACCCCTTCCCCTTGACCTAGGGTTATGAAAAGTTTCGAGGATCATTGTGGGGCTGGTCCAAACCCAGAAACCAAATTTTGTAATTTTAGCTCAACGCTAACTGGGCAAAGTGGCACGGACGGCGGACGGCGTACGGCGTACGGGGGACGGCGTACGGCGTACGGGTGACGGACGGATTTTTTTTTATTCGACTTTCTGAATCTACGTATCTTGAAACGTAAACCAACAAATTTTGATGGGGGGTTAAAAAAATTTTTTCTTTGGGCGATTCCAATGGTTCATTATCGAAGATAATAAACCAAAAAGAAACAAAATGCCTATCCGAAATATCTACTATGTACCCATGTAGATTTCAAAGTGCTCTCGGAAAAATCTCAGATATCTCAAAAATCTTCTTTAGTTAATCTTCTTCTGCAGTTAGACGAAATCCCAAGTTCATCGCTTTCTTCGAAGAATTGGTTTTCTCTCTCCTCTTGTTTTATAATAAAATCTACCAAAAAAGCCACAAAAATGCAAAATGCAGAGCACAACAGAGGACGAATGAAGAAGGACGCTACAAATGAGCAGGTTATGAGGAGTAAAGAAACAGTGTTGCCACCACCTGAAGCCTCAAACGCAAAGAACTACAGGTACAAGTAGGTCTACTTTTTCTTCTCACCTGTTGTGGTGTTTTTAGAAGGGAACGAATGAGGTTGGTGGAAAACTGATCTAACCATTCGAAATACCGCGATACCACTGCCATATCCATTTCGACAAAATTTGTAGAGAACGAGTTTCGCTTCATCTAAAATAGTTGAATGACAGTTGATGAATCAATATTGTATACAATTCGTTGCAGGAGCCTGATCCACATTGTGCACATGCAAGCTTTCATCCCCTTCAGGTCGATTCGTCTGCTATTTATGGATCCCAGTATGAGGAAACAATCAAATACGTTCCTGCATACGAAAATTATGAGAACGTAACTTGGTGTTTCTCAAAATGGGGAAATCGACGATGTTGTGACAGCCAAGTTTACTCACACGTCAACCCGCGGGAGTCTTGATTTGATCAAACTCTGTTACTCGAGGTGATGAATCGGTAGTTTTCATTAATGACAGGTTCGTCAACAAGTCAAGGCCTCCTGTGTTGAGGGAACACAAATACAACCCGTGAGTGCTTACGTGAGTCTCATTTCGGACTGGTTAATCGAATGAGCTCCCAAGCTGATTTTGAACATTAAAAATCTCTACGATATCACTACGGATCCTCACTTTGAAAGAAAGATAGAATGTTAGCCATCGGTGCAAATAACTTACCCAACAAGTCCGTTTTAAATTATGTCCGATCTGTCTGCCTAAACATCATACGAGGTGTGATCAAAAGGTTTCTTGACTGTTTTTGAATTGAGCGGCCCAGCCTAGCCAGCCAGCCCTCTGACGTCATACGCTCGTGCGTCATAGGCTCTGACGTACTAGTTGGCCTCCTGCCAGCCGTCTGACGTCATACGCTCGTGCGCCATAGGCTCTGACGTACTAGTTGGCCTTCTGCCAGCAGTCTGACGTCATACGCTTGTGCGTCATAGGCTTTGACGTACTAGTTGGCCTCCTGCCAGCCGTCTGACGTCATACGCTCGTGCGTCATAGGCTCTGACGTAGTGGCCCGCCGGTCGCTTGTGTTCTGACGTGATCTGAGGGAAAGGGTATCAAGGGAACAAATTTTTCCCGTTTCAGTTTATGTGCCAAAGCAAAGACATGAAAATGTCAAAAAACTATGTAAATAGGTACCTAAGCCCAACTGTAATGTCAATTTTCTGACAATGAGTTTTTGACTATAGTTTTCATACTTTTTTACTTAAGTACTTACCTATTGCAATTTGAGACTGATAATGAGCTGTTTGCAAATAAAAAGTCTGATAACTACTTTATTACATCTTATTAATCTATTTTCAAGTTCCGATTCACAGTTGAATGTATTTTATTTAGATGGAAGTCGAAAAAAGTGAAAACGATGGAATGACGAAACCTGTCGACTACTGACTCAAGAGATACTGTCGACTTCTAACACATGTAGGTCGACTACTGGTGCAAAACCATGTCGACTACTGAAGAAAATGTTGGTCACTGGTGTCGACTACTAGAGCATTGGGATTTTTTACAAAACTTGTTTTTCCCTTTTCAAACCATGTTGAATAATATTTCCCGCTGCCAGGTCTTTTAGGGAAGGATCTTGGGTACACAATGAACAGGTTTGCAATGAGAAAAAACTATTTCCCTAGGTGAAAGGTAAGCTCAAAGTTCAAACTTCCTTTAACGTGACGACTTCTGACGCATTACCTTACTATGGAAAAAAATCACTTTACGAAAACAGCTGTCACTTCGGTCTGGAAAGGGCTAGAAAATCTAAACAAAAAGGAGTAGGGATGGCAATCATACAGCGATGTTTTTGAAACATCGATGTTTTCGCGGGACACATCGATGTTTTTCCATCGATGTTTTCTGTGTCGATGTTTTTGGAACATCGATGTCGGGGTTTCGATGCATCGGCACATCGATACATCGATGTTTCAATTTTTTTTGCCATAGGCTGCTGAATGTTTTATTCTAACGTTTTTCTCACATACCTAGGAATATTATTTCTGAATTTTTAATTCCTTTAAATGAAAATATCGAGGCGTGTTGGCTGAAAAGTATCGATACTTCCAATATTTCGCCTGTGGGAAAGCAGCTAAAACAGGTTCTAATGTCAGGATTTCACTCGAGATTTAAGGGGCGGGAAAACTGTCACTTGCTGACCCTACCCATGTTTTTGGACCCCGTTTCAAAAATATTCACTTTTCCGATTCCATCGCATCGTCAAAAGCCGTCACTCAAATTAAAAAACTGGTGGCGTCTGTTGATACTTCTAATTCCCCGTCATCTCAGTCATCTTCAGAATCGGACCGTGGAAGTCCCGTTGACATAATATGGGCCCATCATAAATCGTTGGCTTTCAAAACCAACAAGAAAATGTCATCTTTTCAGAGCTTATCGGTGAACTTGGACACGGAGATATCAATGTATCTCTCAACTCTAGTGGCATCAAACATACGTTCAAATCCCCTTGAATTTTGGGAAAGACAGTCTAACCCAAGCTGTACACGTTATCAAGAGAATACTTGGGGAGGGTAGCCACCTCTGTACCGGCAGAAAGATTATTCTCCAAGGCTGGTGCAGCTCTTACGCAGCAGAGAAATCGCCTGGGGGGCAAATTGCTTTCAAAATTACTTTTCTTGAATGGACTACCTGCCAAATACTGGGTGATAGCCCAGCCTTCGTTTATACGATTTTTTTTCTCTTGGAACTGAATTATAATGGTAACAAATAAAATAAATTTATAGCTTATAAATTAAATAAAATAAAAAATTGATTGAAAACCATCGATACATCGATGTTTTTTAAAAAACATCGATGTTTTTTCCCATCGATGTTTTTGGGGTCCGATGTTTTTGGAGCATCGATGCCGGCCTGTCGATGTATCGAGGCATCGATACATCGATGTTTTCATTTTTTTTGCCATCCCTAAAAAGGAGGTTACTCGAGAGGTTACAAAATGAGCGCAATTACCTACAGCCTACAAGGAGCCGCTCAATTCAAAAAGTCCTGGAATGTTTTGATCACACCTCGTATATTATTATGCTCCCACCATGTAATTATTATGCTGGGCACTATGTGATTTTTCCGGCACTAGGTATGTAAATCCCTGTGAAAGCTGGTCAACTTTAGGAACCAATTTCTCAACCGCTGTTGAAGCTATCGCCCTAATTTTTTTTTTTTTTTTCCTTTTGTCAAGAATATTATTCTGTAGGGACTGTGCCAAGAATATTATTCTGTAGAGACCAGCATGACTTTGTGAAAAAATGGCGAAGTTTTGAAAAAAGTGTAGTTTTTTTTACTAACTTCTTCTGGAAAGAACGCGATGCCCCAGATGTTGAGATGAAAATTACAACGAATCCTACGTGTGTGTATATGGTATATTATACCAGTGGACATTTAAAAAAGAAAAAGTAGTAACTACTGTAACAGTTGTAGTTTCCTACAAGTTTACAACTGTTGTTTCCTTGACGTGAGGTCGTTTTGAAAGCTTGTTTGAGGGTGATGGGAGGCTATGACGACGAAGAAGAAGAACAACAACAAGTAGGTTATAATTCGACAGGTTACCGATGTTTGTTTGGGTCGGATTTATATTATATTATCTGTATAATAATTCAATATTATTATTTAATTTAAATTACTTGACGATGCTTGGTTAATTGCTTCAAATTTCGGGTGAATAAAGACAAGTGATTGCTTTCCTCTTGAAGAGGTGTCTTGTCATTCCACGAGCTTGCAGCTTACCTGACTTGTTGGTTAAATGTTCGTTCGAGTTTGTTCGAAATAATTTGTTTGAGGTTCCGAACTTGTTCTTTTGAGATTGTATCTCATTTATTTATTTGTTCCGTTCTTTGCGTGTCATTTTCGTCGGTATTATGCGAGTGTTTTTTCTATTACAATGCCTAGAACACCAAAGCTTTTCGTCGGAACACGGATAAAACCCTGCCAGAGATGAAACAAGGTGTTTGGAGTAAGTACTTTTCTTCACGTCCTGTCCACTGACAGACAGCCCTGTAATCTATTTTGTTCTGAAGAATGGTATCGGTATAAAACTCGGCGCTGCGCGCAAGCCCCCTGCACCTCCGGTTGCTTTTCCCTTAGAGCCTACGGCTAAACATCAAGAAACATGGAACATGCTTTAGCCGCGCTTTGTTATTCTGTTTGCTGTTCCAGGACACAACATTCTCGAGGAACTTTACAGCGCTTATGATGATTGACTACCACCTTAGAACTTATTCAACAGTTTCTTAGCGTCTACTGTAACCAACATGACAACCAAGTGATCACAAAACAAGCGGCATTGTTTACTACATCTTGTTTAATAACATAAATTAAATTAAATTACGTTATGTTAAATTAAGTTACACTAACATTCAGTTATATAGTTATAAATCAATTATATAGTTATAGTATAAATCAAGAGCTTTCCAACGAATGGAAAACGATTTTTGTCCGATGAAAATGAAACAAGTTTCATTTCCCTAGCAACTACTCGGTTTTACATGAAAATCATCGTTAAAATTTCGTGACACTTCCGCGTGACATTGTTCGGCTAGTTAGTCCAAGGCTAAAACAATGTTCCATGCTAAAAAAAAAAATCAAGCACAAGGCATATAATATAAACACAGTGAACACTTTCACCTGCTAAGTTCAGTGATGCAAGCAATCAAGCCGATTTTCGTCAGCCTGTCTGGCCCAGATTTAATCTGACGAAAATCGGCTTGATTGGTTGTATCACTGAACTTGGCAGGTGAAAGTGTTCACTGTGTTTATATTCTATGCCTTGTGCTTGAAATTTTGCTAAAATGTTTGAGAATTTTTTAACCCCCTTCCAATGGTTTGATCTTCTTAATTTTTTTGCCCCAATGGGACATGCCAAAGATAAGTGGGTTCAAACATAAGTCTTCAGGTAGTCGAACCTATTGGTACGTTTCAATCACTGCCAGTCATAGGTACCTACTTCAATGTGATCTTTCCATTTCGAAATACTATGGCAGTGGATCTTGCTGAAAACCTGTCCTATCACTGGGCCAACACCCGAAAAACCACAGTCAGCATGGCTATTTATAAGAGCGATTGTTCGGAGAAATAACTGGTTTTATGTGAATTGCCTTCATTTTACTGGTTTTATGTGAAATGTCTCCATTTTACTAGTCTTATAACAAAATTTGTTGTCTCCTCAGATTTAATGTTGTCTCCTCAGATTTTTCAATGATGAAGGTTGAGTCCAAGACCTATTCTGAGCTGTACAGCCATTCAGTTCGTTAGTTGTAGAATACAAAGAGTATGCGTTTTACATGTAATACCATACTTTGCAATACCATTTTGATTATTTCTCCCACAAAAAGTTACGGGTAATGTGAAGTAGGTCATACATGTCAATTCAACGGCTTGTTCGAAAAGTCATTTAGATAACTCTCTAATATCGAAGGCTTTGAACCACTATTGAAGTACCTACCTTCCGAAACTGACGTCACTGTAGCCCATATAGAGTGCTGATATGGGAGCCCCTAAGCTGCGGAATGAAGGCCCTTGTATATTCCCTTGACGCACCCCAGCTCGCCTCGTCTTATCCTTTTCCATTATCTTTTTACGATAGTTTTTCTCTTCGAAGGATCCGATCCCAGAGCCTCTTGATGGGGTCTTCTTCCAGTGGGATTGAAAGGTAATCCACAGTAGATTGAACCGCTACTTGATAACCCTTCTCAGCGTCGTGTCCTGCAACTTACTGGCGTCGAATTTTTCTACCTCTTGAAGACTTGGGAGGAGATAACGATCGATTTGGGTATTCTGTAATGTCTGCAAGATTGATACGCTCAAATATCTACTAATACAACAACGCCTCTATTGGATAAAACGGTTCACCTATACTTCCTATGTACCTTACCCCTTTGCTGTTTGTCCTTATTAATGGGGGGTGGGGGGGATTTGTAAATCCTGCGTGTTTCAAGTGTCGGTTTTCCAATCGTTTCTAACATGCCCTCAGTATTTTGTTTTTCAGAGTTGTCACCACTGGTGGGTGGAGAGGTTCCTAACGCTCAAAACAAATCATAAAACGCCTCAGTCCATAACGAAATGTCGTCACAGCAGCCAAACGCGTCAAACAGTTCGTACTCCAACCGCTCACCCACCACAGGTGTTGGCTGCACGCTAATTTCTTGAAAGATAGGGTGAACATTTTCTTGACTCAATTGTGAGTAAACTCCTGAGTCAGGAAGGCAGTCTCCAGAGTGGCGCCATAGGTACCCATTTCAGAGTCCAATTTTCAGAGAGGAAGTATATGAAGGACAAAACGTCTTAATTTGCTCGGATTCTCTCCTATGTTTACGCATTCTATCCTCGCCTCTCCTTTATAAATTCGAGAACCACCTCATTATAGAAACAATTAAACTAGTAAACAGCTGAAGAACAGTAGGGGTAAACATGCAATTTTTATGGGTAAAGTCCCACGCTGTCCTGTATTATAATGAAATAGTGGACCAAGCTGCAAAAAGGGTGGTAATTTAGGGTTAATGGCAAAAATCATATGACTCAGTACCAAGGGAAAATTCTGTAAGGATATTAACCTATATAACTAAATTTAGAGTCGATTTTCGTGTTCCTTGGGTATTTTCGAAACATTTCACTACAGTTATTCGTTTTGCGTGAAATGGAGTCGAACCATGTCGATTTTGAATTTGGTGTCTGTCTGTTTGTCTGTCCTTCAATCACGCAAAAAACGGCTCAATGGATCGAACCTATTTCCCGTGTTGAGATGTTTCCGTTATCGGGGAAGGACATAGGGGGGGGGGGGTTCACTTCCGGATACGATGCATAGGGGTGGGGGTTTATAGGGAAGCCGAACTATACAAATTTTAAATTCTCGAAAACGGCTCAATGGATTGACATTTTCTTCCGTATTTAATGTTTCTGTGATCGGGGAAGGACATAGGGGAGTTCACTTCCGGATCCGACAAAGGGTTCCTAAGGGTGAGAGTGCCTCAGGGTTCCCCATTCGGTACCTACTACTTGCTTCTGTCTTCGTACCACTTTACTTAGTTCGTCAATAAACAAATCGACTTTCTGGTTCGGATATTTCAATTTGGCTGTATTTTCTGTCTGTTGTGTCCGACATGAATCGGGATAAGAACCAACCAACCACCGAAGCTGTTATCTAGTTTTTGTACAAGGAATATATACATTCAGTTCGTTCAGATTATTACGTGTTTTCTCTCCTACTTCCAATAATATTAATATTATATTACACTGTAGTGCGTACATGATAGTGGCACAGTCGGTTTCCGAATCTACGTGCAGTTTTCTCAGTGTCTTGCTACGAAAAGTCGGTAAGTAACTTATCGTGATGGCCGAACGGGAAGAAGAAACTATTTCTACTGCGAATTTGCAAAAGATGATCGCGGATCTTGTAAAAGTTGTTACTCTACAAAGCCAACAACTTTCGACGCAAAGTGCGAATAGTAATCGCGGTATTTCGGGAATAAGTTTCGATCGGTTTAACGAAGATGAAGAGGACTTCACTACATACATCGAAAGACTTACGGCTTTCTTCGAAGTTCAAAATGTTCCCGACGCGCGGAAAGTCTCGTGTTTTGTTTCCTTGATTGGACCCCGCCTGTTCGCTCTTCTCAAGAGTCTCTTGCATCCAGCAAAATACACCGACAGAACGTTCGACGACCTCAAAGGCCTTCTTCAAAACCACCTAAGCCCAGCGCCCTTACAAATACCTTCACGACACGCGTTGTTGAACCGCAAACAGCATGAAGGTGAGCCTCTTTCCACTTATGTAGCCGAATTAAGAAGGTTGGCAGTCCCTTGCAAGTATTCAGAGGAAATGTTACCTACCATGCTAAGGGACGTTTTTGTTAGTGGGCTTCGGTCCAAGGCAATTCTTGACCGCCTGTTCGAGAAAGACGATATTACGCTTGATGAAACGTTGAGGTTGGCCTACGCGATGGAGAAAGCTACCTCTGGCGCAAACGAAATCCTACAGAGCGAGCAGCCAAACAAAATACATCGTGTTGCTTTGCAAACAAATACAAACGATCGATCCAAACGTTTCGACCAACGGAATCGTCGCCAACAGGGTCAAAATAAAAATAATTCGTCCCAGAGTTACAAGGATGTTACTTGCATGCGATGTGGCAAACCAAACCACACCGCTCGTACGTGCATGGCGAATAATCTTTATTGTAACTATTGCAAAATAAAAAATCACGTGGAAACTGTATGCTTCAAAAAGAAAGCAGATCAAAGCGTCAAGGAAGTCAACGCGAATCTGGAGGACGATCCAATGGATCCAACAGATGACAATGATCCCCTTCCACTGTATGCCGTTTATGATAACAAGAGAGTACCACCAATGATAGTTTCGGTACAAATGAACGGGAAACCAGTTCCCCTGGAGGTCGACACCGGGGCGGCAGTAACAATCCTCAGCCAACAGGTTTTTGCCACAATTCCTCGATTACACAGTGGACTCTTGACCCCAACATCAACTACCTTCAAAAGCTATAACCAACAAAAGATTACGCCGTTGGGTGAGGCCGTCGTTCAGGTTTCCCATAATTCCATCACAAAATACTTGAGACTATATGTCGTTGATGGTGAATATACTAGCATCATGGGTCGAGAATGGATAAATGCCCTCGGAATCCTGCCAATTCCTATTAACCAGGTGTCTAGCGTCATGACCCTCGATACTCTACTTTGCAAATATTCATCACTGTTTGAAAAACATGTCAGTGCAGTACAAAATTACACTTACTCAGTTGAACTACTTGAAAATGCCAAACCAATTTTCAAACGTGCTCGCCCGGTTGCATTCACACTCTTGCCAGGCGTTGAAAAGGAGCTCCAACGCATGGAGGATGATGGGATTATTTCAAAAATTACAATCTCAGACTGGGCTACACCCATTGTACCTGTCCGTAAGCCAAATGGGGATATTCGTATCTGTGCAGATTACTCAGGTACTGTGAATCCTCAGATCAAAATTCCGCATCACCCATTCCCAAGCTTTGAAGAGGTCTCAGCAAAGTTGAACGGAGGCCAGGCGTTTTCCACCTGTGATATTACAACAGCATTCTTACATTTACCAGTATGCCCAAAGTCTTCAGAGATTCTCACAATCAACACACATAAGGGCTTATACAAAGTCAACAGACTGCTATTTGGCTGCAGTTCAGCACCCGCAGTTTGGCAGAGGTACATTGAGAGTGTGCTGAAAGACCTCCCGGGCACTGTTGTGGTTCATGACGACATCATAATTACAGGGGAAACAGAGGCAATACACCTAGAGCGCCTAGAAAAATTATTCGAGCGTCTTGCACATAATAGTATACGCCTAAACCCGGCCAAATGCAAGTTTTTGCAAAAAGAAGTTAAATTCCTCGGACACATTATTTGCGGCGATGGAGTAAAGAAGACCTCAGAAAGAGTTGACGCTGTAATCAATTGCAAAACCCCTACTTGCGTAAAGGAAGTTCAATCTTTCATGGGAATGGTCAATTTCTATGGAAAATTTGCTAACAACCTTGCCTCTTTAGCAGAGCCTCTCTACAACCTTACGCGATCAGAAGTACCATTTGAATGGAAATCAGAACATCAACAAAGTTTTGAGAAAATTAAGGATGAGATCTCCTCAGATCGGGTCCTCATGCACTATGACCCAAAATTGCCCCTAGTGCTCTCGGTGGATGCCTCTCCCGTTGGCCTGGGCGCGGTGCTGGCCCATAGAGTTGGAAAATTTGAACGTCCAATAGCATTTGCTTCCAGGACGTTGAATTCAAGTGAGAGGAATTATTCTCAAATTGACAAGGAAGCCACCGCGATTCGCTGGGGTGTGGACAAATTCTATAACTATTTGTTTGGTAGGAAATTCATATTGGTTACGGACCACAAACCCTTGTACCACATTTTTGGCCGTAAAAAACGAACAAGGTTACCTTCTCACACAGCAACCCGCCTGCTACACTATGCAATATACCTACAAATCTTCGATTTTGATATAGAATATAGAAAATCGGAGGACAATGGAAACGCGGACTCCTTATCACGGCTCCCACGAAATTCCAAAGAATTAGAACCGGCAGAAGACGACTCAAAGTATGATGATATGGCTGTTTTCCATCTAGAACAGATTAATACCTTACCAGTGCTCCCCAAGGACATTAAAAAAGCTACTCTAGAGGATGAGCAAACGCGAGAAATCTACCAAAAGCTCGAGCTTGGTCAGTCTATTGGACCAAATACTACACAATATGCACTTCAAGGAGGTTGCATATTCAATGGAATTCGAGTTTACGTTCCTACTCCACTCAGGGAAAAAATTCTGCAAGAACTCCATGAAGGACATGTAGGTATGGTCAAAATGAAGGCCCTAGCAAGATCAGTTGTCTACTGGCCAAAAATCGACCAGGATATTGAAGAAACTTGTAGGAATTGCACTGATTGCGCTAGGATCCAACGGCAACCATCAAAAGTCGAAAAACATTTTTGGGAGTACCCCACCTATCCCTGGGAACGAATCCATTGTGATTTTGCAGGGCCGTTCATGGGTCATACATTCTTCTTGGTGGTGGACTCACACTCAAAGTGGCTTGAGGCATTCATTGTGAAATCTACGTCATCAAAGGATGCAATAAACGTCCTCGAATCACTATTTTCACGATACGGACTACCTCGCACGCTTGTCTCTGACAATGGAAGTGCCTTCACAAGCCAGCAATTTCAAAAATTTATGCTTGTTCATGGTACAAAGCACATCACAACTGCACCCTTCCACCCTGCGTCTAATGGGCAAGCGGAGAGATATGTGTTTACATTGAAACAGGCTCTTAGAGCAATGAGAAACCATGAAGGAGGACTACAACATCGCCTGAATGTATTTCTAATGTCTTATAGGCGAGCACCAAACATTACAACGGGTGAATCTCCCGCTATGCTTTTCCTAAAACGAGAAATACGAACAAAAATTGACGTTTTGAAGCCAGATCCCGTCCGTGATGTTGCAGACCGTTTGAGGAAAAATAATACAACATTTTCAGAGAGAAAGTACAGTGAAGGAGAGGTAGTGGCAGTACGGGATTATCGCTCACCCGACAGAAGATGGATCTTTGGTAAGGTTGTAAGCCAAGATGGCAATGTACAGTACACTGTGTCAGTGGACGGCCAGCTATGGAGAAGACATCTCGAGCAGATGAGAAGCTGTGGACCTCTAGCAAATAACTTTATCACGTCACCTCCATTGGAATTCGCTTCCTCGCCAAACGAGGATGTACCGCAGTCTCAAGAAAGCACATTATTATGTGGTTCCAGCAAGCCTGCCCTAATGGAGTGTCCACCCGAGTCGATTTGCTCCCAGAGTCCCAAAGTACCCCAACGATCTAACCTATGCTCGCCACAGAGATCAACCAAGACGTCTTTTCTGCACAACCCAGTGATGGGCACTGACACTGTGTCATCGGTACCACACCAGTCAGTGACACCACTGTCACCCAAGGATCAACCAGTGGAAAAACCACCTGATCTGCGTCGATCAACTAGAGAGAGGAGAAAGCCCCTTCGATTCAGATTGGAAAATGAATAAACCTCGTTCCCTCTTGGACTCTAAATTAATTTGATAGATTTGTTTTTTGCATTTGTTTCTTGATTGGATTTTTCAATGCCTTGCTCAAAATTTAAAAGTTGTTCTTTCAAGAGGAAGATGATGTTGTGTCCGACATGAATCGGGATAAGAACCAACCAACCACCGAAGCTGTTATCTAGTTTTTGTACAAGGAATATATACATTCAGTTCGTTCAGATTATTACGTGTTTTCTCTCCTACTTCCAATAATATTAATATTATATTACACTGTAGTGCGTACATGATACTGTCAAAAAGCAGAATAGGAACAAAGGAAACACCAGAAAAAAATGTTCAGAGAAATATCGACTCGAGGTTAACTAGGGTTCATACTGACAAACGAGAACGTGTGGCAACCAACCCTCTTGGTTCGTCATCCGATGTTTTCCGGATATTGATATTTACAGTAAGAATATTCGTGATAGTATTTCATATACTGGAATCTTCGAATATCAAGTGATATATAACGAAACTTACCGATGGCGAAATGGGCCATCCAGTGCGAATTTCAATACTAAAGAGGCTCATAAAAACGTCACAAGGCTAAAATAGGACGTCTTGAACGCCCTCATTTCGGAATTGCCTCCAAGAACCACCAGGTTTCATTGCTCTCCGCTATTTCTCCCTTGGAAAGTGGGAGTTGGTTCTGCGGTCGTAAAAATTTGATACTTCTTGGCACATAACGTCGGGATGACGCCAATACAGACACTACGAATCTATAACCGCATTTGAGCCGACCCAAAAATGGAGGTTTTGAAACGAGTATCAATTTGAGTTGTGTTCAAAATGTTCCTAATTTAAAATCGTTGCTTCATCCAACGCTGGTATGGCATACACCGAAATTGGTTCAGCTCTTGCGAGTAGCTCGCAGAGAATTACGGTTAATGCCTCCAAAATGCCCCTATTACTCAAATTTGCCTCAATGTTGATTACAACAATACAACTGATAATGGTCATTAACCTGAAATCCTGAAATGTTCATTAACCTGAAAATTAACCAGTCTCCTATACCTACATGTGACAAGAGAACCTATTCATAATATGATGTTGGCGTGGAGGAATCTTAAGAAAAAGATTGAATGGAAGTTAACATTGGCTAAAACTGAAGTTAACTTTCATTTAACTGAGACCAAAAACTGAAGTTGATGCATAAGGAACATAGTTCTACAAAATTTGTAGAAAAAATCATTTACATCCAAAAAAACCATTTCATAATTCTGTCAATGGTCGATATTAGAATGTCCTGGTGAGGGGAGAGGTTCCTCCAAGTCATCCCCATCAGGATTGCCAATCTCAAAACCGTGTTGATTCCAAATTGAATGTGTAAGACAGAAATCTCTGAAATGATTGAGGTAATTACACTTCAAATCACCTTCTGTGCTGATCATGATATGAATTTAGTTGTTATAATCCACCTAACCTAATTTGGAAGCCGATTAGTTATTTGAAATATATAGTAAGTTTTCATATTGCTTTAAAAGAATTTTCACACAACTCTATGTGTTTGCAGGAGGAAGAAGAAGAAGAGGAAGGTGATGAGGATGAAGACACGGAAGGAGAAGAAGTGGAAGGCGATGAGGAGGAGAACGACGGGAAAGATGGAGAAAGAGTACGAGAGTCCGACAAGTTGAGCACAGTGAACGAGGAGCCTGAAGACACTTCTTCGACCCTCGAAACGTCAATGCCCTCACCTCCTAGAAGCCCTTCAGTTCATCAAGTTGATGTTCGTTTATTCAATCACTCGTTTCTTACCATGCATGTCTATTGAGTGACTACATTCAAGTTTTTAAATCATTCGGTTGGTATCGCGGTTTAGGTGGGTACCTTATATCGGGTTTCAAAACCACCACATTCACTATACAGTTCGTGAGTTGTTAAAGAAAAGAATGGGTAAAACTAGACTGAAAATGGAGTAGAGGGTTTTTTTTTCAGGAAACCACGTTTTTGCCATAAAAACCCACGTTTCTTCACTTTGAAACAATTTTTCGACTTGTCACACTCCTATTCTTGAGGTGCCATAAAGTATTGTTAAAATTGGTCGAATTTTGAAATTTAGGTGCTCTATGAACTTGCGATTGAATTCTCTACAACTTTGAATCCAAGAGTGTTTTGATAGGACCAGTACTTTTGATGCTACAAACGGCAGAAAGTCATCAAATGGCACATTTAAGCCAATATGGGACAAAGTTTTGATTTTCAGCTGTCCATTACTACTCTATAAATTGGTCCAATTCTTTAATTTGTCACTCGTATGAGTTATTTAGTAGTTATAAGCGACAACTGAAGAAAGTCCGAACATTTCGACATTTTGGGGGCATTAACTGTTAAGCAAAACTGCAGGAGTACAAACTCAGATTATTCGTTTTCACGACTATCTTAAGGATTTGGAATGATTTCCAGCTTTCCCCATGTCACTTCCATGTAATCAGAGCTTTCAGGTCTAATTTTACAGTAGGTACCTACTAAAGAGCGAACTCTTCCTTAGGAACACGAATTCTACCTCAGGAGCACTAATCTTCTTCCAAGTCTCAAACGTAATTGTCGAGTGGTTTATTCTTGTGTAGGTAGGTAGGACATACCATCTCATGTGACTCCTGTTATTCATTCAACGCATTCAGGACACCCTGTTTGAGTACCGCCCACCTAAACAAATGACTAGTGTACCCCACCGCTGGTCACCTACTCTATCGTGAAAGAACGAAAATCGTCTGGTAGAGAGAGAACTCGAATGAAACTTCAAGGGAAAATAAATATTTACCGCGGCCGACTGTAACAGGCCTGAGCTTGCGCTTTCCAACCTCTGGGGGGAAAAAGGTTTAAAAAAAAATCTGTAAACAGACGTTGCAGTTTGCTGAGCGTAGTCTGAAGTCACGGGCCATGGGATCCGAACACGCCAAAGTAAAAAAATAAAAGAAGAAACTCTTCTAAAATTCTGGTTTGATATAACTGTACAGACTAACCTTTGGTTGTAGGACTAACCCCAGTTTTTTCCTCAACCAAATGCCTTTCATCACTGAATAATTAACTCTTGTTTGTGTTCTACCACTTAACTCAAGAGCTCCCTTTAAAATTCCTTTTTGTTTACTGTCCTCGTTACTTAGCTAACTGTACCTACAGAACAACGATTCTGATCTAATTACTTACTCCATCTTTGTATCACTCGGTTTGTAACTTACTCTTCATGTTGTAAACACTGGCCCGCCAGAAAACCTCCTCAGCCGCTAAAAGGATTGATATACATTTTGCTCGTCAGCCTCGTTTATAGGATGGTCGGTGCTTCGCACCTCGCTGTTGAGTGTGCATATAGAAACCCGATCCTCCTACCCCTAACCACCACCACCAATGTTTTCCTGTTCCGTCTTCTTCCCACGACCCCCCTTTCACCCTCAGTCCCCCTCGGTTTCACCGAATATGTTTCCTCTGTCGCACATGCAGGGAGCTTTTCGCTTCTTCCAATGCTCTTGGCCGGAGCTTTTTGCAAGGCACTAAGAAGGATGAGCAGAAGAAAAATAAGCAATAGACTCCTTGACGATGAGTATCGCTCTTCAGTGATCCCTACTTGACGTCAACCTTCCAGTCTCGGTGTTTCCTTTATAAAACAATAAGAAGATTATTACCCTTGCGCTCGCCCCTTCTACTCTTCATAAAGACCTCATTTAGCGAATTTTCGAAGAAAATGTAGCTATTTTTCTCGGTCCAAAATTTTTAAAATTAAGTTGTAGGGGGTGTTGTAGGGATTTGTAAATTCTTCATAAGTTCCCAAAATGAAACATTCTGACTAGTGACACCTTACTTTAAAGGTTTTTAAAGGATTCTGAAATGTTGGGTTTTGATTTGAACAATTCAACTATATTTAGTCAAGTATATTCAACTATGTTTCAACCATTGTCGATTTTTCAGTCAAACAAAATTTCACTGTTCATCAGAGTTCAATAATAATGACTTGGTGTTGGTTGAAATTGAATCAGAACTCGACAGGAAAGGTGACACAAATTTAAAGTTAAAGGTAGAAATTAGGCGTAAGTCTAAATAAAAATTTGTTCAAGAAAAGCGTCAGAACTCGAAATGTTTCACTTTTCTAGACTGGACATAATGTAACAACACTCACGTCAGGGTTAAAGTTGGAGTTGTGACGGTTTTCCTGGTGGGCTGATGCAACATCTCCCCGCTAAGTTGAATGATTCACTGTTTCAGGCGGAAGTTGGTCGCCAGAGAAATATTGACCCTAAGATTTTTTCGCAGCTAGATTTTGAATCTCGCATATGACGCTTTTTCAGACCAAGTCTGAAGTCTGATGAATGTTGTCGTGGTCGTACCTCAAAACAGGCAAATGTTGGATTGTGTCACTTTTCTAGCTGAGGTGGATGTATCCATCCGCAAATATGCGTATTATCAAAATGTATCTACCTTTTATGTATCTAACTTGTGCATTATTTTGTTTGCTGTTTACAATCATAAAACGGTATAAGAGGACAATAAGGCGATGACTATGACTGTTGAACTCAGTTCAGTTCAACCAGCGACCTGTGCGACCATGTGGGATATCCCAAAATAACTGTTTTTGGAATTTGTCATATCCCCCCAAAAACAACTCCGTTGTAAAAACTGGCCCGCCAAAAAACCTCAGCCGCAAAAAGGAATGATATCCATTTTGCCCGCCAGCCACGTATGTAGGATGCTCGGTGCTTCGCACCTCGCTGTTGAGTGTGCATATAGAAACCTGATCCTCCTACCCCTAACCTCCACCGTCAATGTTTTCCTGTTCCCTGTCTCCTTCCCACAACCCCCTCTCGCGCTTAGTGCCCCTCGGTTTCACCTAATATGTTTCCCCTGTTACACCGGCAGGGAGCTTTACGCTTCTTTCAATGCTGTTGGCGGGAGCTTTTTGCAAGGCTTCTGAGAATTAGATATACAAGTAGTAGTGGTGATGATGAGTACTTAGTGTTGGTACAAAAGTAAAGTAATGAGCCATTTCAGGCTGCCTGACATTGCAAAAGCAAGGCGTCTAAGAATTATAATATAATTATAAAATATAATTATAATTATAATTAAATTAATATATTAATATATTTATAAATAATTATAATATAATTCTAAAATATAATTATAATATAATTGAAGCATTACTTCATTATAGGTGTACAACCACTGATTACTCGTGACCACCAGTAGGTAATACATATAATATATCTAATAATATATTATAATTCTCAGAAGCCTTGCAAAAAGCTCCCGCCAACAGCATTGAAAGAAGCGTAAAGCTCCCTGCTGGTGTAACAGGGGAAACATATTAGGTGAAACCGAGGGGCACTAAGCGCGAGAGGGGGTTGTGGGAAGGAGACAGGGAACAGGAAAACATTGACGGTGGAGGTTAGGGGTAGGAGGATCAGGTTTCTATATGCACACTCAACAGCGAGGTGCGAAGCACCGAGCATCCTACATACGTGGCTGGCGGGCAAAATGGATATCATTCCTTTTTGCGGCTGAGGTTTTTTGGCGGGCCAGTTTTTACAACGGAGTTGTTTTTGGGGGGATATCACATCTTTTTGCATGGCTAGTTTTCGAGTGGTACTTATACAATACGGTTCAATTTAACAAAAGTACCTACGAGGTAACTAGTAAATGTTTTCCTAATTGAAGTTTTATCGTAGTCGAAATTTTGTAAAACCCCTGCAAATTCTTGACACAACGGTTTATTATCTTCTATGAGCAGAAAACCCTTCAGTCTGGATTAATAAATGATAAAACGTTAGTTACTCTACAGTAGAGTGCATATTGCATTGTCTTCCATCCTCGACCCATGTTTAACAGTTCATGTCATTCATTTATAATTAATTTTTCTATCGTTTTTTAATTTAATTTCTGAACTCGAATCAAATGTATATGGAAAAACTTTTCGATTAATTTTTAAAAATTTTCGATTAATTAAAACAATTTATTCTTATTATTGGATTTGAAAATTAGTTGCATTTTTTCTTGTGGATTGTGCACATTTTTGTTGTTGAGAATCATTACAATTGGTGTCGAAGAGAAAGTGGAAAGAGAAAGTTTGCCAAAGGTAAAACGCACGTTTTTATACCAAAAATCGCGAATAACTCGAGAACCGTTGAGAAAAGTGACAAAGTGCGCTACCCTCATTCGAAAGCCCATAAAATTTCCTATCGATCCTTATATTATACAGGCGCCACTCTACGACAATTTTTCTGACCACCGTTCAACTTTGATGTTTTCGGAAATTAGACAAATCAGTAGATGTGGAATTTATTCACGTATTTTTGGCTGTGGATTAGTCGAATCGATTGAGATTTAGTTGAAATTTATTGAGCATATACTAGACAACGTAGCGGACATTTTAAGACCAACCGCACCAATTTCCATCAATTTTGGCGGCAGTTATTGTTGAAAATAGAAAAATCGCCATAACTCCTTTGTTTTACTCCTTAGGAAGCTCTTTTTGATCTCAAATTGAACAGTTTTAAAAGCTGAATACAACTAAAAAAGAAAATCTGAAAAAGCTTCAATTTTGAAGGAGTTATGACCATTTGAAATTCCTAAAAATTACTATTTTCCCCCTAATTGGGGGGGAAATGGGGGGAGGGAGAAAAAAATGGTCAAAAGGCACTCCCTTGGAGCATAACAAACGTGTGTGCAAAATTTCAGCTCGATCCGATTTGTCTGCTGGGCTGTAGCCCCGTCAATGAACAACAACAACAACGAGAAGAAGAAGAAGAAGAAGAACACGAAAAACGTGAAAAATAGTGGTTTTAAAATTGTTATACCCCCGACACCTGATGTTTCCGAGAGCTGAATTTTGGTTTACGTCCTCACGTGCCCCTGGAGAGTTGGTGTACAAAAAATCAACTCTCGAGACACTCAGGGGACCGAGCTACGGGATGGTGAAAACCCGAACTTGTTCCGTCGCGTAATCAGTGTCTCAGTCGCTTCGGTTTTCAGGGCTTCGGTTTTCTTGGCGGGCGGGACGCTCCCGCGTCCCTAGATAGCAGTTATATGACAATTCCAAAAACAGTTAAAATCTGACCTATTTTAACTATAGTTACTATAGTTAAAATTGGTCAGATTTTATCATTTAGGTATCCTTTCAATTTACCATTAAATTCTCTACAACTTTGATTGTAATAGTGTCTTGATAGGACCAGTACTTTTGGTGTTAATGATGACAGAAATTCGTCTAGTAGTACATTTCAGCCATTATGGGAAAAACTGTCATTTTTCAGCCGTCGATTACTACCCTTAGGGTAGTACCCTATAATTTGGTCCAATTTTGATATTACTTAGATGAAACAATCGACGCAGAACTTAATTCTCTCTAATTTGTCACTCGGTAAGGTTTTCGCTAGGATGCGTTGTTTGGGAGTTATAAGCGAAAAACTGAAGAACCTCTGAAAATTTCGACGTTTATGCGGCACCAATCTTAAGATTTTGAGAAGATTTCCAGCTTTCCCCAGGCCACTTCGTGGTCCTCTCCTTATTTCACTGGACTATTAACTAACAGTCCAAAATAAGTCTTCTATATGGAATTCTTAATTAATTATGGAGACACTTAATCAACCGAAACAGTGGTCCCCACTGATTGTCATAAATAGATCATGCATAACCTCCAATGATCAATGTTCAATAAAGAAACAATCGCCACAAAGACCTCTTACAAAGCATCTTTGTGCTACATGTGTAGGTACAGCAATAACAAATTATGCCACTGCTTGAGCATTAATTTGTGTTAATTTCGAGTAAGTAACTCCTAAGGACCTGCTCATGTTCATCCACCAATCCATTTTTCCATGACTATTACTATAGTACATCTTTTGATTTTTATAATTCCTGATCACATTTTTCGTCACCTACTTACAGGTCAGGGTGGAAGAACCTCACAGAAACCCTATGCCAGTGATGCCCCACATTCGAGTGTCTGATTTCCGGAACGAGCGGAGGGTCGAGGAATACAATCCCGAGCCGTCTCCCTGCCTACGTATCAACAGCATACACCCTTTTACTGCAGCTGCCAGCGTGGATCCCTACATCCTACCCAATCTATCAGTGAGATACGAGCATTATTTAATATTTATTTCGCTATCAAGTATTAATAATTAATACTTTTGGTACTTAATACTTTATTAATAATTTAGTACTTACCCTTATCCTACTGTAACAGTTCTTTGCACGGATATATTTCTATCACCCATTTTACCCAACAACAAGTTTTTCCTCAACCAATGTTTACAACAGTCTATCAACATGACATTGCGTAGTGTGGAGTTACCCCCGCACAACTCCTTCCATCTTTGCAACATCTCTGTGATCTCACATTGGCTTGCACCAACCAGTTCGCATGTAGTAACCTGAACTGAAACTTGTACAGTACGTCATTTTTTCTCTCCTTCTCCACCCACAGTCCCATGGCTGTGTTTCAAGCAGCAGGGATTCAAACTGACCCAATGAAAACCTCTGCACCTATTATAGGAGATTGGTCCCAGAATATGAAGTTCTGGCTCGACCCCAGTATCAACTGACCAGAAAGGTCAGAACGATTGATGCACCTGGAGTTTTGATTTGCTGAAAACAGCATTGCCGTCTGTAATGAGTGGTCTCCCTTGTTCCCGGAGAGGTTAGGCAATTACGCCCACCCAGAGGGTTGCCCTGCTCTGCTTTCACAGAGCAGGCAACCTCTAAACGGTGGAATAAAAAAAACGGGAACCAAGAAGCACTCAGCAAACCATTTGACGTCAGAACCTGTGTTGGGATTTCCAAACTGTGACTTGAAATTGGAAGTGTCATACACTGGGCGCAGTCCTTTCACAAGTCTAAAATGGACAAGAACGAGTTATTGCTTACTACAGCAGAAAACTTTCAAAACTTGAGCTGAACTCCTGGCAGTAGTTTTGAGTGTCTTCCACTTCCATCAGTATTTGTATGGTCGTAATTTCCAAATCCGCACTGACCATGCAGTTGCTGACCGCTGCAGACATATTGTCTCGGCCCCCGTGTGGTGCGAACTGCAGCTACTGTAACGTCAGGGATGTGGATATGGCAAATTCTGTTTTGCCAACCTCCACGATGTTGGATTGTAGGCAGGTGATGGAGTTATCCAAACAATATGAAACGTCTTGAAGGTTTGTTTACGACAGTAATAAAGGGACCTAAGATTCTATGAGCCTTGTGCAGCCATTTTGAGCTCTCAATTGCCGCAGCTTATTATTTTTGAATTATGAGTCTCGTCGATTTATTAATGGTTCTCTGAAGAACCTGTGGTGTATTCACTACATATTTATCTTCTGAATAGTGCTTTTAGTTCTTGTTTCCCGTCTCCGTTCAGGGTTCCTTCCAACGATTTCAGTTGACTCGTTAACACCTATTACTCTTTTCCAGCCAATGCCTCGATGTTGTCAATCTTTTGAGTTATTCTCTACTTCAGCACAAATACCACCACAACCAACTAAATACCACCAAACCTTTCCTTTCCCACCCAAACAAAATTTTGGTACAAAAACTAATGTACCACGATTGATACTACTGAAACGCCATAGGACAAGTACCCTTGACCAGATTTCTCCTTGGAACCTTCAATTCTACCGATATCGAGTCAGCCTTGGAATCCTGATTTTTTCCTACAAAACAAGGCTCGCCATACTGTTTCTATTCAAAAATTAGTTGGAAGCTGTGAACATGCACTTGAAATTTCACTGTAGGCAACATAAATTGTTCAGGTTTGAATTTGGATGCTCTTCCACGCCTACCTCCTTATGGTACCTAGTGTATATTTCGCACTTTTCAATTGGTTCATCGTGATCCAATGGGGTATGCGCATGAGAAATGAAAATTGAAAAAAAACCGATTCATTATGTTAATTGAGTTGCTATTGCAGGTAAACACCAGTTTCCACGTAAAAAAGAACACCACAGAGATCGATAATCACAATCTTAATCATAATCTTAAGTCATTTGATGTACACTATGAGGGACTTGTCCTATGTACAATACATTTTTTTTCAATTTCAATTTCACAATTGAAATCTGATTGATTTGAAACTCGAAGGTAAAACCGCGTTCCCATGTGACGTCACCCGTCGGGCCCCCTCGTCCATCTCACGTGTTACAGGTGCACCCCGACCAATCAGATGCTTCAGCCGTTCTGACGTCAGCGCGCAGTGTTTGTGAACATGATTATGTTTTTCTACCCCTAAAAATAAGAGTAAACTAATTTTGACGAATGGTTCCCATTTTTACGTTGTTGAAGTGATTCTCTATCAATAAAAATTATTTTTTTAAATCATGCGCAGACCCCATTGAAATTTGCAAACTGTGTTTTAATTTACAAGTCCCTGCAGTTCTGATTCGACCTCATCAGAGGAAATAGGCTCCAATAAATTCGATCCGATTCTCGAAGTTAGACCTAAAACCTCTCGGGTGGTCTTACTTGAAAATAACCGCGCGCACAGGCTCGACCGCTCGCGAATAACAAGCGCTGAGCTCATGTAGTTCGAGAATTTGTTTTCTCGTTTCAAATATTTGGTTTCACCCAACTATTTACAATCAGGCCTGAGCGGCACATGACGTCCGGCCTCTCGACGCGGAGGATCTCAAAAGAAAGAAAAAATAATAATGTTTTGAAGTCGGAGGGTTATAATTAGAGGCACCCCGAGGGGAATGAGAAGTGTTTGAGTTAAGACAATGGCTGCTATTTATAGGTGACCTGAGCTTTTTCAAGGAAAAAATCTCTGCGGTTTCTACCTGTTTTCCGTTACGATATTTGTGATTCTCTTACAATCCCTTCGCGCCCATCTGAATTGATATAGTAGGAGATAACTGAGCTGGTGAACACTAACATTCCATCTCGATGGGTGATGTTTTGATTTCGAAGGTTCATCAGGGCAGAAAAACCGAACTATCCGATCAACTCATTCTATCAACCGCTTGAGATGTTCGGAGTGATCTTTGACATCCAGATTGATTGGTTGATTGACGGATTTTATTTAAAACAAACAGGGTAAGGATAGGACCATGATGGTCCTCTCTTACACCATCCCTGTACACATTAACAATTTTTCATAACGCTTTCTTCGTCACGCTTTTTGAGTTATGTGCCATAGTAAAGACATAAAATGTCAATATTATTATGGTGTGGAATTTGGAGGGTGGAAGCTGCATTACGGGTTGATGCGGTATATATATATGTTGCCAAGAAATTGGTATTCGTTGTAAAGAAAAGATGGTTTACGATATTTCGACAGTTAAAAAAGCATAGTTAGGATTGATAATTTCTTCCTTTCAGGAATTTTGAGTCAGCCCAGTTTTATATAATATGGAGTAACGTGAACGTCTAGTCGCAACCGAAAAACGAACCGGACGACAGAGTTCAGACCTTCTTGTAAAGCTTGAGCCAATTGGGCTCTTACGTGCCGTGGAAATCGTCTTTGACTTTGTGCCTGAGGGGCCAAATTTTGAAATATGGACGTAGTGTGTAATTTAGTAGATTCTAGTAGAAAAACATCCTTAATTAGGTCTGTGTGATTCCAAATTACCGAGTCTTCACATTTTATTGTTGAAGGTGTGCGAAGTGATCGAGGAGGTTTCGAAGAATTGCAGAGGCATCGTCGGAGTGCGGATGCTCCATCGGTCCGTTTTCCTGAGCTGCTCGAACCGTCAAAGTCTTGAGGAGCTGCTATCCGCCGGTCTGACTCTCCGCGACACTCCGATGGTCCTCCACGACGTAAGTCAGGGCACCGTCGTCGTCGCCCTCTCCGGAGTCCCTCATCATCTAAGTGACGCGGATCTGGCGCAGGTCCTCGCTCAGTACGGACCCGTTATAAGTGAGGACAAAATACGAACATAATTTTTTCTGTACAGTAATTTGAATACCAGGGTAAGTTTCTACTGACTGGGGATGATTAAGGACTACTCAAGGGTGCCTTTGAACCGATCCAAATGACTAGAGGGGCCTGGTGGGGCTGAAGAGGCCTTGAGATGCTCAAGGAAAGCTTGGAATGGTGAATGATGACTGGATTGAGGACCGCTCGAGCGTTCCCTTTGGACCGTTTCAAATGACTTGAGTCGAAGAGGAGCATCACGATGCTTAAGAAAGGTTTGCAATGGTGAACGATGTAGGGATCAGAATTCTTGTTGGAAGAGGATCCTACAATTTTTACTCTCTCCTATTTTTATGGTTTAGGATTACTCGCTAACAGCTAGGTTATTAGGGTTGAAGGGAATGAAGCCTTTTCTTGATACCGCGGTATCATCCGCAAGAAGTAGAGAAGAGGTAAAAGGTTCAAGGAAAAACCTCAGGACACCGGTATCCCAATACCATTCGCTGAGAGTTGAAGGGAAGGAAAACCTTTTTTACTCCGTGGACGCCGTATCGTGATACCATTCGCAAGGAGTAGAAAAGAAAGGTGGAGAAGGTTGAATATCATTCGCTGAGGGTTGAAGGTTTAAGGAATGGAAGTCTCAGGACACCGAAATCGTAATATCATTCGCTGAGAGTTGAAGGGGATAAAGAAAAACTACTTGTGAGTTTGATAGTGCCTTGACCACAGCTACCGCGTTACTTGCTTTTATTGAGAGTAATCAAGTATATACAAATGTGTGACATCATTATACATAAGATTTGTTACTGAGGTAATTGGGTCAGTACAAACGATAACTACGGTTGGTTGAGCAGTGCTGTTGGGCTGTCTAAATGAACTAGGAGGCGCCTGGTGAGATACCCAAGGAAGGCTTGGAATCATCTAAAGATGGTATAGTGGCGTATGGATACGTAACAAATTATCCTCAGGTATCTCTGGATAGTTGAGGTCTTGAGAAGGTTAAGGAAGGCTGGGGTTAGCTTGGGGGGTATAGGGAGGGCTTGACGATGGGGCGTGAAAAAGGCCAGGACGGTTTGGAAAGGTTAAGAATGACTGTGGATGGTTGAGGATGGCTGTGGCAGGGACGTAGCCAGAGGATGGGTTTATGGGGTCTCTTTTTGTTGAGACCCTATAGACTGTTGAACGTCATGATGCGTAAGGCTGATGGACTTTATCAGCTGTAACCCTACAAGATATACCCTCGGCTACCTGGTGAAGACAATTTTGTCTAAACCTCTTCGATGGTATGAATTGTTGTACTTTATTGGAGCAATGTCCTACAAAAGTTCTCTCTATTCATTGAGAGGTTCGACTTCCTCGACAAGCGTAACACCTGCTGTAGGAAGTGCTTCTGACAGCAAGGTTCTGAGTGCAAGCTTCGTGGCCCAGGGATTAAAGACGTCGATATATTTGGACAAACATTAAAAGTGGATGTTTTTAAAAATTATCTTAATGAGACATTATTGTGAAGTTATTGTTGATCTCTTAGTTTGAAAAATAAAACCTAAGAAATGAGTAGGAACTTTTATTTTCATTTTTTCAACATGTTTGTTTAAATTGTATTGAATATCAAAGCATTTAAGAGTTAGGCAGGGTAGGTAGAAGAGAGGACCTTTGGCCCCAACCTACCCTGATGGTAAAATAAATCATTTCAATCATTCAATCAAAACCAAGCGCCCTTTCAAGTACAGCCACCATAAGAGGCAGTCTCCCCACCTCCAGGCTCAAGGGGTGTCCAGGCACTGGCTTCATTTCCTCATCCTCAAACATGATTGGACTTTGGTCTTTTGGGTGGTCGCCTTTCTTTGTCGAAGATAAGGAGTTTTGACTTCTTACAACTAGTGGTCAGGTTGTTACTTGTGCAATATCTCTGGGCATCTGGAAAACATGCACTTGTAGCAGCGGTTGAGATCAGTGAAATTTCTTGCCATGCACTTGGCAAATCCAATGATCAGGAGTTAAAGAGTCCAATGTTAGGTTATGAGTGGAAGAAGCAACTAAAGCCTGCACCCACTTGAAGTGCCTCGACGTACTGATTTGATTATATTACTGGTCAGTCTACTTTTTGGTTGTCTAACTGCCATTCGTATTATATTTAGGTGGCGTGGAAAGGAGGCTCTACAGAGACGTCGATACGGGAGAGCGGCTCGCCAGACTGCGCCCAGTGTCGTCGATCCCCAAAAGAGTTTTCATTCAGGGCAGCGAAGTCCTCATGAGGCCCCTCAATCACGAAGAACTGTCCAAATTATCCATTCAGTCGTCCCCTCCCAAACCCAATCTCCAACTGAAGTGAGTTTGAATCGATTTATGACATTTACAACGGGGTGTTATTATTTGAAATGTTTTGTCGTGGGACTTACGTCACAAGCATCTGTATGATCCTTCATTCAATCACCACAATCCTTATACCTCATATTAGCCCTGCAACCAATCACCAACTTCACCATTTTCCACCAGTAAATGAAATAGCCAATTCCACCAATCACCAATGTATTCCTAGTCAGATCAGTGTTATATCAACTTAATTTCATTTTTACACGCTGCACGCAAAGATCGTTTTTGACATGGCAGATAGTCACAAAATTCAAGAAACAACTACGAGTCAGGTAGGTAATCAAGTTTAACAATATTCCACATAATTTGTTCGTTCTTGTAGTTTGATTTATAGTTCACGCAATAAATTTCAGTAACCAGAAGAAACAGACTTTGATATTAGGATTTGGAGGGGGGGGGGGGATCACTGACATTAACTTTTTTTTTATAATTCAATTTTGCACTCCAAAGACGTCCATAATCGAGCTCAGCCTTAGTATGGACCTATTGAGCAACCCCTCAAAATTCGGGAGGGGACGCTATCTTGAAAATCGAGATATCCTGCCGAAAAGTGTGTGGGCGATCGGCAAAGGCTGGGCTATAATATTGCCGATTTTTGGCTCACTGGGGGTCGTGACCCCCCATTGTATCCGCCCATGACTGGTGAATGAGCAACACAGGCACTGCCCTGTTTTTCTGATACAGAGTTGCATTTTGATGAAAATGAGTAGGTACATTTTAATGGCAGTTGTAATGATTTCAGGATCGACACTTCAGGAACTAATGACAACAATGGGCCGCCAACGCAAGGGTCGTCCAGCTCCGCAGCTCCAAGGTCAGAGCTGCTATTCCCTACTTCATCAACAACTTCAATAAATTCTGTACACCCCGCGTATGTATCTTCGTGTTTCTGTCGACTGCCTTGCCCTCTAACAACTTTACATTTCAATCATATAATAATTTTAAAGCCCTAGGCTCTGAACCCTGAAATCAAGAATCCTACCTTCAGATTACTGTTGCTCTCGATCCTATCTTCAGATTACTGGTGCTGCTGCTGTGGAATCCTATCTTCTGATTACTATCACTTGTCAAAGACGTGAAGACCGGATTCAATATTTCATGGTTCAGAGCCCAGAAACCTTATGAAACAGCTGGGCTCAGATCTAATATGGACATTTGCTATCAATTCCAGTCCATTCTGATCTTGTACATTTTACAGGAGAGACGTAAGGTAAAGCGTCAGACTAGCTTTCAATTGTTGTCCAATCCTCGAAAGTACTACTCTCGTAATTTAACTAATTAGCACGGATTTCGCCCGAGAAAGTTCACCATAACCAATCTTTTATGCCTTGGGCTAATTTGTTTGCAAGCTTTTGCCCAGGAGTTCACTAGTTGAGAGCAAAGAAGAGGTGGAGTACCAGTTGAAAGCAATTCCGTTTCTGGCAATGTATCAGTTGAGCGCACGTTTCCTTGTAGTGGAAAACCCCAAAGAAACGAGTCATAGCAACTAGCTGCGGCGAAACACAGGAGAGATATAAGATCTCAACCAAAAATTTAATTTTAGGTAATTTTAGCTGAATTCCGGTCTTATTTCCTTCTTGTTTTCCTAACATTTTATTCATCTTATTTATAAGGGGAGAAATCAGTTAGTTTTTTTAAGTCTCCTGTAAAAACAGGGAAAATTAGTTAGGTCATGTTGCCAAATCACTCTCGATATACAATCATGGCTCTCTTAGTACCCAATAGAAATAAACTCCTGAAAGTTATCATTTGTGTGATGTACGTATTTCAAGCTGAACAAAAATGCCGAAATACAGACTGCGACAGAGAGGCAAGCGTGATGCACTTGCCAATATAATGCAGCTCGGATACAGGTCACATATTGAGAGAAGGAGCAAAAGCTAGATACTGTAGCTGGAGTCCTTAGAGAGATGCATTCAGACCAGGAGCCAAATTTTGAATCTCAGGTGTTTAGTGAAGGTCTGACGCTCACTGATGTGCATAAAACTCGGTCTAGGACACTGCACCCTCAGGGACGGAGGACCGCTTTTTGTTTTGGATCAAAAGCTGCCCTGGACTCTCCTGGCTTAATGCCACCGGGCATTCCCCTGCGCAGCTCGTCAGGGGGGTGGGTTAGGGGGTTGCTATTGTTCTTCCTGTTCATCTTCTGCTTGGCTCAGTACCAGAAAGTACCGACCAAGGTCGGCCTATGCCAAAATGTTACAGCACCTGCTTCAAGGTCGGCAATTGTTCCAAGCGGCATAGTCAGCTAAACGGCATTTAGTCCTTCTGATGTCCTTAATGAAACACGGTGATGTCAAGATGCTGTCCACTAGGCCAAAGCTTCGAGTTGTAATATGACCAAAACTGCAATCCCCTTGATGGTACTCAAGCTGCTCTCGGAAGTTGTTTACCGATTGTGCCTCCCAAAGGGCTGCAGAAAGTTAGTTCATGCTGACCACACTCTTTCCAGTCACCTGGCGTAGGTGAGTGGTGTAGAGAATCCCTCTGGTTAGTTACCTACACATGTTCTGATGTTGGTCATGCATTATAAGTTGCCAATAAAATGGTTGTTAGTGTTTTGCGATCGACCCAGTTTTTGTGCTCGTAGATTTTTACCCATTAGGGGTCGCACCACAATAATAATATCATGTTATGATGTGTTCAAGTATGTGAACAAACCTAAAGGAGAAGATTTGTTTGCATTTTTTAAGAAAGGCGAATTAGAGATCAGAAACACGTTAACGAATCGTTGATGTCAGTTAGTGGCAAGGTGTTACTTGTTATTTTTATGAAGAGCTTTGATTGTTGGATGGTTAGCTAGGGTCGTACACAGCACAATAACACATCAATTTCAATGATAATCGTAGACCCCTGGGAGCGGAAGAGCGATGCCACAGTGCGCCGACCATGGGCGGTCCATCCTCCTCGCCGCTTCCTCAAGTCAAAAAAGGCCACAGCGAAACGGAAGTGAAGAAGGAACGTCCCCGAATACGGCGAGTCTCGAGGAAAATGAGCCGGCAAGAACCCTCTTCTTCTTCTGAACAGGTTAGAGCTGCTGATCGTTAATTAGTGGGTAGTCCTAAACCGTTAGCCCCATAAAGGTCTTGTGACTTCACAACTAATACACCTGGGTCCTTAGTGATACAGGAGCGTTTTGGCCCCACTGGCGCTGTCAATGGTGGCAGAAAGATGAAGCACAAACACCCACGATGGATCATATTATCCATATAGATTACCCAGCCAGACATTAACATAAAGTTCTAGGATGAAAGCCTATGGGGAGCTACAGCCTCCAGTAGTCTAGGGAGAATGGAGTAAACTGGGTGGGAGAGGGGAACCTAAAATTGTGTTGATTGTTTATGGTCAAAAATCGAATTCTTGATATTATTTTTGCCAACCAATCATTCAAGGGCTATGCATAAACCAACGAAACATTTGTCGAAATCTTCAACATTTCACTCCTCCAATCAATTACCAGTTTGATAAATTACTCCAGTATAATCAGAATAAAACAAATAAGTACCTGATAGAAACACAAGCTACTGGATTGGTAGCATATAATATATGCATATGCTATATTATATGCTATATTATAGGCATATGGAAAGTGTAGCAAACACGCTGATTTAATGAGAAATTTGGTTTTATTTAGGAAGGGGGGGGGGGAGCCAATCTTTGCTCTAGAAGGCCTAAGCCCACTATACCCTTCCAACATGCTACCAGCCCCTCAAAGGTGGCATCTGCTATTTGATCTTCTATCTGAGCTTTCTTTTTGCACTCCCACAGCTGCCCATGTACACGAAGGTCAAAAAATTTCTACTTCTAAAAATGACAAAAAAATTAGAATCTGTTGGGGTGGAAACATTTCACATCGTAAGCAAACTTGGATTAACCATAATTTTTCAGTGGTGATTTTATTGATCATCTACAAATGCAGGGGTCTCCAAACTTTTCAGCCTTGGAGCCATACTGATTACTTCAGCGAGTTCCAATGGCCAACATCGTTTAAATTTTCCCGTCTGTATCGATAGTTTTTTCTAGACTAGTCGCCTGAGCGAGCATAACTAGCAAGTGAATAAAACCGAGTTGATATCATTCTATGATTTTTTTACCCAACTTATCACAACAGCAATAAGCCATTATACCGTTGCCAGGATTGATGACTTTGGCAGGCCGGATTTGGCCCACAGGCCGTAGTTTGGAGACCCCTGATCTAGTGGAATATCAGATGCCGATTTTGCCCAGTATTTCCCCAATCATCGCATCATTTGTCCATCACCTGCCACTCATTTTCCGGTTCCAGGAGTCTCCTAACAAACCTAGGCGAAGGAGGTCGTCGGTGTTCGCCCCGCCTGGTTACACTTTCGAGGGCAGAGACCGGTCGGCGAGCCTGAGCTCCAGAGCCAGCGTTCGAAGGAAACTCTCAGCCACTGGAAGGGAAACGGGGAAAATCCCCTGGTGCGCCTGTTGGGGCAACGGCTGCATATAGCAATGAATAAACGCAGGTCTCCTGACGAAAAGTTTTCTGACAGATTGCCTGACGAGTTTGCCAAAATGTAGCGTACTGTGGGTCGAAGGAAGAATCGAGTCTTGACAAGTCAACATACCCCCACCTATACTACCCGCTAAAATACTGACCCACATCATGGACGGCAAAATACTGAGAAGTTCTCCACAAACAACTAGTATGAAATATCATAGGTAATGGAATTCGTAAAAATAACTACGAAGTTTGTTCAAACCAGGCAGTTTGTCGAAATGAGACCTGCGTTTATGAAGTGAACCGAACTATCCCAAATATTCGCGAGATCAAAGCCCTTGTAGACGTGGAATTTGCGCATTTAACTGTTTTGTGTCGACTAAGTATTGTTTCGTGTGTAAGTATTGACTTTGGATATCGAATTATACTTTTATGCAATAAAAGATCGCAGGGAGCAAGTATACCCCATAAGATCACCATTCTAGTCAACCTGAAGCTTTCAACTGAATGGCACTACATATGTACGTAATAGTAGTAATAATTGGGTGAATTTTGTGTGTCAACTAGTCGTGAATGTGAGTTGTGCCTATCTAACATCATTCATCGTACCTATAGCTACTCATTATATGTAACATCTATCATTTAATTTTTCATACGTTAGGACCGCCTTATCAAATGGGGACTTGTGAATGGTGAACCATTTGTGACGTGACAGAATGCTCGTGCTTAATTTTCGTATCTTAATCAGGGGAAAAAAGTGGAGGAAAATCTCGAAACCTGCGTCTCCTGAAGGCTTGAGGGGCAACAACCTTTACGGTTCAGACTCTCCACCTCCTTGGGGTGTTTGGTAAATAATTGTATTTTACAGAATGAATCCCCTTTTAACGGACAGAATGTTTAGCTCGTCAGGAAACATCACAGCCATCTTGGACCCTCCTGCCTGCTCTGAGATGTGCCAATCAAAAATCAATTGATGATTACCTCATTTTTCAAATTAACGTATGTACAATACGAGTGCAATACGTAATAATGATGATTCCACGACGATTTATTCTTTATTATAACACACATTTCTCGTTTGGGTCGCTTGTTTCCTTC
Organism: Stenodema calcarata; assembly: GCA_963920205.1. Lineage (NCBI taxonomy): Eukaryota > Metazoa > Arthropoda > Insecta > Hemiptera > Miridae > Stenodema > Stenodema calcarata. Next base: position 22,779,860 of record OY986061.1, on the reverse strand, counting down.
ATTTTTATTCGACTATCCTTTTCTTAGTTACATGAGATATTTGGAAGATAGGTACTTTATAAAAAGTTAAATTTTCAACTTGTAGTCGTACAAATTATTGTATGGGCTGACAGAATGCTAATTGGCCAACCTCAAAGAGGGGGAGTCTGAACCAGGAAGCTTCTTGTCCCTCGAGCCGATCAGCACCCAAAGCTCTCGATTTCTCTTCCCGGCTGTCAGGCCCTTTCGCGTCTCTCACGAGTTCCCTTTCCCACACAATTCGCTTCGCTCCAATACGACCTAGAGGGCTGCTGGTTTGATCAATTAATGTTCTCAAAAACAACAAATTGAAAGATTCGGAGATTTTTCTTTTAAAATATTCGAGCTGCAGCTGCCGAGGCCGTCAATAAGATACTGATGTTTTGAGGGACTCAAATAGCTCGAAAACAAGCCTTGCTGTGACCCCCCTGGAGGGTCAAGCTCCCATCAGGGCTTTGGTCATGTTAGATCCTCACGCACTTAGCTCTCTATCATGTCATACATTTTATTAATCTAATTGCTTAAACATTGTAAGTGTAAACAATCTGTGATATTGTTTGTTGTCGTCGAATGTTGACGAATATGTTGGGTTAAGATATGTTAGTTCTTTAGAATAAGACTTTTGTTATTCAAGTACAAAAACTATTGCAAATAAACCAAATTTTACTGATTTTTCAAATTTGGATATTTTTACCCGTCTTGAGCTCCTTAACCTCCATCCATCCAACACCATAATATGATAAGCTATATTATAATATAATATGAGTTTCTAACCTATGAGTTTCTAACTCATATATTATATGAGTTAGAAACTCATAGGTTTAAAAAAAAATAGGATTCGAGAATATTCAACATAAATCGTAGGCTAGGTCCATTTCATTTTTGCTCGTCATTCAGTTTCACTGCATTTCAGTTCTTCCATTTCGATTTGCATTTCATTTGTCCGACCTTACAATTCGGCAAATAAATACTAGTACAATAGTTAAATAATAGGAACCGTTTAGCCCCCTAGCGGTACCAGGGTGGAAGTCAAGGCAAAAAAGCAAATTGCAAATAACAGCTCGAGATAGTTTAATGGCAGAGCGTGTTAAAACTACAATACAAATAATCTAAAAATCAATTGAAACTGTTACGTAACAAGGCTACGGCGATCAACGCTCCTCTATCTCGGATCAAGGATCATCCACACGTTGTCACAACGAGGAATTCACGGTGGAATCCACACGATTTTTTTTTTTTTTTTTTTTTGAACGATAAGACGTGGTTCAGGACGTTTTCAGTGTGTAGGTCGCAGGAGCCCAACGATCAGGGCCCGTTTCCGGTATGCGGGGAACGTGCGCGGTGATTTTGGTTTTGGCGGGATTGTGGGGAACGACGCTGTGTCGAGTCCAACATTGTCAGAAATTGGAAGGCGACGGTCTGCATTTGGGAGGAGGAGTCGTGCATTTGGTGTATTCTATGGAGAGGAAGTGCGTGCTGTGTTACAAAGAAGTCATCAAGTAAGTGGTAAATGTCGCGTTGAAATAGAATTTGGCCAGCAGTCGACTGCAGACTGGTGAAAGTGTTGTCAGACTCCTTCAAACTATTACTATTTTCACCCAACGTAATTTTTGAGCAGTTGGTAATTTTGGTACCCTCCAGTAGTATGTTAAATTGATACTAATACGGTAACACACCCCATGACTTGCCAAGTCCTCTCCATGAAGCCACGTCCCCTAAAAATACAAAGTTTTTGCCCACGGATTAGTTAAGTAGGTACTGCAATGCTCACAATTTGGTTGCTTTCAATCCTTTTCTTAAACAAAAGAAACAGAAAAACGAACAAATCTGAGTTATTGATTCTAGAAAAAATAGAAGGATCCAACAGGTGGGCTGAGAACAAATCTGGGTCTTTTCAAAATTATAGTTCATTTCCAGCTCAACTTTGTTTGTGAACAAAACCTCGTTTTTTGGTCTTCTAGCGAATTTTCGAAGAACCGTGGATATGAGCCATTTTGAAAAAAAAACTGGTGTTGGGACTCTTGAATAAAAGCATCACATCCTGGCAGTCGAAAGTCTAAGTTCGTAGTTGGGCAGAATCGGGCCACTATAATTATTTTATTACTTTTAAGTTTTATTACCCATAAATTCCAAAAATTAAACGGTCTGTCAAGTGACACCTCATTTTAAAGGTGTTTACACGCTGAATAAGATGAGGAAGTCAGAATTGCTAAATCTTATTCCGCTCTCAAACTGGAGCACTTTGAAGATGAAGGAACGTGGTTGATACTTGAGATGTTCTTCATGGACATCATGTTCTTTGATGGAGACGTTTTACATAAAACCAATTATTTATTTTTTTCAGTTTTCCGACGATGAATTATTCAGTTGAGTTCATCAAAGTCGAATAAAATTTGGTTGACATTTATTGTTCAGCAGAAACTTCATGTTTCTTGTCCCATTGCGTTCATATCGGGCTAATCAGGGCCGCCGCGTGGGTGGGGTGACCGGGGGGAACTCCCCTGGCGCCGCGGCTAGGAGGCGACTAGGGGGCCGTGGCAGCGACGGCTAGGGGGCCGTGACAGCGACGGCTAGGGGGCCGTGACAGCGACGGCTAGGGGGCCGTGGAAGCGGCGACTAGGGATGACGAGGGTTTCGTGGCCCACAACATCACCCCACATTACTCCAATGGATTTTTTCGTGAGGGGATTCATCCATCAACATTACTCTACACCTGTTAACAACTTCGAATTTCTTGTCTGTAGTAAAACTTTTATTTTGTTCAACGTTGAAATGTCCAAAAGCTGAAGGTTTTTTTTTTTTTTTTGGGGGGGGGGGGCATAAATTCCAAAAATGAAACGGTCTGTCAAGTGACACCTCGTTTTAAAGGTTTTTACACGCTGAATAAGATGGAGCAGTCAGTTATTGCGATATCTTATTCCGCTCTCAAACTGGAGCACTTTGAAGATGAAGAAACGTGGTTGATACTTGAGATGTAAGTACTTCATGGACATCATGTTCTTTAATGAAGACATTTTACATTGTCTGTGGACTTTTTTCTTCATATTGTGTATCTATGTGGGTTCCTTAGTCGCGCATACTATTGGATATTCTGGGAAATATGGAATTTTGAGAATTTCAAGTTTGTAGAGGGAGAGAGAAAACAATGGAAATTCGAACTTTAAAATATTATTTCAGAACAAGAAAACGATCTCCACAGTAGAATTACAGTGCAGGTGGTTGAGGGTGTTCAACATGGGGGGGGGGGGGGATTTCTTTAGTGTTGGTTCGGTGGTTCTGCAAAGGCTGCCAAATCTTGTCGAATCTCGCATTCAGGAAGATACCTTAGAAGAGCTCAAAACCAATTTTTTTTAAATCGTTCTCACCTACCTGCAGTACTTACACCGTTGACATTATTAGTACAAATTAGTATTGAACACTTCAACAGGATATTGGCTTTAAAATCGCGTATGGCCAAATTCGGACATCAAATGGAAGTTTCCGTGGCGGTCAACCGGCCATCGACGTTCACCCAGAAACGGCAATTGCCTCGAGAGCTGAAAGTAGACGACACGCAAATTTGGACGGAATTGGGCAAAAAGAACGGACACATTTTCATCTTTGACAAGTGAGTAAGTTGATTTCTTTATCAAGAATTTCTCGTTTTGAGTTCAATATAAATGGTTATCGAGAGTTTGTCAGTGTAATTCGAACTGAACATGAAACCAATTTCAGGTGTGGGAAATTAGCCTATCAAGTGATCACTCCCTGGTCGAAGCAGATTTACCCTTTTACTGGGATGGCAGTTCTGTCGGCGATCCTTGACAATCCGTGTGGAGAGTGCAACGCTACGTCACAGGTGATTTAAGAGTTTTCGCTGACCAGTCAAGTCCTACGGATCAGATTAGATTAGATTTGTTACAGGGAGTCAGGATGGGACCGATCTCCATTCCCTCACTGATACTTGGCTTATTGTGCGGAGCGTTGACCTGCAGGCCAACCTATAGGCTCCGGCAGGGGCGAAGCGACGGGGGAAGCCATGAAATGAAGATTTTAGGTAGAAGTTGAATAATGAAAAAATGTATTGAGAATCACAGAAATTTAATCAACAGTAAAACATTCGATCGAAAATTTGAATCACCCGCTCATTATGAAATTGAAATTGAAAAAAATTTTATTGTACATAGGACTAGTCCCTCATAGTGTACCTACATCAAATGACTTAAAATTAATGACGTTATAAAAATACAATAAAATATAGTAAAAAAAGAAGGAAGGACGGAAGTAAATACAAATTAAAGTAAATAGGAAAAGAAAGGGATATGAGAAGAGATTTATGTCAAGGGAATGTAATTTATGTTTTAAAAAACCTGCGTACCGCAACCCTGAAAGGCCCAAGCCAATGGGTAGAGCGAACCCCCATTGGAAGTTTATTCCAAAGTCTCGCCCCCGCAACCGCAAAAGAGTTGCTATAAGACTTGGTAGCGTGGGTAGGGATCCTCAGAGCACTTGACCTAGGCGACAGCGCAGCACAAAATTGAGTTCGGAGATAGGATGGAGCCATACCACGCAGTACCTTGAATACCATCAGACACAACCTATATATATAATAAGAAAAAAGATCGAGGTCCATGAATTTGGTCTTGAAAGCCTCGAGGTGATCACGCGTCCTGAGTCCGAAAATGCCACAGTTACCTACCTTTCACACAGGCCTTATATCCACTTAGAACTTTTTTAATACCTATATATTATGACACGATGCAAGTTTATCAAGGTTCCCAAATTTTCCTTATAGTTTCTACATAGCAATGTTAATAAGACCATACATTTTCAAACATCTACCTTACATTATGGAGGTGATACGACCATTTTCAATTTGGATTTAGACGAATGGCCGAAGAGGTTTAGCTCTTCCCCTAACAGGGGCCCATATTGGGGACAAATTTTCATTAATTTTAATTTTCTATTGAATTTATGTAAGAATGATTTATTTTGGCTGTTCTGATCTGTTGTATGCTTGTGCTTATAATGCATTTTTAATAAAACGAAAAAAAAATTAATATGACTGGCATGACTGAAGCCAAGAATTGCAAATATCTCATTGCAGTGATCAAATGCCATGATCAACAGCAAGCTCCTAGCGAGGGGCCATGACGTCACCGTACAGCCTGTGTGTATGTCTGTGCGTATTCTGGAGCGTAATTTGAGCTTTGACGATTATATAATATATAATATTATCCATAATGGCCCATAGACAGGAGGGGGTAATATTATCCATATGGCCCATAGACAGGAGGGGGTAGCTTCTGGGTGATCTGTTTCTCTTTGTCCAATAGTACACATGCTTCTTGAGCCTGGTATATTGTTGATGTTGGATATGGCCGTCCTCCACATGAGGGCAATCGGAAGCATGACAGAGTTCACGAATACATAAAAATGATTGATTAACATGAATCTTGACGGTTTGTTCAAGGAGATGGTCTTGATACCGCCCGTTGACGTTGATCCGAGGTCAGAAAACTCCCTTCATCCTGTGAGCGGGAGGCACGACAGCGAGACATCAGAAGCAGCTGACTATGGAGGGATGAGGTTGAAAGATAGCAAATTACCACTGACGATTATATACAGATCGCGCCACGATCATATCGAAAGTGGTCGAAAAATAAGTTATAACGTGGTTGAATTGCGATCAAACGATCCTGGGTACCACGGCCATGCTCAGACCGGTTTCGTGGACAAATACGACACATCTCCTGCAGAAAGTGAGTCGATCGTAATTCTATGTCAATAATGATGGGGTGTTTTAAAGTTATTTTATTTACTACGAAGGAATCCCAACAAAAACCCAGAGATTGGCTCTCCCGCATTGGGGCCATCCACTATAGTCAAAGTCCAGATTTGATTGTGTTGACCATTTAGATATCGCAAGAAGACTTTTCATTCATTAATCGAGTCACTTGACTACGTTGACAAACAGCTTCCCAGACCACTACTCCCTGAGCAGTCCAGGAGCCAAGTACATTCTACCTGGAATCAATTCCAAAGTTAATGAAAATTTGAGGAGTTGTTTGGGGATTGAAATTTAAAATTTCAAAACGCAACTGATCGAGAATCAGATTTGCTACAACTTGAAGCCAATGATATTTTTCAATCCGAGCAAACATTCTCGAACTACAGGCGTTAGAAGTTGAGGGTTGTCAACTTTTTGGTGAAGTTTGACAAAATCGTCTATCTTTGACAGACGATTACGGCTGGGCCAATTACTATGTTTGAAACGTCATCCAACGCGGATGTTCTTTAAGAAGGAAACGTGTGACATTTTCTGTAGGACGCGTACTTTTCGAGTTATGCGCGAAAAACTTATAAAAACTGACAATTTGGGAGAGAGCGCCTCCTGGTCAACGCTCACCATTCCACACCATGACCAAATTGATTTCGTACAAGTCAATGGAACTTGGCAAGCTCTAACCACTACAAAAGAGTGAGTCAAAAGAGCAAAATTAGATTAATAAGGTTACTTTAGTTAGATTCTAATGTGGTTATAGCAACTCCTAATCAACTGACCTGAACCCCAACGTGAACCCACTTTGGTTCACCAGCTGGAACACCTGTTAACTTGTAAACTACTGCGCATGTCTAGTCCAATGGACTGGCCGGAAGAAATCTAATATGTGAGTGTTGTTTCCTTCTAAAGATTATAATCTTTAGAAGGAAACAACACTCACAATAAAATAATTACTTATTTGGATTTGGAGATTCAGTTTACCAACCAACAGTGACGTAACCACAAATAGCGATGTCCGGGATAGTAAAATAGCCAAATCACACAAATAAAATACACCATTCTCTTTGAATAAGTACGCCAGTTTTTGGGCAGGTAGTATCGATACTATTAAAAACTTGAACTATCGACAGCAAACCAATTTGAACTTGAACAGGTGCTCTCACCTCCAGAATAAGATACAGGACTCTCTTACGGAAGAATTCGTTTTACAAAGACCAACCACCACGTTTCGATTCAAACCATGGGCGGATTCAGAGAGGGGGCGAAAACCGCTTAGTTTACAATCTATGAGCGAAAAACCGAAAAAATTCCGAAAATCTCGAGGTTTTTCGGCCCTCCCCAAGTTATCAGAGTGTCCTCGAGACAGAGTCACCCCACTGCACCCTCTAACAACCTGTAAATGTTCTATCAACTTCGTGATCTACTGGACTAGGGCGTCAGGGCGAGCGGGACATGAGTAACTCCAAAGGTGTTGTTATCAAGGTTGTCTCTATAATTATTATAGAAAATGCGAAATTTTCCTTAAAGAGCACGCAGGCATTATTCCTATAAGAGGTCTACTTATTATAGGCTCAATTGCTCGGTATTTAGGACTCATCGGTCGGTAAAATTAGACCTTTAGGGGAGGGTTTCCTCAAAGTGACCTGGGGAAAGATGGAAATCGGACTTTCTTCAGTTTTTCGCTTATACCTCCTAAACAACGCATCCTAGCAAAAACCTCAACATGAGACAAATTAAAGACTATTAAATTCTTCGTCACTTTTCAATTAGACCAATTTATAGGGTAGTAATCGACGGCTGAAGAACGACTATTTTCCCCATATTGGCTACAATGTACCATTTGACGACTTTCTGTCGTCTGTAGCATCAACATTACTGGTCCTATCAAAACCCTCTTGGGATCAAAGTTGAGAATTTAACGCCAAGTTCGAAAACCACCTACATTTTGAAATTTGACCAATTTTAACCATAATTATATGCCCAATTTCAAAACAGTCATTTTAGAGTATCCTACATCTTGCTTCCTGACCATCATTTATTGTATTTAGTGGTAGGTATATTTTCGGTACGAAGTCGAAGTATAATCCCTCAAAATTTGGGAGGTGTTACTATCTTGAAAATCGAAGTATCCTGCCATTGGGCAATAAGGCAGGGCTTCGCCCAGAAAACTACCAGGTATAGTACCGCCCATATTGACACCCATATTCCCCCTTGTGCCCGCCACTGGGCTCACTTGGTATTGTACTCATTGCAATACTTCTATGACAATCAGGATCAATGTTGACTATTTCAGATGCCACAACAAGGAGTCCTGAAATACGAACAACGGCGGCTCCCTGGCCAGAATACTCGTACTATGACGATTACAGTGAGGAAACCCCGAGTTCGGAAAGCACCGCCGACGAGGGCGAGACGCAAAATTTACAAAAACACTATCAGCGACTCATGAAGTGGATGACCTGTGCACAGAAAATCATGAGCACATAAAGGGCTTCTAACGAGGGTGAATTGACTTCCAACAGTAATATAATATTTTGTATTTATCACGTCTAAATATGTAACAAGTGAATGATCTTGACTGTACATAAAATCATGTTCTTCTACCTGTGGCGCTAGTCCTGCCAAGACCTCCACATCAAAATTGCATTGGATGTCACTATTTCATGTGGTTGGCACTCGTACTTGTTAATATTAAAGTTTAATAAAGACTTGGTAGTACGGGTACGTGTAGCATTCGCGATCCTATCAACATTACCTAGTTTGTGTATGGGATCCTTCATGATCCTATCAACATTACCTAGGTAGTTTCTTTTAGGGTTAATACTCCTAGCACAGGTGACACCAAAAACGTAACGACTCAACTTAGGCACAGTGTCTTGATCACATCATCGAAATCTGCAACCCATTTCATAAAACAACAAGTGCAAGTTATAAGTGGATTTTTTTTTTTTTTTTAGTTTTAGAATTTTTTGTACAAGCAAAAAGTATAAAGTTGTAAATTCGGCGTACCTTATGGTTTACTAGTCATTTTAACTTTTTACTTTAAGTAACTCATACGAACAACTGAACTATGTCAGTACTTGGCTAAAACTAGAATTCAACAGCAGACAACCTCAAGTAATTCGAATTAGGAATGGTTATCGGTAGCAAAGATATCGATACTTCGATATTCGATTGTATCGGAGGTAAAGTATCGATGACGATATTTATCGTATATCTCAGTATCGATACTTTTTGCAACTGATAGTTTCGATCAAAAATGTCGATATTCACTAAAATATCGGTGGAAAAACATGCAATTAAAAAATATGTATGTAAATAGGTACCTAAGCCCGACTGTGATGTCAATTTTCGGGCCATGAATTTTCGACTATTACAGTTTTCATACCTATTTAAACATAATAGTTTTCATACCTATTTCAACATAAATATGTTTACGACACAGACAAATGAAACATAAATTACGACACAGACACCTACATTCACCCTTATCAAAATCAACACACAACACCCTTCTTCTTCTTTCCATTTTCCTGTCCAGGCCGACTCATTATGGACAAATTTTGTGAAATTTACTTACGGAGGTTAGAACGTCCATAGAACTAGTCGAAAGCTAAACCTACAACACTAAAACTCAGATTTTTTTTCATTCGACTCAAGAATTTTGGAAATGTTTGATAATATATTATATCGGATAAAAAAAAAAACATATCGTGAGAAACTATTGGATACTCGATACTATCGGACTATGCACTATCGATATAAAAATATCGTTACATCGATGGAAAATATCGATATTACGATACTATCGACTACCGATGGCCATCCCTAATTCGAATTCAGCAAGAACAAACTCACCCTGATGAGGGTACCGGGACACACTGGGGTGGAAGTTATGAGTTAGAAGATGGCATGGCAAGAAAAGGGCCCTCCACAGCATTTGTCAGGCCATGCCAGTCTTAGGTATTGCCAAATACTCGGTAGGATCCTCCTAGAGTGGGAGAAGGGCATAGGAGGCATTGGGGAGACATCCCAGCAAATAGTTGCGGGAAGTTTACAATAACAACACCTAGCAGAAGAAGGATCTCAGATGCACTGGAGATCCCAAAGAGGAAGATGAGACTCCTGGTGGGGATGCTGACGGGGGAACCGTCGTGCAGACTTTGCAGGGAGGAGGATGAAACTGCGCAGAAAAAACTCGTGGTAAGCCGAACGAATTTTGTCATTGCTCTCAAGTTTTAATTCCAAATTTAGCCACCTTATGATAGCTATGACCCTAGAATTATGAAACGGAAGCCTGACCTCATAGCTTCCACATGTCTGTATGAAATGATCTTCGACCAATTTATCATCAGCATTGGTAGGGACAACTTCTTCTAGTTGCCAAAACCGTTGAGCTGATTCATATAGTCATCCCACAAATTAGCCCCGTTAAAAAGACAGGGGGATAAGAAAATGTGGCATGAGCCTTTCCACCAATGACCCAATCAAAAATGGTTTCAATAACAGTAGGATCACCTTTAATAGTGGAATGATGAATAGTGGACCATGATTAAACAATTTGGAGTACAAGGCAGCAAATCCGAATCCGATTGTTCTATCAGACCCAGAAATACAGTCCTCTCATATCATTTTATCTATAATAATTGTTAATAACCAGCTGAAGACCCAAAATTCCAACTTATACTCTGTTTTGAACTGCTTTAGTATTGAGGGGCTCGGCCAATGACCAGGGGTCCTTTACCACAGCGTTGCCACATCTCAGGAAAGTGACGAGGGCTGCTTAAGTGTCTCTTGATCAACCACGCAACACTGTGTCCGCTCGCCCCAACATTAAAGCAGTTTGAAACAGACTATATAGCATTCTGTTACTGAACATCAATGAATAGGTTGTTTGATAAGTACATCAGGTTGGGCTTCAAGTCCCTTTGGGGTAATATCAGCGTCCCCTATGTCGATCAGTTCATCGGATTTAATGAAAAGTTAACGAGTAACAAGTCGACAGTTACAAGTTTATTCAAGTTTATTCGTGTTGGTGGTTGTGGTACAAACAACTTCGGGTATTTCAGCACGATGGTAGTCCGTTCTTAAATTAATATTAATATTAGGCACTCTTACTTATGCTTACGAGGCAGTCCATGTATACAGTGTATATTCAATTACAGAGTCCAAATTAGGTAGGTACTTCTAGTCAAGAAGACAAATCTACTTGTACATACTAACAAATGATGACATTAATTCGTAGTTGGAGTACAGCAACTTTCACAAGTGTATGGAGCTCCCTATTCCTCGTATTTAATAATTGATCATGTCGCCCTACGATCATTTTCAAACTTTTTAATTTGTAACAATAATTGTTTCCACCACCTAAATTCAATCTCAATGCGAAAAAAATAAAGATTGGTCTCGAATTCTATTTGTATGGAGTTTTAAAGATGGTACACGTGGCACAAGTTCATACGCACATCAACAGTTCGTAATATTCAGGTTTCGTCGCTGTCGATGGTGCTCCCAGAAGTTTCGTCTGAATCACTGCTACTGTCATCGTCCGAAGTTCCGCTGCTACTCACGAGTTCTGAGCTGCGGAAATTCAACATGAAGTTTAACGTTTTACAAATGAACAGCTCAACTTTTCATGAATCGCAAGTAAGAAATACATCCACTCTCATGTAGCATGGCTGTAAGAGCGACTTTTCGAAGAAATAACTGGTTTTTACAACTAGTAATAATTGGAACATCTCATTCAAATATTGGCCATCTTAAACTTATTGGGTAATTATAGGTACCTATTTAAGTAAGAAGCTATTCGGTTCCTTCTATCATGCCTGTGATGAATGTGGAAGAATGAGCATTCTTAAGGTTATAAATGCGAAATAGGTAACTGATAATACTTGGAAAGAGTAGAACATTCAATAATTCCATAAAATTTGTTCATGTCCACCCACTAATTAAATGGCTACACTGGCCAATCATTGAGTTTTTCCATCTTGATCCCACACTAAACCAAATTGTGTTATTTCGTCACTATTTGCCGTTTTCGGCATTTTACCATTCCGCCTGAAACTTCCTTAAGGTGTTGAATACCAGAAGAGTATTGGATACGTAACAAATTTTGTCTCCATATTTTGCCGAGTAACACCTCAATATATAGATTTTTCTACCCTGAACACGATGGTGACGTCAGAATAGCGACACCTCATTCCTTTATCAGATTAGAGCAGAGAAATTATGAAGAACATCTCAACTTGAGATTCTCAAGTAACAACCACGTTTCATCATCTTCAAAGTGCTCCGGTTTGAGAACGAAATGAGTCATCGCAATTCTGACTTCACCACCGTGTTCAGCGTTGAAAAAACTTCAAAATGAGGTGTCAATTGTCAGACTGTTTCATTTTTGGAATTTATGGATAATCCCCCCCCCCCCCTAAAACTACCCAAAACCCATCTTAGATTGATCCGATCCTGCCCATCTAAGAACTTAGCCTTTCGATTGCCAAGGTGGAATGACACATACATAAATATATTACATAATATTATTATGTAATATATTTATGTATGTGTCATTCCACCTTGGCAATCGAAAGGCTAAGTTCTTAGATGGGCAGGATCGGATCAATCTAAGATGGGTTTTGGGTAGTTTTAGGGGGGGGGGGGATTATCCATAAATTCCAAAAATGAAACAGTCTGACAATTGACACCTCATTTTGAAGTTGAGATACAGTAATATAATATATTATATTATATTACTGTATCTCTCCTTCTAATTTCCCCACTTAATAAATTTTCATCCATTATATCCCAGCGAGTGCCTTCGTTTCCACAACCGGACATATATAAATATATATACATATGATTTTTGGTTTCTCTTGGCAGTGGACTTTTTATTGTTATTTTATTATTGTTATTTTTTAATACGGATTACGTATTGTTACGGATTATTATTGTTAATTTTTTTTCTTCAAGTAAACTTTATTGTCAACTCAATGATTACACAGTTGTGCAAAACATAATTCGAGGAGATCCACGGATGATTTTAGCTAGCTCGATGCTGTTTCAAAGCTTGAATCACAGTCTGCAAAAACCAAATCATCGGCGAATATGGACGAAAAAGCAGGAAACGAAAGTAAGGGAACTCGCAGTGAACGTATTCAAAATGATTTTCACTTAGAACCTTAAAATACTCTAGAAAATGGGAAATAGAGTTCCAGGAGATAAATCCGCTTCGATAGGACCAGCTGTTGAACACTTATCCTAAGGCGAGCAAGACCGAACGTTAACCCAATAAGCCCAAACAGTTCTAGAGTGACGTTAACAGCGTTATCTACCTAAAAGCGACGTTAAGCAACGCCGTATTTTCCGTTTTTTACACGTTAACCTTACCAAACAGTCGGACTTGGATTCCATACTAGACAACGTAGTTCTCAGTAAATCCGACAAATGGCGAACGTTCTTGAGAACCAATCACTGTTGTCCACATGTAAGGTTACTGGGATCCTCACTATAAGGACGCCCTATCTTTAAGACCGATGAGTCCGGGTGAGGTAGATACGAAGGTCTTATTGAACGTTAAGGCGGTCCTATCGAAGCAGACTTATCTCCTTGGAACTCTCTAATAAGTGATCATTCCATAATTGAGGCGATTTTTACTTACGACGTGTCGTCTTTCAATGAAACGTTGGACAACATCGTGTTTACAGTTTGCATTTCCTCTTCGAGAACCATAACCGCAGCTTGTTCCAGTTCTATCAGATCGAAACCGACGTCATCTTTAGTTAAGGGAGCCTGCACATAATAATTCGAAAATTAACAAACTCACAATCGACATGCAAGAACTGAGAGCTCAAATTATGAGTAACGTGACGTATTAACTAAATGACAATTTACTTATCTATAAAACAGTACAGAAAATACGTAACTTAAATTGTGAATTACATTTCAATCATATTCAACCTTCACGTTGAATTATGAATCAGCCTGAATGGTGATAAAAGGGAGTAATAAAAACATTGAAAGATGTCAGAATATCACATGAGTTTCTTGTCTTATCGTAATTGATATACACTAGTGCCTATTGGACTGCTCTGATGCCAATGGCAAATACATGTGTTAGTATAGCTATTGGAAAAATTCCTATGACATTCAGAGGGATTGTGCGGGTTGGGCACTGCATGACCTACTCCTGAATCAACGCTTATAATACTGTAGTTATGCGGCTCCTTAACTATCCAGAGACACCTGTGGATGAATGGTTTCGCATCCATACGCCAATATGCCTTCTTTGGGTGATTCCCTCTCCAGCTTAACCAGACGACTCTTGTCATTTGAATCGGTTCAAAGGCACCCTTGAGCAGCCCTCACCAGTCCTCAGTCATTCTTCACCATCCAAGCCTTCCTTGAGCATCTCAAGGCCTCTCCAGACGCCTCTAGTCATCCAGTCCAAAGCCGCCGTCGAGCAGTCCTTAACCATCCCCCAGAAATATGGGGAAAAACCCAGAAGTGACTCCTAAACGAACCTCCTACTACCTACGTTCCTGATTTCTGGATGAGGGAACCACCAGAATGGTTCGGAAATGCTGGTTTATGGCACCTTTCCTGAAACCTTTCATGGCCAGCTGCCCTACGACTACTGACGAGTTAGATTTTCTCTGTTTTTAACCTATTTTTGGAGGTTAGAAAAAAATCAAGACGTGATGGCTCAATTCTGGTCGCGGATTCGTGCTCAGCAGGCAAAAATACTACGGATATGACAAATCGCATCAAAAGTATACGCCACTTTATAAATTCAGCCATTCGCCTTTGAGTTTCTTACATTTTAACCTGTATTCATATGGATTTAGACCTGTTAAATTTAAATCTGCGATCAGATTTAGACCATCATAATATGATGGTATTATCCTGATATTATCCTGATTTCAGATCACAGATTCATGTTTAGCAGTTCTAAATCCATATGAATATAGGTTAAAATGTAAGAAAAAAATGTTTTCCAGTGTATTTCCCCTGATTTTCTCTGTTTTTAACCCATTTTTGGAGGTTAGAAAAAAATCAGGACGTGATGGCTCAATTCTGGTCGCGGATTCGTGCTCAGCAGGCCAAAATACTACGGATATGACAAATCGCATCAAAAGTATACGCCACTTTATAAATTCTAACTTATTTATTCAACGGGCTATCCTACAAAGACCAATGAAAAAGCTAGAAACCTTTAAAAGAGAACCAAAAGTTCATTACCAAGGAGAAACCAAGGAATCCTCTGCGTCAGAGATGTTGGAAAGAGAAGGTTGACTTAATTGATATGTTTTATACCTCACAAAAGAATTTTTTTTAAAGTTAACACAACGTTATCTATAATCTATAACAGTCGTAAGTCCTCCCCTCAGCACAAGTTCCAGACACTTACAGTGAGAAGTAGCGTTATACTAGTTGTTTTAATTTGTAGAGAAAATCATTTAAATAAAAGCATTTAAAAAAGGTACTTGTTCATCTTGGGAGGAAAAGTGAAAGAACTGACCTCTTCCAACCGTTGTAACAGAGATTCTATTTTCTTGTCGGAGACCTTCTGCAGCCAGATACAGTAATCAGTGATGTACAACTGGTTCAGCAGGTAACGAGGTTCACTGGTATTGAAGAGCTTGTGCACATCTATGAGGCATTTCAATATTTGCCTTCTTCCTGAAAACATTTGTAAAAAAAATACCGCAATGAACTCGAAGAAATCATCTTTGAATATTAACCTGGGGGAAGCTGGAAATCGTTCTAAAACCTCAAGAGAGTCTCGAAAACGAGTAATTTGAGTTTACACCCCTCCAGGGGTTGACCTCAAGTTTTGGTGCCCCAAAAACGTCGAAATTTTCGGACTTCCTTAAGTTTTTAGCTTATTACTACTAAACAACGCATCCAAGGGAAAACTTCACTGAGTGACATGATGAATATTATTAAATTCTACGTCGACCCCCTCGAGTTAAAAGTGAATCAATTTATAGGGTAGTAATCGACGACTGAAAAACGTCTATTGGTTTATTATCTTCGATAACCAAACCAAAGAAACCAATGGAATCGCCCAAAGAAAAAAATTTTTTAACCCCCCCTCAAAATTTGTTGGTTTACGTTTCAAGATACGTAGATTCAGAAAATCGAATAAAAAAAAATCCGTCCGTCCGCCGTACGCCGTCCGCGCCACTTTGCCCAGTTAGCGTTGAGCTAAAATTACGAAATTTGGTTTCTGGGTTTGGACCAGCCCCACAATGATCCTCGAAACTTTTCATAACCCTAGGTCAAGGGGAAGGGGTTCAAAACGAAATTTAAAATTTCGACGATGTCTTATCTCCAAATATTTAACTGAACCGTGTAAAGTTTAGTTCACCTTTGAATGACCCGAAAAATTACGAATCTTTTAAGACCAATTGGATTTTTGTGCGACCAGCCGTTCGTTCACAGTGACCGCGCAAAGTTTCAGGAAAAACACTAAACTTTCGCGTCGAAAACGGACGTTATGTGACCCAACCCCCAGACGCCCAGAATAAAACTACCTTTTTTCATCTTCCCGGTAAACTACAGTCTAGAAATTTTAACCGTGAGTCGGGGATAGACCACATTGCAATATTCACTCGATTTCTCATCTGTAAAATTGTTTAAATAATACAAATTAAATTAAATATTTGTAATAATACAAATTAAATTTTGATGATGAGCTATGGACTTGAAATTTTAAAAATAGGTCAGAACTGGATCACAATGCAATATTCACTCGGTTTCTTGTCTGTAAAATTGTTTAAATAATACCTATTTGTTTAAACCAATTAAATTTTGATGATGAGCTAGATACTTGAAATTTTAAATATAGGTCAGAAATGGATGACATTTCAATATTCACTCGGTTTGTATGACATGGTATGAGTATGGTATGGTATATTATTGTATGTATGATTTGGTATAATAGAGTATGGTATGATGCCGATTTGCAACACAGTCTGGTATAGACAGAAGGGTGATCTGCACAAGGAAGATAATAAACCGTTGTGTCAAGAATTTGCAGAGTTTTTTTCCCGTGTTGGCTAAACGGCTTTCTGAGGGGGCAGTTACAGGGCAGTCGTCAAATCCAATAACCACTGGAACTAATATCAAAATAGTAGCTGTTGAACTCGGTGCAACAAGCGACTAGTCGTGTCAGGAAAGCGCGACCAGTGGAAGGTTAATATAAAGGTTATACTTCGACTTTTTACTTAAAAGATACTACTAAATACAAAAAATTATGGTCTGGAAGCAAGATGTAGAATTTGGCATATAAGTATGGTTAAAATTGGTTGAATTTTAAAATTCATGTGTTCTTCGAAATTTCCGTTAAATTTTCAATAACTTTCATTCCAAGAGTACTTCGATAGGACCAGTAAGTCCGTAGCTTTGATAGGACCAGTACTTAAGTCTGTAGCTTTGATGCTAAGGACAACAGAAAGTCTTCAAAAGGTATATTAAACATTTTAGCCAATGTGGAAAACCATATTGTGGGTTTTCGCAATTCTCAGTCACTTGAAAATGCGTAGATTCATCGTGACAATTTTCGTAAACCACTTATGATGGAGTCATGGAAACCCATTTCAAATACAAAACGTTGTCTATTTAAACAAAAAACACTGTTAGAAACAGTTTCATTAGATCAGTGAATTGGGTTTTAGTGAAAATATAAAATTGAATAATTCAGGGCCTGGACCGAGGAATTCGTACCTACTCATAAAACAGCACTATAACGCTACAATACCTACATATGGTACACAGTATTCCTACACATTTACCTAATTTAAGTATCTTAGAGGTGTCGTCCAGCACCATTGAGCTCAACCCATAATTACGATACAGAGGGTAGATGAGGGACCTTCTCACGCAGGCCAATTTGACTTCTTCGGCATTATTGTAGGTCTGTAATCAATAAACGGAAGAAAACAACGTTAGAAGTGGTCTGAACAAGAGTTGAACGTCTATAAAGGGTCAATTACTCGAGGCGAGTTAACTAGCTACTAGACGACTAGTTAGAAGCTTGCGAGTGCGCTAGTTGAAGATTACACGAAGCTTATGACTCAGCATTCGGAACAGGTACTCCGGAGATTTAAATGAATCTCCAGTTTCGTGGCTATTGGAATTTCCATCCTCATTATCGTGTCCTGTTTTTGAGAATTACATCCACCATAGCCAGTAGAGTCATTCCAACTAAGTTGGATCCTCAACGTGGTTTTGCTCGGTTTAAAAATAAAAAACCTAGAGTATTTACTTTTGCTGTTGGTCCTTTCTCAGATTCCATCGTATTTCCCTAAATATTTCGAGTTTTTGCTGTGAACTTTCCTCATTCACAATTACCACCCGAAAATTGGGTAATTGTGAATACAGATTTTGCCTTCTTCAGCTCTCAGTTGAATGAATAACTAGGGAGGGGCCCCAATATGAGGGTGTTTCTCCGAAAATGTGTATTTTTCAAGGAAAACAATAACCCTTGTTACCTGGAACCATGACAACGTGGCGCTCAACTTGTTGATTGTCCAAGCCGATTCAACGGTGTTTTCGCCCGTAAAGGTACGAAAATTGTACGCATACGCAAAAATGATGTCGACCAGTGAGAGTAGAGCTGCTTTGACTTCTTGTGGTTCGAGTAGGTAGTCACGGTTCCCGAGATCTTTCAGGTATTCCGTCTCCTCTTGGGTCAATTTGCCTGTAATTCACAGATACTTACTGTCATCGGGATTTACAGTGGTTTAATTTTGATATTGAGCCAAAGCAGCTCAGCGCAGCCGATTCAATTACTCAGCATTTGATCGAACCAAATCTCCAGATAGAGAGATAAGTGGAGCTGATGAGCGTTGAAGGTGTTTCTATAACACTACGTCTTAAGTATAATGTCTCACGACTTCATTGAGTTCCCTATAACACCAGTATAGCACTAGACTATAGCTTTCCTCATAGACCAGTGGAAAAGTTGAAAAAGTGAGGTCTGCTGGAAACAATTCCAAAATTAATGGAACTTTTGCAGATTGTTCAGGGGTGGAACCTCGACGTTTTTGGACTATTTTCGGGTTTTCTCTCATAACTTCTAAACTAAGCGGTTTTTGACCAAATCGTTTATATTTGTGCAGCATTAAATTGGCTAAAATTTTGTATATGTAAACCTTTTTCCTAAGCCTAATATTAATCAAGATCAAAGTTAGAGGAATTTTCTCAAAATGACAAAAATGGGCAAAAACGAAGGTTTTGGCACTTGGCACTCTATCAATAATTCCAGCATACTGATATTGATGAGTGATTACCATAGTGATTAGTCTTGGGTAATTATTACAAAATTGTACCGAATTTAATCCTCTACAACTTTTAAAGTGAAAGTTTTGGTCAAAAAGTGTAATTCAAATGAACCAGAGATAGCAATTTCGATTGAACTCGACTTTCGAGAATCAACTCGATTTAACTCGAAACAAGTGTAAATGGAAGAGAATGAGAAACAAAAATCCACAATCACGGTTATAAGAGCAAATTTTCGAAGAGACAACTGGTTTTATGTAGCATGTCTCACGTTTACTGGTTTTATAATACATTTTGTCTCGATTTTTTGCCGCGTGTTCTGCGGAGTAGAACCAGAAACAAGCCAGCATGTGATACTTGAGCGTGCCAACCACTCGACCGCCAGGAATGAAGTACTGAAAAACCTGAGCAAGTAAGTATGTGGTAAATCCGTTCAACCTCAACACTCTACTGGCGTCTTCGAAAATGGAGGTGAACATACTGATTTTTGAGTTTTTAAAAGACATTAACGTACATTTGTGATAAAGTCATTCTGTTTTTTATGAAGCATCATTCTATTTTTCGATTTCATCTAATTTGTAACGGCTGTAAATGGATAAAAGCCAATAAAAAATTTATAAAAAATGAAGGCGCGGAATTCCAGAGGCTTATTAAAGCCCGATCACCTAGCCAGCCAGCCCTCTGACGTCATAGGCTCTTACGGCATAGGCTGTGACGTACTAGTTGGTCTCCTGCCAGCCGTCTGACGTCATACGCTCGTGCGTCATATGCTCTGACGTACTAGTTGGCCTCCGGCCAGCCGTCTGACGTCATAGGCTCTTACGGCATAGGCTTTGACGTACTAGTAGGCCTCCTGCCAACCGTCTGACGTCATACGCTCGTGCGCCATAGGTGCGTCTGACGTAGTGGCCCGCCTGTCGCTTGTGTTCTGACGTGATCTGAGGGAAAGGGTGAATCAAGGAAACAAATTTTTCCCGTTTCAGTTTATGTGCCAAAGCAAAGACATGAAAATGTCAAAAGAATGTCAACTCCATCCTGTTGTTGATACAGTCGAGAATTAAATGCTTGCATACGAGTCTGCAACACATTGGGACATTTTATGTCTTTAAAGAAGTGATTCAGGAACCTTCGAACAATGCTACATCACCTACCCCAGTAGCGTAGTTGTTATACTTAATTCAATTAAGTTAATTGTAGGGTTCATCATAAATTATGAAGCTTGCATTCATATAGACAATATAAATTATTGAGTGTGTGTGGTTTAGGTTGACCGTCAGTAAGAATGATGTTGAGAATGATCACCTGTGTGTAAACAATTATTTAAACAATCACGCTCATACCGCAGCTTGTCGGCCACGCACTCCGCAGTGGTTAACGTAATATGGTTAGGTAAATCGAGAGCTATCCAACGAGTGGTGAACGATTTTTGTACGATGATAACTGGCGAAGATAAAGTTCCGTAGCAACGAATCGGTTGTAAGTGAAAATCATCAGACATTTTCGTGACGATTTCGTGTAACGCTTTTGTGTAACGTTTTTCGAGTTATGTGCCAGAGTAAAGACATAAAATGTCAAAACCGCTTAGTGTAAAAGTTATGATCCAAAACTCGAAAAAATTAAAACGAAAAATCGAGGTTTTTCGGCCCTCCCCGAGTCAGCACAGGGCCCTGGATTTGAATAAGTAGACAGTCATACCACAGAACACCTGAAAAACCTGTAAAAGTGAAAGTAAGTTCGGAAATTTGTCCAAAGACAAAGTCCATACCTACTGGACTATGATGGCCACCACTAAAAGCCGAAATTGCTAAATACTTGAGTACAAACATCAAGAAGTTTAACCCATTAACCCTTCGTTCCATTCTACCAATTTTATTGGAAATACAGTGTTTTGGTTGTGATATCTGGATTCGGATGGTTATCTTTCAGATTAATGTGTATGGGGAATGAATGATGCATGATATATTTCTGTGCCTATTCATGAAGGCTGGTCGGGGACTCAAACGCGGGATTACGTCGTTGTACAGTTAAAAGTTTGAAGTGTATTTTTTAAAAAAAGTGTCAAATTGGACACGTGGAAAAGGAAACTTTCAAAGGCTGGACCTTAAGGTATAAATGGTAAAAAATTAAGGACTGATGCCGTGACCAGGATTCGAACCTGGGTTATTGCGGCCACAACGCAAGGTACTAACCACTATACGATCACGGCTGTATGGGGTCCCTGAGGATACTTTATAAGAAGCTGGAAGAAATGGTGCGTGGATAACGAGGGCAGGAGTATCGAGAGCGAGAGCGCGACCAAGGAGTTATGACGCCGACTCGTAGAACCGGTGATGCGTACAGAATAACCGCTGAATACCACAACTGACGGACAACCCACTGAAACCATCAACCTGTTGGTAGCGGTACAAAAGGCGGCTTCTAATTAAAACTAACAGTTTCTGCACATGAATTCTTGCACATTTAGAGATCATCACAATCACTAAGTCATCTTTCGTTCTTCCGGCTGTTCGAACCCTTTTTCCAGCTTTTGTAAGATAATACAGTTTTTGACACAATTCACAGTACATAACTCAAGATTGCAACAATTACAAAACTTACATTCAAGTCTTTTCTCGAGCAATTCTTCCCACGGTGCTTCGAATTCAATGATGGCATTTATTTCGCTTGGTTCCATGAAATCAGCCAAATAGTGTTCCTCACAGAACTGGGCCGCTTCCACTTCTTCCCTGCGACACCTCCTTTCAGCAATTGGCGTCGCTTCTACGTCCGTTAAGTCGATAATTTCGTAGAACTCCTCCTGAAATATCCCAAGAAGAGTTGAAAATCGAAAAATGAACATGGAGAGACGTAGGATAAAACAGTGACGAAATAATGAATTTTTGAATGTAACTGAAGGATCTCATGAACCGCCTTTCGTGTCTTGTAGTCCACACGTTCATAAAAGCACTCAAAAATCAATCAACCAAAAACGTAGCTTCCAAGCAAGAAACCTCCGATAGTTCTAGACCCTCCATTGCAAACTATGGCATAATACGTTCAAGGTGCATCCATGCCTGCTGGGGCTGATGAGGGAAATCGCATCCAGGGTAGGTTTGGGAGTGCTGAATGAACTACTTTCCATTGCCTGGGATAAACCGGCAGCATACCAGAGATATATTTGGCTTCACAGAGGATTTAGACATGGCAAGTTGTCTCTGACTTTACTGGAAACGATCCTAGGCTAATTAGATCGAGAGAAAATGGTACAGCCCTGCAAGATGGAGATTGGTTGCAAGGCAACAGAATGCTGCAGGCACCTCCGTCAAGGAGACTATGGCGATTGTTAAAAAAGCATGCGAGAGAGACCTCAATACCAGGAAGAAAGCGAAAACTGGATACGTCTCCGGTTTATTGGAAGAATGAACAGTTAGCACAACTCAAAAGACTCTGTGATCAACTAAGGGACAGGTAGCTCCAACGCGGGACAGGTAGGCGAGGTTTTAGTGAGGTTTGAATCCCACATAACCTGGAGGTGCGGTCCTCTCCAGGTACCTTACAATATCTGAATGCCACTAAGTGTTTTTTTTCTCGTAGGCTTGTGAGGAAATCTTCAAGATCCATAAGTCCATAAGATTCCTCACAAGCCTACGAGAAAAAAAAAAAAAAACACTGAGTTGAATACCAGCCAGAGCCTAGTACCTCCTGGCTAGCTGTTCTTCAAGCTCCTTGCAATTCCGGAAACACGGTCAGTTCTAACTATAGAAGGGTCGTGAAATTCCCATCTAAAAGACCTCAAGTACTTCAGGGTATCCACCAAACACAAGAGTTCTTTGCAGGTCGTACAGTAACTCCGTTCTTCTTTTTTAGGCAACGACTGAAGTATTCCAGAGCATTCTCTTTTCCATCTTGTAATTGGGAAAGTACTGTATCGAGGAAACTGTATCCAGTACAAAATGAACCTTTGAATCTGAGTGACTGAGTCATAGGTAATTTGACATCGTCAAAGGCCGCTTGTGCAGATACCTTACCCCGTAGAAAAGCCCTTGCCGGAGAATGACATCACGTTCGTTATTAATATTGTTTTCTCGCGTAATTTCATAGTTATTGGTTCCAGTCGAGTGTTATTAACCAGCGTAGGTTTTCCTCAACACATTCAAAACAAGATCTTTCTCAGAATTTCGTCTTTCCTGTAGTTTATGATTCATAATGAAATATGGTTTACCCTCAGCACTTCGCCATTCCCAGTGGTCTTGTTGGCAAATCCGTACCCCGGAGTTGTCAGAGAGCTGTCCACAGGTCGCGACTGCTGCGTGATCCAAAACTGTTCCTCATCCTCGTCTTCACTCTCAGAATTCGTAGAACAAAGAGCTGCAACGATAGAGAGAACTAGAGCATAATATGCGAAGTGACAACGGTAATTATGAACAAGAAGTAATTTGGAACAAAGCGGTTAGCGCACGTGTAAGACTTGGAGAAGGTTCACACTTCTGCTACAGACAAAGAGAGTTACTTGTGAACAATGACGTAGCCAGAATTTCGATATAAGAGGAGGGGGGAAGGGGCTAGGGCCTAGTGCAAGAGTAAGTCCCAGGAGCATGGAAAAAACCAGAAGGGAGGGATTGGACCCCTTAAACCCACCCCCTGGCTACGTCCCTGCCCCAATCATACTCAACCATCCCCTGTCATTCTTATTTGAAGCGTTCCCCAGGCAATATAGAAACCCCCAGCCTCAAGCCCTTCCAAGCTAACCCAAGCCTTCCTCAACCTCCTCAAGTCCCCCTTAACTATTCAGAGATACCTGTGGGTAACCATCCCAGCTCCTCTTCCGCCTCGCCAGGAGCGCCCTAGGTATTTGGAACGGTCTAAAGGCACCCTTGAGCAGTGATCAACCAACCCCAGTCATCCTTCACCATTCCGAGCCTTTATTGAGCATTTTAAGGCCTCTTCAGCCTCACCAGGCGTCTTTGGTCGTTTTGGTTCAATACCGCTTAGTTTAGAAGTTATGAGCAAAAGCCAATTTATTGTTTATATTAATAAACAAATATATATTTATTGAAAAAAGTCCAAACATTTCGAGATTTGTCGGCCCTCGAATCGGATAATTCGACAGAGTCGACCTGTAAAAGTTCCATTAACTTCAGAATGGTTTCCAGGTAGGTACTAAAAGAGGAATTAAAATCTACTGGACTAAAAGAGGAATTAAAATTATAAAAAAAGAAGAGCAATAAGAAGGAATTGAGTAAGAGTTCCAGGTAGATGTTGCCTGTTAAATTCTTCATTATTCTTGGTTTACCAACCTAGCACAAAAAAAGAGGACCTAATAACCCCACAGTTTCTGGGGTAGTTAAGAACAAGCATCTAATTGCAATTCTACAGCACCTCCAAGAAATACATGTTGGACATTAGGACTAAAACGACAGCTGTTGGTGGTTTCATAGTTCTCAAGAACCATGACCTTCCAGAAGCTTTCAATAATAATTATTGTTAGAAGTTGTTAAATTTGTTCTTTGTTGCCCCGACTGTCTTCTTATACAGGCGTACGAGTATAGGCCCTTCATTATCTAAGTAGGTATACCTATTATTAATCACGAAGTGTCAGCCATAGATGAGTATTCTTTGTTATTCAGCTACAGGCGTCCATACTAACCCTCATCGACGACTTCGATTTTCGGTCGCGCTTGGTACTTTTTATGAGCAAACAGGAACTTTCCGATCAAATCCAAATCCTCGAAGTCCTGACCTTCCACGACCTTCTCCAGCCTGAACGTGAAGACTCCACCGTCAGCATCGTAGGTACCAGATTCCGTGAGGCTCTCCCTAACTTGGCCAGGTAATTTCAATCTGTAAAATCGGTAACGAACAATCCACATTCATGCAGCATGGCTATTGGTGCGAATTTTCGAAGAAATAACTGGTTTTGATGTAACATATCTCTACCATTTGACTGGTTTTATAAAACCAGGCAAAAAGGGATACAAAATGTGTTATAAATAACACATTTTGTATCCCTTTTTGCCGAGTAACACCTCAGTTTATAGTTTTTTCAACGCTGAACAGGACGATGGTGGAGTCAGAATCGCAATATCTCATTCCGTTATCAGATTAGAACAGGTGTACCGTGTATCTCCCCCCCCCCCCCCCCCCCATCATATGATCATGGATATCGAGGGTGAAGTGGCAACAAGGCCATGTTAACCTACCTCAAATGGTGCTGGTTTTTTGTTTGTTTAATTACAGGAGACACTAAAAACTGTTTATTTCTAACATTTGGGAACATATACATGAATGTCTGCAACTATAGACACTTCTGGGTGCCAATAATATATATTATATTACACAGACAACTTACGTGATGATGAATAATTTTAATTAGAATCCCGCTGAATAAAAAAGTCAATACGCACAAAAATGTCAGTTAGGCCATGTTATTCTGGTTATTCTGTACTATTTGAGGTAGGCCATGTTGACCAGCTCTATCCTAGGTAGGCCTTGTTGCCACTACACCCTCGATATGTAACTAATATGTAATTTAATTTAAAATGTAATTACAGCTTCATAGGGTGAATAGCATACAAATTGGCTTTAGGAGCCACTCAGCTGATCCTTGGCCTGTGCTGCTTAAAGTGTAAGTCCTAAGAAGGCTACATGTATACCAAATTTCAAGTCTACCACCACGGGAATCGCGCCAAAAAACGTCACATTTTTTTTGTATCTCGCAAATTGTGGAATGACACCCAGCCATGTCAAAACATGAAGTATCTGCGATAATTTGTGTTGTAATTGTTGGACCTATAATTTTATCATAACCAAATTGTAAAGCCGTTAAGCGACATCAACCTCTGCCACTAATTTCATTCGAGTGATCTTGGGAATATTGTTCCCAGACCTCAAGATGGATAGATTGTAAATATTATGTTCGGTGGTTCTCATAATGAAATGTTTCAAGTCCACCGTGAATGCAGTGAGCACATCTAAACTTAGAGCCAGTAGTTTTAGAGTGGTCTAATTGTAATGTTGCTGCCAATAAACGTTCTGTTCTGTTCTGAATGGCCCGCATGGCGCGGGTCAAGGGCTTTGAGTGGGTAGAAAGCAATTATTCTGCACATTCAAGGGTGTCCGAAGAAGGTGTAGAATAATTCACTGCTCGATCGTACAATCGTGATAAATACCTCAAATAATACGGCGGTGACGAGAAAAACACGTTGAAATCATCCGCGACCAGTTCGGTCCTGGCGATGTTGGCGAGAGGGGCTTTGATCTCCAAGATGACGTGCTTGCCAGTTTGTTTCAATTCGAAATTCGGCGTGAGCATTGTTTGAAGTGAATTCAAGTAATTAGTAGAAAACGAATCGACAATTACTAGAAGGAAATGCGACTGCAACACGACCGTCAAACACCATGAGGATGATGTAAATAAACAACAGAAACGAGTGTTGGTGTGTCTCACGCTTTTTTTAGCCGCTCGTGACAACGTGAAACTTTGGCGTGTCGTGGAGGAAGAAGAATTTAGTTTAGCTCTACTCACTGCTAGATTGATTTGACTCTCACATTCCTGTTGGAAAGATGAATTGAGTGCGGTACCCTCACGGAATTGAGGAGCCGCCCCCCCCCCCCCCAACACACTCCTAACTAAACTAGCGTAGCTCTGGATGTGAGAGTACCGCACTCAATCCCCCCTCCCCCACCCACACACTCCTAACTAAGCTAGCGTGGGTCTGGATGTGGGAGTCACCCCCCCCCCCCCCCACCACCAACACACTCCTAACAAAACTAGCGTAGCTCTGGATGTGAGAGTACCGCACTCAATCACCCCTCCCCCACCCACACACTCCTAACTAAGCTAGCGTGGGTCTGGATGTGGGAGTCAACCCCCCCACACCACCACCAACACACTCCTAACAAAACTAGCGTAGCTCTGGATGTGAGAGTACCGCACTCAATCCCCCCCTCCCCCACCCACACACTCCTAACTAAGCTAGCGTGGCTCTGGATGTGAGAGTACCGCACTCAATTCCCCCTCCCCCACTCCTAACTAAACTAGCGTGGCTCTGGACGCCAGGGTATCGCACTCAGCCAGTATCCAGGACTTGCCAACGGGGTGGCGACTGCAGTTAAGTCCCCCCAGTCCACCCCTACCCCCGAACTGGCTAGGTAAAAGTAGGAGGAAATAGCAAGGAAAGCAAGTGAACAAAAATAAAAACCACTTGGAACAAGAATCCTCAGCTAAAATTATATACTTACAGTGTAAACGTACGCAAAAATGGAGAATATAAAATTCGGATTAATGACTAGAGACGACTAGAAATCTATTAAATAGATTTCTAGTCGTCTCTAGTCATCAAATTTTGAAAATGAGATCAATACGCCGATTTTTTCGAGGAACTTCTCGAACGAGATCATTGAACTTTGAAGGGGCGGGTGCTAATTTAAATTTTGCTATCCAAGATCTCTCAATAGATATTAAACAGAGATGAGACAACCGTTGTTGTCCCTGTGTGGATCTCTAATATGTTTAATGATTTAATATGAAAATGAGCGCTTTAAAGACTCAGTGGAGCTTGGAATTGTCAAAATGAGTTTTCCTAATCAAAAAACTTCTGGGAAAACCCATGGCACGTCGACGGGATGGACTATTAGCTCATGAATTTACTTACCACCAAACTCCGCATCTTCGTGCAGGATGGTTAATTCATTTTTCAGCCCTATTGAGTCAAATCTCTTATAGATTTACTAGGTCTTACTACGCCCTGATAACCATTGGCATCTATTGTACGAGTAGTTCTCAACATTAAAATGTCGAGTGTACTCCCATTTTTAGATTCTCTTTGTTACTTGCAATTAGGGTGACTTACAATTCTCTTTGTTAGAAAAATACTTACTTGATGAATAACATGAAGACGCATCTTGATATCTGCTGCAGACCTTGTTTGGGAGCAAAAAAGTATGAAACATTAAGGCAAAAATAAATACGACCATTTCCAAAACATATCTTTGTTTTAATAGGAGCTAATGCATTAAACAAAAATAGCGTTTCAACTTACAAGTTTCAAATAGTGTGATGTAAAATAATTAATTTGCCAAGTAAAGGCCTAATGCACTGATGCGTTGTTCATTTATTACAGAAGTGACGTTTTTATAACAGACTAGAAAATACGTCAATTGGCTCAATTCCAAACTACATAAAACTAAGAGAACTACATCTATGTATAAAGAAATATACATATACAAATATAAGATACAGTTACTTAATGCGTGTAATTATTGATTTATTGGCGTGGAAGCATATCTCAAGTTAGGTTTATGGCATCTAGCTTGTCTTTGGTCAACAGCATTTATAAATGTTAAATATTTCATTCCCAGTCTTTGAATCTTCATTCATACATGCCTTACTGATTTGATCGTTATATAGAATACCAGTTAAATTGTTGATGGGCAAACTTGATAACACATTGTACATTAATTGGTGCAATTTGGGATGTGAACCAAGTATTTTTGGTGCTATATATAATAATACGAGTATATCGCATTTTAAGATCCCACAAGGTCTAACTCACTTTTTGGGCGAAACGAGTTTGGATATAATATACTTTGGATATATATACATAATATATCCAAACCATTCTAACCATCGTTAGAACGATGGTTAGAACGATGGTTAGAACGATGGTTAGAACGATGGGTAGAACGATGGTTATAACGATGGGTAGAACGATGGTTAGAACGATGGTTAGAACGATGGTTAGAACGATGATTAGAATGGTTTGGTTATATTATGTAATGCGATATATCTCAACTACTCTCGCCACTAACTACGCGTTTTTCTAACTACTTAGATTGGCCGTACGACCAATAGATGTGTGAATTGAAAAAACTTCTACAAGGTCTATATTTTTCTTAATATCCACAAGGGCTATATTGCAATAGCGCTGGTAAAATGGCTTGTGATTTTGGACCTATGTCAATTATAACATAATAATTATATTATCGGCTAAGTTATTCCTATATTTCAATTTGCCAGCACGTTTGTGGATAAGAGTACCAATGTTTTTCGAGTCCCACGAATGCCAATGTTTTCTAGTTTTTTCTTAATTTTTTCGGGCGAATGTGGTTACCAAAATAGAAATGCAGTTCTTGCTAATGCGCTTCTACATTTGAGCGTAGAAAAAATTACCATCATACAAAAGTTGTTGGTAAAAGTGCACAGCTACAAGGAGTGCGATTCCAGCGCATTGCCGAAACATGAAGGCCAAGGCTGCAAGGAAGAAACCCATGCCTTATCGGTCTGTCTTGGTTGACCACACGTTCTTCAAGGACTATGGCCACGAAACAATGATCGCATATCTTTCGATACGCCCGCGGTGAGCGGGCCGGGAATCCTGTAGTAAATGTGCTTCAATACAATCCGAACGGAAGAATCTCATACAAGATCGATTTTCTGACTTCCTTTCATTTTGAAGAACGGCCTGATACATTTAATGACCTTCAATCCTAGTTGAAAACCCTAGTTGATGATAAATAGTCTATTAATCAGGTAATCGATTATTTAACTGCGACTAACCGATTATTTAACTGCGACTAATCGTTTAATTTTAATCAATTTTTAGCTGCCGATTATTTTTATTAATTGATTATTGTTACTGATTAATCGATATTATTAGTGATTACTGTTACTGATTAGGGTTTCGAATACATCAGGATTTGAAAGCATTTTTCAAGCATATTAGAATGCATCAAATCCTGATGTATTCGAAAGCCGATTAATCAGTAATAATAATCGAGCAATAAAAATAATCGGCAGCTAAACAACGACCATTTGTCTTCAACCCAGGGGTACCCTCCTTCCACTAATCCTGTGGCAGGGAGGGGGGTCTATATTTTACGATTATAATCTACCGTTTCAAAATTTCATTTAATAAAAGTTGTTGAGGATGGGATTTGAAAAATTAATGTTTTTGAACCCTAGGGAACCCCTCCCGCGGCTGGTACCTTCAGTCTATTTGTAATGAAAACAATGATTGTCTTATCTCAAGACTTGTGTAAAAACTGTAATCTTGCAAAATACAATAATTGTATTTTTCATTGTATTTTACTATGGTTTTATGGGACGTTAGAGATCTGATTTAAATAACTGGTATAATAATTATACCAGTTAAGAAATCAGGTCACTATCACCCCATAAAACCATAGTAGATTGGCTAAAACGTTTTTTGGCTCACCTGAAAAGTTGGGAAAAGTGAGTTAGACCTTGTGGGATCTTAACAGAGGATATGAGATGGGAAGAAAATCATTTTTTATATAAGTCACACTACAGTTTACATTATAAATAATATCGTGTCGTCATTAATTTATTATTTCCTACTTCGTTAAATGCCCCAAATCAAAATAATGACGAATTGTATAAAACATGGTACACTTTATCACAGCCACAATAAACAAATGACACGTAAAGTCTTGATTCCGTAACATAATATTCACTTTGTAATTTTGGTTTCCGAAGTGTACAAGATTTGCGTATGAATTAAATTTGCTAGAAATTCAAAATGATCAAATGCTTGTTTCAGGCAGAAAATACAAGGATACTCCTAATGGACATTTACGAAGTTATTCAATAAGTTATGAAGAATTTCGACGATTATTCGTCCTAGACCGACAGCTGAATAGCAAGTTGTGTAGTTACTATGCAGAGCACGGTACGACATCCTATTTTCTCCTTTGTTCCTGCAACGGCGCTAGCTAAGCAGTTTAGTTCAATGGCGATGTCTGACTGAATTTCAAGCGTATTTCCTGGCTTTTTTGAATTTCGATTTACTCGGTTTGAAGACATCCGCCCCTCCCTGACCGGTCATCTGGTCGAAGAAATCGACGATGGGAACGTAAACGCGTTTAGGGGCTTCTCGCCCGAAAAGGTAATCGACGTGGTTGAAGTCGGGAAGCAACCTCGATTCGACAGTCGACGAGACCATATCGTCGATGCTCCTTTCGACAGCCTGTAAACACAAAACCATTATGTACTGCTGAATCGGTTATAAATCAGCAAATTCATCAGTGATCACATTATCCTAATGCAGTATTATTTATATTATCATTATTTATTCTATTAATATTAATAATATGTTAATGTTATTCTAATTATTTAATTAAATTCACATGTAACTATTAGCCTATACCAAACTCAGCACCAGTCGCTCTCGTCATTAGCACAAGACTCGTCGGCTGTATCGAGCTTTATGTTTTCATTGATTTTGTAATACCATGTAATTGCATGCTTTATACATTTTCATCACACTAAATAGTGCCAAGCACATAATTTTAATGAAAAAAATCAAAAATCAATCCACACCACTTGTGCAAAATTAGAACAATAAAACATAATATGTTTAATTTACTGGAGGTAAATGTCTCTCCATCATAATATGAATAATAATCTAATATATAACCAGTGAAAATAATAATCTAATAATAATCATCTATATGGTAGAATAATAATCCCATAAATGTGCGAAAAATTGCACTATTTAGTGATAATATAATTTATGGGTTTATTATTCTATATGATGTAGAGACATTTGCCTCCAGTAGCTGAACTCTGTGGACACATCGGCCCTAAAACGGGTTTGTAAAAAAAAAGAAAAATTCTCGGTAATTAGCAAATTAAAGAAAACTATTAAAGCATTGACTCCTGTGCTTCGATACAGTTTTAAACGATAATTAATAACTGGAGAAATTTGACTCATAAACTCACCCTGAAGGAGGCCATGTTGTAAACAGATTCGTACAGTTTTAAACGATAATTAACAACTGTGGAGAAATTAGACTGATAAACTCACCCTGAAGGAGGCCATGTTGTAAACAGATTCGTACAGTTTTAAACGATAATTAACAACTGTGGAGAAATTAGACTGATAAACTCACCCTGAAGGAAGCCATGTTGTCGACAGATCCGTACATCACCAAAAGAGGTGTCGTCACGTTCGATAAGTCGTAGTTGGGGGCTGTTGGAGTTCCGTACACCTCGAGGTTCTTCTCGGCGTTTCCGTAATCATATTTCGTGAATTCACCTGAAACCCCAAATAATTTCGAGGTACAAACTGCGCGGAATTTACATTAAGAAATTGGTTATATAAAAAAGAAGGAGGGAGGTGAATGATTTTAGTGGACTATGATAATATTATTAGAATGCGGTTAGAAACTTTCTACCCTATACAGGGTGTCAGGGTTAAGGTCGTAAAACACACTACATTGACCTAATTGCCGATAGTAATGTTTAGCTTGGCCTACCTAGTCTAACAAAATTACCATAGGTACAAATCAACAGACAATTTTCGAAAAGTAAATTGGAAAAGATATCAGTGACTGCTCATTCGAGAAGTCTTGTGTCATAATTTGACTCAGCGGGACAAAGATTGTGAACAAGATTGCTGCCTAACTCATTTTACGGTGAAAATGTCGATTTTCGCGAAAGGTTTTACTTGTCGATATTTACTGAAAGATCCACGGTTTTTGGCACGGGAACGAGGATTTTACACCACTGTAAACAATTTTTTTAATCATACCAACTTTTGGGGTTACAGTATGAAATTAACCGGCAGATTCAGTTACGTACATTTGAATCTCCTTTAAAAAGTTTAAGCATTCAGCACTAGTGAGATAGGGAATTTCTCTTTTTAACGGTATAATCACATTTGAGTTTTGACTGAAAAATGAGGGACTTATGGCCATTTTAGTGACTTGAGGTCGAAATCACGAAAAACATCTTTAAAGTGAAAAAAGTCGGATTTCTATCGGTACATAAAATAAGTTATATTTAGGACACTTTTCATCAGAAATTAGTTGTAGAATCGATCCCGGGCTGGTGGTACGACCTGACACCCTGAATAGGTATTGCCCAGTGAATATGACGCGTGAAAACCCTCTTCATTCAATTCACGGAGTTCCTTCCCATTTCATCCCCGTAGACCTCAATGAATTAATGTCTAAGTACCCACCTTTTTTCAGCACTTGGAACAAATGTTTCGCAACGTAAACGGACGTACTGGTAATTACTGAAGCCAATTGAACTCCTGCAGACGTCTGAAACACCAATAATTTCATTTATTAATTAAATTCATCTAAATAACTGAAAAACCGTTGAGAGAAAAAAACGTTGGGATTAGACCGTAATAACCCAAGGCCATGAGGTTCCCCACTTATACAGACTATTTCAGCTGGATGGTTGACGAACCGTTTGTTTGTATTGGTCGGAGACTGTTACAAGAGAGACTATTAAAGTACGAGTATTTGTCGTGAACTTCACACGAAGGCTCCCGAATTACATGTAATTCATAATATTATATTGAATCTCTTCTGTTTATGACAGTCATTCTCAGTCCTCCTGTGAAAATTGTCTCCAGCCTCCCCGTACTACCGTCCCTTTCCTCTCATAATAATTTTAGATAAATGATTTGTATGAAAACCATCTCACACTATGGAAGTAGAGATTGTTTTCATACAAACCGCAGAGTAAAGATCACAAGAGATGTACATACATCTCTTGTGATCTTTACTGTGCGGGACGGGATGTTAAGACAACTCGTTGCCTGAACAGGACTGTGTCCATGTCCACCTCCTGTATTCTTTACGACGAGGACAAAAATATCGTATCAATTATAGAAAGTTCTCATTTCTTCAAGCATAGATGACAAAAATAACCATGAAAGAATTGTTGTCAATGAGCTGAATAAACCCCCCCCCCCCCCCACCCACCAAGAATTGTTGAGTGAAGTAAAATTGAAGTTTTTTTCAGTAAGTAAGTAGAAACGTCATTGTTTTGTTTTGAACATCAAAGTTCGGATGGTGCACGAAGTAGAGGTAGTACTAAAGGTAGTACAGGCATGAAACGTGATGAGGGGTTGCAGCTCACGCTTTCAATTTTGAATATTTCCCATGAAATAATCCTATTGTAAACAAGTTGTGTGATATGACACGTTGAGACAACCTTGAGCCGATACATTAAAAAAAAAAAAATCCGTCATGCAGCTTGGCCATAAGAGCGAAGTTTCGAAGAAATTACTGGTACCATGTCTATTTTACTAAAATTGTCTATTTCCACTGAAATATCAGTACACTGTTAGACCGGTTTCGGTGGATATTGAGGATTTTTTGTCGAGTAACACCTCAGTTTATAGATTTTCAACTGAAAACGATGGTGAAGTCAGAATGGCGATGTCTCATTCCGTTATCAGATTAGAGCGGGTGAACCAGGAAGAACAACTCAAGTAACACCCACGTTTCTTCATCTTCAAAGTTTGAGAACGGAATAAGATATCACAATTCTGATTTCACCATCGTGTTCAGCTTCAGCGTAAAAAAAAACCTTAAAATGAGGCGTCCCTTGTCAGACTGTTTCATTTTGGGGATTTATGGGTAGCCCCCTCCCCCCCTCCCAGCAATTGGCCCAATTCTGCCCATCTACGAATTTGACCTTTTGATTGCCATGACGGATTTTTGGTGCAAATTTGAACTTTTTATCCCAATTCTATCGATACATAAATATTTAAACAATGTCATACATATACGATTTTTTTGCCTCTTGGCAGTGAATTCAGGATGGTCTAAAACGGATTTTGGTATAATAGTTTTTCTGAAATTAGAGTTAACAAAATTTAGACCGAGAATAATTCGCTAACACGTAGTCGTTGGCTCGTTAGTTCGGCAGTGAATTGACTAATTTTACAATAATTGTATAACTGTTACCGCATTCATGTTGCCAGTGTAAGGGCCCAGAGTGAGGCCGACGAGAGTGAGGCAGGACGACAGGTAAATGTTGAGTGGGACGACAGAGCAGGAGTGCAGCGTCGTTCTGATGAGCGGCCGGTTCGCGAAGAGAATCCAAAGTTTTCTTTGGATTTGAGACTCCTTCAAAACAAATAGAAGAAATCAATTATTGAAGACTGGATTGAAGGTGTTTTTACTAAAGACAGAAACTGATAAGCTCTACACAGGGCCGTCGTAATGTGGGGAGGGGGGAGGGGAAGCAGCTGCTGCTTCGACTTGGAAAAGTTGGAAAATTTTAGGCCGTGAAGATAGACAAAAATAATGGTAAAAAAAAATAAATAAAAAATAAACAAAAATGAGAGAAAAGAGAGGGAGAGGGAATACGAAAAAAGGTTGGGATTTCCCAACATGCATCACTTGGCGTTTCCATACTCCGAAATCCTGGGTTTGTGAAAAGTTCGAAGGATACGTCTCCCAAGTAAGGGAACAATCCTGCTTGTATTATCCCAACTTAGATTAATCAAAATTTTGAAGTGAACATTTCCAATTTGTCGCTGCTTTTTCGACTTGTAAAAGTTGGGAAATTTCGGGCCGTGAAGATAGAAACAAATAATAGAGAAAAAACAAAATAAATGAATTTTCCTATCGGGCATAAATAAGCATTCAGCTAATCTTGAAATAGCTAAGTAAGAAAATGTATAACATTTATTTTCTCATTAACTAAACTTTGTATCTATAGGTACCCGGCTCTACTATTATTGTTGTATAATTATATGAGCCGAGCATTAAGTTCAGCAAATAATGTCGCCCGCTGCCTTTCAAATTTTTTTGCACACCAGTAACACATGCCCCAAGTTGTCGACTTCGCCGCACACATCACACTGGTTTGACTGTTCCTGTCCAATCCTATGGAGATATGCTATGCATATGCCATGGCCCGTCCGCAGCCTTGATATAGTTGAGTAGAATCTCTTGTCTTGTCCCGCTTTATCAGATCTCCTTGGTAGGGATGGCAAAAAAAAAATGAAAACATCGATGTATCGATGCATCGACAGGCCGGCATCGATGCTCCAAAAACATCGGACCCCAAAAACATCGATGCAAAAAAACATCGATGTTTTTAAAAAAACATCGATGTATCGATGGTTTTCAATCAATTTTTAATTTTATTTCTATTCTTCGTACAAGACGGAAAGCAAAAATGATAAGCTCTGAAAAAGAACAATACTTTTATTTTCAATTTTATTTTATTTGTTACCATTATAATTCAGTTTCAAGAAGAAAAAAAATCGTATAAACGAAGGCTGGGCTCACACCCAGTATTTGGCAGGTAGTCCATTCAAGAAAAGTAATTTTGAAAGCAATTTGCCCCCCAGGCGATTTCTCTGCTGCGTAAGAGTGGCACCATGGCAGCCTTGGAGAATAATCTTTCTGCCGGTACAGAGGTGGCTACCTTCCCCAAGTATTCTCTTGATAACGTGTACAGCTTGGGATAGACTGTCTTCATGTCTTCCCACAATTCAAGGGGATTTGAACGAATGTTTGATGCCACTGGAGTTGAGAGATACATTGATATCTCCGTGTCTAAGTTCACCGATAAGCTCTGAGAAGATGACATTTTCTTGTTGGTTTTGAACGCCAACGATTTATGATGGGCCCATATTATGTCAACGGGACTTCTACGGTCCGATTCTGAAGATGACTGAGATGACGGGGAATTAGAAGTATCAACAGACGCCACCAGTTTTTTAATTTGAGTGAGGGCTTTTGACGATGCGATGGAATCGGAAAAGTGAATATTTTTGAAACGTGGGTCCAAAAACATGGGTAGGGTCAGCAAGTGACAGCTTTCCCGCCCCTTAAATCTTGAGTCAAATCCTGACATTAGAGCCTGTTTTATTAGCTGCTTTCCCACAGGCGAAATATTGGAAGTATTGATACTTTTCAGCCAACACGCCTCGATATTTTCATTTAAAGGAAATAAAAATTCAGGAATAATATTCCTAGGTATGTGAGAAAAACGTAAGAATAAAACATTCAGCAGCCTATGGCATAAAAAATTGAAACATCGATGTATCGATGTGCCGATGCATCGAAACCCCGACATCGATGTTCCAAAAACATCGACACAGAAAACATCGATGGAAAAACATCGATGTGTCCCGCAAAAACATCGATGTTTCAAAAACATCGATGTATGATTGCCATCCCTACTCCTTGGTCCACCAGTAATAATTGAGAATATGGATTGATTCGATATGAAGTCTACATTTTTCTTTGGTTTCGATGTATTTGAGTTGACCACTACTCTTCTTGAACATCCATTCGAATTGAAATAAACCCTTCGATTCAATATGAAGTCTACATTTTTCTTTTGTTTCGATGTATTTGAGTTGATAATTACTCTTCTTGAACGTCCATTTGAAGTCAGATAAACACCTCGAGTCGACAATTACTGTTCTTGAACGTCCATTCGAATTCAAATAAACACCTCAATTCGATATGAAGTCTACATTTTTCCTTTGCTTCGATGTATTTGAGTTGATAATGAAGGTAATTGGCATCATTAAATAAATGAACCGCCTTGTCTTAAATAAATGACCGTGAGACTCTAAGGTTGTTTGTCCCAAATTGTTGATCTCGTTAACCGCCCACTCTCTATTTAAAGGCATACCAGTCACTTTGACAATAGCAACCGACAGCGGCGACATCAACAAGGACGGTTTGGTACTTAGATACAATCGCGGTATTCCTGATCTCTAGGGGCGTCGAGGGCGATCGGTACCGTACGCGATATGGATCAAAAGGGTTATTTTAGATTCCTTTTGGCGGTATTCAGGCGGGTATCTCCTCTGTAATATTAAGATAGAAATATTTATACTAAGAATAAATGGACGCTAGTTGAAGGGATGATCGAACTTATTGATGGAATGAACTAGAGATGGGTATTGATTAATCGCAATGAACAATTAATTCCCCGAATAATGGGATGTTTGATTAATCTGGTAATCGATGCTTCAATCACGATAATTTAATTATTTTCTTTTTATTTTTTTTCTTACCTGCAAGTTGAGTTATGTATTCACTAATGTCTGACTTTTCCACAATCGATTCTATATTGTTGCCACACTTGTCAGTTAGGTATTAGTTATCTATCACTCCGGCACTGGAACCGTCCCCACTCCCTCAGAACATATAAATAAAACCTAGCGGAACATATGACCTGCTTTAATCCTTCACGTTCACTACCTTAGCCTTAACCTTAACCTTAGTGCCTTGTTTGACTTATTTGTTTGTTTATAGTTGCCTTCAAAAATTGTGCCAAAATGACTCCCAAAAAGTGCTGTCTGGGAGCATTTTGAGAAACTCGGTTCATCTGCTCTAATCTGCTAACGGAATGACACATCGAAATTCTAACTTCATCATCGTGAGGTGTTACTTGACAAAAAATTGAGAAAAATAATATTTTTTTTACAAAATAACATATTATGTTATAGAACCAGTAGAATGAAGACATTTCACATAAAACCAGTTATTTCTTCGAAAATTCGCTCTTATAGCCATGATGCATGACTGGATTTTTTTTTTTTTTTTTACGTTGATTTGTCTGTACTTCGTACTAGCGCTTGAAGGGAATTGAACAGGAATCGTCAAATTCACGGTGAATCACACAATCTATTCCAAATAGCCTAACCACTGTACGATTGATGATCGTGTTTCTAACTACCTCAAAACTGCTAAATGGACACATGCATGACAAGTCGTACGTTAGTCCAGTAGATGAGCATCTCCAGCACTGGAGACCGTTTAGGGAAGTAGATGGTGGGGGGGAGGGGGTCCGCTGACTAAGTGCCGATTTCAACAACGTTTTTAATCAACGTTTAATTAAAATCGAAGATCTTAGGTACCACGTGGTAAACAACGATGTCGAGTTTCACCAACTTCGTTTCAAATAAATCAACGATTAAAAGAGATAAATCAACGATTAAAATTAACCAGCCGATTTTGGCTGGTTTAAGGCATAAATCAACGATTTTGTGATCCGTTTCCCTATTCTATTTCATTCTTGACACCTTTATTACTTTATGAGTACCTAGGGGATTGGTGTTAGAGGACGAAATTATTGTTGATGAAGACGAAATTATTATTGATGAAGATGAAGACGAAATTATTATTGATGAAGATGAAGACGAAATTATTATTGATGAAGATGAAGACTTCTCAATTCGACGGCCTCGATGGATTAGAGAGAGGTTAAACGATGTCGACGACCTCGATGAAATCGATTTTAGGACGAGGTACCGATCTGCATCCATGCTTCATTCTTTTTACGTGTAGTTGAACCATCAGTTCGTTCTATAATATGGAAATACGAGTAGTTCCGCACTATTTCCACTTCCTTCTGTTTCATCAAATTTCGGCTCCCTCTTCCGCTTTTGCGACGATCACTCTTTCCACTCTTTTCCATCGGGGCTATCAATCCTCTTCCACGAACTTTCAAAAATGATACAATAATGAACTACACAGATGGAAACATGTGACCATGGGGTTATTGTTGTCACTGGAGGAGCGTAGAGTAGGTGACTACTCAGATATTACACCCCCCCCCCCCCCAACTTTAGCTTTGCAGCGAGAAGAGCCCAAGAATCGACCAATGAAGCCTTTGAAAATTGGAACCTGCCTAAAAATGGTCCACAGTGGCAAAGGATCACCCTCGCATTTCCGTTTATGCTGTTATAGCGGTGGATGATACGACGTAAAATCGGTACAACAATTTGAAAGTACCTATGCATCATGAAACGGATTCATTACACATAGTGGTGTCACTCATTGTAAATTTAGGCAGAGATCTTCACTCATTTCGTATTTATACGCGGAAGCACCGATGACGTTATCGACCTCTCGCAAGATATCAATTGAGAGGAGTCAAAAGGTCTAGAATATTTAAGTATTCCGAGTCATTACCTTTTTTTCTAGGACAAATCGCTTTGGGTCACGTTGAGTAAGAACGAATCATTTCAAGGACCTCCACGAGCTCCACATGATCCGAAGAAGGACAAGACGTCTATTACTTTAACTATTTCTATATATTTATTTCATGAGTGTGTGTGGTTTTGTTGACCGTCAGTAACAATGATGTTGAGGGATGTCGAGGGTCGGTCATAAATCAATTTTCATTTGACCGACCCTCGACATCCCTCAACATTATTTATTTCATCTATTCACTTTTTTTTCTTTAGTAGTTTCTGTCTTACTGTGTTGCTGTCTTATATTTATATTATATTATGCTGACTTCATAGAAGAGTATCTATTTATTTTTTAAAATATGTTTTCTTAAATATCTTGTGATCTGTTCCGCTATTGTTTTCTTGAATTCTCCTATTTAATGTGCTTGCCAGTGTTGTGTAAAATAAATAAATAAGACGTCTACGAGACGGTACCTAACCGTTTTGTCGAGTGTTCATTCTCCAATAATTGGAGTAATTATTACCTTGAACATCACTTGGATCAATCCTTACATAGGTATGTAATAAAATCGCTTTCATATTTTTGAACAGCAGGGAACGGGTCGCACTTACTGATCAAACTGTCATTAGCTGTAATAACACGTGGGTCGGAACTGTAAATAATTATTAATTATAATGTTTCGAAAATACTTGTGTGAAGTGAAGTTTTCATACATTTTTGGACCAGATGATAAACTTATTTTGTTGTACTTACTTAGTGGGAGCACAACAATTTCAACTACATGATATGATATTATCATATATTAACTACCTTCAACGGGCACACACGTCACTTGGAGAATGTTCAATTTTATGTAAGCTGTTTTCAGCCAAAGTTCCACGAGTTTTCTGGGCTTTCAATGAATTGATAGTGTGTGTCTTAGAACTTGCAATGATAGGAAAACATCTGGGCTTGTGTAACCCATGGACCTAGCTACCTAAGAATAATTGAAATTTTTGTAGTGCACGTTCCTTATTCATTGTACACGACCGATATGTTAATGAAGTTCATACTACAGCACTTTGCCGGGGGGGGGGGGGGGGGTGCTCAAGCCCCGTGAACTCCGCAATTAAGGCGTTTGCTATAAAAACCAGCTGATTCCATTTTTGGAAATTTTACAGGAAAGACAAAGTTCTTTTTTTTTTTTTTTTTTTTTTTTTAAATATCTAACTTTATTTGCATAGTATGGTGCAAAACAGTTGTGTTAATTTTGTAAATTATCTATTAACCTGAGACATGTGGTGAGGTCACTGCTCAGTAGCAGTCCTCACAAGATATTTAGTAATAAATTACATAAATAGTAACAAGATATTTTAGTAACAATTTTTACAAAGTTCTAAAGCTAATTAAAAAAAAAAAAAAAAAAAAAAAAAAAAAAAAAAATTAGCTTTAGAACAAAGTTCTAAAGCTAATTTTTTTCAAATTTTTAATAATAGGTATAACCGCCTAGAATTTGATTAGTTTTTCCTTTTCATTACAGGTGCATTACCTTGGGCGTAATTACACTAATTAAGTTGGAATAAGCTAATTTTGATGCAAAAACACGATTTTTCATGCTTTTTTCAGTTTTTTCTGTAATTAAGTAGTGTGAAATTGTTTTTTTCCAATTTACCAGTAAAATATTTAATATTTGTGTCTTTACGAGTTTTAAAAGAATGACATCCACTTAACTTTTTCAAATGATCTGAAATTCCACAGTTGAAAAAGGTCATAAATTGCAACGCCAAAAGGAACAGAATGTTTTTGGTTTTTTTTTCCATCAAAGAAAAATAACATTGTAAATAAAATGCAGAAAGCAAGGGGAGAAAGGAAAATAAGCGCTCCTGTTGGGAGATGGCAAAAGCTTGGAATGAGCTGGATTTGATACAGAGGGCAAACCTTTTCATCTAGTTATGGGTTGGAGTGAGCTGGATTTGAGCTATATCCCTTCGTCAGGTTATGAAGGACCCTCCAAACAATCAAAATGTGTAAAAAAAAAAAAAAAAAAAAAGTGGATTTCAGAAAAATATGGAATGAGCTGGTTTTGATAGCAAACGCCTCAATTGTGAACTCCACAATTTAAGAAGAATAGATACTAGCTTTTCAAGCTACTTCGAAACTCACAATCATGGAATCGACGATCCGAAGGATGTTGTAGTAGAAAAAGCTGGTCTTGATCCATTTGGTGAGATGGATGGCCGGTCCGAGGAAGACGGCGGCAGTGACTTTATTCCTGTACGCTGGAAGTTCAGCCTCCATAACGGCAAATACGCCGGATCCGAGGGAGAGTCCAACGTAGAGGAGGCTCTCGTGGCCCGTCACTTCCAGAATGTGGTCGATGAACGCCGGTAAGTCGTAGACTCCCATCTCATGAAAACTGTTGACGAAATATGATTTTCAATAATAAAGTGGGTACGTAATAAATAACGAACAAACATGAAAGACAGTAATAAAGCGTAGGTATTGAGCTACTATAGCTGTACTTTGCCAGTGGGTTGGTATCTGCATGATGTAACGGATGATGCCGTGCAATATCGCCTGACGGCCTGATGATCGATAGATCGAACAAAGCTACAACTGACTTAAAAATTACGTAATATACAATCGACTTGTATGCAGCAGGCACCATCACTGTCGCACATATTATGTAAACAGTCCAAATTTGCGATATATCGCTCATTGGGTGCATCAGTGTCATATCTCCAAATTTGATGCTTTGGGGTAATAGACAAAAAAAGTTAAACTTTGAAATATCCCGCTAAAACCTATTGAAACGAACTTGTAAGGTTTCATGTAGAGAGAGTTTGGGGAATTTACCTGTATCGATAAGTCCTGTAGTCGTCAAGAGCGTACTTGACGTGGCCGATAGATCGACCTGTGCCCCTCTGGTCGCCGAGCCAAACGTCATATCCGAGATCGCTTAGAATGAAAGCTGTAACCGACAACCAAAAAGAATGAAAATGTCTCCATTTTACTGGTTTTATAAAAAATTTGGTCTCCTTTTTCAACGCTGAACACGATGGTGAAGTCCGAATTGCGATACCTCATACCGTTATTAGATTAGTGCAGATGAATCGTGCAGAACCTCTCAAGTAAAAACCACGTTTCTTCACCTTCAAAGTGCTCCAGTTTTAGAACGGAATAAGATATCGCAATTCCGACTTCACCATCGTATTCAGCGTTAACAAAATCTTTAAAATGATGTGTCACTTGTCAGACTGTTCCATTTTTGGAATTCATGGGTAATCCCCCCCATAAAAATGAAACCCCTTATTCAAAACCCTGCAGTTAATGAATTTCACAAAGTTGTTGGAATTGCATCGAAAAAACATTTTAAATAATTTTATACTCTTAATATTTAAAATAATCTTATTATTTCCAGCTATACGTAATGTACTGTAGTCTCTTGATAAGCAAAAACCCTATTTTGTGAAAAAAGTGCACTTGATTACTTTTACTACCAACCCGACGATATACACACGGTTTATACATGTACATAATATGTACATGTATAGCTGGTATGTCATATTACAATTTTGGTCTCTTTTGGCAGTGAATTCAGGATGGTCTGAAGCCGATAATGGTATAGGTACAACATTTTCGGAGATTCGAGTTTTAAACATTTTGGACCGAGAACAATAGCTTCCTTTTCTACGATAACACAGGCTTGCAACCAAAAAAAGTACGGACTATTTGAGGGTATTCCTAGGGTTTTTTGCGCCCTGAATCCGATCCGAGGTCATCTGAGCCCCATCACGTCAGAAAAACGAGATTTCAAGGTCATTTAGAAGTTAAAATGACCATTTTTTGGAACTGGACCCGGGTAAATCTCTCAAGCGACCTGTAAAGTTGGAGGGTAGCTGTTTAGGTCTTGAATACCTTCCAAACATTGGAATGGAGTCCTAAATCTCGACCGGGAGTATCACAGAACCACCCCAGTGGGAAAAATGTTG
Source organism: Stenodema calcarata (assembly GCA_963920205.1). Lineage (NCBI taxonomy): Eukaryota > Metazoa > Arthropoda > Insecta > Hemiptera > Miridae > Stenodema > Stenodema calcarata. The sequence goes on along the minus strand of OY986061.1, from coordinate 22,736,129 downwards.
CTATGATCGTAGTACATAATATGTATTATCTCGCGGGTTCCGACCTTGGGATCGGATTCAGGACGTGAAAATACCTCGGAATACCATGGTCCGGTCAAATAGTATGAACTTTTTTGTTGTTGTTGTTGTAAACCTGTGTAATTCGCTAAAAGTCTCTTCGTACTTAGTAGATGGCAAGTGACTGGTGGAATGAATGCAACAGACGTACGTACTGACCTTGCAGTTGACAAAGTGTTGTGTTGGTAATCAATCGGTAATTGAAAAGAAGATTTACCGCTTAGGTGAATCTACAGGTCTGTCGCCGATGAGTAGGTAAACATAGCCTTTCCGCGGGTCAATCCGCAAAATTTATGTTTCGTCGAGACAAGGTCACGAATACTCGTTAAGAAAACTGCCAAATGATCAGCGATGTACGTCCCATCCAGCACCATAAATCACTAGCAGTGACAATAGAGGTTTCAATAATATAACCGAATATAACGTTTATTGAAATTCACCGTACAACCCGACCTTGGCCTGATCACGATTAGGCTACCCATTCAAAATACGTAGTCGCTTGATTTTAGTCAGTAATTATTGGTTTATTGCAAGGATCGTTCAAAATTGTATTCACTAGGCGTGATTGTTTCCTAGGATTTCATGTGGCAATCCCGAACTAGGTCAGGTCGTCGGTGTTTCAAGGGTCTGTCTCCTTTTTCGCCTCCGAATATTTACGACTTCCTATTCCAGTCCACCCTCGCCGTTTATATGTTCCCTTATTGCCTAGAGCTTGACGAACACTCACCTCATTCCTCGCATTGTTGCTTAAATATCTTTAATGAATCCGCCATAAAAGATGTTTCACCACCTGGTAGTGGATTTTGTACGATATATCAGAGATATCGATTTCAATTTCAATTAAAAGTGATGTCTCTGAGGGGTTTCCGGCAAAAACACGATCAGCCAAAAAAGCTGCTTTTTCAGGAAATGAAAAAAAAAAAAAAAGTTTACCGTGTTTACACACTATACTAGAAATTTGTATTTCATTCTGTACTTGATGTTTACAGTCAGGATGAGTGCGGCGAAAAACGATTTAACTTGTTATGTTTTTGAAGAATTCCACTAAGAAGAAGACTTGTTTTTGGCTCGGGGGGAGGGGGGGGGGGTGTCATGACCACCCCCCCCCCCCCCCCACACACACCCACGAGTCAAAAATCAGCAATAGTATGGCAATATCGAGGGGTTGCTCGTAGGTCCTCACTAAGTCTGAGTTCGAACATGGACATCTCTGCCGTAAAACCCATAATATTATTATGGTCGCATATCAATACATTTCGGACATTCATATGAATATTGCCTGTACCTATCAACTGGTCTATTATAATCCAACAAGGTGAACAATTTTGGATCTCATGTTCTTACATAAAACTTATAAATTTGCAAAATGCTTCTGATCTTCATAGCGTTACAAATTATATTAAATATAATGTGTTACTCTATGAAGATCAAACACTTCAAAGATTACAAAAAAACCGCTATGAAGATCAAACATTTCAACGATATTTTTACTCCTCACGCCGGATGAAGTACTCGGTAAGCTGAAATCCGCATAACTAGATCTGCAACTGTACTTTCCAACTATTCGGCCCTATAGAGAGTGCCTGTATGTTCAACTTCATGAATGAAAAATTTACTATGCTCTGTTTACATGGAAAGCGAACAAAGTGCTTGTATTATTTTTTTGCAACCTAGTCTTATGAAACTTTTGTTATTGTGGACTATTGTCCAGGGCATTAATCGTAATTCAAATGGCATACAAGCAAACTACTCCTACGGCGTTGTTATAACATGTTTATGGTAATGTAAGTGGCTATGAAAGGTGATAATGTGGTTTACATCGTAGCACAAACGAAACGAACAAGTTGCTTTAATGGCCCGGAATCACGAGATGGAACATTACATTAATTTCACCATCGCAGTACAACTTAAACATATACACTTAGAAAGGGGATTTGCGTTCGACATTAAATGCGATCTGTTGTGCAATGGACTATTTTCCATAGCGGCCCGAATGGGGACATTGAGCACACGTACACGCGACTACAACCGGCGGCGCATACAAGTTAGTCGAAAGTGTCCTTCGTCTGTCTTGGCCTGATTGTTTGCGTTTGAAGTTCAAGATCAAACATCGCCATCAACGAACCACTAATTGAGGGATTTCTGGCAAAAACACGATTAGTCAAGAAAATCGAGTTTTGAGTTTGGAATGCCATCTGGTGGCCATTGAAGATACCTGCGATCCTGAAGATGGGCTTTCAACAAAAACATAACTGGCGTTTCTTCAACAAGACAAGTTGCAAGTTCAAGACATGAGGCAAGAACACGACTAGTCAAAATAATGATGAAATGGAACACACTTCTTTTGCTTCCCGTAGTCTGCTCTTCTATGTTATGAATCTTATCATGCCGCATGATTCATGCGTTATCAATCCAGTTTCTGTGTTTTCCATCATCTCAAGCTGTCTTTGTTGGTTCTGCTGAAGTTCCGGTTGTTAAGTTTTTTGAGAAAATTCATATTATTCTTTATGTAAAATTCATCCAGATGAAAAACTCATATTATGGACATGGGCCAGACATATCGTGAGACCAGCTAAAGTGAGAAACACAAACCTCATGAACCTGTCTCCGCTTTACACAGCACCTGGACACAGCAACATGGACGTCTTTGCCGTATGAAATATTTTTAAAAAATATTGTTTTAAAAATGCAAAAAGGAAGGACTCTAAAAAACATTGATTTGGTCATGTACAAGTAGGAGTTAGGTATAAATTCAGATATTGAGGCGTTTGCTATCAAAACCAGCTGATTCCATTTTTGGAAAATTTAAGGGAGAGACAAAAAACTTCTCACGTCCAGAATTCTAAAGCTAATTTTTTTTTGAATTTTCAACTGTAGGTATAACCGCTTAGAATTTGATTAGTTTTTCATTTTCATTGCAGGTGCATTACCTTGGGCGTAATTACACTAATTAGGTTGGAGTGAGCTGGTTTTGATGCAACACGCGATTTTTCATGCTTTTTTCAGTTTTTATGTTCAATTAAGTTGTGTGAAATTGGTTTTTTCCTGTTTACCTGTTAATATTTACGAGTTTTAAATAAATGACATCCACTTAACTTTTTCAAATGATCTGAAATTTCTCAGTTGAGACATAAACTTTGGTACAATGTGGAAAAGGTCCTAAATTGAACGCCAAATGGAACAGAATGTTTTGGTTTATTATCTTCGATAATGAACCATTGGAATCGCCCAAAGAAAAAAAATTTTTAACCCCCCCTCAAAATTTGTTGGTTTACGTTTCAAGACACGTAGATTCAGAAAATCGAATTAAAAAAAATCCGTCTGTCCGCCGTACGCCGTCCCCCGTCCGCGCCACTTTGCCCAGTAGCGTTGAGTTAAAATTACGAAATTTTTTTTATGGGTTCCGACCAGCCCCACAATGATCCTCGAAACTTTTCATAACCCCAGCTCAAGGGGAAAGGGTTCAAAATGAAATTTAAAATTTCGACAATGTCATATCTCCAAATATTTAACTGAACCGTGCAATGTTTAGTTCACTTTTGAATGACCTGAAAAATTACGAATCTTTTAAGACCAATTGGATTTTTGTGCGACCAGCCGTTCGTTCACAGTGAGCGCGCAAAGGTTTAGGAAAAACACGCATCTTTCGCGTCGAAAACGGCCGTTATGTGACCCAACCCTCAGACGCCCAGAATAAAACTACCTTTTGTCATCTTCCCGGTAAACTACAGTCTAGAAATTTTAACCGTGAGTCGGGGATAGACCACATTGCAATATTCACTCGGTTTCTCATCTGTAAAATTGTTTAAATAATAACTTTTTGTTATAATACAAATTAAGTAAATGTTGAATTTGATTTTGATGAGCTATTGACTTGAAATTTTAAAAATAGGTCACAACTGGATCAAAATGCAATATTCACCTGGTTTCTTGTCTGTAAAATTGTTTAAAATAATACCTATTTGTTTAAACAAATTAAATTTTGATGATGAGCTAGATACTTGAAATTTTAAATATAGGTCAGAAATGGATGACATTTCAATATTCACTCGGTTTGTATGACATGGTATGAGTATGGTATGGAATATTATTGTATCTATGATTTGGTATAATACAGTATGGTATGATAGGAAAGAAATTCGTATGGTATGGTATGAGTACGGTGAGAATATGGTATGGTGCCGATTTGCAACACAGTCTGGTATAGACAGAAGGGTGATCTGCACAAGGAAGATAATAAACCGTTGGGTCAAGAATTTGCAGAGTTTTTTTTTAATCAAAGAAAAATAACCTTGTAAATAAAATGCGGAAAGCAAGGAGAGAAAGGAAAAGCTTCTGGTGGGAGATGGCAAAAGCTTGGATTGAGCTGGATTTGATGCAGAGGGCAAACCTTTTCTTCTAGTTTTGAGATGAAAATGATTTGAGCTATATCCCTTCGTCAGGTTATGAAGGACCCTCTAAACTTTCAAAATGTGCAAAAAATTGGATTTCAGAAAAATATGGAATGAGCTGGTTTTGATAGCAAACGCCTCTATTGTCAGTGATTCCCTAATGCTCTACTTGCAATAAAAATAATTAACTTTGTCTGTAAAATGCAATCCATATGCCCGTATAATTTAGGTTATGAACCTGATGACCCCCCCTTCACAGATAAAAGTCTGGCTTCCCTGCCGTCCGCCCTCAGTTTCTCAAACCGATGACAATACTTTTACCCTTCGAATTGGGCAAAGAATCTTCAAATAATTGAGCCCTCAAAACATACAACGGTCTTCTCACTCACCGATCGACGTGTTCCTCCCGAGCCCCATCCAACCCTCCGACTGGAAACAAAAGCCGTTGACGAACAGAACTGGAACGCCTCGCCTCGCTCCGAGGCGGTGAAGAGCCAGAACGTGTCCGTCTTCCGTGACCACTTTGTGTAACTCGTATTGAAAACCTGCGTTCTCTATCAGCTCTTTCTGAAAACCATTTGAAATAACTCATATCAAAATATAAATTCACCTTTGCCGTAAGATTATGGCCAAAGAATCTGTTAAACACACACTAAAATATGGCCCTAGTTATATTATAATATATAATTTAATTATTTTTGAGGAAGGGCCTTCATAAAATATAATACAGGAACTGTTCAAAATATCTTCCGTTCTCGGGGATCTGATTCGCCAGAACCATCGAGACCTTCATCGTGCGGTCGACTCCATTCGCAGACGAGCGACCTTCTGCATCCTGGTCGCGACCCATGTAATTTTATTTTATGAAGGCCCTCCCTCAAAAATAAATAAATGTCCTAAGTAATGCCATTGACTTGACACTTTCTACATCCTGATATGGAGATATTGCGGCTGAAAACCCATTTAATTCGTTTCTAGGGAGGTCTGGGTACGTTATCATTTGATTCAGCGTGAAAATGTGCCTGAAACATGCCTGAAAATACACGTTTTTTTTTAATCAAATACACTCAATTCTTGTCAATTTCTTAAAAGGATAGGAATGATTTTATTTATTTTGTATTTTTTGTATTTACAACCTTAAGGGCCCCTAGAGGCCTATTGTAAATGTATATGCCAATAAAGGTCTATTCTTCTTCTTGAAATTTAACGCTCTTTCCAACGGTATCCTCAGATTTTACTTCACATAATTATTTAAGGGAGTTAGGTGCGTTTTACAGAGGCAAGGTCGAGAAGACAAAAAAAATCTTAAAAGTTAAAGAAGTCGGATTTTTAGTTGAGTAAGAAAAAAACTCTGAGGCATTTTTTGTTGCAAATTACCTGTAAAATCGATTATTTGAGTTTGTTACATAGTTACACTAGACACCCTGTATAGACGTGGTTTCAACTGAGGATTGAAAACCTACAATACTGATGGAGTGGTGAATAATATAGAATCACCAAAATGGAAGTAGTAAAAATAATACTATTGTTGCCTTCTGAAACCACAACTAAGTCCCAGCCTACCAGAGTTAGTTAACAACAATACAGTTTATGACTAAGTTTCAAACTTTCCTCTTTATTGATAATAATACCTAATGATGAATTGCAAATTTCTCAAAGTTATAACTTCTTTGCTCTTATAGGAATGTATATTTAACAAATATTACATGTTAAAAGCATAGCCCTTTTTTATTCATGCATGAGTTACAACAATTTAGTGATGTTAAGTCTAGTTTCCTCATTTTGCGAAAACCAACAATGTAGTTGAGTGTTTAGTACACAATTTAATTGACATAATGTCATTAAATATGTATTTTGTATGGAATTTGGTTTGTATGGAATATTGTTAATTATTCTTGGATTGCACATTTCCTACACTAAGTTTGTTATTGTTGGATATTACTGTTTCGTCAAGGATAATTGACCAATTTCTGAGTTCTTCCTAATAATGGTAATTTTTATTGATTTATTCATTTTGGTTTATTATCTTCGATAATGAACCATTGGAATCGCCCAAAGAAAAAATTTTTTTAACCCCCCCTCAAAATTTGTTGGTTTACGTTTCAAGATACGTAGATTCAGAAAATCGAATAAAAAACAACGGTTCATTATCTTCTTTGTACAGATCACCCTTCTGTCTAGATCACTAGGTCTAAATGTCTAGATCCTAAATTTTAGATTAATTATTATTATCAATTATCACTAATTATTAACAATTTTATCAAGTACCTAGTGAAAATTATTATAATTCATTGTTGGGTATTAATAATTTGTATTTATTATTTATAATAATTATTATTAATTATTATTAATTAATACGATATAATTCTGGGGTTTTTAATACTACGTCGGTAATAATTTTTCTATAAAAGAAGTACCTACCAACAAACATTCGAAATTACCTTCATTTCAGTAGCACGAAACGCACCTCAGAACAACAAACTCGACATATGATGTTTCAAAGAGCTTGTTAGTATGAAAATGGACCTGTATTTCAACAGTTTGAGTCACGATCGTGTTGTGAGGCACAATCTTTGAGCCGTCATTGTGAACGAACGGCTGGTCGTACAAAGCTGCGGATGGTCTTAAAAAATTCTACGGAACAAGCTCTATCTAAATATGAAATAAAAAACATATCGTTCTATATGAATTTTTCGAGATATGGAATTTTCAAAATTTCAAAATTCGTTTTGAACCCCTTCCCCTTGACCTAGGGTTATGAAAAGTTTCGAGGATCATTGTGGGGCTGGTCCAAACCCAGAAACCAAATTTCGTAATTTTAGCTCAACGCTAACTGGGCAAAGTGGCGCGGACGGCGGACGGCGTACGGCGGACGGCGTACGGCGTACGGCGTACGGCGTACGGCGTACGGCGTACGGCGGACGGACGGATTTTTTTTTATTCGATTTTCTGAATCTACGTATCTTGAAACGTAAACCAACAAATTTTGAGGGGGGGTTAAAAAAATTTTTTCTTTGGGCGATTCCAATGGTTCATTATCGAAGATAATAAACCAAAAATCCGTCCGTCCGCCGTACGCCGTACGCCGTCCGCGCCACTTTGCCCAGTTAACGTTGAGCTAAAATTACGAAATTTGGTTTCTGGGTTTGGACCAGCCCCACAATGATCCTCGAAACTTTTCATAACCCTAGGTCAAGGGGAAGGGGTTCAAAACGAATTTTGAAATTTTGAAAATCTCATATCTCGAAAAATTCATATAGAACGGTATGTTTTTTATTTCATATTTAGATAGAGTTTGTTCCGTAGAATTTTTTAAGACCATCCGCAGCTTTGTACGACCAGCCGTTCGTTCACAATGACGGCTCAAAGATTGTGCCTCACAACACGATCTTGACTCAAACTGTTGAAATACAGGTCCATTTTCATACTAACAAGCTCTTTGGAACATCATATGGCTTAAGTGATGTCGAGTTTGTTGTTCTGAGGTGCGTTTCGTGCTACGGAAATGAAGGTAATTTCGAATGTTTGTTGGTAGGTACTTCTTTTATAGAAAAATTATTACCGACGTAGTATTAAAACCCCCAGAATTATATCGTATTAATTAATCATAATTAATAATAATAATTATTAATAATAAATACGAATTATTAATACCTAACAATAAATTATAATAATTTTCACTAGGTACTTGATAAAATTGTTAATAATTAGTGATAATTTATAATAATGATTACTCTAACATTTAGACCTAGTGATCTAGACAGAAGGGTGATCTGTACAAAGAAGATAATGAACCGTTGTTTTCTCTCGTACAACCGGATCTTATTTGAGCAGTAACTATGTATAAAGTGCATATCACATGAATGCCGTAGTCACTATGACTCGACAGTTCGTTGACCAAACTGAATAATATCCCCGTTTCAAAAACAACATCTTGAAAACAAGAAGTGGATTCTTGACAGCTGATTATTTCTCGGTCCAAATGTGACTATCTTGTTTTATGGCGACGGTGATTATCACCGTAAATGATACCCACTCGGGCATTAGAACAGATCTTGGTTGGATAAACATAACAATTAACACACCATCGTTACATTAACGGTGTTCACTAATGAAAATCGCGGAACGGATTCTATCAGCGATCGGAAGGAAATACAGCTAATAGTGAGGACGTTGACTGATTTTTCCACTGTATACAAATAATTATATAAGTTTGTGTATTTCCAATCGTTATATCCAAGTCCAATTATACCGCGATATTATTCCGTTAATTAACCCACAGGTTCATGATGAATTTACCAGGAATTCCTCTGCCCTTTTAATTTACGTCTCGGTCTTTAAATTTTGTACATGTTTGTATCATTACATATATGGACCTACTGGTGTATGTAGGTCTTGAAATGAGACGCAAGGAATAAACGCGTAAACGATAAAATAACGATTTCAATAACAACTGACTGGAACCATATAAAAGTATAATAATAAATTGAGAATTTTTTAGAGAGCAAAAAAGCACGTTGACACGCATCGAAAGATTAATAGAAGAAGGTTATGAACAACAGTGTTGCCTCTTAAAGGAAAATGACAATTACTGCCTACACTGGGACGTAAGTCCGTATACCCTTCAACACATCCCTCTAATTGTCATTATATCTTGAATCATAATGAGAGCATAGTTAACGAACTAATTTGTTTTTGAATTTTACAAAATTATGAGCATTTAAGGGCTTGGTAAAAATATCTGCAATTTGATTTTCAGTAGGACAATAGTTAATGACATGACCCTTTTCAACAGTCTCTTTTATGAAATGAAAGCGTACATCTATGTGTTTGCTTTGCCTATTTATAATCCCATTTTTTATCAAATCAATAGCACTTTTATTGTCAATATTCAATTCGATGCTGCATGGAGTCATAGAAAGTTCTTCAAGTAGGATTTCATGTAGAGTAGATTCTTTGTAGCTTCAGCAGCAGCTATGTACTCTGCCTCAGTTGAAGAAGTAGAACAATCGGTTGACGCCTGGAAGCCCAACTGACAGGTCCGCCGTTGTAAAAAATGACAAAACCAGTGGTGCTTCTTCGAGTAGTTGCGACACCAGCAAAGTCTGCGTCACAAAACGCTATCAATTTGTTATCGCCAGGGTTCTTCATCTTATAGAAGATTCCAAGATCCTTGGACGTGTTCACGTATTTGAGGGTCCTCTTGAGATTTGTACAGTCTTGGCGTTGAGGTTCTTGGACGTGGCGACCACTCAAAACAACAGCAAAAGCTAAGTCTGGTCGAGTTTTTGTAGATAGGTATAGAAGACTTCCCACTGCTTCTTGAAATGGAAATTTGATTTGGTCGGTTGAGATGTGAGATGTTATAGTTTGCCCAACTGTCAATGGAGTGTAGGTAGGTTTCGCCTCTGACATTCTATACTTTTCGACAATCTGTTCAGCATAGGTGGGTTGTGACAATTTAAGTTGACCGTCTTGGTGTTCAATATTAATTCCAAGGTACACTTGAGGATCTGTGTCGTAGGTTATTTTAAATTCTTCTTGAAGAGCAATCAGTAGATTGAGCATATCCTTTTTGTTTGAGCCAGCAAGTATTCCGTCATCTACATGGATTCCCAAATACAAGCTGCGTTTATTGTTCACAAAAATGCATTGTTCAGTTTTAAGTTGGCGAAATCCTTGACTGCATAGATAAAGTTTGAGTCGTTCGTTCCATCTTGCAGGAGCCTGTTTGAGACCATAGAGAGGTTTTTGTAACTTGCAGATCTTTCCTTTGGTCATTGAAGTTTCAAAACCTTCAGGCAGTTGCATATAGAGTTCTTCGTTTACAGTTCCATATAGAAATGCTCCTTTGACATCAAATTTCATTATAGAGTAATCCTTCTTGGCTGCATATGCCAATAGAAGTCTAAGAGCGTATGATCCAATAACAGGACTGAAAATGTCAGTGTAATCAATGTCTTCTCTCTGTTGACAACCTCTGACAACAAGGCTTGCCTTGTATCTGCCATCATCTTTTACTTTGAATACCCATCCGCTAGTAAGTATCTTCTTATTTTTCACGTCTTTTTGATCAACTAGTTTCCAAGTCTCATTTTCTAGTAGGGCATTTTTCTCTTCTTCAATTGCCTCTCTCCAACGGTGACTATCATCTATCTCCAATGGTAGCTTCTGAGAATGAGAGTAGAACGTATTCATCATATTTCATGTTAGGTATCTTCTTTCGGCAGCCTCTTCCTAGTTCCTCTTCAGTTTCTTCTTTAATGTGATCAGACGATTCGGGAGATTCCTCACTGTAGCTGGAGTTCACGTTGACAATAGAGTTTTCATTTTTGAATTGCAGTCACAGTTAACCTGATTTCCCATTTGTTGTTCCTCATTGTCTGGTAGATCAATATCTGGGAAAAGTTCTGCAAATACAGTAGACGATTTTTGTTGTGGCAGTGGGATCTTTTGGGAAAAAATCACATTGCGAGATATCATAACTTTATCCTCAGCTATTATGTAGATTCTATATGCCTTACTATCAGGCTCATAACCAACAAAAATGCCGTGTTTCCCTTTAAGATGCCATTTTTGACGACGCTGATCAGGTACATGCACAACTACGCCATCACCAAATATTCTGAGATGCTTCAGATTTGGTTGTTTGTTGAACCATAGTTCGTGTGGAGATTTGTCTTGTACTGAGCTTCTTCCCGTAAGATTCAAAACGTAGACAGCCGTTGCCACTGCTTCCGCCCAATAGCGCTTGTTGAGACCTGCGTCAATCAGCGTAGTGCGAGCTGCTTCCACAACTGTTCGCATTTCTCGTTCAATGCGACCATTCTGCTCAAGACAGTACGAGGCAGACAGCTGATGTCGAATTCCAGCGTCTTCCAACATTCTGGTGACAGCTTCATTCAAGATTTCAGTTCCAAGATCCAATCTCAGAGTTTTGACTTTTCTTCCAGTGTTGTTTTCTGCTGCCAGGAACTTTTTCAGCACACCTAGAACTTCAGTTTTATATTTGATGGGATAAACAAATCGATAATGTGAAAAATCATCTTTGAATAGCAAAAAATAATTCGAGCCTCCAATGCTAGAAACTTCCATTGGTCCACATAGATCGACATGGATAAGATGGCATGGCTCTTTGGATCTGTTTACACTGGATTTAAATGGCAGTCGGTGAATTTTTCCGCATTTGCACGCTTCACAGGAGAAATCGTTTTTCAAATAATCAATGTTGAGATTTGACAGAGCCGTCTTGACGTATTCAACATTTTGATGAGCTAGTCTCTTGTGCCAGGTTTCAAGGGACTCTTTGTTGACAGCGATTGCAGCCGTTTCAAGTAATGGATGGATATTTTCAAGTATAAATACATTACCATTGAGTTTTGCTGTTGAAAAAACTTTGTTGTTTTTGACGAGTTGACAGGTGTCACCTTTCCCAATCAGAGTGTGTCCCTTGGAAAGTGCTTGTGAAACTGAAAATAGATTCATTTTGAGATCGGGTACATGTAAAACATTCAACAGAACACTTTCAACAGGGTTATTGTCAACAACGGTAGTAAAATCAACATTTCCAACTCCTATGGCTTCAATGAGTCGGCCGTCGCCAATCTTGATATACTTAGTACATGACTTGTAGGTGGCAAATAGATTTCTGTGTGGAGTCATGTGTTGACTGGCTCCGCTATCAAGAAACCAATGCTCGGTAGAACTAAACTCTTCTCCCATTAATGCAACGCTGATATAAGCATTTTATCTGGGTCAGATTTACTTCCGATGCTTTTTGAGTGCTGCCCTGAATTTTGCTGCTTATATTTGTAGGATTTTTCTTTACTAATGCGAAATCTACAATCTTTTTTGACAAGACCGAATTTCTTGCAGTATTCACATTTGTTAGGTATTGTTAACACTATTCTCCGATTTTCTTGCTGGATTTTTTATAACATTTGTGGCTGGGGTGATTTTTACCGCAAAATACGCATTCGTAAGTGGACTGAGAAGTTAAAGCATGTGAATTCGAACCACTACTTTCACGAGAATTCAGACGTTGTTCTTCTATTATCAATCTTGAAGTAAGTTCATTTATTGATTGTTTTGAAGAATCAAGAGATTCCCACGAAGAAATGAAGTAATTTAAGTGACTAGGCAACGACATTAAAATTTTTGTTATTATCTGTTTATCCGACATGGTTTCACCAAGGGATCGTAATTTAGTGACGATGTCAACAATACCCGAAATATGAGCGGCGACTCCTTGATTTTTAAATTGATAGTTGAAGAACGATTCATGTAGTAAATGAATTGATGTTTCGGATTTTAGCTCATAAACAGATAACAGCCGTGCCCACATCTCAGCGGCTGTTTGACATGATAATAATATTATTATAATATATTATGAAGCCTATTGACGATTAATTCTTTTGCTTTACTGTCGGCCGTTTTCCAAGTTTCAAGCTCTTTTTGTTGTTGAGCATTCGACTTGTCATTTAGTTCTGGTTTTACCTTGGTTCCGAGGAGATGTCCGTCGATGTGCATTTATCAGAACTTGGAACTTCCAAAGGCTCCAATTTGAACTCCCTCGTAGTTTCGTCACTTGCGACGCTTGTTCCATTTTAACGAACGTATTTTCACGAACTTCCGTATTTTATCGAATTCTGGGCCGTATAACCTCTTGAAATGAGACGCAAGGAATAAACGCGTAAACGATAAAATAACGTAGTTAATCACAACTGACTGGAACCATATACTTAAAAGTATAATAATAAATTGAGAATTTTTTAGAGAGCAGAGAAGCACGTTGACACGCATCGAAAGTGTGGGTTTTGGTGGCTTTGATGTAGAGAATCCATGTACTGGCGGTTAAAAGCCTCCTCCATGGAGGAGAAGGAAGTTAGCGATTTTTTAGGGGTTGGATGGATCTGTTTTTTTTTTTTTTTTTTAGTGTGTGTGATTATTCAGATAGTTTTTTGTATTGTGTATTATACGTAGTATAGTAGGGTTTTCTGTGATTGTGATAGTTCCTTTGTCGTGTTTGGTTTTTTCGGTCGTATACTTTTTTAGTCGTGTGATTAAATCGATTACCTATTGAAAGTTTAGTTTGTGTTCATTAGTTACCTTCTACAGTTTATTGAAGTGATAAGTCACATTTTGGCGTTGATATCGTTTGTTATATTCTACCAATCTTTTAGACATTTTCAAGTTTTATTCAAAAGTACGTGTAGTCGAAAACGTTCACTTGAAATTCTTTTGGAACCCTAAATTATTGAAGGTATTTCGTGAAATTATTCCCTGGTTGTTGGTCAATGTGCAGGGGTTGTAGGTACTATAAATTCCAACAATAAAACAGTCTGACAAGTGACACCTCATTTTAAAGGTGTTTACCTATTTTACGCTGAACACGATGGTGAAATCAGAATTGCGAAAACCAGTAAAGTGGAGACATTTTATGCAAAAGCAGTTACTTTTTGAAAATTCTCTTTTATAGTCATGCTGCATAACTGTGGATTTTTTGGTTTAGTATGGTATCTATATGGAAAATCTCAATGATTGACAGCTTAGCAATTTACGCAGTACCTAGGTGGAAATGGGCAAATATTAGTTAGAGGTAGAATGCTACAAATTATTGTGTAAGCTACACACCGAATGAATAGCTTCATACATAAGTACCCAATAAGTTTAAGATTGCCCATATTTGAATGAGATGTTCCAAACGTCATATTTTACATAAAACCAGTTATTTCTTCGAGACTTGCTTCATGACTGTGGATTTTTTGGTTTACTATGACATCTAGACGGAAAATATCAATGATTGGGCAGTACAGCCATTTACTTAGTTGGTGGAAATGAGCAAATTTTAGTTAGAGGTAGAATGCTACAAATTATTATGTAAGCTACACACTGAATGAATAGCTTCATACATAAGTACCCAATAAGTTTAAGATTGCCCATATTTGAATGGGATGTTCCAAACATCATATTTCACATAAAACCAGTTATTTCTTCGAAAATTCTCTTTTATAGACTTGCTGCATGACTGTGGATTTTTTGGTTTAGTATGATATCTAGACGGAAAATATCAATGATTGGGCAGTACAGCCATTTACTTAGTTGGTGGAAATGAGCAAATTTTAGTTAGAGGTAGAATGAAAAAACTCTGCAAATTCTTGACACAACGGTTCATTATCTTCTTTGTACAGATCACCCTTCTGTCTAGATCACTAGGTCTAAATGTCTAGATCCTAAATGTTAGATTAATTATTATTATCAATTATCACTAATTATTAACAATTTTATCAAGTACCTAGTGAAAATTATTATAATTTATTGTTAGGTATTAATAATTCGTATTTATTATTAATAACAATTATTATTAATTATGATTAATTAATACGATATAATTCTGGGGTACGATATAATTTTTCTATAAAAGAAGTACCTACCTACCAACAAACATTCGAAATTACCTTCATTTCCGTAGCACGAAACGCACCTCAGAACAACAAACTCGATATCACTTAAGCCATATGATGTTCCAAAGAGCTTGTTAGTATGAAAATGGACCTGTATTTCAACAGTTTGATTCACGATCGTGTTATGAGCCGTCATTGTAAACGAACGGCTGGTCGTACAAAGCTGCGGATGGTCTTAAAAAATTCTACGGAACAAACTCTATCTAAATATGAAATAAAAAACATACCGTTCTATAGGAATTTTTCGAGATATGAGATTTTCAAATTTTCAAAATTCGTTTTGAACCCCTTCCCCTTGACCTAGGGTTATGAAAAGTTTCGAGGACCATTGCGGGATTGGTCGAAACCCATAAAAAAAATTTCGTAATTTTAACTCAACGCTAACTGGGCAAAGTGCCGCGGACGGCGTACGGCGGACGGACGGATTTTTTTTAATTCGATTTTCTGAATCTACGTATCTTGAAACGTAAACCAACAAATTTTGAGGGGGGGTTAAAATTTTTTTTTCTTTGGGCGATTCCAATGGTTCATTATCGAAGATAATAAACCAAAAATTATTGTGTAAGCTATCCACAATAATTGGCCGTTACTCGAGAGCCAGACAGAAGGGGAAAAATGTCTTAATCTACCAGCCCAATCAATTAATGTTCTACTATTTCCAAGTATTATCAATTATTTCGCATTTATAACCTTAAGAATGCTCATTCTTCCACATTCATCACAGGCATGATAGAAGAAACTGAATAGTTTCACACTTAAATGCCTATATTCACCCAATAAGTTTAAGATTGCCCATATTTGAATGTTGTTCCAAACGTCACATTTTAGGTACATAAAACCAGCTATTTCTTCAAAAATTCGCTCTTATAGCAATGCTGTATGACTGTCGTTTGATTGTTTTTTTCCCTCGAGAAATTGAAGAAAACCAGATACTTACAGCAGTAGGAACGTGTTTGGTGAAAGGGAAATCGTAGGCGCGAGGGTCCGAGGGCGGTTCGTAGCGGCCGGTCTGAGATTCGACGAACGCGAGGGCGAACACGACGAACGCAAGGGGTTGGAGGTTCATGACGGTGCTGAGTGCTGAGTTCGGACGAAGAAGTACCGTCTGCCTCGGACAACAGCTTTTACAAGGGGGTTGGAATGTCGAGTGTGGGTCTCGACAGGTTCGGAAGTTCTTTCAGAGGAGCTTCCTTCGTCGTCCTTGTTAGAATCGGCGTCTTCCCCACCACATTCACAGGCGGAGGACGTCCATATGAAGAGGGGCGTCGACAAACGTGAAAAATTCGAAATGAGGCTCGTTCGCAGTGTGACAACGACTTGAGCATCCGGTGATTTATCCCTCAAATTCACCAGACATTGAGGGATGGATAGATAGATAGACAGATAAACTGTTTATTTACAAAAAGAAAAAGAAAAGTTCGTGAAATATATAAAAAAATAAACAATACGGCATGGTTATGTAACCGTCTGCCGGAAGTCTTTTTCCTTCAACTTAACTACATACTTTGAAACCTATTTGAAAACAATAATAATATTTCAAAAATTATATGTGTCTCAATCTGTACAAATACAGGGAAAGATTTAACAAATTGCATAAATTCTTCCCAACGCACCCAACAGTCCGGTCAAAGTACTCCTTGCAGTCGGGCCTTGATTGATAAGGAGATAGTGCGACATAAGGGGATAAGACTGAGATGAGCAGGAATCTCGAAAAGACCTGCATTAATTAAACAACCTACTCCTCGAACCGTTAGAAATGTTATGAAAGAATGATTCCTGAACAAGGAATTTACTTCGCGAAATTGCTCTCGTTAAACTTGCCAAAACTCCAAAATTTTACGTGTCTCCGGGAGGGATCTATCCTCCCCCCCCCCCCCCACATAATCCACTGTATAATACTAAATACTAAATATCGCATGAGGAGACCGAATCCTACAATGATAATACCATGCACCCAAGATCTTGTTGTAAGCTGTTGCAGGTCTGTTGATGGCACTACAGTGTCCAGTTTGTTGCTTACGTATGAAAAGTTTATATGGCGATTAATGTTAAAGTAAAGATAACAAATTGAAATAACGTCTAGCGTAGGTTTTACTTATCTCGATTTTCCATGGGAAGCCGGTCTCAAAGAGAACGTTTGAATATTCATTGCAATATTCATAATATTGATCCTTCTTGGTGAGTATCATCAATCACTCATACGTAGCTAGTTTCGTGTGGCAGTAACTTTCAAGTGTTTAGGTATCAAATACCAAAGTATATGATTATCTCACAAGGCCTTGATTTCCAAATCTCAGGAATGGAAACCCATAACTCAAAAGAGGGTCTTGTCTTCGAATTTGTTTAAAGATCCATACTTCCTTAAACAATAGGTAATGGCGTTGAAACTACCATTCAATGGGCAATTTCAGTTCAATAGTATTTTCAATCATGGTGAATCTTGAAGGTATCTCCACCACAGAACAATAATTATTGGTGATTCTGTGATTGCAGTCCCCTTTGATTGAGATATTCCTGTAACTCATCATTTCCTCTTGAGCCAATCCAGAAGGCAGTTGTCAGGCTCCCAGCAAGTTACCTATTACATTGTTCTTAGCCAATCAGAAGGCACCTTTCACGTTCGAACCACCATCCACGTTTTATGTTGTACTGATGATGGCGTGCTCAGCTTCACGATGCAGAAGTCCGATTTTTATTTTTCCATGTTTTAGGGACTCAAATCATTGATTAAAACTTACGGTTTTCTCTTGACCCCCCTTTTTTATTGCTTTTTTCGATTCTAGGTTGAATTTGGAACAGAAAATGCCTCTTTGAAATTTTCTTTTTGGGGCTTCGTTTCTGAGTTATTCCCCTATTTTGCGAAATACAGAAAATCGCTGATTCCTTTTAGACATTACCAACACTTTCTTACTATTTTTATCTTCAATTTTTGAGATGTTCACCACACTGAATGACAGATAGTTTAATGCTGATTTCAAAATGATTAAACAATTCAGATTATCAGCGTCCTCTATGACACTTATTTGACGATTCAGATTTGACGAATACCAAGTCTGATTCGCCCCGAAAATAAGACATCAGCGTGGGAGTCGTCGAAAAAAAAAATCCACACATTTCCGGGTGAAAGGACGTTTTCAAGCATCCTCAGATAAACATCCACATTATTTTTATTGGTATGCAACCTCACCCCTAATGTTCGAATTAATTAAGGAATTCGTAAACAATTTCGCACGAGCGGAGGACGTTGTCTTGGTCAAGGTGACGGGAGCAGTTGTGAAATGTGAAAGCGATTCAGACTGACCCTGAAGCTTCTTTTGATTGACCGCCTCTGGGTTAAGACGGTTGTTGAAGTCTGTTTTTTTTCGCCTCCTTGTTTTTGTCTTACTTTTCCGCCTTCTTCAGCCTTTAGCGCCGTATTATCGCTGAGATATTACGCCTAATAAAGGAGACAACACTCCACGGAGGTGGTCTGCGATATAAAATTAGGCATGAGTGAGTTCTATTTGTACGCAATATTTTGAATTGGATCAGAAGATGATAAATATAGAAAATACAGAAAATAAATGTAGTGTGTGAGTTTGGCTTTAATGGCTAGTAAATAGGTGGGTGATCTGAGATGTAAATAACTTATAAACATTGTTTACCTACATTAATCCATGGCTTCCAGGTTGCAGTGACTTTGGTGGTCTGGCAAAATTATTTTAATTGATCCCTCATCTACAGTAAACATCCCCCCTCAAAAACGTTAGGCACTCTATCTATGAGACTGTTTCCTGATCGTAGTCGTTTTGTCAATTTGTGTGCTATGTCGTAAGTAAATAAGCAGGTAAACGGGCAATATTGGCACGGCGCAAGGTTTTCCTCTCCTTCAAGACCTGTCAACCGTGCAGGTTTTGCCTATTCGTTCGGAGGGTTCTCGCTCAGTTCAAAACAACTTCACTTGAGTGATTTCTGGACTTGTCAACAATGTATGACTTGGAACAATGTATGGCTCAGTTTCAACGTTTAAGAGTTCATATTGAAGTGCAGCGTAGATTAGTAACGAAACAGTCCAAAACATGGCCATAGTCTGCAGAAGTACAAAAGGAAAAACCCTGCAAATTCTCGGACTATCGGTTGATTATCTTCTGCACACATCATAATCTAGATCACTGTTCGGTATACAACTCACCTTTTTAAATCCTCTACCTTTGAGCCCTCACTGTGAACGAACCACTGATCGTACAAAGCTCAGGGTTATGTTAAAAAATTCTCCGAACTGAAATTTATTGAAATTTGTACAGAAACAAAACCGTTCAATTTAAAATTTTCGAAATACGATGTTTTGAACATTTTAAAATTTATTTTTATACACCTTCCTATAGACGTAGGATTATGAGAAGTTTCAAGGATCATCTTCAGGGTGTTCCGAGTTCGCAACCCGAATTTAATAATTTTAGGACAACTCGAATTAGGGCGATGATTAGGAACCCCTATGAATATGCAGTTTGAAGACTCCTTTACACGTCTATAATGGCAAAAACTTTACACGTTAGTGGTTTGCAAAAACTCTCTTAATATACTATGGTATATTATTATGATACATAGAGAATGACCCTTATAGGAACATTCAGGACCACTAATATTTTCATAAAATAATAATATCGATTTCTCCCGAATCATCATAACTTTGAGCTCACTTTGCTCAAAATGATTATGTTGCAGATTCGTCGTTTTGGAGCAGTGACGACGATTAGTTTTCTCGAAGGATAATTCGTTTAACACAACTTCTACGTCACATTTGGGTCCAACCCTGGGTTACCGAAGGATGAGGGGTCAATGGAAACAACGCGACAGCATCTGTCACTCCTGACGGTAAACCTTGTGGACCTCAATCTTTCTCCGTGTGCCAAGAGAGGGCGCGCCCTGTCTACATCGAGTAGGTTTCGTATGAGAAGGGACGTTTCATGGACATAGAAGTAGGTACCTACTTACCTACCAACCTTGGCAACATGCTGGTTGGTTTAGTAGGTTTATACCTACATAACTAAAAGTACATCACTTGATACATAAGTCAGTAGTAAGTTAGAAATTCCACAGTCATGTAGCATGGCTATAAGAGCAAATTTTCGAAGAAACAACTGGTTTTATGTAAAATGTGTCTATTTTACAGGTTTTATAACAAATTTTGTCTCCTTCTTGGCCGAGTAACAGTAATTACAAGTATCATATTAGGGCAGATGAACCGTGAAGAAGATCTAAAGTAACAACTACGTTTCTTCATTTTCAAAGTGCTCCAGTTTGAGAACAGAATAGGATATCGCAATTCTGACTTAACCATCGTGTTCTGCGTAAAACATCGTCCAAATGAGGTGTCACTTGTCAGACTATTTCATTTGTGGAATGTATGGGTAAATTTTCCCCCCTTAAAATCCCCCAAAACACCTCTTAGAGTAGCCCGATTCTACCCATCTACGAACTTGGCATTTCGACTGCCAAGACAGTTTTTGTGTTCAAGTACCTATCAACGGAATAATATTAGGTAAACAGTACCACACCTCAACTTTTTGAAACATTTTTATACCTAATTCCGTTTCAGACCTCCCTGAATTCATAATTCATTTTCAGAAGACACCAAAAATCATAATTTGAAAATCATAATATATATATATATTATAATATAGATCTAATACCTATATATTATATATGTCAATCTAGACGATAACTCTCGGTAGAATTGAGAAGAAAAGTTCAAATTTGGAAGAAAAAAATCTGTCTTGGCAACCGAAAGGCTAAGTTCGTAGATGGGCAGAATCAGGCCACTGTAAGAGGGCTTTTGGGGAATTTTCTTCGACGAGCTGTCTGATGGGTCGGACTACGAGGAACGTTGACTTATAATGACATTTCGCACCGGGTTGGAGATTGACTTCTATTAAATCCCACATACTTCATACTTCCCGCTTATCTCAATCCTTCGATTTTATTTATTTATTTAATTTTATTTATTTTTTAAAGTTTCCTCTTTTTCAGTTGAATACTACTTTTTTCCTTCCCAATGGCTAATAAACGAATATTTTAACAAACATACTGTTACATTCTGATTTCTAAATTGCTTTTTTTATTGCCCTTTTTTTACCATCTACCCATCCAAACACTTGCAAATTGGAGCAATGAGTGATTGAGGTAAGCGGCAAAAACAGTAAATGGAGTGATTTGGAAGATGGCAAAATCACATATCTCAGGAATCTGCTTGGAAAATTGGGAAAATTTGTTCCAATTTATAAGCTAAAATTGAAAACCTACACATAATATGAGACATATTATGCAGCATAGATGCCCCGAATATGCCATAGAATATGCACTAAAAACTAATTAAATATGCGACAAATATGCAACAAAAAATATTGTAAAATTCGAGAAATTAAGTTTCCATACTTGGAAAAAACCACTCTACCAGTAGTTTTCAATAAGGAATGATCTGAATGAAATTCTCATTTCGTAAAAATATTTTGTAATTGCTGCTTTTACAGAACATTATTTGTTTTACTATTTACAAATTTTTGCATTCCTACTATTCGTACGTAACAAAATCTCACAATCGGTGACAATGACAATGAGCACTCATGTTGCTTGCACCATATTATCATTTTGAAATAACACGAGTGGGAATATCCACAGTTGGAAATGAGTACCTAGGTATCTTTCAACTTTTCTGTAAGTACCTACATACTTCTTTCAATTGTAATCAAACTTATTTGGCTCAAATTCAACTATTTCGTGGCATAGAACTAAAAGTACAACTTACAAATGGAACAAAACAGTTTTAAAATAATTTTCCATTTTTTTCATCTTCTTTGCAGATTTGACAATTTTTCGTAGGCAATTAATATAAACAAAAATAAAAATTTTCAAGGTTGTCTCAAATGAAGTTGTGAAAAAACCACTCCACATCAACCGAAGTGACTGGACCAAATTTAAAATTGCTTAAAATAACTGGCAAGAATACTCCGTCAGTTCACTGGGTACATCCTCTCCCGTTGAAATCTTGTTACATTCTTTAATGTTTATTGTAATTTTTATTTAGTTTTACTTGAACAAAAAAAAGTTTACTCGTTATTTTTGTTTATTTTATTTATTTTTTCCTTATTAGATTTGTAATTTTTATTTTTATGTTTCTCTTGTAATTTTGTCCCATTTTTATCAGGAATTACCTGCATTTTTGCGGAGCATTCCTCGATTAACTCCAAACTTTGTCTCAGCTCAACACCACCTTCCTCTAACCTAGTAACTACTAACTGGTATAAACGACGGGAGGGCTTTGATGAGGCTAAGGCGTGAGAAACGAGGGGGTTTTTGACCAAATCCAAGACTTTTTTTAAACTTGGTGATCCTACTCAAGTGATCAAAATCAATCTCTCCGTCTAATTTCGGTACTTGAGAACTTTATTGTATTTTCTACCCTTCACCAAAAATCGTCAAACGTTTTTGATTATCTATCAAATATGCAGCATTACGATTTTTTCCCCGAATATGCAAGAATATGCAGCAACAGTTCGAATATGCAAAAATATGCAGAATAAAATTCAAACCAGAGCATCTACATAAGGCAAATCGGATAAAGAAAGAATTTGCGCTCGCCTTACATGAAGCGAAATAGATAATAAAATTTTACGGCATAAAATCATGTCATAATATTATTATAATATTATGTCATATTATGCAATTGCATAGAAATCCGGTCTTCAATTATGACATGATTTTATGCCGTACATATTATGAAAAAACAATATTGAAGCCTTTTTCGATTTTTGAGGGCTGACTGAACTTTGAAATTGCTTTCCTGAAAAATTAAGAAAATGGAAAATTAAGAAAACGTTCCCATCTTTTCTACAAATATTCTGAACAGGAAGTAAGTTCGAATACAAAGCATCGTGGCGGGAACTTCAAAAAGCTCGCGCGGTAAAACAGATTTCTTGGCGCATCCATGAGAGTGTAGTATCCATACACCAATGAAATGTTAGATAAATGAGATTTTATTGACGGTAGCTTTCACGGATAGGAAATCTAAAAGCTTATGTGTCGTTATAAAATAAATATAAAGGATTTGATAGAAATAAAAATGGGAAAAGCCACAAGGGATGAAACTTCTGAGGGCGGAACGCGCAATTCAGGCGGCACTGGTTGGCGCAAAGGGAAGAAAAGAACCAAACGAAACTTCGTCGCTAGCTCTCCGAAGAAAACCACAAAATAGGGAGCCCTCCCCGTCGATTTGTTTCTTTATTTTCACAATTGATTAGACTATTTCTCCCCGTCCGATTCATTTCATTTCAATTTCGTTCATTCTCCCGTTCGTCTCTCGTTCTCGGGGTATGTCAGTTGGTGCGGAAGTTATGCCAGTCCTGAAAATATTCCCCTAAACAGAATCCATTGTACAATGTCAGAGAACAGCTCGACAACTGCCCCCTGCACGACGGATGAAGGTGAGCCTAATTTATCTGATTCATCAATTTAACCGCCAGTATCCGTCGGAAAAAGTGTAATGATGCGTTCTATGTACGATATCTGGCTCGCGAGTGCGATTTCGTGGTGGTTTTTGAGGTGCTGTGTTGTCTGCCCATCATGGTCACCCGAATGCGCAGTAAAGCCATTTTACTTGTTGTTTAGTGTTGTAGGTCTTAATTGAACTAGTAGAACTCGCCATTTACCTCGTATTCGAGTGAACAACGATCGGCTCTTTTGAATTGTACGTGATCCGTAAGTGAATACCTAGCTATGGGCGTAGGACGATGAACTACGCCGTTCGTCCACATTTTTTAGGTTATGGTTCGCCCTGAGGCAGGTCACTGCGGTCTTCGAGTGGGCGAATTGATTCATCCACATTTTTCCGGGTATTTCTTGACTAAACGCACTCATTACATTCAAGTTCCTAGTCGTATTAACCGGCCCGTAAGAAAAAGTAGGATTTTTTTTCGGTCGGAATAACGGTGAACACATGAGCTCTGCGTGCTCTTTTATTGACGGTCTACTGCGTCGTAATTCCAGTCCAATGGTCAATAAGGCCAATCATACCCGTCTTACATTTTGCTCACTAACCCACATGATCTGCTTCTATTCATGCCGTCACTTTTTCTCTGCACTGTTTGAATTCTACTAACTTCTGTAAATGTGAGTGACTTGGATGCGCTCGATAAAAAAAAAAAGCGCGGGCGAATCGATGATCCGTGATGTACTTACTTCCTAGATTATCTACTACAGTTGTTTACCCTTGTTCTAGTCAGAATCATACTATTAACTCTGCGTATTAGGAACTAGCTGTATTGGTTTGATACCACTAAACGTGGTTTGGGGTATGACACCCTACCTCTCAGGCAGGGTTACATATCTGCACCTAGTAAGAACATCTGCTGCTCGAAAAACTTTTTATCAGCATGTCGCTTTTTTAATAATTTTATTTCTGTGCTTTCGAAGGGACAGGAAATATAACACGATTAAATGTGTCATTTACTGGTTTGTCCTTGAGAAACAAGTATTTTTAGGTGATCGTAAAAAATACTTTCACAGCAGTGTATGTATGTACTCGTAAGTACGTAGTTTAAAAAATATTCTGTTGGATGTAATTCATTTTCTCGTTTGGCCCAGCAAACTTGACATTAAATTGTTCAATAACCCATAAATGTAAAGCAAACAGATATGTACAGCCTAAAATATCTTACAAGTTCAATGAAACCCTGTTGAACTGTGAAATAAAACACCTAATCATTTGGGACCAGAATATTTAATATTGAATGATCGAAGTGGTTATATAATTTTCTACCATTTCGGTTGGTGTCGAGAATATTCCCTATTCGGAGTAGATTTTGAAAAAATCCACAGGCATGCAGCATGGCTATAAGAGCGAATTTTCGAAGAAATATCTGGTTTTATGTAAAATGTCCTAATTGCTGTCCATGAAGAACATCTCAAGTATAATCTACGTTTCTTCATCTTCAAAGTGCCCCAGTTTGAGAACGGATTAGGATATCGCAATACGTGTTCACCGTTGCGTACCTACTTGTTCAGCGTTGAAAAATCTAGAAAATGAGTTGTCACTTGTCAGACTGTTTCATTTTGGGAATTTATGGGTAAAAAATATAAATACATATAACTTTTGGTGTCTTTTGGCCGTGGATTCAGGGTGGTCTGAAACGAATTTTGGTCTAAATATTTTACGGAAATACGAACTTTAAAAATTTTGGACCGAGAACAATAGCTACATTTTCTTCGAAAATTTGTCAAAATTGATGGAAAACGCCAGTAGCTCAGTAGGTAGGAAATCCAATAGATCCAAGTGGAAACCAGTTATGTAAGTCGTAGAAGTTGTATGCCACCCCTCTCTACTTCTCTATCTAACTCATTATTTTCGAAATTCCAATTTTCCAGTTAAAACCAAGTTTTACTCAAATTGGTCCAATCTATTAGTACTGAAATTGAACCCAAAACTTTCGGTTTGATTTTAGAATCCTTATTCGATTCAGGTTGGACAAATCCTCCACATAACGTATGACTCATTTAATGAGACATGATTCATGTGACTGAGGTGTGGACACTAAACTGAGGTGTGGAACATTCAAACGACTAGAGGAAAAATTGAGATGATGAGAACAATCCACAAAACTTGAGACCAATCCACTCACCATCTCAATTTTTCCTCTAGTTAATCACATGAAACCGAAAATAAAAATTAAACTACATGATCCGAATTAAATTTCTATCATACTGAATAACCATCTTATGAATGCAAGTTACGATTGATCAAATACCTATCTAAAATTGTAGTACTTTAAGGTAATAGGTTCCAATCATTCAAGTCTCAAATTGATATTTAATCTACCAACATGGTTGAAAGCTGATGCTTCATCATCAATTTGTTTCTCAATTTTTTTTGTAATTGTACACGAATCTTCATTTTCCTGAATAATGAAACAGTTGTGTAATGTATCAGTTGATGCCACTGAATGTAGATCTTCAGTGGCATCAGTACACAACTGTTTCATGTTCCATATTATGCCCCTCGAATGCCATCAAGAACATCGAAGGTTCTTGAAGTAATAAAATCTAGCACTTAGCACAAGAAAATGGTTCTTAATGTTCAAAAAGAGTAAATTGATCGTGATAAACACATTTTTGGAAACAAGTCTTAAGAGAAGGTCTGGAAAAAGTACTCGGGATTTTCTTGGTAAAGATAAGAGCGGGGGTGCATTGAATGACGCTTGGTAAAGACTTAACAAACTTGTCAGGGGGTGTGGTTGTAGCAGGATTCAGAGGGATTACTGGAGGGAATGTAATTAGCATTAGTGAATTTTGGCTGGTATGTCCTCCCGTAAAAGTATGCTAATGGTGAAGGTTTTCTTTGTAGAACCCCCGCCAGATTGGTTTGATTACTGGCTGGATGTAACTGGATTGGTAGCTGTGGGTTGATAGCTCAAAGTGTTTCCCTATCAACCAGTACATTTTTCTGAATCTTCAGCTCGTCCTTCTTTTTCTTTACGTGGGCTTTCCACCTCAGCTTGCAGTCGAGGGTCATGCCATGGTATTTCGCCTCGTCCGCAAGAGGTAGTGTTTGCGACTTAATCTTTAATGGAATTACGTCTGTCTTTAGATTCGTGAAGTTTATATGGGTAGATTTAGTTTCGTTCAACTTCATCCACCTTTGGACATTGTTGACAGGAGGTTGTAATTTACTGGTGGCTTCTACAGCGGAGTTTCCAACTGCAAGCATAGCAGTGTCATCTGTAAAAATTGCAGTAAGTGTATCCACTATTGTGGTGAGTCTCTTGTGTACAGTAAATCCAGTATGGCGCCAAGGACACTGCCTTGTGAAACACCTGCATTTAATTTCCTCAGTTGAGAGTACTCAATATCGTATTTTACTCTGAGTAATCTGCGAGGTATGACTTCAGAATTTGGAAGAATTGGGTCGGAAGATCCCTTTGCAGTTTTGTGAGTAAACCTTGATGCCATATGAAGGGTACAGGGGAAGAAGGCTCAATGTCAGTCAGAGGAAAGTTTTGGGAAATCAGCTTTATCGTTCAATGTTGTCGATAAAATACAATTATCAGTGTTATTTTATCCCTAATTAGCAAAAAGCTGATTTCCCAAAACTTTCCTCTGACTGACGTTGCGCCTTCTTCCCCTGTACCCTCCATATTTTATCAAATGCTTGTGAGACATCTAGAAAGACAGCCGAACATATTTTCTTTTTTTCTAACGAACGTTCAGATTCGTGATCCTGAACGGTGAAGATGATGAAAAATATAATCTTGAAAAACCTGAGACAACTTCCAGAAACTCTGTATGCACCACGCTCTACAATTTTGGTGAAAAGTTTGTCAGGCTTGGCATCGTGTGGAAGGGTGTTCCTCCACGAGGGCTCTCAATGACTCCATAATACAGTGGTGTGTTCTCGTATACGTAATCGTATAATATGGGTAAATTTACCCTGAGCTCCTTCGGGATTCTCTATGTTTGTTTCTTCTCGATATTCTCTTTTTGAAGCGGGAAAAAAAAGGAGGAAGGATTCTGGATGACTGGGATTTGGAATGGCGGGAAAATCTCCTTACAGGGGCTCAAGTACCTCGTCCTTTGCATCGACAACTAAGTTTGGAGCCTCCTGCCCCTTCAACCCCCGTGATGTCTAAACCACTTAAGGCCTCCAGAAATTGGTGTGGTGGAGAGGGATGATGGAATGGTAGTTGGCAGAAATGGGCTGATAGGAGGGGGGGGGGGGGTTTGGGGGTCCCTAATTTGAATTCCCTTCAGAGGAAGTCATGGTGATGAGTAGTGGCGGAGGGGGAGATTTTCCAATCCCACGCTCTTCCTTCTGTGGGGTGCGGGCAATGACATCTATACACGAACGACTTTCCTCTCATGAAGTTTGAAAAAACTGACGCAAGGTGAATTCAAGAGGAAATGTTTGTCACTCCATTGCATAAGATGTTGAAGCTGATAATAACCCCCATATCGTAGATCTCGCTCGCATTTCTCAAGTATGCTGTTTTCCAGGAGTTGAGACATTTTGATTTCAAGGCGGCGTGATGAAAATGAACGCCAGTTTCGGGACAGTTAAATGTTCTATATCGTTCTATTCCTCCGTTACTTGGCACCGTTCTCACTGTGTTATTCGAATCGGAATATTCAACACAGAAATAATACCTATCCCTCCCCGACTCTGCTTTTGATCTTTAGCCCCTTAACACGCGAAGTGTAGGCAAAAATATGTAAACGAAGGTCTTGGGAAAACGAAGCATTCAGTAAAAAAATTGAACTACTGACAATGGAAAACTTCGTGTCATGAAACAATTGAAATAAATCAAAAGCAGTTTGGTCACTTCAAAAAGAGCACTCTAGAAATAGAATATTAGCTGATTTTTGGAATACCTACCAACTGTTTTATTAATCTTGGTTTTTGGCTCTTTTGCGATCTGAATCCCCAAATCTTGATGAATTTCGGTGATGCATAAAATAATCTCTGTTTCTATTACACACTCAACTGATTGTTCCCTCCTCCTGGACCATTATCAAATTCGAAACCATTTTCGAAACCATTTTCGAAACCAATTTTTACCCTCAATAACACCTAAATCAACTATGGAAAATTGTTGTTTCCTGACGTTTATAATGCAGTATTCGAGGATCATCATGAATTCTATTGAGAAATACAATTTTCAAATTGATCTTATCCAGTTCTTTACATAATTGGTCACTCAGTTGCTACATTTATGTGTTTTAGCCACCTCTCAGGCTCGATAGTTACCTCTGGAGTTTCGAAAAGATTAGATCGAACACGATGCTACTTTTACTTTTATCAGATTTGAAAAGATGCTAGTTTAACTTGTACATGAGGTTGAACTAAAACTAGCATCTTTTCGATCTGATACAAGTAAAACTAGCATCTTTCTAGATCTGGTAAAAGTAAACCTAGCATCTTTTCATATCTGATACAAGTAAAACCAGCATCTTTTTAGATCTGATACAAGTAGTAGAAACTTGTATCAGGTCTAAAAAGATGCTAGTTTTACTTGTATCAGATATGAAAAGATGCCAGTTAAACTTGTACATGAAGTTGAACTAAAACTAGCATTTTTTTTTTTTTTTTTACATAATGTGTTTTGTAAAAGCTCACATCAGATCCTTAACTCTTGGAGACGCCAAATGCATCAGATTCTGATGTATTTGGCGTCTCCAAGAGTTAAGGAATACAAGAGTACCTATTTGAAAAAATCGTCTATTTCCACTGAGATACAAGTACACTGTTAGACCGGTTTCGGTGAGTAAACCATCGTCAGTAACAAAACAATACTCTTATCGTACTTATTGCTTTGTTACTGACGATGGTTTAATCACCGAAACCGGTCCAACAGTGTACTCATACTCATACTCCAACAGTGCAGTGGAAACGGACGATTATTTTCTAATACTCATGTTTTCCTTAACATGGGTTTCCACGATTTCGTCGCGAGTGATTTAGTTCGTATCTCCAAGAGTTCCTCAAAAGTTCACTTGACCAACTTTTCTCCTTAGGTATTGTATCCCTCGTGAACTGCCAATTCCTTGTTTCTATCTCACGATATGAAGTTCTTTTGGGAGTCTCGATCGTCAACAGTTGAGCTGCCCTTTACTAATGAAGAAATGGTTTTAATGAGAAATCTAGTTAAAAGTTGGGTTGTATCCCACTCAGTGGGTTGTATCCCACCGATGTTGCTCTTAGCTACCATTCTGAGAAATAACTGCCAAATTTTCTAAATATGTAATCAGCTTGGAAGTGCTGGTTGAAGATATTTTTACTAGATGGTTGCTGCTGAAGTGTTTGAAACAATTTCCTGCGTTCCAACATTTATTTTAACCTCAGGGTCACCTGGAGGTCTCACCTCTTAGAACTCCTAGGGATCCTCGACGGCCCACCCTCTTGGCGGGCGTTTCTCCCTGCGAAGTTGTCGGTGATGAGGGTGAAACGCCCTCGAGTTCTTGAGAGATTGTCAAAAGATGTGAACTCCGGTTGAATACCACGTGGGACACGTCTGTCCCTTTTGAACCTCCATCCCTCCCACTATTGGAGTCCCTACTTCCTGGAACTCAGGGTACACTGGCGGGGTCGTCTTATCTTCAGGGACGTCAAACCTTTTCACCCTCCCGGCTCTGGGTGAATTATGTGAGAGACGGGAGGAACTCACAGGACTCTCAACTACAAATCATGCCAGCTCCAACAGAAATTGAGGAATTCAAAATCAGATTCATGTTTTCACTTGTGTACATCTATTTGCCTGTGTTTTAAATACCTAGCTTTTCATATTTTCCACGGAGGTAGTTGTTTGGTGTTGCCCTCTGCACAAAACTCGAGACATTACTTTTTATGGTTCCAATGTTTTGGAGATCACTGAATAAGGGAATTGCTGTAATTCAACTCTTCTTTTACCACCCCTCCTCTTGCTTCTTGATTACTTCGTTGTATGATGTTATAGATGGTTGATGCATTATGAGCTAAACTTAATCGTGCCATAACCAAGATATTGCCTTTAAATTCGCTCCTCTGCAGTAGATTTCCAGATCTGATTTGACGATTTCAATATGGAACGATTAGCTCGTTTAACCTGTAACTATCATGTATTTAATTCAATTTTGTTCATTCTAGTTTCAATTCTCGGAGAATAGTTAAGAGTTAGGTCAAACACTGGATTTCGGAGTGTAGAATTCCTCCTTTGATTCCAGTTGTACCTACGTAGTAGTTCGTACACCTATCATCTCGTGGCTCGTTGTGACAGACACTTTGATACATGGATTGTTCACTTTCTGTAGCCCACGGACAACCCCAAAAGTAGGTGTTTTCTTTACAATGTAGTACTTATCTCATATCCCTTAGAAATTTGGCACGGGTAGTATTATCTTCGTAGTACTCATATGTACCTACGTTATAGCCGCCTATTGTCACTCCAATTGCCTCTTCTGGTATGTAGTAAAGTTTGTCTGTGGCTTGTCATCATTTTTTGACAGATGAAGAACGAGGAATGGTAAGTAATATTCCGAATTATATCTAGAGGCCGCTCCATCTGTGTCTGGTAAAAAACAGGGCTGGCGTAGAAGGGTAGCAGCTCGCAAGAACAACACTGACGTCGGAGTTGTGAACTTGAGCATCTGCTGGTGTTTCGCTCAACGTTTTCGTGATGATTGTTTCATGGATTCTTAGGAAGATGACAGGAATTTTCTGCAGTTGTCTGTTCTTTTTTCGGGTATAAAGGTGTATGACAAACGTTTCTGCTGATATTTGTTGTGGGCTCAGTGTTTCGCTGCATCAACCTACTAAAATTGCCAACTATACATTTGATCTTTGGCATTTTTTACCATAATCTGTACCTCAGGATATCACCTCGGATGCAGCTTTATGCTTTCGCAGCATAGCTTTTAAATAATACTATGTATTATCTGTATTAGATATTATCTATCCAAAAAGTATAAATGCGTTGTGGCTGTGATGATGCTGGAGTCCCTCAGACGCTATAAATTTACGTCAATGGATTGTATCTTCAACTCACTCTTAGACTTGGAGTCTTTCGTCATGTTTTCTTGGGTATGCAGATATCACAAACGTTCCTGCTGTTATCTGTTGAGGGCTCAAGTGGTTAAATGCATCAACCTACTAAAATTGTCCACTACACGTTTGTTCTTTGGATTTTTTGTTACCATAATCTGCATCTCACCTTTGGATCATTGCTTTGTGACTGTGAAGATGCTGGAGTCCCTCAGACGACATATATGTATAAATACCTCAGTTTAGGTTTCAGTTCTTTATTCATCCGTTCCTCTATGGATTGTATCTTTAACTGACTCTTCCCTAGAGTCTTTCGTCATTTCCTTAGGTATGCCGATATCACATCCGTTCCTGCTGTTATCTGTTGGAGGCTCAAGTGGTTAAATGCATCAACCTACTAAACTTGTCCACTACACGTTTGATCTTGGGATTTTTTAACCATAATCTGCATCTCACCTTTGGAACATTGCTCAATGGATTGTATCTTCAACTGACTCTTCCCTGGAGTCTTTCGTCATTTTCTCTTGTGTATAACCATATCACAAACATTCCTGCTGTTATCTGTTAGGGGCTCAAGTGGTTAAATGCATCAACCTTCTAAAATTGCTTACTACACTTTTGATCTTGGGATTTTTACCATAATCTGTATCTCAGTGTCTCACCTCAGAAAATATCGAAAAATGATGAATGGTTTGTGACTGTGAAGATGCTGGGGTCGTCCCTCATACGCTATTTACCTCAATGGATTGTATCTTCAACTGACAGTTAGCCCTGGAGTGTTTCGTCATTTTCTCTTGGGTATACACATATCACAAACGTTCCTGCTTTTATCTGTCGGGGGATCAAGTGGTTGAATGCATCAACCTTCTAAAATTGCTTACTACACGGTTGATCTTGAGATTTTTTACCATAATCTGTATCTCAGTGTCTCACCTCAGATTCAGCTTTACGCCTTTGCAGCGTCTGGATCATAGCTTTGAGATAGCTATCCAAAAATTATAAATGCGTTGTGACTGTGAAGATGCTGGGGTCGTCCCTCACACGCTATTTACCTCAATGGATTGTATCTTCAACTGACAGTTAGCCCTGGAGTGTTTCGTCATTTTCTCTTGGGTATACACATATCACAAACGTTCCTGCTTTTATCTGTCAGGGGCTCAAGTGGTTAAATGCATCATCCTTCTAAAATTTCTTACTACACTTTTGATCTTGGGATTTTTTACCATAATCAATCTGTATGTCACCTTTGGACCATTACTTTGAACCTCTGAAAGTATCGAAAAATAATGAATGGTTTGTGACTGTGAAGATGCTGGGGTCGTCCCTCAGACGCTATTTACATCAATGGATTGTATCTTCAACTGACAGTTAGCCCTGGAGTGTTTCGTCATTTTCTCTTGGGTATACACATATCACAAACGTTCCTGCTTTTATCTGTCGGGGGATCAAGTGGTTGAATGCATCAACCTTCTAAAATTGCTTACTACACGGTTGATCTTGAGATTTTTTACCATAATCTGTATCTCAGTGTCTCACCTCAGATTCAGCTTTACGCCTTTGCAGCGTCTGGATCATAGCTTTGAGATAGCTATCCAAAAATTATAAATGCGTTGTGACTGTGAAGATGCTGGGGTCGTCCCTCACACGCTATTTACCTCAATGGATTGTATCTTCAACTGACAGTTAGCCCTGGAGTGTTTCGTCATTTTCTCTTGGGTATACACATATCACAAACGTTCCTGCTTTTATCTGTCAGGGGATCAAGTGGTTGAATGCATCAACCTTCTAAAATGGCCTACTACACGTTTGATCTTTGGATTTTTTACCATAATCTGTATCTCACCTTTGCCTTGAGACTCTGAAAATATCTAAAAATGACTGTGAAGATGCTGGAGTCCCTCTGACGCTATTTATCACACTGGATTGTATTTTGAGGTAATTGGAGTTTGTCTTCAACTGACTCTTCGCTCTGGAGTCCCTCAGTGGTGCTAACAAAGCTTAGCTTTGGAAGAGGGTGGAAGAGGGCGTCTAAAAACAATACCGAAGGCCGCCATATACCTACTTGTCGTCGAGTCTTTGATCTAAGTTGGAGTAGGTGTTTCCTCTGTACATTTACTTGTTGGTGATAAGCCCCCTTCAGCCGTAGTCGTGTGTGTCAGTGATGTTCAGGTGGGTGGTGGTCAGCTTCCGTTTTCCGAAACAGGGGCCCCGCGGCAAAGGCAACCCCTCCCATCCTGGCGTCCATCAGCTCCCCCCCGGTAGGTGGCTCGCTCTATCCCCTTTCTCAGTCTTATCGATCCCGCTGCCGATCTCGCCCGAGACCTCCCGAACGGGGTCTCCCACATACCCTCTGTTCTGTCCCGAACCCTCCCCGTTTCTCTGGGCTTCTTCCCTTGTGAGTTTACATTCTGTGCCTCTTTCCGCCCCTATTTCACCAACTTCTGCTGGGATTATTCAGGTAAATAACTACAATTCTTGATTGTTTCTCACGCATTTTTCAGTTCTCGTCCCGTACCATCCTTTTTCCGACTTTTTTTCGATCTTTCGGGCTGTCGCGGCGATGCGCAGAACTTGGCATGCGTGTGTGTCTGAGGTGCGTTTAAAAATATATCGAAAACCACTCTCTCCTTCGTTCAATGACGAGTAACAAACGTGTCTCGCCATACTCCTGTAACACCAAAAATACTGTGGTTACCGGCAAAATTTCAAATAATCCATGTCATCCGTGATTCCGATGAATCATCCATTTCCACCTTCTTTGTTGATGTATAAAAGTCTCGACATGTACGATTACGCTTCTATTTGTAGTGCATTTACAGATAATTCGACATAATGTTGATATTCTAAAAACATTCAGCGTATTTGACTCACACAATACCCAGAAAAGCCGGCGAAATCCATGGAGTAGATTTTCAAGTAAAATCTCAATTTCGTACTAATTAGACATATTTTCCGTTGTATAGTCGATCTTGTTGGATTTTGTTCTAACGATTCGATTTTCACAGTTACAAAGGCCCCCGTCTAGTTTGGGCGCAACGTGGTCTGATGCTTGGCTCCCCCACGAGATGCCGCGTAGTTCCCATCGAGTTTGTGTACGGTTTTTTCCTCCCCATTACGTACAACGTCATACGTCCCATCTATAACCTCCAGACCTTCGAATAATACTATGTTTTAAAACGAGTTGAATTTGTGACGCAGTGTCCCCTCAATTCACTCCTTTTCCGATGTAGGCCGGACTGCGCATGTGCGTTTTATGATTCGTACCGCACCTTACTCCCGGCTTCCATCGGGTTTAAATAGGGACATTTTCACATTAAGTACTTGGTGGTATTTATTTTGCACCATATTGTAAGCTGATTTATGGAAGTCGAGATGTGATATAAGAGAACTCTCTTGGCGACTTGATGATCAAAATGTCCTTGAAAATACTTTATTGCGTCTCCTAGTTCTTGTCACTTATTGTAGTCATACTGCTCTCAAATCAATGTTGAGGTAACATCTATGTACGTTTTAATAACGAAAGCATTCACAAAGAAATAAGCTCCTCACTGTGTAAATAAGTAATGTTATTGGTTTACTTCTCAATAACTTCTGGTTTGTTTACTTTTGAATAACTCCTAACGTCTGGTTCATGTAAAAAAAAAAAAAAAAAAAAAATGCGTGATTCTCAAGAACCACCTGGCCACCCATGTTTTAGCCATAAGCTTGGTACATCAGTCATTCTTGGTCCAAGTGTTACTGAAACCTACTGATGCTTCAGCGTTTAGGTAGTATTTAGGTTAGTTTGGTCAATTTCTTATCATAATTTAAGACACAAAACTAAAATAATTCTTCTCATTATCACCCAAAATCTCCAAAATCCAATCCCTGTTGTATCTACATAATACTATTTTTTTTCTAGTAGGTAGTTTTCACATCCTGGTTGGTTGTGATATCTTGGAAGGTACCTTACCTGCTCTTCAGTACAGGAGAGATAAGATAACGAGGTTCACCGGATCCACCCAAAACGTGTCTCTTCCACCACTGCTTACCTCCAAGATAACCTCGGTTGTCGAAACTTCATAAAAATATTTAGATCTGAATGCTCCAAGAGCAGCCAGTTTTGTGATCTCTGTTTAGAATGAAATGATGTTTACTCGACTGGAACCTGTGATTTATGTTCCTACTACGACCAGTTGTTGTTTTGTCGCCTTTTGAATGGTGTCATTCGTCTCATTGTAAATAATAGGTACTATACAAGTTGTACTTTATACAACTTCATAACCCGATGTGAGCCAAGAGACAATTCAAAACTGAAAAACCTGGATGTTTCAAAAGGCGTATGACATTGTGCTACTTCCTCTTAGATGGCGGTATTTCAAGCTCAAATCCATACTGCCATTTAGAGATGCAATGTTGTTGATATACACTAATTAAGATAAGGTTCCCAAAAAATTTACTCGTACTATTCTGGTTTCAGCGAAAATTCTAAACAGGATTAAACTTTCCGTCGTAATATCCTTTCACGGAAAATTGTTCAGGGGGATTCATTTCAAAGTGACGACGACCGGTCAATGATTTGATCCGACGACCCAATTCTGTCGCATAATGGAAAAATGACAGTATAAAACAATCGGGGGTACCCCCCGACGATGAGGGGAAGCGAGGGGGGATAAATGGGAAGGCAGATGGTGGAAAATGCGATAAGCACACTCCAGTTCTAGTTCCTCATTTTGCAGTCCTGGGGAATCGTTTTCGTTTACACAGCCTTTGAAAAGCCCGAAACGACTCGATATATTGAATTTCGCACTTGTAGTTGATTGTGTTTTACCCAATAGTTAATCAAGTTGTTGTCTCCAAATGTACGTTTTTGTGAAGAACGTACCAAATGGCGTTTGCCCACAACTGAACACGCTGTATGTTATTGAAGAAATCCAAGTTCCTTTCCATGTTCAAGTTAATATTCAGTTCGTCTAGGCGAGGATTTGTTGGTATAAACCGGTGGGTGCTACGATGACTGGTACGCGAATGTTTTCATCGTGCAGTACGTGCACTGAATTTTCGATACGTCATCTGACTGCCCTCAGCCCGCTATTAGTCTCCTGGTGTGGCCGATCACCTGTACTATTGTCCACCAGCTGCAGTACACAAAAACTTGACTCTAGTTATTGTGAAAACAGGTTTTTCGGTTTTTGTTGCTTATTACAATTATGCTCAGTTGAATTGGACGTTACTCGTAGTTTCCTCCGCTCTCGTTGTACTAGGAGTTGTTATGATCGAGTTTCCATGACGTCACGAAACCGGGGGCTGCACCCGTGCGGTGTCAGCGTCCTTCCAACGGGGGGGCAACGCCCCCTATACTGCAGTTGTTACATCTGCATCCTACATTTCGAATTAGCTTCTTCGGCGACATCGTCGTGCAGTCTTCTCTTCGGCGTTTCCCGCCAGGGTCTCTTATTCAGCGATCCCCCTCCTCTGCAGCAGCAGCAGGGCATCCGGCGAGGATTCCGATCCGGTCGATCCGTCCTGGAAGCCCCTCCACATTCCCCTCACTTGTTGGGAAAAACGTGGAGCATATGGCCTTAGGAAGGGCGTGAAAATAACGCCTGTAGAGGCCACCACCCATTTCAACGCGGATTCCTTTGTTTTCCATTTCCTTTTCAAAAACTATTTCGTCGGTTTTTTTTTCGATCTCTTCAGAATAACTGACATTTAAAGTAAACTGTACCTTTTTTTCGGTATCCCCTCTCTGATAATTTTCCCCACTCTGTTACCCCCTCCAGCGTCCTTTTCACCCCCCCACCACCACTCCTCTGCTTCAAGCTCTAGGACGGAGGGAGGGTGGAGGATCAATGGGCTAGGGGCGTGGTCTCGCCATCCCCACCCCTCAACTCCACCAACCCTCGGTATTTTATTGATCCACTACGGGGGTAGCCCTTGACGTCCAGCCGCATTACTCATTCAAACAATAACAGTCCTTAATCACTTGGTCTTTTAGGGGTTGGGCGGCAAATACACAAAAGAATAAGAAGTTTCGGGTTTCTCAGCCGTTTGGACAGCGAATTTCTGTCTATTATCACGGCTGGTTATGGCTTAATTCAATAGGCAGTCAGGCTACCTGAAAACAACCGCAAAAAACGCAGGTGTGATTACAATCAGAAGGTTTTCTCATGTTGCAGTGCTATCATCTTCAGTAGATACTTGAAACTGATGCTGAGTTATCACCAACTATTTATCCTCCCCATACCCACCTTTTCCCTTACATATTTGCCTCGTGTTTTCGGATTATTTCTAGACTGCTATGTAGTGTAATCACTCCTTTTCGGATAATCGGCTTTTTGTCGAATGTTTGTTTTTATTTTTTCTATGTAATTCTGCGGTCAGAAATTATTAATTGATCAGCAACTCCTCCCCACAGCACAAGTCCTAGACATAAAGTGGAGAATCGCATTTCTAATGTATTCCTATCACCTGTGTATTATGCCTATTTCAAATAAATGCAATTAAAAAAAGAACATTGAAGCCGTAAATACAAGTCAATATCATCAAAATTTGTAAAACAACGATTCTTCCTATAGAAAATGTTACCAAGGCCGAATGTAATAAATTATACAACATTTTACAACTAAAATTCCACACATCGTCAGAAGAAAAACTTATTGGACGACGTTTTTCAGCATACTATGCAAAATTTTCCTCGTAATTGTTCTTGTGTCCCTGTTTCGTGTCAATGATTGGAACGGTTCACAGGAAAACCAATTTCATCCGGAACTACGCGCAAATTGTACTTGCAAATCACGACGCTCCTATTTTTTTTTTAAATGTTGGTCATGAAAGAGGTGGAAAGTTTTTGTCCACCCGTTATGTAAATACAGTTCGCTTTACTCGAGAGCGTTCTCGACTCATCTACAGTTTTCTAGGACCTGATGCGTCATGTCCTTCTCAAGTCCACTCAATCGTGTGTTAGTTCAATAATCTAATCAACCCCCATGTATACCCTCATTGCGCTTTACGGTCGAGTTCCCACACACAACAGTGTAATTTTCGCTGTTATGTGCTGAACTCACCAACAAAAAACCAGTTTACTGTACTGTCACCACATTAATGTACTTCAAATCAACCTGTATCTTCAAATGCCTTAAATGTAGGGTGTACTACTACTTAGTGTATCAGGTGTATAGTCATCACCAGTTGCACTTATCAAGTCGTAAATCAGTGGATGGTTCGTTCCCAAAGGCTGAACGTTTGATGGAACAACATCAACATGACCGTGAATCAAACTGGAATAAAACCATTTCAGCTTGATTTTCTCGGTAGGATTTCCACTGATTCGAATCATTCATAATTCTGTCAAGTCCCGTTTCCTGACGTGTGATACTTTGTCTTAACGAATTTTCAAAGAAGAGGAAGCCATTGATCTCGGTCCAAAATGTTTAAAACTCGAATTTTCGATTTTTTAAACATTTTTTTTTTTAATTACCAAAATCCATTCTTTGAAAGACACCAACAAATCCAGACGTTAACTCTCGCTAGAATTGAGATAAAAAGTTCAAATTTGCACAAATAATCTGCCTTGGCAATCGAAAGGCTAGGTTTGTAGATGGGCAGAATCGGGCCACTCTGAAGGCAGGGGAAGGGGGGACTTTTAAACGGAGAAATACCCCGTAAATTGAAAAAAATAGAGTCCTGCAGCATGGATATAAGAGCAAATTTTCGAAGAAAAATGTAAAATGTTTCTATTCTACTGGTTTGATAACAAATATTGTCCTTTTCTGTCGTGCAACACCTACGTTTGTCGATTTTTAAACGCTGAACTCAATGGTGAAGTCAGAATTGCGATATCTCATTCCGTTGTCAGATTAGAAACAAAGTGCTCCAGTTTGTTTCATTTTTGGAGTTTATCGGTAACTTAAAACCCCCAAAACTAACCCCCTAAATCTTCGAGAATTCGCAAATTGAAAAAGTCTGACAAATTATTATGGAATTTATTATTGTTGTAAAACTCAAGCCTGGTACGAGTAGGCAAACACCTTGCAGTCGAGGAGTTCTAAGAGCCAACTAAAGCCAGGAAATTCTCCGATGTCGTTTGTTCGAAATCTCACAATCGTTGATGCTCGCCTTCATTTACTTATTTCTTGTTCGCAGGGGAGGAGGAAGACGCGTTTTACGCTGCTGTACTTGCTGATGGTCGCCAACCAGGTTTTCACGTGGAAGCGGATGAAATCGAACTGCAAATTCAAAAGTGAGTCACTTTCAAAGGGTTTCTCATTATTTGATCACTTCAATCACTTGGTTGAAGTGGATTTTGTTCTTTTGAATGAGGAAAAGATCAAACTAATTTCGTAGGGTAGAAAACACCTAATACATATAGGCCCCTTGGATGCCAAGTGGTGTAAGTCCAATTCTTCAAATTTTCAGAATATCAATTTGAAAATTCCATTGAGAATTCTACGGTCGTTGTAAAAATCTATCTGTTGACCGTTCCCGTAGCTGACCGTAGAGATTTTTACAACGACCGTAGAGTTTTCAATGGAATTTTCAAATTGATATTCTGAAAATTTGAAGATTGGGACTTACACCACTTGGCACCCAAGGGGCCCATATATCAAAATATTATTGACATTTCTTGTGGTCGTTTGCTATTTGAATTATGAATGCCTCATCTATTCTAGTGCTTTTGATTCCTGGGTAGTGAACGGCTCCCGGCTCCCTGCTCATACAGTTTCTGTTGTGAATGCAAAAACTCGTTGTTTTGTTTGTTATTTTCTAAAATGTTGAATTTTTAATCAATCAACTTGTTTGTAACATTTCCATTTATTAGCTGAGTTGTCGTGAGGAAAGAATTGAAAAAAATTATAATAATCACCCGAAAACTTCGCGCTTTGAATCATATCAAGAGGTCTGACGTTACGGCACCCGAAATAGTCCGTTGAAATCTATAGGTCCGATGGGGTACACTCGAGGAATTTCAAGGCTTATTGAGCCCATTAGCTTGACTCCTGACACCTCAAGTACAAGAGGTTTTGTCACATTGATGGCAATACTTAGATCAGTTAAATTAGACGTCCTAATGTTGTAGTAAATGTTGGAAAGCTGGAGATCGTTTAGATCACTATCGCAGGCGCCTAATAGAACTTTCCTAGTTCTGCACCCCCCTACGATGAACCCGCTAAAGATTTCGACTTTTTCAGGTTTTGTCAAAAAACGCTGGAGCTTCCAGACAAAACAAAATCAGTTCTTCAAGAAATCTGAGTCAATTCAGCTCCCAGAAACGTTCATTTCGCAGTTCACACGAAAGAAGTCAATACAAATTAGAATTCAAGAGGCTGTTTGAAATCAGCGATTGAATCTACAATTAAAGAAGACGTTTACACGTTACAGACGGCAGACAGTCACTAATTGTACTCTTGATCATTAAGTTGAAAACAAATTGGTTTTGCGACCATTCTCTTGGCAAAACCGGCAATACTCAGATGAAATGAGTGTATATTTATTCGTATGGCGTGTAAGTTGTTTGTATATTAAATACAACAAATGTGGTTGTGTTTTGATTGCAAATAAATTATGGAAAAGAGGAGAAGAAACACAAACAAAATTTGTTGGTGTATTAAATAAAACAAATTTTGTTGTGTTTTGATTGCCAATAAACTATGGAAAAGAGGAGAAGAAACACAAGTTTTTCAAAAACTGACAGAAGATGTTGGTGAAATGGCAAACCGTCGACTTAGATTCAAAGATGGCGCGTGATTGTAAATTTACAAAGGCACTGATTTATCCTGTAAATTTGGTGATTTGGAGTTTTTCCTCACAAAAAATCCCACATTTTTGTGATTTTTGGGCTTTTAGTGACAGATTTTCGAAATTCGGACGACGCCACGGTTCTACGCTCCAAATCTGGCATAAGAAAGTGTCTCAATTTCATATTTGTGGGGGTTTTTGCAGAGCCAAAATCCTTGGTAAAAGTTTGACTAAACTTGGTAAAGTAGCATCACAGTCAATTGTATCAGTCGTTGAAGTATAATCTTGCTAATTTGGAGTTTTTCCTCACAAAGAATCACACATTTTGGTGATTTTTGCACTTTTAGCAGGCGTTTTTCGAAATTCTGACGACGCCACGGTCCTAAGCTCATCATTTGGAATAAGATAGGGTCTCAATTCCATTTTGAGTAAAATGTGGGGGATTTCACTGAGCCAAAATCCTTGGTAAAAGTACTTTTCAATAAAGCCATTTATTCACATGATACGCATAGTACATAAAGAATAATATTGGATACTTGAAGTAAAATTATTAGACTACAAATGGAGGTAAAAAAACACATTTGGAAATTTCTGATCTCCAAAATTGCCCGGAGATTACAAAATGATAGTACATAAAAATCCAATCAAGTCCTCGAGTAAAGGATTCGTAAAGTAAATAGGAAGACATATCAATTACAGTAAATTTGGCGCATAAGTAAGTCGAGGGTAAGAATTACAAATTTTAAAAACAAAGGTTTGCTAGGGCTTCGATATCCAGATCTAAATATAAGTCGCATACTGACTTTATTGCCACCTCAAATGATCTAAAAGTAGCTCAAAATAGAGTACACGAGTGCACGAAATGTAATTTTTAGGGCAGATAAGGGAAGAAGTTCAATTTAAATGTAAGGATGATGGATTTTGCATTAATTTGATTCATCTGGGGTTGGAATGCTTTTTTGAGTTGCCAAGGCAACTGTCTAGTGTAGACTTCATTACTCGGGCTTGCTATTGAATATAAAGCCAATCCATAAACATACGTCATTCTAGGAGAAAGCACTTTAAAATCCTCGTAAAGGTTCACTATTTGGGTGCGCCTGTGTGACCTCGTAGCTATACGTAAAACAGTATTTACAACCAAATTTAGGTTATCAAAACTATTCGCGTACGCACCTCCCCAAATGGGTAGGTATACCATAGATCAATATAAAAAAACAGAGGTATAGAATCAGAGAGTCTATTTCCACGAAAACAATGAGTACAATTGTTAAATCGAGTTGAACATGAGTTCATGTTTGTTACTGATGATGTTGTTACCTAATCGTCGAAATCGATTTAACAATTGTACTCATTGTTTTCGTGGAAATAGACTCTCTCATTCTATACCTCCGTTTTTTATTGAAATGGGTTTCCCACAACCTCGTCGCGAGTGATCTAATTCGTATAGATCAATATGCTATAAACATAAGCGTAGAAAACTATACGTAGATGTGTAAGGCTAAGCCAGCCTCTCAGTAAGACAAAGTGGTGGAAAGTTTTCCCAATTCTTGCTACTAGACTTTGTTTATGTTCCTTTGCTGATCAAGCAACTGCCCTAAATATCTGATGGAGTTCACTTTTTCCAGTCTTTGACAAGTACTGTTCAGAGCCGCAATTTCCCTGTTGTATTTCTATTTTTGAATCTACTGATGGTCCAACTAAATTGATCGAAAATGACATATTTTGTTTTCGAGATGTTAACTGTTAAACTGTTCATGGCAAACCATTTTGTTACTTTGTTCATAATCAATTCAGCACTTGAATTGCATCACAGTCAATTGTATCAGTCTTTGCCTCATACACGAATTACACATTTCAGTGGTTTTGGTGATTTTCGAAATTCTGACGACGCCACGTTCTCGCGCTCAAAGTTTGGAATAAGAAAGTGTCTCAGAGTTCATTTCGTGTAAAACGTGGAGGATTCTCTGAGCCAAAATCCTAGTTAAAATTTGATTAAACGTGGTACATAGTCAATTGTACCAGTCTTTGAAGTATTATCCTGCTGATTTGGAGTTCTGCCTCGCAACTAATCCCAATTTTGTTTGATTTTGGCGCTTTTACCGACCGTTTTTCGAAATACTGACGACGCCACGGTCTTGAGCTCATCATTTGGAATAAAAAACTCTGCAAATTCTTGACACAACGGTTCATTATCTTCTCTGTACAGATCACCCTTCTGTCTAGATCACTAGGTCTAAATGTCTAGATCCTAAATGTTAGATTAATTATTATCATGAATTATCACTAATTATTTATAATTGTATCAAGTACCTAGTGAAAATTATAATAATTTATTGTTAGGTATTAATAATTCGTATTTATTATTATTAATAATTATGATTAATTAATACGATATAATTCTGGGGTTTGTAATACTACGTCGGTAATAATTTTTCTATAAAAGAAGTAGGTACCTACCAACAAACATCCGAAATTACCTTCATTTCCGTAGCGCGAAACGTACCTCAGAACAAAAAAATTTTTTTCTTTGGGCGATTCCAATGGTTCATTATCGAAGATCATAAACCAAAAGTGTCTCAATTTCATTTTGTGTAACATGTGGG
Organism: Stenodema calcarata; assembly: GCA_963920205.1. NCBI lineage: Eukaryota > Metazoa > Arthropoda > Insecta > Hemiptera > Miridae > Stenodema > Stenodema calcarata. The sequence goes on along the minus strand of OY986061.1, from coordinate 22,692,358 downwards.
GGGTTGTGCTGAGCCAAAATCCTTGGTAAACGTTTGACTCAACTCTGTAAAGTGGCATCACAGTCGATTGAAGTGTAATCCTACTAATTTGGATTTTTGCGTTCTTAGCGGCCGATTTTCAAAATTCTGACGACGCCACGGTCTTCAGCGCGAAATTCGGAATAAGAAAGTGTCTCTAAATTTCATTTGGTCTAAATTGAGTGTCTTAATCGACTGTGTTGCTTTTAGTTTGTTTCGAAATTGAAATCCAAAATTCAAGTTTTCACGGGGTTCGCGGAGGATCGATCGGGTTTCTCGTTTGCGGCGGCGATGTGGAAGGTGGTGGTGGCGGCGGTGGCGGTGGTGGAGGAGGAGGAAGAAGATTTCCCCTCTCTCCGCCCTCCCCCTCTATACTCCCTCCTCCCTCCACCTCTCTCCTCCCTTTCCACCCCCCTCCCCGTCCTGAATGAAACGGAGGATGGCGTACTACAGCAACATTCCACGTCTCCCCATCATTGGGCGCATCGATCGGGGCGGGCGGCCAATCGGATTGTTGCTCGGCGTCATCTCGAGAAGGCGGCACCCGGCGCCCATTCAACCCTCAACTACGCATTCGTCTCCCGCCGCCCCGCACACTCGTCGACCGTTTACCACATCAACAGCGAATTTTCAATTTAAACTAGACAATTTTCTGTTTTGAATTCAAAGTCCTTGAAAACTCTCGTGTCTGAATAATTTGTTGATTCGACTTTCTTTCTTTAATTGACGGTGGTTCAAAAAAGTTTTTCTCTCCAAATATACCCTTAGCCACTATTATAGGCCAGTCACCACAAACAAAAACACTCGGCAAATTCTTGACACAACGGTTTATTATCTCCTTTGAGCAGTTCACCCTAATCTAATTCACAAAATGGTACATGAAACTCTAGCTCACCATCCAAATTTAATTAAACAAACAGGTACTTTTGAAAAAATGTTACAACCAAGAAACCGAGTGAATATTGCCTTGTCATCCATCTCACCCATTTCAAGACTCTGGCTCATGATTCAAATTGAAATTGTTTAAAAAATATTACAGACAAAAAACCAAGTGAATTGTCATCCACTACTGACCCAAGTGTCATGGAATACTTAGTTCTAACTTGAACTGAAATTTTTCGCGAAAGTTGCGTCTCTAAAGTTTCAAAATTCATTTTGGACCCTTCCCCATTGACCTAGGGTTTTGAAAAGTTTCAAAGATCATCGTGAGACTTGTTCGAACTCGTGAACCAAATTTCGTAATTTTCGCTCAACGGTAACTGGGCAAAGTGCCATGGAATTTTCCATTTAAACTAGACAATTTTCTGTTTTGAATTCAAAGTCCTTGAAAACTCTCGTGCCTGTATAATTTGTTGATTCGACTTTCTTTCTTTAATTGACGCTGGTTCAAAAACGTTTTCTCTCCAAGTATTCCAAATATACCCTTAGCCGCTATTATAGGCCAGTCACCACAAACAAGAACACTCTGCAAATTCTTGACACAACGGTTTATTATCTTCTTTGAGCAGTTCACCCTAATCTAATTCACGAAATGGTACATGAAACTCTAGCTCACCATCCAAATTTAATTAAACAAACAGGTAATTTTGAAAAATGTTACAACCAAGAAACCGAGTGAATATTGCCTTGTGATCCAACTTCGACCCATGTTTAACATTTCAAGCCTCTAGCTCATCATCCAAATTGAAATTGTTTAAACAATTTTACAGACAAAAAACATAGTGAATATTGCATTTTCGTCCACTAGTGACCTATATTTAGAATTCTCATCGGGAAGTAGAAAAAAACAACTTTGTTCAAACTTGAACCAAAAAATGAGTTTGCTGGAATGTTTTTCACTGGTAAACTTTGTAGCTAATTTCTGAAAAATCTATTATTTAGATGAGGCGTTTTTCCTTAACAGGGCACTATTGTTCTCGGTCCAAAATTCTTTATAGAATTGAGATGAACAGTTTACACGAAACTCCTGGCAATCGAAAGCTAAATTCGTAGATATGTCGAATTTGGCCTCTCTAAAGGGGGGGGGGGGGGGTGTTGAGGAATGGCTAGAGGTAAGGAATTCCAAAAATGAATCAGTCTGACACGTGACACCTTATATTAAAGTTTGTTTTACGCTGACCACGATGGTGAAATCAGAATTGTGATATCTTATTCTGTTCTCAAACTGGAGCACTTTGAAGATGAAGAATCGTGGTTCTTACTTGAGTTGTTCTTCGCGGTTCATATGCTTTAATCTGATAACGGAAGGGGATGTCGCAATTCTGATTTCACCATCGTGGTCAGTAAATCTGAATCAGGTGTTACTCGTCAAAAATGTGAGCAAAAATCTGTCGAAACCAGTCAAATGGAGACATTTTACATAAAACCAGTTATACCATCAAGAATCTGCTCATACCGCCATGCTGCAAGACTGGATTTTTAGGTATGTTGTTAGGATATGTGAGAGTAGTATTACACCAAGTTTGCAGCTTCGAAATCCCTAGGGAAATTGTTTGGGAGCCAAACCGTCGAAATTTTAGGACTTGTTCCAGTTTTTCCCTCATAACTTGTAAGAGGTTGATTTCTACAAAAAGTCTCAACTACTTATATTAGGTATAGTAAGTAATAGTATTAGCTACAATTTAAAATCCCAACTTGAAATTTAAAATTTGTCCCTCAGGAGGGACATTGCGGTGGAAGAGCCCAGTAGTTCGGTCCCTCTCCGGGGACATTGTGGTGATCAGCCCAACAGTGTCGTCCCGGTTCACGGACATCATTGCGGCAAAATACCTACAAATTATCATAATTAATTGGAAATTGTCCACTAGAAAAGAAAATTAACTAAAGTGCATTTCGACGATCGTGCAGCCTGCGTAGGTTATTTATAAGGTACATTATTTTAGGAGCAAACTACGTCATGCGAAGTATTCCAGGTACAATAATCATACAAAGCATTCAGTAAGGTAATTTATAAAAAGAAAACGCAGAAAACACAATAAAATGCAGAACATGGATGCCATCAACTACGAGTACAAGAATGAATGGCTATGAATCAGTCGAAAATTCAGTCAGATGGACTTGCAGAATGCAATATAAAACTGAGGGAACGAGCGGGGAAAAATATAAACGTGCATCCAAAATCATTAGGTAGTGTAGAAAGGCAGAAAACTAGCAAAACGACAACAAAAAGCGCGTGAAAACACTTATGAAAATTAAATCATGCATAACCAATCGTGCAAAAGTTCTTCAAAAATCATCTACGGGGTGGATGAAGACGATAAAATCTGGAAGATTTACTACCACAATGTCCCCGACGTTGGACGGTTCCAAGAGGCTTCCACCACAATGTCCCCGAGATGGAACGGTTGCATTTCTACTGACACCCGATAAACTTTTCCAAAAATTAGTTATTTTACCTCAAACTACATTCGTTGAAGTGGTTGGTAGATTTTTCGCACTCAAGAAAATGAATCGCCGTAATGAAGTAACAATACGAGGTACTTCCAGAGAAAATGCTCGCCAGCGACTTGATGACGCTAAAACCTCCTAACTGCTATCTACCTCGGGCTTTTATCAATCTTTCTCTGTTTTCACAATGTAGAGATACTGCGGTAGTGATAACAATTACAGAAGTTAGTAAATTCGTCGCAGCGAACGCTAGAATCGCTAAGAAACAATCTGTCGCCCAGGTGGGACATCGTGCCTTGAAGGGCCCATGCTCTGTAGGTCCAATAAATCCCGAGGTAATGAACTTCGAAAATTTGGAATTTCCTCCAAAACATTCGAAATTTAAGTTTTAGTCATCTCTTGATCTCTAGTTATCTAAAAAAAAAAAAAAAAAAAAAGAAGTGAGGAAAATTGGATTTTTCTTCGCCTTAACCACATCAAGAGCGAATTTTCTATTTTAGTTTATATAAATTAGAAATTTTGTAGTTGTATTGAAAGACCTTGATATCGCTCATTCCTGAATCAGTTGTTGATTTAGTCGAAAATATCGTCATTCTTCTATTGATGGAGGTTGAAAAATCTTGAAAATTAGGGATTTCAAGGTTTTAGAACCACTCTAAAAATTTCGATCTTCTATTATTCAGGATTTTCGAAATTTGTTGAGAAAAAGAACCTTAAATCATTTTTAAAATGTTGGTCTTTTCGACTGAATCAAGAAACTATTTCCGAGTTTTCTATCTAAACTAGACAATTGAACTAGACAATCAAAAACCTTGAAACCCCCTCATTTTGGCTGAATCAAAATAAAATTCAGGCCGGGCTGGGCGTTTGCCACATCTAGAGCGAAATTTCGAGTGGTTCTCGAAAACGTTGAATACCTCGGATATCTGAATGATTTGTTGATTCATTCTAAAAGATCAATATTTTATAAAATGATTTTGGTTCATACTTTTTCAAAGATTCGAACCGAAACGTCTTAGAATGTGTTGATATTTTCGAGCAAGCGTTTACATTAGGGATGTATGATACTTTGAAATGTATCGATACATATCGTATCGATATTTCTAAAAAGAATCGAAAAATATCATGCTGATACTTTGAAAAAGTATCGATACTTTTTACAAACTCAAAATTAGAAAAGTTCCAAATTGTTTACTTACTTATTTGAAAACTCTGCAAATTCTTGACACAACGGTTCATTATCTTCTTTGTACAGATCACCCTTCTGTCTAGATCACTAGGTCTAAATGCCTAGATCCTAAATGTTAGATAATTATTATTATTAATTATCACTAATTATTAACAATTTTATCAAGTACCTAGTGAAAATTATTATAATTTATTGTTAGGTATTAATAATTCGTATTTACTATTAATAATAATTATGATTAATTAATACGATATAATTCTGGGGGTTTTAATGCTACGTCGGTAATAATTTTTCTATAAAAGAATCTACCTACCAACAAACATTCGAAATTACCTTCATTTCCGTAGCACGAAACGCACCTCAGAACAACAAACTCGACATCACTTAAGCCATATTATGATGTTCCAAAGAGCTTGTTAGTATGAAAATGGACCTGTATTTCAACAGTTTGATTCACGATCGTGTTGTGAGGCACAATCTTTGAGCCGTCATTGTAAACGAACGGCTGGTCGTACAAAGCTGCGGATGGTCTTAAAAAATTCTACGGAACAAACTTTATCTAAATATGAAATAAAAAACATACCGTTCTATATGAATTTTTCGAGATATGACATCGTCGAATTCCAATAGGCGATTCCAATGGTTCATTATCGAAGATGATAAACCAAAATGAAGTACGAGGTACGCGGTGTGGGTGTGAGCGCAGAGACATAAAAGGTCTCGTCGTATGACGCACTAGTTGGTCTCCTGCCAGCCGTATTACGTCATACGCTCGTGCGTCATAGGCTCTGACGTACTTGTTGGCCTCCTGCCAGCCGTCTTGCGTCATAGGCTCTGACGCACTAGTTGGGCTCCTGCCAGCCGTCTTACGTCATACGCTCGTGCGTCATAGGCTCTGACGTACTTGTTGGCCACCTGCCAGCCGTCTTACGTCATACGCTCGTGCGTCATAGGCTCTGACGCTCTAGTTAGCCTCCTGCCAGCCGTCTTACGTCATACGCTCGTGCGTCATAGGCTCTGACGCACTAGTTGGCCTCCTGCCAGCCGTCTTACGTCATACGCTCGTGCGTCATAGGCTCTGACGTACTTGTTGGCCTCCTGCCAGCCGTCTTACGTCATATGCTCGTGCGTCATAGGATCTGACGTAATGGCCCGCCGGTCGCTTGTGTTCTGACGTGATCTGAGGGAAAGGGTGAATCAAGGGAACAAATTTTTCCCGTTTCAGTTTATGTGCATAAGCAAAGACATGAAAATGTCAAAAAAATATGTAAATAGGTACCTAAGCCCAACTGTAATGTCAATTTTCTGACAATGAGTTCTCGACTATAGTTTTCATACCTTTTTCCTTAAGTACTTATTGCAATTTGAGACTGATAATGAGCTGTTTGCAAATAAAAAGTCTGATAACTACTTTATTACATCTTATTAATCTATTTTCAAGTTCCGATTCACAGTTGAATGTATTTTATTTAGATGTCGTAAAATTCGAAAACGATGGAATGACGAAACCTGTCGACTACTGACTCAAGTGATACTGTCGACTTCTAACACATTAGGTCGACTACTAGTGCAAAACCATGTCGACTACTGAAGAAAATGTTGGTCACTGGTATCGACTACTACCTAGAGCATTGGGATTTTTTACAAAACTTGTTTTTCCCTTTTCAAACCATGTTGAATAATATTTCCCGCTGCCAGGTCTTTTAGGGAAGGATCTTGGGTACACAATGAACAGGTTTGCAATGAGAAAAAAACCCGAGTGAATATTGAAATGTCATCCATTTCTGACCTATATTTAAAATTTCAAGTATCTAGCTCATCATCAAAATTTAATTTGTTTAAACAAATAGGTATAATTTAAACAATTTTACAGACAAGAAACCGAGTGAATATTGCATTGTGATCCAGTTCTGACCTATTTTTAAAATTTCAAGTCAATAGCTCAGCATCAAAATTTAATTTGTATTATCACAAAAAGGTATTATTTAAACAATTTTACAGATGAGAAACCGAGTGAATATTGCAATGTGGTCTATCCCCGACTGACGGTTAAAATGTCTAGAAGATGAAAAAAGGCAGGTTTATTCTAGGCGGCTACCCGGGACCCACCTAACGGCCGTTTTCGACGCGAAGTTTAGTGTTTTTCCTAAACGTTTGTGCGCTCACTGTGAACGAACGGCTGGTCGTACAAAAATCCAATTGGTCTTAAAAAATTTTTCAGGTCATTCAAAAGTGAACTAAAACTTACACCGTTTCATGTGAATTTTTAGAGATATGACATCGTCGAAATTTCAAAGTTCGTTTTGAACCCCTTCCCCTTGACCTAGGGTTATGAAAAGTTTCGAGGATCATTGTGGGGCTGGTCCAAACCCAGAAACCAAATGTCGTAATTTTAGCTCAACGCTAACTGGGCAAAGTGGCGCGGACGGGGGACGGCGTACGGCGGACGGACGGATTTTTTTTAATTCGATTTTCTGAATCTACGTGTCTTGAAACGTAAACCAACAAATTTTGAGGGGGGTTAAAATTTTTTTTTCTTTGGGCGATTCCAATGGTTCATTATCGAAGATAATAAACCAAAAAATTATTTGAAAAATACTTGAACAATTTAAGAACATTTATTAGGTAGGTCGCACTTTTTGGTGGAAGTCACTTCAAGCAAGTTGCACACAGTTAAAACGTTAGATTGTTTTTTGAAGAAATCCCAAACTGAGATTTTTGACATTGCACCTACCTACCAAGTAAGTAACAGCCGACAAACAATGCAAAAAACTGCACAAAGTATGTATTGAATCGGAATTTCTCAATCTCAAACAACGCGAACGCACTAAAGTGGACTAGGTAGGTCCTATCAGTTATTTTATAATTCTATGGTGGAACTGGAACACTGGAAGGGGAAGGTGCGAAACAACACAATCCATGAGGCCGTGTTTATTTGTCCTGGCCGCACCCATGCCTGACATAAGAGCATAGTTGAGTTGTTTCACGTTTCCAGTCCTACTAGATGCTGGACAATATCAATTGAATGAGTGATCATCTCCATGTTTATGTCAAGGTTGTTGACAAATGGTGGGACTTCAGGCATGGTAGCGATCAGGCTTTGTGAAACTTGGAAGTACCTAAGAAAAGATCCTTGAAAAAAGTATCGGTGTCGATACCGCGAAAAAAGGAAAAGTATCCCGATACATTGCACAAAAAAGTATCGATACTTTTTCATGAAAGTATCGATATTTTGAAGTATCGATACTTTTTATACATCCCTAGTTTACATCAAGAGCAAATTTTCGATATCATCGGACCTCCTAAAATCGATGGTTAAACATCGAACATCGATGTTCCATCCCAATTGATAACCTTCTATTCAGTAACTGAATAGAAGGTTATCAATTGGGATGGAACAACTGTTGTTCTCCAGCAGTTGGCAAGATCGCGCCTGTCTATAAGGTCCGTAGCTCATCTTTTTTCTCGAGTTTTTGAGAAGCGTGTGGGGGTCCGAAGTTCGTATAATATATGTGGACGTGTTACATGAATTTTCATGTTATTCTCTTATTTTGTCTTTATACAATAACATGAAAATTCATGTAACACGTCCACAAAGCTCAGGCAATGGAAAATAGTTGGTGAAAATACCTAGTTGGTTTCCTATCATGCAATTTTGTTCTCATGTACCTACGTAAACCACCAGGTGGGTGGGGTCTTGATGGATCCCCAACATGCTTTTCAAAAAACTCGAGAAAAAGGAAGAGCTACGTACCTCATAGACAGACGATCTCTTCCCAACTGCTGTTATTAGAGGATCCACGATAACAGGAGCAAGCTCTGAAATGGCGCATGCGCAGAAAGAAAATGGTGCGCCTGGGGTCCGCTAGGACCCCACATAGTGGACGGAGGGTTAAATCTATAAATCCAAATAGATTACGACGAAATTATAATGCATACTATTGACTCCATAATTTTTAAACTTATAAATGAAAACCGAAGACTTCATTCATCAATTGAGTGTTTACAGGAGTCATATGAACTGAATGAGTCTTGGTCGGTATCGGTACGTGATGCCTATCAGTATTTTCGCCCCAACCCCGGAGTTTCACTCGGTTGTGGGAGCGGGGAATTTTAGTTCGTTACATCTTCGAATAAATACAATTGATTTGATGTTGTACTATAATAGATTGAGATGAGTTTGAACGGGTGGTCGGTATAGTGAGGGGCTGACTGCCGCCTGCCCTCGTCTCGACTATTTCTGGTTGCCGTCCGTCTATTTCCGTGTTAAGGGTGAGAGGCGTCGAGGCGGTCCGGGGGAGCAACGGACTCGCGGGTACCGTCTCACATGTGAGACGGATGAGCAAAACTACAGCGAAAAAGATCATCTTGATTAGCTCATGAAGAATTAGTCGAGTTATTTCACCGACCTCAACGTGTTGAGGAAAAAACGGCGCAGTGTGAGCTTCGAAGAGTACGGAGTAGCGTGGAAACCAAAATATATTAGGGAGCCTTCATCCTTCATCGGGCTCCCTTCAATCTATTTAGAAATAACACATCGTCGGGCTTATGGTTCGTATTATAATACGAACATCTCTATAGGGATGTGTATCGAATACCTACTCGATGTTTTAAACTACTTCATGGTTTTCTTCAAAATCGATATTTATCACACATCGATGATTTTTCCAGACATCGATGTTTTTTCCTTTCTCCTAAAATACCTACAATTGATTTTTCCCCCAGTAAGGGAAAAATTTAGGTGGTTTCGATTTTTTCTTTTCAAAAATAAGAACAAAAATTACCAAAAACATTGTCAGCTAGGTAGGTACTTGTACTTAGGTAGGCCTAAAGTAGCTAAGGTACTTTCGATGTTTGCAGTAAACCCATCCCTAGTTCGTATGCACGGGTGAGATGTGTTAGAACATCCCCCATAAACCCTACGAGAGAAAAATGGAAATATCCTTCGAAATAATGCAGGGAAAGGACGTGGCCAATGAGCCATGGTAACGTTTTTGCATACTCGCGTATATGTATTTTGTATTGAGTTTTCTGCAAACGGTGGAAGAAGTTCAATGGTGTGTTCCTTTCCTGGCATTGCCTGGTACGATGTGAGCATACAGACAGTGAAAAGTTTGGTGTCCTGGTATTGCTTGTTTTACCTGTTCTTACAGGTGTTCTAAGTATTAATTGATTCACTTCTTCTTTTGTGATGTGAGATGTTATCGTTAGAGATATTATCCTAAGAGAAAATTAGAGATATTATAGAGATAATATTAGAGATATATCTCTATTATAAATAATAGAGATATTATCCTATTAGAGAAAATTATCCTGTTCTAAACGACGTGTTAGCACAGCTTAAAGAAACTGGTGCATTGAAAACATTCGGATTCAAAACAGCTTGTTTCAACTGGGGAAGTAATTTCTCAAAAATTTGCAAATTACCTACTGGAGATGTTATTTCTCAAAAATATTGAAAATTACCTACTGGAGATGCAATTTCTCAAAAATATGGCAAATTACTAACTACTTAGGTACCTACTTTTTATTTATTTTTTTTTAAATTTATTGAAACACAAAATAAATGTCACACATGTTACAATCAAAATAATGTCAACTTAATTGTCAGCTGGTATTGCAAGCCCGTATTGCTGACAATGAGTTCAATCAGTCAATTGATTTCTGCATTCAATTAGTCCCATGTTGATTCCTTAACAATCCAATTAATGAGCAAATCAAGTAATTTCTTCAGATTTCTGAGACATCTGAACCGTGAGTGTTTCCGGTTGGTTCGGTCCACAGTGGACCAATCTCCGGCTCTTGATGTCATATCGACTGTCGATGGGGCTCACGAATAACCTCCAAAGAGAAATTGTTGAATCTGAAAAGGCGAAATTGTTGAATCCCACAAGAGGCAGAACCTGCTGCTCCCCAAATGTAACAAACAGCAGGTCTGTTAATACTTACTGATGTCTGTTAATACTCATTTGAAACTAGTGCCGACGAATTTTGGGTTGAACTGAATCGATTGAGGTTGATTGAATTGTATCGAAGAATAGGCCGAAGTATGTTCCTACTTATCGTCAAACGTTTGAAGGCCTGCAGGACGTAGGTTGGAAAGTTTATGAAGGATATCTCAGCCTGAGATTGACTTGGGCTTCTGAAATAAATTTCTCAACTCAGTATATTAATGAGAAAAAACCTCTCGATTTCGAGTTTTTGAAATTCACCTAATAAAGTTTTTTATTAACCCTGGAATTAAACCCTATTTATTTTTGGCTTATTACAAAACATCACTTAAAAAATGTGTTAAATGACCAAAAATATAAGTCATATTTGGCATTTGAGGAATGGGATTATTGAATTCCATATCTGTAACAGTTAATTTTTTTATTCAAAGAGAAAAATATAGAAAATAATCACCATTTAGGTCCTTACGAGCATGAACACTATTAGGAACAAAATTGGCGTCAAACAAGACACATTTTCCAGACTGAAAAAAAATTGCTGGACACTCGGAAATTTTTTTTGCTCACCAAATGGTGTCTACCTTATAGTACATGAATAAGAATAGAAAATCCGTCCAGAGGTCAAAAAGTAAAAATATGAGAGTTCAGAGGAACTTAGTTAGTTGAAACATCTAAAATTCACTATTTTGACCTCTTTTTATGGGTAACATCCAAATCCCTCCATATGTGTTTGGGATGTGTCACAAAATATCACGAACCCTATGAACCACAAACCTCAATAAGATGAAGTCGAAACATCAAAATGTCAGATTTTTGTCTTGAGATAAGGTAGTGTTCACTGAATCTCAAAATTTCACAGACCATTTGGGTAACTTAACCACGAAAGTCTTATTTCCCCTCATTTTTACAACAGGAACTCCTACGAATTATTGAACAACTAAATTTCGATTTGTTTTCTCGATTTTTCGTAACCTTCTTCTTATTGGATGTCTTCCCCCCCCCTCCCCTTACAGCTTGAGGTATCATTTAAAAAACTTCCAACCTAGATCCTGCAGGCCCTTAACGTTATTATAGTATAATACACATCCACTCTTCTGTTCTTCTGATATTTTACTCGTACAATAGCAAATCAAGGGTTCATCCTGATCCAGAGAGTTCGTTTGGATGTGGGTTTTCGTATCCAGTAAGAAGTGATTTTCTTGATTGTTACAATTCGTATACAGTTTCTACCCCCTGGGGAGGGATTGTATGCAAACAAAATCAGTTTTTTTTCCTTCGAGTTGATTATTTTCACGGCCAACGAGCGATGAATTCCGATCAACTCGCTCTACACAACTTATTTGATGCTTATCATGCAACTATTGCCCATCTTTTCTTCTCACACTCGGAAAAGAGAAAATGAGTTTTATCTTTTCCTACGAAGGCTCCTCAACACAAGAAAAACGTAACCAACTTTCTGAAAACATAATAGTCGCTCATGATAGGAACGGGGCACGTGTTCACGATAGTATCAGGGTACGTACTGACGTGAAGGGGTACTGGGGTGGAGGGGGGGGGGGTGTTCTGAAACAGCAGATGCGCTGGAGGCAGATGGCAGCCGGAGGTGGCGGGCAGGTGGTGGACTGACAAACGCGGTTCGACGATGGTTGTTGAGGGGGGGTGGGGTGTCATGGCCCCCCCCCCCCCACCAGGTGCGATGTAGCCCCCCTCCCCTCTCCCCCCGTCCATCTCATCGTCGCCACCTCGTGAATTGCTCTCTTCGTTCGCTCCTGACAAATAGACCGAGTGCTGTCTGGAAATAGACAACCCCCCCCCCCCCCCCATGGCCACACGAGTAAATGATTTTTCGCTCCCCTGAGGAGTACTTGGTATTTTTTATATTTCCCTCCGGTGTTTCTCAATTTGAAAACACCCACATCGAACCCCAAGATGAAATGAGATCAAAAAGTTTAAATATTGAATACATTTACAACAGAACATACTCAAATGACCCAAGATCGCAGACCCAAATGACAAACAACATCGTACACAGGGTTGTTCCTCAATAGAGAACGCCAGTGTGTCAGAGAATAATTCTTTGATGGTCAAAAATCGAAAATTTACACAAGACATGTAAAACGAGTAATTTCAAACTAGAAACTTTGTTGTTCAACTACCAGATCGGCCTTTTCCCGCTCAACGTGGTCGGACAGGGTTGTAGTAGATAAAGAGGCTGATAGGGTACAGTGATGGCTTTCGTGCACCGCTTTCGGGAACCAGTCAGAGAGCGGTTTACAGCCAGTCCATGCACTGCTCTCTGATTCGCCTGGGAGGTAGATGACGTACATTGCTTCCCGCTCAATACGACTTCAAACCTCTTCAGAAAAATAAGTTCTTCCTTAAAAAAATGTTTACCACTGTCTTAATTATTCTGAAGGTGAGTTCTTCTCAGGAAAAAAAAATCACTGTCATTCCCTATTAGACCAGTATGATTTTCATCAAAATCCTGGCGGTATGTCGTATTGTAAGCGCAACCTTGAAATCCTTGATGTAAGGAGCACTGCATTACCCCGAAGCATCAAATTTGGAGATATTAAGACATTATTGTAGCCATGAGCGAAATATATGGTTAAATTCACTTCTATCAATCACATATCGCTCATTGGTTGCAATAGTGCCATGTCTCCAAATTTGATGCTTCGGGGTACATAATCGAACTTTGAAAACCATTTCAACTTTGAAATATTCTGCTACGAATTTCACGAAGCGAGTTCATAAAGCCCTAAGTTCTGAGCTTTAAAACCTGGCTTCGTGCAATTTGTAGCGGAATATTTCAAAGTTGAAATGGTTTTCAAAGTTCGATTACCCCGAAGCATCAAATTTGGAGACATGGCAATATTGCAGCCAATGAGCGATATATCAGTACGAAAATGGAATTTAATGGATTTTTTTGGAGTTTTAGCTATGATTTTGGCTTTATGGCCCTTTCTTGGACGTGGAGTGCTTTTTCTGGACTCTATATTCTCTTTTCTGGGCGTAAACGTCCATACAGGACTTGGAATCCAGAAAAGACACTTTAATGACCAGAAAAAGGACTCTGTGGTCCATACAGGACTACGTGGCCCAGAAAAGCTCTACAGGGACTATTGGGTCCAGGAAAAGGACTTAACGTCCAAAAAATCCAGGGTCATGCAGCAAGGCTATAAGAGGGAATTTTCAAATAAATAACTGGTTTTATGTGTTTGAAACATCTCATTGAAATAAGGGCAATCTTTAACATTGGGTAATTGTAGATTTTCAAGCGTTAACATATTCGGTTAGTTCGATATGCATCAGATTTCGTGCATATCTCCTAAACGACCTGAGAGAAATAGGGGGCCCAAATGTGAAAAATGCATAACTCATGAACGGAGGGTCGTACGAACGTGCGGGTTTCACTGATGTTCTCAGAGTTTAGAGCAGAAAAATAAAGAAATCAAAAATAGATATTTATGTTTATTTAATTTTTAAAGAAATTAAAAATAGATATTTATAAATATAAATATTTTTAATTTCTTTATTTTTGTAATCACATTGTGATTAACCCATTGTAGAAAATCAAGGTTTTAATCTTCTAAAAGATAATTATACAAAGCTGGCAATATTTTCATAAGACAGGCGATAACAAAATACGTCGAAAACATGTGCCACTTGTTCCAAACAGACCACGGTAAAGGATTGTAATATTTTTCGTATAATTTAAAATTTAAACTTCAAAACTCCATAACTCGTTGAATATTTGAGATGTCGAAATGCGGTTTGTTGAATATGTTTTGTCTTTTTATGCCCTTCGAAGAAATGTGCATAAACATATGGGTCATCTGAGAACCCCAACTTTTGATCTTGCGCCAGAGAAGCGTGCGCGGCTGGTGGTCATTTTTGGAAAGAAGGGCTCAAAGGGCGTCGAATTTCGAGACTCGTTTTTGGCCGTTTTCTCTCATATAACACCTTTTAGTAAACAATCTTCGGGTTAAATGAATAGATAAATAACTGATCCAAGTTCAGGTTGTGCTTCCTGGTTTTTAATTACGCTTGAAATGCTGCTTTAAAAGTGCTATAATAATTATGTCCTTGGACTTTGACAAGAACTTACCTCTGAAATGCACCTCTTACTCTAAAAGTGCATCAAACTGGAAAATAAGAAATATTCGTTCAGGAAAAAAGTTTTTTTTCGATAAAATTCGGGCTCTAGTGATCACCTTGTATCGTCTAAACTCTAAATCTTATCAATAAATATGGATGGAATTTTTATGGGATGTGCTGCACAGTCTTTTGATGAACCGTTGCGATATCGTCATACAACTCGTATACGCAGTAACCCAGACGTGTTGTACCTTCAGGAGACGATTTTTCTCGTGTCTGTGGTTTCTGCCTTCCCGAAAACTTCCGTCGGTGACTTCTTTCGGTTTCGGTCATTTACCGACTTTCCAACAGACTCTAAAAAAGCGAAACCGCGCCGATTTTTTTCCCCTTTTTTTTCTTCAAAGGGAAATGACCACCAGGGCAGTGAGGAATGCGGAGTGAAGGGGGAGGGGTCTAAATTTGTATTATGACCAGACCAAGAGTAACGCACATACTAAAATTAGCTTTGCGACCCGTCTGAGCTGTGATGGGGGGTGAGGGATTCGCAGACAGACGGAGAGACGAGGAAAAAAGGTTCTTCTGTCATCCACGACGTACTGCAAACGAGATTTGTTCGATTTGAACACAACTTTGTGTCCTTCGTGTGATCGAGTCGTTGATTAGAAAATGATCATTAAATTGGACAAATCGATCACACAATTGGAGAATAATTTTGGTAACAACCCCAACACTTACCCTCAAAATTTTGGAGTTTACGTTCAAGATACGTAGATACCAAATAAAAAAGGTTAATGAAAAACAAAGAAAATAAAAGAAACACAAACGGTGGGTACAGCTTTCGTACAAGTACGCAACCACGAGGGACATTTTATGTCTTTGCGCCACACAGTCCTGACAGCCGTCTGACGTCATACGCTCGTGCGTCATAGGCTCTGACGTACTATTTGGCCTCCTGCCATCCGTCTGACGTCATACGCTCGTGCGTCATAGGCTCTGACGTACTAGTTGACCTCCTGCAAGCCATCTGACGTCATACGCTCGTGCGTCATAGGCTCTGACGTACTAGTTGGCCTCCTGCCAGCTGTCTGACGTCATAGGCTCTTACGGCATACGCTTTGACGTACTAGTTGGCCTCCTGCTAGCCGTCTGACGTAATACGCTCGTGCGTCATAGGCTCTGACGTAGTGGCCCACCGGTCGCTTGTGTTCTGACGTGATCTAAAGGAAAGGGTGAATCAAGGGAACAAATTTTTCCCGTTTCAGTTTATGTGCCAAAGCAAAGACATGAAAATGTCAAAAACTATATGCTTGCATACGAGTCTGCAACACATTGGGACATTTTATGTCTTTGCAGAAACTTATATGAAGCTTGCATTCGTGTTGACAATATAAATTATTGAGAATGATCACCTGTGTGTAAACAATTATTTAAACAATCACGCTCATACCGCAGCTTGTCGGCCACGCACTCCGCAGTGGTTAACGTAATATGGTTAGGTAAATTGAGAGCTATCCAACGAGTGGTGAACGATTTTTGTACGATGATAACTGGCGAAGATAAAGTTCCGTAGCAACGAATCGGTTGTAAGCGAAAATCATCAGAAATATTTTCGTGACGCTTCTCCGTTGCATGTCCCGCGTTTCATTTTCGAGTTTATGTAGCAAAGTAAAGACATAAAATGTCAAAAAAAAATTCATCCATCCGGCGTCCGCCGTACGCGGCACTTTACCTAATTAGCGTTGCCAAATTACGAAATTTTATTTACGGGCCTTGGACCAACCACAAGAACCCCACAAGATCCATGAGATTTTTCATAACCCTAGGTCAATGGGAATGAATTCAAAACGAATTTAGAAATGTTGAAAAATTCAAATGGAACAGTGTAGTTTTTAGTTCACACAGAGTTTACTTTTTAGAATTGTTTAAGACCATCCGGAGCTTTGTACGACCAGCCGTTCGTCCACAATGAGGGCTCAAAGTTGGAGCAGATCGAAAGTCGTCAACGCGAGGGTGAATCATGCGGCAGCCTGTCGGGTCAATGTTCATACTGGCTCAGTTGATTCGAACAGGATATGGCTTTCAGATATCAAGTGAATGAGTAATGATCAATAAAAACTATCAATAATTAGTAATATTTTTTTTTTAAATTAAATATCTAACTTTATTGGCATAGTATGGTGCAATACAGTTGTGTTAATTTTGTAAATTATCTATTAACCTGAGACATGTGGTGAGGTCACTGCTCAGTAGCAGTCCTCTAAAGATATTTAGTAATAAATTATATAAATAGTAACAAGATATTTTAGTAACAATTTTTAGTAATATTTAAGTAACAATTTGTAGTAATACTTAAGTAACACTTTTGGTAACATAGTAGGAACATTAATCGAGAAAGTCCGTTGGACGTTTTCTTTTTAGTCTTCGACGGGATCTATTTGGGATCTGATTTATTGCTGCAGACTGTACTACTCGTAGTTGGTTTGTGTGGGCAACCATCGATGAGTGTAATATATTGTAGCATGTTTTCATGGTTTCTGTTACCAGCGGGACTTCCAGGTCGTGATGTAGGATGCTGTTTCTCACATACCATGGGGCGGAGATTATCCGTAGTATACGGTTCTGTATGACCTGTATCCTGTTGTTTTGGCTGTTGGATACGGAGCCCCAGAGTCCGCACCCATATAACCACACTGGTCTAATGATTGTCATATAAATCAGTCTCTTTAGTTTGAGTGGTAATTTGGATGTTCCTTTTAGCAGAAACTTTAGCTGGGCGAGGCGGTGACGGATTTTGATCAGAATGGAGGTGATGTGCGCGGCCCATGTGAGTTTGGAATCTAGTACCATTCCCAGATATTTAACTTGTGGCTCGAGAGGTATGGCTTCATTGTTCAGGTAATAATTAATCTACCATTTAGTGATCTAGACAGAAGAGTGATCCATGCAAAGGAATGTGCAGATTTTTATTAAGTAATACCTAGGTATTTAATTATTGCAGTCGGTGTGTTTGAACGCTATCTCAGCTGTTATTACGAGTAGGTCTGATGCTTATTCACAGCAGATGATGTCAAGGTATTTCGGTCGTTGGATTCTGCATCGATGAGATTCACACTCCAGAAACGTTTACCAGACTCAAATGCGCGCAAATGAGAAGACATTGAAAAACAAGCCGGTTTCGTGGGGGTCCCCATCTCTTGAACTTCACCAATTTCGATAAGACCTTGTTCCTCTCCCCTAAAAACCAGATGGAGAGCGAAGGTAAACAAGTTGGTCCCGCTCCTGGTCCTTTCTTTCCCCGAAGTCTGAGACGCAGTTGCGGCGTTTACAACCTGATTCCTCGGGCCGTTGAACGGTCGGTTTTTAACGGAGATTTCAATTGCATCGACGTGCAGTTCGGATTGGAGACCAATTTTCGATGAAGGTCGGACGACGTTTTTACAGCCACTGCCCTCGAGTCGAAGCCTTTGTGCAGCGTCTGCCATAGCGCGTGACGCAATCGGCCAACTTCTTGTTTACTACTTTCGATAATGAGAAGAAAAAAAACCACTCAAAATTGGTGGGTTTACGTTTCAAAATACGTGAAATCGGAAAATTGGAAAAACGCTGCAAATTCTTCCACAACGGTTTATCATCTCCTGTACAGATCCTTTTCTGTCGAGATAACTATTCCGTATGCAATATCCTTGAGATGAATGAAACATTTACACAGGGTGTTCGCCACTTGGTGTAAAAAAAAAAAAAAAAACTAGACTGAAAAAGGAGTAGAAAACGCCAACCGCACCTTTCTATCTCAATCCGTTCCCAAGATATGATTTTTGAAAGTTTTCTTCAGAAAACCCTCGTTTCTTCACTTTAAAACTAGTTTTTGCACTTTTGACCACATATTCAGCGTTATTTTCTACGTACGTCTAATGCACGTTCGTAATAAAAAACGAACTCTTAAGGACCGCAATTGCAGTTCAAGCATTGATCATTTGAAATAAATTAAATTTTTGAAAATACTTGAACGTTAACTGCATTTCCAAAAATG
The DNA here is from genome assembly GCA_963920205.1 of Stenodema calcarata. Classification (NCBI taxonomy): domain Eukaryota; kingdom Metazoa; phylum Arthropoda; class Insecta; order Hemiptera; family Miridae; genus Stenodema; species Stenodema calcarata. The sequence continues at coordinate 22,673,682 of OY986061.1, read as the reverse complement.
TGTTACATTTTCCAAAAATGCGTTAACGCATTCGGCCATCTTCTTGTTTACTACCTACCTTGGTTAATGAGAAAAAAAACTCAAAATTTGTGGGTTTCAGAATACGTGAAATCAGAAAATTGGAAAAACGCTTCAAATTCTTCCACAACGGTTATTATTTCCTGTACATGAGACGTGGAACCGATGTGGAAGACTTTAACGAATTTAAAACGAATTTTGAAATTTCAATTTCAAGTTTGAACAAAGTTTTTTTTTAAACCTGAGGAAATCACGCAACATTTTTTTTCTTGATTTTGTTCATACTGTCCCGGCTGTTTCAAATATTAATATTCAAATAATACCAATATTATAATATTATATTTTATTGTATTGGTGTTGAAGTATCGAGTTGATATCTTTATTGTATTGGTGTTGAGATATCGAGTTAATAACTCATAATAATTGATAATGAATGATTATTAAATTATTTCCGAAGTAGGTAGGGGGAAATAAAAACCCCAGAATCATATTGGTTCAAATTATTTGTAGGTAATTGATTCTGCACAAAGAACATAATAAACCCTTGTGTCTAAAATTTGCAGTTTTTTTTTTAATTCGATTTTCAGAATCTACGTAGGTATCTTGAAACGTAGATTTCCTTCAGTTTTCTTGGGCAATCCCAATGGTTGATTATCTTCGAAAAATGAGTTCATCATTCAAAAGTTGTCGTAGGATAGCATTGAGTAGTCAGAATTCGAGAATCAGCCGTCAATTTTCATGCAAATAATATGGAAATTTTAAATTCATAATTTATATAAATAATTTAGTAACCATCACCGACCCAGCTGATGCGTAACTTGTTCTGCTGCATTTGGGCTGAGAAGTTAGTTTTCATCAGTAGGTATTGGTGATCCCAAATGATTAAGATGATTAACACGTTGACTTCCAAGGTAAAATACAGGGAACTCTAGCCTCAGCCCAAACATTTGGTTTCCTCTAAAACTTTCAAATAGCTATTTTTAGTTGAATTTATTCGTCAAAATGTGACAATTGTCCATAATTTACAACAAAAAACTATTAGAAAGTGATTACAAGTAAAACCAAATTGCAAAGTATATAATTCTAAGTGGACTGTGAACATGGAATATTCCACTTCTTCCATGACTGTGAATAAACTCCCAACATATTTTTCGACGCTAAGAGTTGCAATGGATGCTATAAATACCATAGAACTGAGATACATTTCGAGTTTGCTCAAAAAATGCCGCCAGGAGCGCTAAAATCTCATAAAGGTGTAGGTAACATCCTAGAACCACATTGGGTCTTATGGCCTCACGGGAGAGTTTTGCTAAACCCATTTTGGGTCTAATAGGCAGCCAACGTGTTAAATTTTAACAGATGTTTATTGACTAGCTGAAAGAGAAAATTTGTTGGGGGCAGGATTGTTGTTGCAGCAACAGTTGGGAAACTAAAGCTCCTTGAATGGCCTGCTGTGTGAGTTACCCAAGAACTGGTAACATCTGATAGGTACCTGGTTGTTTGGTTCATGTCAAGGCTCAGTGGGATGTCTGGGGGGTAGTGAGTTCGCGAGGGATTGTTCGAATTCGAATCAACGCCGACCCGTGGAAGGAGTCGAGGCAAGTTTCGAAACGGGCCAACTCATGGTATTTGTTTTGAGAAAGCGGCGTCCTTTCATTCAAGGCAATATTTTAATTCAGGGAGGTCTGCTAAGCAAGAGGCCGTCGGATGTCGGTGGAGGGAGGGGAAAGGCAGACCAGCCGCGAGGTGAACGACTCTTACTGTAAACAAGAGGGAGCTACTACGACTCGGCGGCCGGCGGCCCTCAACAGTCGTGTGCGTGTATCCGGTCGTATCAACGGCGAGGACGTGAGGTCCGTGTGTGTGCAATGCAAGTGGGGCCTGTGGAAAGGGACGAGACGGGCGTTAAGTGCGGGACACATTCCGCAAGATGGAACTGGTGTCGGTTCGAGTCTCATGGTCGAGAAAGGAGCAGGAGCAGGAGATGGTGATGGTGGGGAGTCCAAGCCCAATACTGGACTGGAATCTCAATCTTCTGGATCCTTGAGGCCTCCTGCAGGTTTCCAGGCTAACTGTATGCCCTTTCTGCCCTTCACGAGTGTTGGAAATCAAAAGAGGTTGAAGATTCCAGACTCCGGAACCGTTGGTTTCCGTCAACGCAACCTGCCGCCGTTCTCCGGGCATTCCAACTATCCACAGCTTCACTGCTACGAATACCACACATATCACAGTATAACTTGTGACTTGTGGGCGATACCTATCGATATGAGTATGGTATCGAATATCTTCTTTCGATACCAAGTACATTAAATTTTGGTATCGAATATTTTGATTCGATACTAGTATAGGTATCGAGTATTTTTCCCGATATCAGAAGAAATACTCGAATGGATAGTCTCAAAATTACCTACCTACTTTATTTATTTTCAATTTTTACCTTGCGGTTTATATTTGCAAGTAACTGGTCTGAGGTAGTTTACCATTGGTACCAGTGCCACGATCGTTACGAACCTGGCGGATGTTGGAGCAACTATGGAAGGATCGATTTACCGTTAACGATAATCGAACACGACCACTATCGTTCTCATCCCGCTTGAATTCAAATACAGTGATACCTCGAAATACGAGATTACATGCTCTGTGTTAAGGTATCGCCTTTAAGCTGCTTTTCCGAGAGTTTAATTCGTTCCGTAACCTTGCTCGTATGTCAATTTGTTTGTATCTCCATGAAATTAACTGAAATGCCATTAATCCGTTCCTGAACAGGCCCAAAAATGTGTGTTTGAATAGGAAAAATTTGCAAGGTCTGCGAAAAAATGAGCAAGGTGTGCGAGTAGCTAACATGGCGAGGTATATTATGGGTGTAGTCCATCAACGATGTGCAGCTGTGGTTGACAAATTGACATTCCTGCGTGGAGTAGGGAAGCAGTCCTGTGACGGCTGATTGAATGACAAGTTTTCCTTCTTGGCCATTCGTTTGATCTTATAACTAACTTATACATGTAGAAATGCCCTGTTAACCTTGTTGAAAGTAAATAAATAACGTAAGGGTTTAATAGTGTTTTTTCTTTCTGTTATTTCCATTTTATTAAAATTTAATTCGGTGTCTGAAAAAGTACTCATATAACTCGATACTCTTCAGTATCGAATATTTTTATTCGATATCTGAGTAGTATCGAATATTTGTTTCGATACTAGTATCGTACAAGTTCTGACTAGATTGGAATAATTTATCATAATATTATTGAAAATTGATTAGAGGAGTAAAGTGTTGAATATGATTGACCTAATAACGTATCTACACAGGAATTTCGCTGAGGGGGTCTAAAAGCAGCGAAATCTGGAGTATCTCCCCGGGAAAACAGGTTACTAGGTAAATTTTAACACTTCATAATACGAAATCTTTTTATCATGATTTTTTATTTTTAAATTTCAATACGTCTCAATATTTCGACGTCCCCACCCCATCCCCAGCTAAGCCACTGGATTGACCATTGTGTAGGGTTGAAATCGTTGAACACGTCATCCACCAACCGTCCTCAATAATGGAAGCAAAGCTACTTTAAGTATGATAGTATTTAACATAACGTACAAATTCTTCAAACCGTTCCACAAGTTATTCCGTAGATTCTTCACGAAAATGAGTTAGTTGTACCTACACAATTTCTTCAAAGGTACCACAAGTCCTTCCATCGATTCTTCATAAAAACGCGTTAGTTGTACACGATTTCTTCAGTGGTTCTACAAGTTCTTCCGTAGAATCTTCACAAAAATGCGTTAGTTGTACACAATTTCTTCAACGGTTCCTCATCTTCACCCATTGATTCTTCTTGAAATCTGAACGAAGGTAATTTTTTAAACGTGACAGTCAACTTATTTAGCCGTTGCAGTTCTTATTACGCTCCCCTCAGCAACTACAAGTATCAACCGAATTTCCCTATGAATAAACAGGTACTGCCTAATAAGGGTTGCATTTACAACCACCTGGTGTCACGAACGCATGAATGGATATTTTTTGTCTACACCAAACCTCCACACTTGACATATTCAGCTATGAATTATGCAGTGTCACCATACTCAGCTTTACGAATTGACGCCTCATTTTTATCGCCTGAAATGAAAAAGAAAAAAAAACGTTTCTTCAACTTGAAACTGCGTTGTTTTGTCTGGCTATAAAATCCGAGTTCCTTCACTCACCTTCCATGAAGCAACACGCTGAAATTCCAAAGCGCCAACCAAACATTTACCAACTGGTTTTACACCCTTTTCACACAAAGAAACCCTTTCGCGTGAAACACGCAACAAATATTACTCAAGCCTGCTTTTGCTTCATTATCTTGGATAATGAAACTTTGGAATCGCCCTAGAAAAACAAAATTACCACCTCTCAAAATCTGGGGAATTCCAAAAATCGAATTTAAAAAGAAAAAAAAACCTCCGCCCGCGGCACTTTGCCCAGTTAGCGTTGAGCAAAAATTACGAAATTCGGTTTACAGCTTCGGACCACACCCACAATGATCCTTGGAAATTTTCATAATCCAAGGTCAATGGGAAGGCGTTCTTTTTTTGAAATTTCAGTTCAAGTTTGAACATAGGTTGTTTTCTCAACATGAGGGTGAATCATGCCTGTTGGGTCATGTTCATACCGGCCCGGGTAATTCAAATACCACGTTGGTGTTGAGACTTCGAGTTAATAAATAATAATAATAATGGGTAATAATTAATTATTAAATCATGGCCGAAGTAGGTAGGTGGAAATAGAACCCAGAATCATATTTGTACAAATTTTGTGATTAATTCATTATCTCTATATAAGTTTCATCTATCAATACAGAAGGGTGATCTGAATATGAGTCAAGAATTTGCAGAGTTTTTCTTTTCAATGGTAAAGCACTAATTGCAGGCACTCGTGATTGAAGTACCAGAAAATACTTGCTTAACACCAATTTTAGCTTCGTTCGCTGTGCAAGTTCCGAACCGTTCAAAAACTAAGAACGATTGCGGATCCCGAAGAAGAAGAAGTGACCTTACGGTTGGTTACCTTCCAACTCCATTATTTTATCGAGTCAAAATTTCTGAACGGAGCTTTCCTCACTTCTGCTACTCCTCGACATACTACACATACCTAACTGAGTAAAAGAGGAGAAAAAAATAAATGGGAGGAATTGAATTATTCAAAATAGCGTGAGTGTCTTTTCCTAACTGATTTGGATCTTGGTTCTAGATGCATTTTAAACGTGGAACTAAAAACTGCGAACTGGGATCTGCGCATACGTAGACCGCCACACAGAGACCGCTCTTGCTGAAGGCATCGTCATACATCTTCTCGCATTACTGCGTGAAATTCTTAAAGAGTATAAACTGGAGGGCAACAACTTTTTGTGTGGATCTCACTAGTGGTGGTGATGTTGCATCGACATCCGGCCGGTGATAATAATAGAATTTCGATAAGAGCAACGCGGAGTATGAATTGAACCGCATGATATGACGTCAGATAGATATCTCACTCCATCATTACAGTTGGTCTTATTCGATCAATGAGTCGTAAAAAACACCGTTTCTCGCCTGTAGTAATTTTTTTTCAACTCATTTACTTTCAAGATTTACTCACTCATTTACCACGCGACTGAATGAAGACTTATCATGCATCGGTGACGGAAATAGAACATGAGGCCTCACGTACTTCACCGTTTACACGGAATGATGAAACGTTTCCTCTAATGGTTGAAAAGAGGGAGCCGGTGACGTTTATAGCTCTTCTGGCGGAAACGTGAGGAACTAAGCTTCCGCTTGTTCGGAAACACATGGGATTTAGATGAGAGGTGGGCGCGTGGGCATATCGTGGGTGGGGGAGTGTCGCCAGAAATAATCTCCTTTTTCGACTGCCGTAAAAGCCGCTCGTTACTATAATTTTAATTCAAAGGAACAAACTCTTTTCGAGGGTTGAAGTAGTTTTGAACGGTGCAGCTTGAAGACAGATGTTGAATCTCCATACACAAACGTCAGCCAAGTGGTTGAGCTGAGTAACATGACAGGGTAATTTTATAAGTTGGTTTCCGTATGCTCATATAAATCGAATAAATATTGATGAATAAAAAAGGTAGAGGTTTCAAATGTGTGCCATTCCAATTGCAATGAATTCATACGGTAGCACCCGAAGCACCGCCTCCATGATCAACAAAAACGCCTCCGAAATCGGTCCTGTGAATTACGGGATTTTGGCGGAGTTCATATCGGACCACCTGAGGGCCCTAAATTCCTAAACGTCCTCCGACTGGCCCTCACAAACGAACTAAACCAAAGTGGCTTGATGTGAGTGGAATTGGGTTTTTGGAATCCTAAAATTCGCTTGGTTCTTGCACGAATTTAGAGTCACGAGAGTTTTAGACTGAAGACAGCGGTAGGTTAATGCCAGACAGCTGGTTCTCTTCAAGATATTGATTCGTATTTCTGTGGTTCTTCAAGATGGGTAAACTTCGATCACGTTTGACTCGGGGTCCCTTTCAGAGCTCCTGAGCTTAAATAATGTTGCTAGTATTTAAGAGCGTCTGACGTACACGGCTGATTCTCTTCAGAATGTAGATTTACGTTATTTCTCGAGAACTGCAGTAGTCAACTTCCAAGAGCCAAGAATCGTCCAACCTCTGCCGGAAATCTATTTCCGCCATTTCCAATTGTTGTCCTTGACGACCAACCTCTCTTTTGCGCCTTTCTGCACACATTTGAAGACCCCACCGCTAAATAGCTGGCTCCACTTTCGAAAACCGTTCTCACAGCAGAATCCCACTTCCTGCCCTGGCCCATTGAACAAGCACAAGCTGACTCGAATCCGGGCCGGGACAAGGTAACGCTTTCAGATGGTCGAGAAGCCGATTGAATACCTCCTTCGGGATGTTCTCTGCTTTTGGGTCGAAGCCAAACGGCGTCCGGGCGATGCTCCGAAGTTGAGTCCAGACGCGCCCTCGCAGTTTTATGCCGAAAGGCCTTTTTGTTTTTCTTTTCGCTTCTTCACATTTTCTGTCGCGCACTGCCCTCGGGCTTCGAGAATTGTGTTTGGAAAACTTTCGTCTTCTTAACAGCTACAAACGATCACAAAGGCCTCTAAGTGTTTGTGTTGTTAAGGATATCTCAGTTTGACATTGACTTACACATCTCTTTCTATCAATTTTCATAATTTGTTTCGATGGTTAAGGGATTGGAAACATTCTCAATCGCAACCCTTTCAATCGACATGCACTGTTTTATATTTTCATTGGCAGTTCAATTAAGTCGGTTGTAATTTACTTTTCAATTTCCCACAATTTTACTTTGTTTATTGATGTAAATGTTCGAACTTGAGCTGTTTTGTTTGAATAAGGGTATCGTGGTGTCTCTCTTCATCGCTGGACAGTAATCAGAATTTTGTTTTCTTTACTGCACTAAGTCATGTGGCTTGATCCTTTTCAGTCTTCTCTCTAGGTGATCAGCGTCTAATAGACGGATGGGGCGTCCTTTGAAGCCTCTGCTGATAGGCTGTTGTAAATCGTCGTATTTCGGCTTGAACCTTTTCCACTCCAAGATCTCGGTGGATGTAATCATTGCGGAGCATTGAGGACGTTCCTTAGCACTCTCTTTTTAGCATTTTTGTATGATTTCTACGTAACTTTTGGCTGCAGAGCCCCAGAGCAGACACACATATGTCCATACAGGCTTGAGGACTTGTTTATAGAGCATAAGTTTGCTCAGAATTGGCAAAACTGAGTGACGTCCCTCAAGCCAGTATAATTTTTTGGGTGTACCGACTTGGTCTCATTCAATCTGACGTGACCCTCAATTGTGCAGTCCACCTTTGTATTTTGGAGATGGAGTGGTTTAGTTTAGTAGCCGCCAACACCGGTATCACCGGCAAAAGTAGTGATAGTGTGTGTTTCTACATTCCGCAAATCAGCAGTGTAGATCAAATAGAGAAGAGGACCCAATACACTGCCTTTCGGCACTCCAGTTCTGATCTCTTTAACCTCTGAGTAAGCGGTTTCCTGTTTGATTCTGAAGAACCTTTTTGAAAGATATGTTTCTGCGTAAAAAACGTGGCCCTTTAAAAAATTGTATTTCGTGGAATGAGGAATTTGGAAAATTCTCTGATTTGACTGTAATCTTCAAAACCTCGCAAGGAACATTAAGCGAAAGCAAAATTCCTTCTGATTTTTCACCGAAGGGAAATATGAGGGAATCTACTTGCCTCTCTCCACCTTGTTCCTCTAACGGTAATATTGACCTAAAACGTTCGTACCTGTGGGTTAAATGAAAATTTTTCGGGACGTAATGAGGACTTAGGACGTCTGAGGAAGAAGTCGAGACTGATTCATTGGTGCGTTGGGCTAAATTCCTCCACTATCATTAAAAGGGTTATTGTAGAGGTAGGAGTTCCTATAGTGAACCTAATAAATCTTTAGCTCATCTATTACTGCTCTGATTAATAAAAACGCCTCATGTCCAATGTTTACGAAAATGGGATTTTTACGAAACCCCCCTATTTTGGACCTGGTCTTTTCGATTGTGGAGTCCGAATTCCAAAATTCGAACCGGAAGTGGAGGACATTCCGTCCATAAACCATAAAACCCTCAACTCACCAAAATATTGAGATGAGGCGTTTTACCTACGAAAATTTACAACATTTTCCTAACAAAACATCCGTTTGATTGAGTTATTTCGTTTAGGTGACTGCCTCACAAGCAAGTTGGAGCATTTTACCTAAACAAACAATCCCAAAACGGAAGCTGGAAATTTTAAAATCGCCTTAACTGCCATAATAGATTAATTTGCGTTTTTTTCTTTTTTTTTTCGCCGTTGGATTGGTTGAAGTCATATCGATATCTCACCAAAAAATTGGGTTTTTGTCATGAGTTGCAGTCAACTTACATCAAAGGTTTTAGTGGAAAACTTTGAGGCGAATTTCTGCAGTTTTGAATTTTGAGTTGAGGCAAATTAGATCTGGAGAGTTTAAGAGCAAAAGCAACTTCTTTCTTGTCACTGCTGTCCCTCAAACCCAAGATGAACCTCAACCGAATTTCAGCTCTTTAGGTCTTTGAGGATACACCTTAGATGCTAAATCAGCAGGATTTTTGAAGAATTCTCTTTCTTGTTTTTAGATACTCAAAATAATGAGGAATGTTTATATCCGCTGAATCGCCAAAGAATCTTATCTTAGTGCCCAGTCCAATATCCCGGTCTGCCGAATATTAGATCCGAACCTGCAATGTAGATACTGAATCAGCTGAATATCTGTCGTTCCTGTCGTGGGACTTTTTCTTCGCTCGAATTCCTGATGTCCAGTCCTTTCGAAAGACCCAACGAAAAATAATCTTGATTACGCGGCACTACAAAACGTGGCCTATCACCGGTTTCGCCGATACAGCCCTAGTGTTTTCTTCACGTTGGTGAGATTTATTCGCTGAACGTGAATTTTGGAACTCGCATTGAAGATGGTGAATATTCAAAAGTACCTTCTACATATTTATTAGACACATTAACAAATTTTCAACCTATTTTGGGTCAATGCCACGGCCGTAATGCCACCGTAATCGACATTGTTTTTCGCGATCGTATCCGATGAATAGATTATGCCCATCTTGAAGTGCCATAATAGTTGCATATCGATTCAGCGGTTATCTCTCAATTCCCAAGAAGCTTAACGGTATAAATATAGATTTCCCAAAACAAACGAATTGCATAACACTACGAAATTTATTTGGAAACCCCAAGGAGCATTGATTCCGGGTTAACCAGTATCCACGTGAATCTAATCTATTGGGCTATTTTCCCCCGCATTTTTTATTTTGTAATTTTTATTTTTTTCCTGGAGGCTGTTTGTAAAAATTATTTTGATTTGTTTATACAACTTTCCTTGACGTTCGTTTCTAATACTACACTTACCTCACAGTGTCCGATTGTGGTAAACCCTGTTTATTACTATGTTTACGTAGTTAAGTCGGACATCGGTTCTCGCGTGATCAGTACAGCTCCACTTCCCCCATAAGGTCTTATCTTATCTGGACATTGACCCAACCCAACCGAGTGGATTACCGAAATCCATACCTCGCTAGTGACGCAATATTTTACTAGACGATTAGTCGGTTGAATTGCCGTCATGCGGAATTGATTTTCAAGTGGAGTTCCGATAATTCAATTATCTACGGATGATGTCGTTGTGGATACTATGCCAATTAGGTACTATGTTTACTATATTTCAGTAAAATAAATCGTGAGATTTAGTGTTACCTAACTTAGGTACCTAACTTATACTTAGTTAGGTCGATCCGCTTGAAGAAGACCCTTCGAATGGTATGAATTACTCATTTTCGCCGAAAATGACGATGTGGGAAGTTGCTGTGAGATCCTCGATAGAGAAGAGATAGAGAAACGTGGTTGTTACTTGAGATGTTCTTCACGGTTCAGCTGCTCTAATTTGATCTTATATCTGTTTCATGTGTGTTTATGAATGGTTTGATTCCTGTCAACCTTTCATAGTACAATGGTATTGTTATTAAAAAATTGAAGTGCACTCTTCGTTATTTATACGTCTAATTGAATGTATTATTTGTATTTCGTACGCATTGTGTAGAATTTTCTAATTCCTACTTTCCTTCTGTTTCAGGTATGTTGAATTCATGAATGAACTGTTACACCGTAAGCTAACCAAATACTCCTTACTTTAGATGACCTCTGATTATGTTTTCTGCCAATTTTGGCGTTTTGTGAATTATAACGTTATTTGCGAACCAATCTAGTTAATTCGATATAACTAAAAGTAGCTATCGCCAGCCGTAACCAAGCTCATTTTGTTCTCTAGGCTTTCGAAAATTGATCTAGTTTTAAGATCTAAAAAAGCTTTTTGGTTTATTATCTTCGATATTTGCGATTTGTGAATCATACTGTTATTAGCAACCGATCTAGTACTTTTTTGGAACTAGAATGGTTCTGCAATAACGTTATAATTCACTAGACAAAAAATCGCAGAGTCCTTGTGCTATCTGATAGAAAAAGCAATAAAATTTGATTTGCTGTAATTAATCAACATCCCTGTTGATTTCAAGCAATTAGCTGCTGTTTGGGCTGGTAGGTAGTGGTTATTACTTGCCCCAACAGAGTGCTCACCATGATGGCTGGTGGGAGCCGTTGTTCGGCTGTCCAACCTGTTCCCCCGACCCGTTTGTATAGACCGAGTGTGTTATCACTATCTAAGTTGCTCTGTTATCTTTCATTATAATACCGTTTATTTTATCGATGTTCATCCGTTCTCTTGTGTAAATTAAAGAGTTGTTATCCGGTGTTTATTACGCGTGATTAATTCGTTTACCCGTTCAAACAGCTGCCTCAACTAAACACCACGTAGCCTTCTCCATAGCACTCCCCCGTGAGCATCCCTCGACAAAGAGAACAGTGTCACCAGTAGTGCACTTTTTTCCCTCCAAAATATGATTTCACAATTGGCAAAATGCACTCGTGGGGAAAAAAAAGCAAACAGAAGAAAAAGTTGGAACAGGGATGATTTTTGAAACTTTAATAAAACTGATAAAAATGGTTCATCTGATTCAATTGTTATCGGTAAAAATGGTTAACTTACAGTTTTGTTGCACAGTTGGGAGAAGATGACAGTCCCTTGCGTTGGGGGAATTGGGAAACGCGTAAATCCCCATATGTAGGTCCTATTAAAAAATAAGACTTATTATTACACTTATAAGACTTATTATACTTGGTACTTAGTGAGATTACCAAACCCCTAGTTTCATCTGCCTAGAGCACAATTGGGCCTCAAGTGCATAGAGGCCAAATAGTGCAATTGGACCTCAGGCCCAATTTGACCACATGTACCTAGAATTCCGGTCAGATCGATCAACTCTGAACAGTAATTATTTTGGGAGTTTTTTAAAATCTAGTTTATTGAAAATAAAATATATTTTATATAATAAGAGTATATTGTGATTAACCCACACGAGCACCAGGTGTTTTATTAGTTACGAGTGTGTTATTATTCAAAAAGTGGTTGTTAAGTTTGGAATTCAAGTTGGAAAATTTAACGGTCTGTTGTTACTAATAATTGAGTGTTCTTACAATATAATATATTTTCTACATGTTATGTAGAAAATGTAAAATATGCGAAATATGAGAAAATATGCGCCAGCAAACAAAATATGACATTTGAAAAATGCAAAATATGCAAATACCCAGTCTTCAGCGTAAGAAATTATACAGTTATCCATTAAATTTAGCTTTAACAGATTGTTCATGTAGAATACAGGGCGTCCCACTTGAGGGTGGACATTCTGCCGAGGGTGAATTCTACAATTAATTTGTGACTAAGAATGCCCTATGACTCATATGTTTTACTCTACTTAAAAACCGGAGTTTTTCCACTTTTAAATTTTCGTTTTCGTGTTTTCGACCTTACGTCACTGGAAACGGCCATAACGCCCTGATTTCCCTAAGTAATCTCAAATCTGAGGAGACCGTTCGAAAGAGCATTACATTTTCTATCTCTCTGGTGTCAAACCGAAACCTTTTGCTCATGTTTAACAGCGAAACATTTTTTTTTTCTTTGGTCGATTCCAATGGTTCATTATCGAAGATAGTAAACCAAAAATCAAAAATTTGTCAAATCCTGGAAATTTCCAGTTTTTTCAATCGCCTGTAAAAACTACTACTTCTACTTGAAAGTTTTGTACTGTTACTGCAAAAGTTGGCCAAAAAGCTCAGCTTTCCAACGGTATTATCAAATTTGAATTTACATAAGAAAATAAGGGAGAAAAAGTCGTTTCCCCGCCCACTGTAAACAGTGTTGTATGGTTTGCTAAGTCCACTCAACGACAACCAAAAACATGCTCATAGCAGCGTATTCATATCGACAGTTGTAGCAATGTAATCTGGCGAGATCCGCGTGTATCAAGACGGTTCGCCGCAGATGTCGACTCTGTATTCAACAAAATGGAGGGTATTTTGATCAATTTTCGTGAAATAAGATAACCTACTAATTCTACCAGTTTGATATCATCCTGAACGTTCCAACGGTCCGATACCCTTTTGGCATTCAAATTAAAAGTGGAAAAACTCGGGTTTTAAGTGGAGTAAAACATAATATGAGGGCATAACATAACATAGGGCATCACAAAGTAGTTGTAAATCACAAATTAATTGTAGAATTCACCCCCGGCGGGATGTCCACCCTTGAGTGGGACACCCTGTACAAACAGAACCGGCCCAAGGACAGTTACCAGTGGTATGCCATAGTAAAACGGCGTAGGATCTTTTAAATTTTCATTTATTCTAACTTGTTGAGGACGATTTGTCAAATAGCTGTCAATCCAGCTAACGAATGTACGGTACATGCCTGCAAGGCTCGTTACTACTTTGCTACGAGATACACAGTCAAACGCTTTCTTAAGGTCCAAAAGTCAACACTGTGCACCGGAGTTCCGTTGTGCGCACTGCGCAGTTGGAGGGCTCTCGCGTCTTGAACGACAAGTAACTCTCCCCACATTCCAACTTCATTACATTCCCCGTATAATACATTCTCAGTTTCTCCCAACTCTTTTAAACCGAACAGGCTCGAAGGATTCAGCGCGTGTGAGAAAGATACAGAAGAGGGCTACGTTTTTTCTTCTTTCCCTCCTCTCTTTCCTTCTCTTTTTTTTCTAATATTTTTTTGTTTTTGTGTGGCGCCGTCGTCGGTCGTACAACCTTTGAAACCCCCCCCCCCCCATCGCCCCCCTCCTTTCACCCCTCCAACTCGTTCCTTTACCAGCTTCACCAGCTCCTGCCATAAACAGGGGGTTTAGCCGACAGGCCGGTTGGAGGCTTCGAGTTCTCACAGCTTCCCCTTCTCCGATCTCACTTCCCCTTCCAAATCGACAAAACGCCACTTTCCGACCGAACTTTCGAGTTCCCCGCCTTTTTTTCGAGTTCCAAGATGGTGTCAGTGTGTTCGGTGGCAGTTGGCATTTTTTTCCCCGTTCGGGGTGAGAATTCGGTGAGCCGTTTGTGCGACGCGTCGTACGAATCGAGTCAGGAAGTTCGAAACTGATCGCGATTTCGATCAAAATACGTCTGTCAAAAGTTTGGACCACTCGAAAAACGTTATAAAAAGAAAAAGAAAAAAATAGGTGACAAATAGTTTATCATTAGAATTAGAATACCATGGGACGTGTAAAAATCAGTCGTATAGTTCGGAGCTGATTAAAATTTCAATAAAAATACTGGACCACTCGAAAGGACTGAAAAAAAAACGAAGCATTAAAACAAAACCACGTTTTGCTTCATTTTAGCGAATTTTTGAAGAAAAGGAAGCTATTGTTCGAGGTCCAAAATGTTAAAACCTTGAATTTCCGACAAATTGGCATACCAAACTCCGTTCCAGACCATCCTGAATTCACTGCCAAAAGACACCAAAAATCATACGTATACACCGTATACGTATGATTTTTGGTGTATACGTATACTATACAGGGTATCTGTTAAGTGGTGGATCACCCTTCATCGCCTCATTGGGTGCAATTGACACTAACTTCTATTTTTTTTCTTTTGGTTTATTATCTTCGATTTTCAAATTAGAACCCCCTTTTTCCATTGAAGATTCGGATTCTACAAAAATTTCATGGAAATTCGACACCTCAATAAATTTTTTTTCCACGGCGCGCAACCCTTACAGCAACCGGTCAACCGTGAATTGCGCAAATATCTGATTTTTTGGGAACCCTGAGTGTGGCACATGAAATGTCACTATTTTTCGACGCTGAATCACGTCGTGATATCAGTTTTTCATTTGACTTGATTTACCTGAGATTGCACCCGAAAACATGGTCTTTTTTTAAGAAAATTTACCTTTTTCTGGCTCTTGGTCATTTTAGTTTTAGTTAGATGACTTGTTGGGCTGGCGGGGTGGTAACTAAATTACCTTGTCCTCGACATGGCCTATAAATAGTCGTATAGTCAGAGTCGTAAATTTTACTCGACTGAGTGTGGATTTGAATGAAATTCCAGTCTGTTTGTTCATCATAGTTTGTTTTCTGCTCAAACGGTGTTGTTGGGCCACGAGATTCAGAATTTTGTAGGAATCGGTGGTACAGTACAA
The DNA here is from genome assembly GCA_963920205.1 of Stenodema calcarata. Classification (NCBI taxonomy): domain Eukaryota; kingdom Metazoa; phylum Arthropoda; class Insecta; order Hemiptera; family Miridae; genus Stenodema; species Stenodema calcarata. The sequence goes on along the minus strand of OY986061.1, from coordinate 22,658,560 downwards.
AATTGATTATTATTCCAATCAAAACACCAAGGTGCAATCATACGTACGTATGTAGCCCATTGTTCAATCATACGTACGATTAGAGGGAGGTTTGCAGCCTGACAGAGCCAATGACCAAATTTCTAGTCCCCAACCCCTCAAAAATTATACACTTGACTTGGCTGCTTTTGTCTAGTTTTTCGTATTTCTTTGTCATCCCTCTGTGTCTAAAGTTATGGTCTACTTTTGTGTTATAAACTTCAATAAAATTCCTCGACTCCTAAACTCGAACCAAATCCTTGAACACGAGAACTAACAAAATTGTTTTGGCTCGTTTATTTAGTTAAAAAATTTGTCTCCTTGAAAACCGTGGGTGGGTCTACATGGATTGATACTTATCGTACATATATGATGAGTGATGCTTGATTATCACAATCGGTGACCTCGACACAAGTTACTCCTCCCTGACGAAAACAGGCCAATTTCAAACTATTTAATGATGATACCAAATTTTGATGTGTTGTGGAACGTACAAAGTTGAAAAATTGTGGAATTTCGACACAAAGGGTTGTGTAGGGTCAAGGGTCATTTGATCATTGTAGGAACTCAAATGTAGGAACCCTGTTATAAACAGGTGGACTTTTGTATAGATTTTGATAACTACGAAATGGCTAAAAGCTATTGGTGCGGGTGGACTTGAAATTCGCTTTAAAACCTTCAAAGTAACCACATGGTAGAGGGTTTAGGGGCGAAAATACATTCGTCTTGATTCCATTCGATTATGACGACTCGATGAAACGATTTCGAAATATTCGCACATCTTTCGCTACACGTGGTTTATACGGTATTCAGTGTCCCGATGATTCACGGCGTTTGTTCCGGGCGGCGGCGCTGCGCCCGTCATGCGCCGCTGGGGCGCCTTGATCGCTCACTGACCGTTTCTTAGTAGACCGATGATTCAACGCCGAAAAACCCCCCTGTGCGTCACAAGATTTTTCTGAAATGATCTGACGGACGATCTTGAGACGAGCGAATAACGAAATGATTGTTGCCATTCGCTTGATTGGAATTGTGATGACAGACTGATGATGACGGCAGACACCACACGATTGGATCAAATGACAAGCACAATTGGCCGCCATTTTGCTCAGATTTGATTCCAACGCAATTTGAGAACATTTTGAAAAATCCTGTAATGCAGCGTGGCTATAAGAGCGAATTTTCGGAGATATAACTGGTTTTATATTAAATGTCACCATTTAACCGGTTTTATAATAACTGTTGTCTCGATGTTTTGCCGTGTAACACCTCAGTTTATAGATTTTTCAACGCTGAACACGATGGTGAAGTCCGAATTGCGATATCTCGTTCCGTTATCAGATTAGAGTAGATTTACCGTGAAGAACATCTCAAGTAACAACCACGTTTCTTCATCTTCAACGTGCTCCAGTTTGAAGGCTGAATATGATATCGCAATTCTGTCTTCACCGTCGTGCTCAGCGCAAATAAACTTTAAAATGAGGTGTCACTTGTCAGACGGTTTAATTTTGGAATTCATTGGTAATCCCCCCCCCCCCCTTCAGAGTGGCCCGATTCTGGCAATCTACGAACTTAGCCTTTCGATGACCAAGACAGCTATTTTGTGCAAACGTAGTAAGAAGTGTCCCCTATTACGAACTTTAGGGAAAGAGAAATGATTGTCATTACAAGTTATCATTACTATATCTTTTATTACAAATGTACGTATGTACACAGGTGCATATAACGTATGTAAGTTGGAGTATTTTTGACCAATTTACCTTATGCAGGAAAATTTAAGAAAACTAATCGCAGATGAAGATCGTTTCGTCTGCTCAATCCTCCTCATAAAAATCATTCCTCCAATTTTGGAACCACGTTGGCCGGTGCAATATTGTGTTTTTTGTGCAGGCTGATGGCATTTGTGGTTTGGCTGTCGTAATTTTCTGCACACAATCAAATCTGATCGTTAGCCTTCGTTAACTTCATCTTCGTGTCATCATGTTCTTCTCTGCCGGTCCGTGCTTTCGCCGTCTATTTAAAGGGACCATTTATCCGCTATTTAAAGGTATCCAATAAATCTGTCTGCACCAAAAACGTTATTAGGGGATTTCATTATATTTTGAAGTGATAGTTCGTTCATGGCGTGTTTTAAGCGTTGTTCTTCTTTAAATCGGAAAATCTTGACTTTTCGTACATTTTCCCTTCTCTGACCGCAGCCTTTTGATAAACTTCCCGTTCCAGTCTGAAATCATCCCTTCGTTATGAGATCGCTCGCCCACTAATCAACTTCGTCGAACAAAATCGTGAACGGAACCTCCTTCTCCTCCTCCTCGACGATCAAAAGAAAAACAAGACATTCCTCGAGTTTAGTAGGTCGGATGCGAGGAATTCTTGAAACGGATTTCGGCCTCCGTCCTCGCGGCTGGTTGAAGCGAGACGTAAACAGGTTGAAGAAGGTTTTCAAGGGAGAGAAACCTTCGAGCACCGCCACCGTCCGCTTTACCGACATCTTCAGCTTCTTCAAAGAACGTGATTTGAACAACCAAATAGAAGAAAACCACCGCCCAAACGGATTTGTGACGAAGTTGAGGTAGTTGGGAGTATCGTAGTCGCGTTCCATTCCGGAACAACAGAACTCGACTTGCGATGTTCCCCACGAGCGTTCTTGTTTTGAGTCGATATTTCAGTTACACTTAGAAATCTGTACTGCTCTATAATGCAGAGGTATCGGGCCTTAGATAATTGGAGGAATTGGAAAAGGTGCAGACCTACTTATTAAAAGTGCTCTTATGCTGCCCAGGAGTACCCCTGGCTATTTACTGAGGGTGGAGACGGGTCGAAGTAGACTGAGTGTTAGGATTTTCGACAGAATTATCGGGTGGTTTGTAAAGATTTTGGAAATTACGCCAAACAGATATCCTCGTATGTACTTCGACCAATTGCTCAGAACTATAAATAGAGGGTCAAGTTTGTTCAAATATAATTGGGCAGTCCAATTAAAGTTAAAGTGTAGCATAGGATATAGTGGGAGAGAATGGATTCACAGGAACTACGTAGACACCGGAGGGACATGGTTAGTGGCCTCAGGACAAAACTTTCATATGAAGGCTATGGAAGGGTGTTCAGTTCCACGTTCAAAAGGTTAAGTGAAGAACATTTTATTGGCAATTTACTATCGGGCATGAGTGATGTCGAAACAAAGATGGTTGGTTTTTTTTTTCTTTTGTACATGTACAAACGTAGATTCGAACCTAGGCTACTACCTAGGCTGACCTAGAATTGATCAACACAATTAGACCATTATAAGTATTTAAATAAAACTTGTGCCTTTGTTTGGAAGAAAGTATTTACTTTGATCATTGAACTGTTCGACTACTGGTTACTAGATGCTAAGTCGCTATAAGTTTTGCATTATTTTAAGCAAGGGACATTTTTATAGGTAAATGTACAGTTGCACTCGCTGTAATGTTACACAAAGTGAAGAAATTATTTATGTTTTGGTGGGTTACTTCCCATGCATTGTATAATTGTAAACACCTTAAACAATAAAGACTTTTTGATTGATTGATTTGATTGAGTAGAAATTTCAATGGGAAGACGCAATTTGGTCTTACTAAACAAGTTTCCATTTTTTGAGCAGATGGTCCAAAGTAAGTAATGGAAACAATCTCAGAGACCTAAGTATCCGGGAGGAAGTATTATGGGTGAGGGGAGGGAATATTATGAGTGATGGGAGCATGAGTGAGCAAGAGTAAATAGGAGATAACATGAGTGAGGAAATGTGAATAGGGGTAATCTGCTGTCCAGAGGAAGAAGGCAGTAACTCGAGAATTTTGAGATTTTGACTTCTTTATACCGTTGAAATCGTCGTCTCTTTTTCTGTCGAATGCAACAAAAAATAATAGTCCACAATTAATTATTAATTATATCATTCGAATAATTGAAGACCTAAGTGGAAGAAGGAGGTATGTTACATTTTTTAAAATTTTGAGTTTCCTAGTGAATGAAGGTTGTATGTGACTTCTCTATCATATGACACTTACAATGTAACTCTAAGGGCGGAATTCATAGTCCTCACTAAGTTGAAAGGAAATGCTTAAGTGACGATGTGAGGAGAAACGGCGACTTGAGCTAATTCATAGTCAGTCACTAAGGAAATGCTTTAGCAAATGCTTAAGCATTTCCTTTGGCCGTATTCATAGACCGAAAGTCAAGTCGTTACTTTACTTTCAGCCCCATTTTCGCACCGAAATCAGAGGTAGCTCGGAACCTACCTTAAGCATTTCCTTAACTGAAGTCATCGTGATTAGTATAGATACGGAGATCTCCGTTGTTACATTCGTTTGTTACTTTCATTTCATTTCGCATTTTCATTTCATTATGGAGTATCAACACATTTTCGAGTATGATGAGTGGGATGAGTTCGACGACCAGGATGATCGTATTACGATAGTTCGAAGGCCCCGAAGGTATGTAAACACCTGGCGAAGTGGTTTTTTTTCAATTGTTTTCCAACCTTTATTGGAAAACAATCAATTGTTTTCCATGCTTTTGTGTGTGTTTCTTTTTTATACTTATAGAAAGTTCAAATATATGTAGGTATTTTTAATGAGGCAGATACAACGAAGTGAAATATTTTGATCTATTATAGGTACATACGGGATGCACAGAACCCTATGGAAATGTTGGACGACGAGCAATTCAGGGGAAGATTCCGTTTTCGGAAGGATACCGTGATTGATCATTACCTATCATTATCCATGGTCGCCAAATAACAGAGGCTTTCCCTTACACAAGTTCTGGTAGGGTTGTGGTTTTATGCCATATCTTCATATGCCGAGAAAAAATATTCATGTTGGGTTATGATTGTTTCCCTCATGCTAGCCCTACATTTTGAGAATAATGTAAGATACATTATTTAGTTTTTAAAGAGAAAAATTTTGAAAAATTCTTGTAAATAAACTTTTGTGAATAACTTGTATGATTCATTAAGTAGGTGCCCAATTTTCAAATACAGAACAAATTGAGTTGATGCAATTCAAAACAAGAACACAATGTAACGCTTGGTTTATTATAATTCAACTGGTATAACTAGGAACCTACAAGTATATAATATACTTACTTGTGTGGAGAAGGTTATCGACCATATTCCGATATATATATGTGGGATGTAGAGGATCTCGAGGTTCGGTCACAATTAAAGACGTGTTTCCCAACGATTCGACTATTTATTTAGTCATTTACAAGGGCTACGACAGAAAAGATAGCACAATCCGGACTTAATAAAACTATTGGCTTAATTTGTATGGATGGGTACATGTAGCTGATATGCTAGGCGATTTTGTGTTCGTACTTACAGAGCACATGTGCCTCTGGATTCCACTATACAACTAAAGACTACACTGATATTTGGAGGATAACGGTATATATGGCCTAACGGTAGGTACATGAAACTAGCGGGGGTTGGGCAGAAAGGTACTGTTTGTAGATATGTAGGTAGGTATACTAATGACTGGGTGAAGGGTTTACACTGGTTCTCATAGGATTTTTCTTAAAACTAGTATGAATGACATTACTGTATACTTTGCTCAAATTCTTTACATCTGATCTCTTATTAACTACTGATTCTTTGGTTCGTTCTATCAATATCATCTCCCTGATCTCCCTCTTAAATTTATTGCTTTCATATCCAACTATTTTTGTGTCATCAATGAAATCAGATTTGCTATACCAAATGCCTTGTCAATGTGGGAAAACATTCATAGGCCACTCCCACCTCAAGTTGAGACTGAATCCTCACAAAAATAGTGTTGATACTCTCACGAAACATCCAAATTCCACAGCTTTAGTTGGCCTAACTAGTAATTCTCCTAAACCTAAGTGAGCTATGTAAATGGTGCATTTTGCCGACTTGGAAGAAGCCTGCACTCTGTAAGTAAGAACACAAAATCGCCTAGCATATTAGCTACATGTACCCATCCATACAAATTAAGCCAATAGTTTTATTAAGTCCGGATTGTGCTATCTTTTCTGTCGTAGCCCTTGTAAATGACTGAATAAATAGTCGAAACGTAGGAAAACACGTCTTTAATTGTGACCGAACCTCGAGATCCTCTACATCCCACATAATATGCTTACTTGCATACTTGCTTACTTATATACTTACTTATATATACTTACTTGCATAATAATAATAATATATTATATGCTTCACATATTATGAAGTTTGTAATGAAGTATAATGCTGGTAATATAGTAATAAAGTATAGTTATATGGTATAATAACAAGGTATAATTACAGTTTTCAGTTAAGTAATTACATTTCTGATTCCTTCTCTAACCTATTTATTTTTTATGAGTATTTTTTTTTTTTTCCTGATTGACAAAGTTCCTCTTCATGGCGGATTTGATTTTGGAAGAGCTCATTTTTCAGTTCTTCCGCCTTCACTCATGCTCCATGAATTGTTGGTTTTGTTTGATGCGAACCTCGAAGTCATCCATGCTGGATTTCTTTCCTGCAACAGTTTATTAAATTACCACTGAGAACTATGTTATTTTTTGTTTAAAAGTACACTCATTTTTTTTTTAAATCTATAATGTGAATGAATGAGTGAGTGAATTGAATCGAATTTGCAATGGGTCCAAAATTTTAGGAATGACGCTAAACAGGCGAATTTTAGAAGAAATATCTGGGTTTATGTAACATCACATGTTACATAAACCCAGATATTTCTTCCAAAATTCGCCATTATGATCTTCGCCATATCATTATGATCTTTATGATAATGATTATTATCTTCACCTCAATGATAATTATCATTATGATCTGAGTGTAGAACCGTAGGTCTACCGTTTGTTGTTAATGTTGTACCTAGTGGTCTTTCGTCGAATATGATTGTGATGTTTGATATGATTGTGATGTTTGGAATATCTTATTCAAATATGACCAAAATTCAAAAAATATGTAGCCTTCCAAAGAACTCAAAACATTCCCAAAAAATGTGTCTTCTATAGAACATTGAACAACGAATCCGAATAAACCCCCATATTGGGGTCTAGAATGCTTCCTTCCAGGTTATTTAATGAAAAATGTCCAGGAAATCACGATTTTTTAATGATTTTTTTCTTATCTTCGGACGCTTTACGCATGATATAGAAGAAAAGTGACAGTTCTTATTTTTATCCATAACGTTAGACTTGTCGGCATAGAACCAACCACAACTTTACAGGCTCAAAACCCTACCCTTTCGTTTTATTGAAACATTACTAGAATAAATGGAAGATAAATGTATCATATTCGACGAAAGACCACTAGGTACAACATTAACAACAAACGGTAGACCTACGGTTCTACAGTCAGATCATAATGATAATTATCATTGAGGTGAAGATAATAATCATTATCATAAAGATCATAATGATAATGATTAATTTTACGCTATTTCATTATATCGTGACGGGACGGTTGTGAAAATCGATCGAGGAACTTTCTTTCTAATATGAGGAAAACATCTTAACCAAGCAATTTCGCCTCGACGTGACCGGTCGAAAAACAAATGGAAACGTCCTGTTAATCATTATTATCACCTAAATTATAATAAAAAGATGATGAATGCTGAACTTACTTGGCAGCGTTGTCCTGTCGAGCAGTTGAACTCTTCGGCTATCTTTTCCCATGCCTTCTTTTTTTCATCACAGACACGGCATCGCCCTTTTTGTTTTCCACTTCTCCCCTATATTTTAAAACCAGGGTCGAGAAAGCCAAATATGTTTAAAATCAGGAATAACAAACGGTTTGAAATCGAGGTGACGACGATTTGAAGACTGGTAATGCTCGGGGCTGAAGGATTTGGGAAAACCCATGATTTCATCTCTTGAGTACAGTTCGACGACCCCACAATCACTATTAGACAGTTCCTAAGGGGATAATAAGTTTGAACTGTCCAAATTGAACTCTTTTCAATGTCACAAACCTATAAAATCACGTACAAAATATAAACACAATTGCAACCTTCTGGCTGGTTACCCACCGTCGGAGCTGCCAACTTCAGGTTCAACAAGAGTATTTAGAAAAATTATGACTTTAGCAAAGATTTTTCTTAACTTACGAAAGTTAAGTTTTTTTTTTGCTAAAGTAAAGATTTTTCTTGACTTCCGGAAGTCAACGACTATGAATTAGAAATCAGACTAAGCATTTCCTTTAGATATTTCTTTACTTTCGGAAGTTTAGATATTTCTTTACTTTAGGCAGGACTATGAATTCCGCCCTAAAACCCTTAATCACAGATATTCTGGTGGATGAAGGAGGTATGTAACATGTAAAATATGATTCTCTAATGGAAGAAGGAGGTATGGAACCGGTATAATATGCACATACCACCTTCTTCCACTCATGGATGCTAAATGCCTGTGACATACCACCTTCATCCACTGACTCAGCTGTTCAATACGAGTTTGACTGGATGTTAGATCGGTGGTTTGGTAGTGATGGAACCATAACAATGCAAGTCTTGTGTGCACAGATCTTAATATTATGGATTCAAGAGGAAAACGACTATTAAACGGGTATTACAGTTCTGTGGGAACGAAAGTTACGGATAGTCGTTCAGGATGCGTTCGTACCACCATTTGTGCTGTTCTGGAATGAAGGTTTGCTGGTCTCGAAGATTCTCAACTTTGGGTTGTTTCAGAACTCCTGTACTGCCTGATAATCTTGGTATAAAAATAATTCCATTAAGAGCCAAATATTGACTTTCTGGAAGGGAGTGTATTATGCATTATACTCGTACTATGCATTATACATTATTACAATATATTATTACAATAATTACATTATTGCAATATTATTACATTATTACAATTACATAAATTTCTGTAATACTGATTATTGAGTATTATTTCATGTAACATACCCCCTTCATCCTTTCAGATAAAGGATAGTTACGCAAACTGAAATTAATTGAAGAAGGAGGCATGTTTTAATTTATTTTTACAAAAAATATTAAAATTAAAAACAAATTATCAACATTTTATGTAAATGAATGCTTATGGCAATATAAATACAGCCAAATAACAAGATCATTATTTTAATGATAAAAGTAGACAAATAAAAACTTTAACAGCCCATATCTCAAAAGGTAGGCTTTGTAACATACCCACCCCCTTCATCCACTTAGGTCTTCAATTGTTGGGCTGTTTTTCCATTTTAGGGGTTGGTTCAATAGTAGAAAGTAGCATCACTTCATTCAACGATAAAAAACCAGTAATCCGGAATTGTTGCCTTTTTCCGTTGCTAGGTATGAAACGTAAAACTTCGATTTTCTCAAAACGTCTCGAAATCGAGTCGAAAATCGAAATCACTCACTGCCTTCTTCCTTTACGCGGCAGTGAGTGATTGGTTGGAATAGGATTGGGAGGGGTGATTATGATCAGGAGGGGTATGATGAGGTAGTAAGGGGGGGGGGGTGTCCTGAGTGAGGGGAGGGAGTAATTTGAGTGATTAGTAGGAGTTGATGTGTGAGGAAGAATTGAATAGGGTAATATGAGTGATTGGTTGGAATAGGGAAAGGTAACATGAGCGATTGGGAGGGGTGATTATGAGTGGTCTGGAGGGGTATGATGAGTGGTTAGGAGGGGGTAATATGAGGTAATGAACGGTTGTGTGGCATTTTTTCAAGTAAAATTCACCCGTTTAAATATCAAATTCACCTTTTTACAAACCAATTTAACCCAGATTTATTGTAAGTCACCTTTTTACAAACCAATTTATTGTAAGTCAAATTCACCCTTTCACAAATCAATTTCACCCTCTTCGAACAATGCGAGAAATGCGTGGAACGGCAAAGAGAAGGAACTGTATGTATTGAATAAGACAGAACATGTGAAATAATATTAGGTACCTACCATTGTATTTATTACTCATACTTCATTACTTCTATTTATTTTGATTGAAATTGATTTGTAAAAGGGTGAATTTGAAGATGGTATAATTTTCGATGATTTGATTGATTGTGTGGAAGGGGGTTATTGTATGATTGATACTGGTGAGTGGGAGCGGGTTATTTTATGAGGGGTATGGATGAGCAGGAAGTGGGGTAGGTAATATGAGTGATTTGTAGTCTGGTAGGAAGGTCATACTATGAGTGATTGTAACGATGAGTGGGGGGGGGGGGGGGTTGTATGAGTGACTGTAATGAGAAGGGGGTTATTGTATGACTGATACGGGGAGGACGGGGTTATTTTATGAGGGATTAGTAGTAAGGTAGGAAGGTAATATGAGTGATTGGTATGATGATTGGGGGGGGGGGTATTGGTTGATTGATTGTAATGAGGAGGAGGAGGGCATTGTATGAGTGATTGTAATGAGGAGGGGGAGGGGAGTAATTGGTTGAGTGATTGTAATGAGGAGGAGGGGGGAGGCGTCCGTTGTATGGGTGATTGTAAAGCTAGGTTCACATGTGTCCGGCAGTGCGACAATGCGGAAGTCCGACAGCGGGGAAAAACAGTGGTGGGGATATCCGGCAGTGCGGTGGATTCGGGTCGAGTGTTCAAATGTGTCCGGTAGTGCGGCAATCCGTTTGTGTCCGTTATCAATCCGTTATCAATCGAAGTAAAAATACTTTCCAAAGGAAGTTTTTCTGTTTACATACTAGAAATCCTGGGATTAAAGAAATAACGACGCGTTAATACTTTCAAGGAACTTCATTCATACAAAGAAAACTATGACTACTGAATAACATAAATACTATGAATTAACAATCGAGAAGATGTCGTTTGATGATGTCAGTCATTCTTTCCTGGGAAACAATCAATATATCAAAATTAGCAACACTCACATGATTCTTCATTAAAATGCAATTGCATTACGACTTTTGGGTTTTATTTATCACTCTTAAACCGAGAAGATAGTAAATCAAAATGTGAGAAATAAACCTATGAAACAGTTGAACTAGGAAATTAACCAATAACGTTGACATAGTCATTCCAATTCCAATTCTTTGCTGTCAGTTGGGAATTTCGATAACCATTTTCGGATAATTTCCACAACTGTGGCCTTCCTCTCACTACTTCAATTAGAACTTCATCGTCCACTTGATATGATGCGTTCATATTCAAAAGGAAAGAACGAAAGTGAACGGAAGGTGAACGAACGGTGAACAAATGACCACAACAAATGAACACAATGAAGAAGCACACACACAACACTGCGCAGTAGTCAACTGGGCACGTCGGGACATCCGCCATATTATCCGAATATCTAATTTTTTGAATGTGTGCGTCTGTCCGGCAGTGCGGCAATGCGACAATCCGATCGACTCTCTGACCCCCCACTCCGAATCATACCAACCAATCAGCGGGCCGATCGCACTGTCGGACTTCCGCATTGTCGCACTGCCGGACACATGTGAACCTAGCTTAATGAGGAGGGGGTTATTGTACGACTGATACGGTGTGAACGGGGTTAGGTATTTTATGAGGGATGAGGAAAGGTAGGTAATATATTTTTGGTTTGTAGTAAGGTAGGAAGGTAATATGAGTGATTGGTATGAGGAGGGGGTTATTGTATGAGTGGTTTGGGAGGAAGTGGTGAAGGATTGTAATTTACGATAGGTAATTAGATTGATTTGGCTATGGAGGGGAGGAGATGGGTAATTAGAGTAAGATGAGCGATCAGGTACAGGACTGTTGTATGAGAGGTCGTTCTAAAGAGGTGGGGGGGGGGAGGCACTTTGAGCGATTCGGAGGCGGATCACTCCAAAGATCAATATCGCAGTGAGAGAGTGACGAGGAGAGTTCGATATTTCCCGCCTTCTCATTCGAGGCCACTTTGTCCCGTCTAGACTCCCAAAGTCCATTCAACCCCCCACCGTCCCCCGTCCACCCCGCAACCATTCGAGGTGTAATATAGAATGTGGAGGGACCTCTTCCCCCCCCCCCCCCTAATCGCACATATGGTGATGCCCCCAACGAACAGACTGACCTTTGAGGCACTACCCCTCCATCGTCATCCCTCAAAATCTCATCATTATTTTACCGAGTTCACCGAATCAAATCCTAATTCAATTCGACCGACTCCACGATGTGATATCAATATTTTGTGGTGCGCATAACTTAGAAATACGTAATTTGAACCGACAAGCGATGGATGCCGTGTTTCACTGTGTACGACGTATAAAATTAGGTAATCATGTCACGCTGCTTTGACCTGCCGTGTTAACTACGTGCCATCGTGCAATAAAACTTCACTCACCAACAATTGGTTTACATGGAGAACCTACTTATTTTTCCTGAAAGATAAAATCATGGAAATATTTCGGAAATATTGAAAAAAAATGGGAAAGATTGCCGTTTTTTACCCACAAACGCGAAAAATGGTATTTAGACCCTCAGTTTCACGTTTTTTCAACTAAAATCGACGGGAAAATCGCTATCCGCGACCCGCGTCGTGTTCGCGCTCGATCCCTTTGCCAAACAATGTTGTTTAGTTTTACATTTTATCCGTCCCAATAATGTTTGTAGAATAGAATACGGAATATATGAACATTTTCCTAGTTATTTTGGCTTATTTTCCCTAAGAAACCACAAAAATCCCATTTTGCACGCTTAAATCCCTTTTTCCCATTCGCACTCAAAAATCCCGTAAAATGGGAAAACTCCCACGGGTACCTCTGGGAGCTGCGGGCGCGGTTTCGTTTGTTTTTGCAAGGGAGGAGGGGGAGGGGCAGGCAACTTTTCCCCCAAAAGTACAAATTTTATGTTACGGTCATTTTTCTAGTCTCGTACTGGCCAAACTACTGTTCCTACAAAAAAATGTCATTAGCTAATAACTTGAAGACAATTTATTACGCTTCAATTTAAGACCAGAATGGTGCTTCTAGAACGAAAGATTTTCTCAAAAACTAATGAACTAACAGGTAGTTTCTTAGTTTTTGAGAAAATCTTTCTGTTGCTATCGGTCTACAGTTCTAAAACTATTCGTCCGATCCCAATTTTTTTTTTCCTTCTAAAAGCTTGTTAATTTTACATTCAGACTCCATGTATGAAATGTTACTCATACCCCCTAAAATACCCATGGCAGCTCCCTAAAAAAACACCCGTGCTGTTGTTGTGGAATCCTCGTGTTCTGGTCAACTGTTCGCTATAACTCCGAAAATATCTTTCCAATTCCAAATTTATTTTTTTCGGACCAAAGCTGGTTGAATTTACTATCAGACCTCTTATTATGAGTACGGGTGTTTTAGCGTGCTGCCTTGGGTATTTTAAGGGACTTGATTAACATTTCATATATGGAGTCTGCACGAACGAATAGTTTTGGAGCTAGGTATATCCAAAAGAGTCCGATAAAACCCCAGAATTTAACGTTTTTTTCAGAAATTAAAACATAAGACTAAGATCAAAGATCAAACCTCATTATGACACCGTGTACATTTCAATTCAGTTGGATCCAAAATACCGGTTTCCCACTTTTGAGAAAAGCTTAGGTCTAGAAGCACCATTCTGATTTATTATTCTGTATTAAATTGTCATCAAATAATTTTCTCATGAAATTTTGTAGGACTAGGTAGTAGTTTGGCCGGTACGAAGCAAGAAAAATGACCGTAACATTAAATTTGCACTTTTGGGAAAAATTTGGCTGTTTCACCAGGTATACGGAGTATTACTACCACTGAAATTGTAGGGAATTTCAATACTTTAAAAATGGAACGAATGGCTTTATTCGCCAAGAGGCTGCGTCACTACTTTTTTGGCCAACATCTAAAACTAGTGCAATCATTTCGCAGGAAATCTCCAGTTTTTCCAGGATATCTTTGCTATCCCACCCTTTTCTTGCTATTTTTCTTGCCTAATATTCCTTCTATCTCTGTAACTGTTTTATTTTTATTTACCCTCCGTCCTTTCTTTTCCTTTTTATTTCCCTTTCTTCCTATTTTACCGTGAAAATGTAATAAGACCTTCCCCTCCCCCTCCCCCCATCCACGCCTGGAACTATCCAAAACGCCGCCAGAAGGCAAAAGAAGACCGCGCTCAAGGTTAGAGCGTTTGAAGCAATCTTTCCAATATTTCCAATTTTTCCGAGGCCTCGGAAATATTTCCGAATCATTTCCAATTTTTCCGGAAATATTTCCAACCGTCAGTACTCGAGGTTTACAGTACAATTACTGTGCTGTCTCGTTTTGAAACTTGAAATATATTGTTTTCATTTTGGTTCTTTTATCTTCTCATTCGCCTTCGGTACGTTGAGGGCGGTAAGTCATGGGGAGGTCGGTAACTGGGGTAGACGGCGGTCAAGAGTGTTGTGTGGTGCGGTGGTTGTGGGGGGGGGGGATGTGAAGAAGAAGAAGAAGAAAAAGGAGGAGGAAAAAGAGGGTCGGTCGGTAAAACTCGCCGATGGGTATTAGGAGGGGGTGTGGGGGAGGGGGAGCGAGCGCTTCCTGGAAATCCAGTCAGCCCGACCAGACTGCTCTCGGTCCGCCGGCATTCCGCGCGTTCCTACGCACAGCACCTCCCTCCTCCCTCCCCCTACGCTCACTCCTCCTCCTCCTCCCCCTATTTCCACTTCCACCCCCTACCCACTACCTCCCCCTATTCCTCCACCCCTCCCCCACTCTACACCAACTTCATTTGTGTGAAAGGCTGATTTCGCCCCAACTCGCAGCCGAACTGAATAAGATTTTCGCTCCACCAATTTATTTGATCCCCTTTGACCTTTTTGTACAGGGAAATTTCCTTCATGTTCTCGATACACCTCGAGTACCAAAACCGTAAATCCCACTCAAATCGTGTTTCTCAACTGAACCCCTTTCAGTCACGCAGCATGCGATAATGAGCAAATTTTCGAAATAACGAACTTTTTTCAGTAATCCTTTAACATAATCCAAAATTTCCAACTATTTTCAAGGATGAGAAACCTAATGTAGGAACTGAATGTTTTCTTAGCGAGATAATTGTTTGTTTTGAGCAAATTTTCGATGTATTTCTCGGTCCAAAATTTGTAAAACTCGAATTTTTCGAAAATGTTTTATACCAAAATTTGTTCCAGACCATATAATATAATATCGGTTGAAAAAAAAAATTCAATTAAAAAACTGTGTATGTAGGCACCTAAGCCCAACTGTAATGTCAATTTTCGGGCAATGAGTTTTCGACTATTATAGTTTTCATACCTATTTAAACATAAGTATGTTAACGACACCTTCAGGTTGAACATAAATAAGGTAGGTCCTACACTCACCCTTATCAAAATCAACACACAAAGGGTTCCCCTTCTTCTTCTTTCCATTTTCCGGTCCAGGCCGACGCCATGATGGACACATTTAGTGAAATTTACTCATGAAGGTTAAACCGTCCATGGAACTAGTAGAAAGCTTTACTAGTTCACCCACAACACTAAGCTTTTTTCATTCGACTCAAGAAATAAGGAATTGTTTGATATATCGGATAAAAATTGAAAAAAAAAATTGTCGGGAACTATCGGTTACTCAAGTATTGATACCCGATACTATCGGAATATGCTCTGTCGATATATCGATGGAAAATACTATCGACTATTGATGGCCATTTCTACGGTGAACACGATGGTGAAGTTAGAATTGCAAAATCTGTTTCCGTTCTCAAACTGGCACAATTTGAAGATGAAGAAATGTGGTTAGTATTTGGAGTGTTCTTCCTCTCTTCAAATCTGATAAAGGAATGAGATATCGCAATTCTGACTTCACCAACGTGTTCAGCGTCGAAAAATCTATAAACTGAGGTGTCTGCTTTAGGTTTGGGATAACATACATAGTAGATATGCTTTGGGTTTGAGAGTATCCCTTGGGTTGAAGATAACATTGCAGAGTAGGTACACATGGGGATTGATATGGTGTACAGCGTATCCTTCGGGTTGAAGATAACATAAACTGTAGTTTTGCCATGGGTTTGTTTTTATAGCCCTAGGATTATGCGTTGGGTGTGTTGTATCATTTGGAGTTGGGGAACCACGGAATCTGTTCGAATCGCGCTTCCCTAACTCCAAAGGGGAACTGCGATTCGAACAGTTTCCGCGGTTCCCTTCGCCGATGTTCACAGACTGTCCAGTTCGGCGACCTGAGGGGTCTCGAGGCTCATCAAGACCTGGCAGTCTTGCGGGTTAGTCTATCTGATTGCATGATAATATCACTTATTATTATCAATTATTGCTTAATGACGCGCATAATATAATAATATCTGATCTGCCAAAAACTTGTACGTATTATACGTACAAGTTTGTGGCAGATCAGATATTATGATAGATTACTATTACAAATTGTTGAATAATCCACAGCGACTTGAATAATCTTTTTTTCTAATTTCCAAAACATAACAATTTTTTTAATCATTTAATTTCATTGCGATTATTGGGGTTAAATATATCTTAAGGCAGACGTGTTGAGTGGATCCTGTTCAGGCCTCCTTAGTGTCATTCTTTTGTCGGTTTTACATGATATGGACTTTCCTGTACCAGACATGGTTAGGTGGTCCAATACCTCTATATCGTCCTTTAAGATCCCACATGGGCTAACTCACTTTTCCCAACTTTACAGGAGATACAAAAAATGTGTGCCCAGTCATGCTATAGACTTTTCTGCAAGTTTGTTGTACTATTCTTGGGTCTCCATACGAGTGTGTAATGAGATGAACTGTAGAATAGAATTGCAGAAAAGTCTGTAGCAAGACTGGGCACACGTTTTTTGTCTCTCCTGTAAAGTTGGGAAAAGCGAGTTAGCCCATGTGGGATCTTAAGTGACGATATGCTGCCGTGGTGGGTCAGGCATCCTCAGTGCCATTCTTTTGGCGTTTGACTGTTTTATATCATATGGACTGCTATACCAGACATGGTTAGGTGGCCCAATACCACTATAACCTGGTCCAATACTCAGTTCAGTGGTCCACCGATGTTGATGGACTCTGGTCAGGCCTCCTTAGTGCCCTTCTTTCGACGATTTTATATCATATCGTCGTTGTAGAAGCAACGTGGCGTATCTCAAAATTTCCAATTTTGCAGGAGAGACAAAAAAAAAAAAAAAAAAAAGAAGAGACATACGTCACGTTATCAACCAGTTTTAGATACGCCAGGACACTTCATTGACAATTTGACAGCATTCTGTTGGAGTAATATTAAAACTGATGTTAAAAATTTGAATGTAGAACGCTAAAAACCTCGAAACGGAAAACAAATTGAATTGCTCCTACAGCGACGATATGGACTACGGCCATAAACATGGTTAGGTGGTCCAATACTCTGTTCAGGCCTCCTTAGTGCCATTGTTGTGATGTTTATAACATAAACATATTATGTCATATGGACTGTGCTGTACCAGACATGATAAGGTGGTCCACCGATGTGGATAGACTCTGGTCAGTCCTCCTTAGAGCCCTTCTTTTGACGTTTATATGTCTTATGGACTGTGCTGTACCAGACATGATAAGGTGGTCCACCGATGTGGATTGACTCTGGTCAGTCCTCCTTAGAGCCCTTCTTTTGACGTTTATATGTCTTATGGACTGTGCTGTACCAGACATGATAAGGTGGTCCACCGATGTGGATTGACTCTGGTCAGTCCTCCTTAGAGCCCTTCTTTTGACGTTTATATGTCTTATGGACTGCTGTCGTAGACATGGTAAGGTGGTCCACCGATGTGGATAGACTCTGGTCAGTCCTCCTTAGAGCCCTTCTTTTGACGTGTATATGTCTTATGGACTGCTGTCGTAGACATGGTAAGGTGGTCATATACTCGTACCACATGATGCTGTAGTGGTGGGTGGACTCTGGTCAGCCTGTGGTATAATTGTAGTTATTGACTCCTCAAATACCACATTTGTTGAACAATCACGATAATGTAATGTCGTTTTATGAGCGGGTTATATTTTTATTTCAACGGTTTTTATTGCTCTGCGACCAGTTCTCCGACTATCGATTGTATGTGTTGCAGACACGTGTACGACATAAAATCCTTGACGCCTTTTATACCTCCACGTGTGAGAACCTCCCCCCATCCATTGTGCGTCCTCTGGAGCTGCCCTCCAGCTGACAACTGCATATGGAAACATCAAAAACAACAATGCGAAATCCGATAACAACTCTGCTTGCAAAACGCCACGTCCTTGCGGCCGTTCTGCACGTTCCTCCCCTATTTTGGATCGCCGAACCGGATTTTCCGGCTTCGAGAGGGTTGACGGGCTCCGAAAATCGCGAGGGGTCAATCGCTTCATTTTTGAAAATAACCGGCTCTGAATGAACCGACTGTAGCGCGTCCGTCCGATTGGGCTCGAAGGTGTGCGAATTTCACCAAAATCGTCCAATCATCACCAATTTCACTCATCTGGCGTTTTCAGCGAATCAACTCACGAATAACAAGCATCACATAATATATGATTATTATACCTTCCTGAGTTTAATCCGGGTTCCTCGTTCGTTCAATCATCATAATATGAAGGATCTCACTTTTAGGTAGGAATGGGAATCGATAATCGATTTTTTATAAAAATTGATTTTTCACAATCGATTGTGAAGCTCCGATTTTTTCCGATGATCGATTGTTAGGCCACGATGCATCGATGTTTTCTCTACAACCAGGATCCAAAGTTGAAAAACTCTGCAAATTCTTGACACAACGGTTCATTATCTTCTTTGTACAGATTACCCTTCTGTCTAGATCACTAGGTCTAAATGTCTAGATCCTAAATGTTAGATTAATTATTATTATCAATTATCACTAATTATTAACAATTTTCTCAAGTACCTAGTGAAAATTATTATAATTTATTGTTAGGTATTAATAATTTGTATTTATTATTAATAATAATTATTATTAATTATGATTAATTAACACGATATAATTCTGGGGTTTTTAATACTACGTCGGTAATAATTTTTC